>OX359269.1:33220016-34420016 GCA_947179155.2 Hedera helix | reverse complement strand
TGTGAATGTTTCTTAATTTTGAAATAATAATGGACTTAATATTTTTATATATATTAATTAAAAATTCCAACGAGTGAAATTATATTGTGTTAATTAATACATCAGAATGTTAATTAATATATTTAATTAATATCAGGAACATTATTATTGTCATAATATCTATAAAAAATTTCATAAGATAATTTATTATTGATCATAGAATCTTGACCAAGTTTTTAATATTTATTATTAAAATGTTTGATTTAATTGTTAAATTAATTTATGATCAAATGAAGATAAATTATGAACTTATGAAATTAGTTTAAATATATTGGGGTTATATTTAATTCTGAAATATTTATATACATCTATAGAGGAAATATTTACAATTTATTAGTAAAAGGTTTATTTTAATTAATTTTTAGACTGAACTGATATTACAATTATTTAATGGAATTAATTATAATTAATATTTATTTAATATGTTGTTATTATATAATAATATATAAATAAGTATTAGAGTCAGAATAAGAATCCCTAAAGATTATCATCCTAGCATAATATGAATCAGTTTTATTAGAGAGATAATACTTAATAAGGATATAAATATATCATTAATCAGATACGTAAAAGTAAGTTATTATTCCAAGTCAAAATAAAGACCAAATATCGTATACTATCTCTCTTCCTAGGAAAAATACGTAAAAATATTTTTTCAGAAGGGTGCGTTGGAGACCATACTCCAGATTCAGCACAAAGTCATAGGAATAAAGATTTTGAGGATAGTCGAAGATCAAACGTGCTAATCCAACCAAACATTAAATAACAATTCATACTATATATATATATATATATATATATATATATATATATATATATATATATATATATATATATATATATATTATTTTATATAAAATCATAAAAATAATTCTATTTTATTAAATTTTTAAAATTATTTTTTATAGAATTTTCCCAATATATATGGGGTCCCATCTCAGAAACATTCTCGTACCATGTCCAGAAAAACAAAAATATATGGGTGTTGCTAGCTGTATGACTATTGAAGGAACTGCTGATTATATTCTTTTTTGTTGGCATGATTGTAGTTGGATGGTTATAGAAGGGATAATTTTAGGGGGACAGGTATTTTGGGACATTATTAGGGACCGGCTGATGTGGAGCATCCACATCAGCAAATACATTCCAGCAACAATAGTCACTATAAGTCACTTTCTACATATTACAAAAAATCCGAACCATTACAAAAAAGACAACCCACTTGGATAGCTTTATTAATATTTAGGAATACAATAAGTCGCTATATCTTTTTCTCTCTCTCTCTCATCGCGATTGGATCCTTCTATCTCCTCCACCTGATCACTAACTTCCTCCTGGAATAAGATTCGAACCAAATCAGAAGCTTTCAAGGTATAGTAAATGTATACATATTATATAATGTACCCTTATTGATAATATATATGTATATATTTATGCCATAAAAATTGATTTCATGATTTTTATGCTAAAAAATTCTGGAATCGGAAGCGTTCGGAATTATTAAAACTTAGTCACTAAACCCAAAATTAATTGGTACTAATTGAAGCTTTGAGCTCTTTTCATATTTATATAGAGTTGGAGACTTTTTTTTGGTGTTCCTGTTAGTGGGTTTTTTGTGTGTGTTATTGGTGGTGGTTTGCAATTGGCCATTTTTGGGCATAGTGAGTGTCTAAATATATAGGGTTTAAATTATTTTTTGGCCATTTTTTTGTGTGTGTTCCTGTTTGTGTTTCTGTTTGGTTTATATGTAAGGTATGAATGTACCAATTGATTGAATATGTTGAAGTTGATTTTTAATGTCATACAATTTTTTATATTTTATGGTAACTAAGTTTTTTTATTTTTATAAATTTGCAGAAATGGCATGGTTTTATAGTTTTGTAATATTGTGGTAAGACTTTGTTTCCTCTTGTGTGATGCAAAAGAAGCACTGTATGTTGAATTTGGAAATAGTCTCTGCAATTGATTTTTAGGTAGAATTTTCTTGTTCTGGTTCTTTAATTAGCCTATTTTATACCTGCAAAATATGAACATAGAAAAATATTCCTTATCCTTTAGCTTGGCGATACTATATATTGTGTGGAAAAATACATCCTCTGTTTTAAAATAGATATACATTCCTATAACTACACCTTTTAATCTTGATAAGTCACAACAATATTTGGATTATTGGCTTGAAAAGTATATGTCACAGTACCAAGCCTTGATCCTTGATCCAGGACATTCTAGTTGATGGAGGGTGTACTTGAGAAACTATTAGGCGTATTTGGAGGCTTACATTATGTTTGTGGTAATGATTTATGTTGCTTGGAAAATTGCCAACTTTATACATTTTCTTTTGTTAAGAGTCTAGACATATTTTCAAGATTTAGTTTGGTGGACATAGGTTGTCAGTGTTCCACGAGTCTTATTTTATTAGTTTATGGCTATTGGATCTTTTGATATGATTCCACTAGATGTTTGTTTATATTTTCAAAGTCAAGTCAAAATAGTTTTCAATTAAGATGTTCCAGTCTTAGTAGAGTTGGATTTGCTTAAGCTTATATCAAGTCATGTCGTGCTTTCAACTCAAAATCAGTAAAGATAAAACAATAGAAAATTTCCTCATAATTTATTATAAGATTGTGATGAAAAGTTAATCTTGTTGCTGCCTACTATAACTAAGTTATGCTTCCTAGTTTATTCCTCTTCCTTCACTTTTTATGCTCTTATAGACTTGTGATTTTACTATATAACCTTATCAATTTATGTTATATAAATTATAAGCCTTTTTTTTAGTTTTTGGACTAATTGTTTATTTTATTTGTGTTAATAGCTTTTAAAGTCTGAAAGTAGTGAATTATGTTTGGTTCCACTCATACTGTCCTTTTTCTACTTGTTACTCATGCTTGAATTTTTCCCTTTGAAAACTAAACTGTTATGGTTTTTTCAAATTAAGTCTTTGCTACATAGGCTTTGGTACTTAAACTATTCTAGTTGTTAGATATACATTTTTGTAAGAAGACAACATGGCATCAAGAAGCATGGTGGAGTGCAACGAATTTGATTTAAGGATTCAAAGCAAGCAATGTCATTGTAGACAATTTGCGATTTGTAAAATTACCCGCTCCAATAAAAATGAAAATGAAGGTCGAATCTACTACGCGTGCCCGAATGGAAAATGCGGTTTCTTGGGATGGTGCAAGGCTATAAATGAACAAAAATCATCATCAACATCAACTTTTGAAGCGCATCTACCAAATAATTCCATTATGCATGATGTTACTATGATTGAAATGAGACGTGAAATTAAATTATTGAAGAAATTAGTTGTTGTAATACTTACTCTTTGTTTGTTTTTTATTATGAAAAACTAGTTGTCTTTTGTTGGAAGTTGTAATGGAGGTGAAGTTGTGAATGAAATTGTAATGGACGAAGTGTAATGGAATTTCTAATGAATTGGGTTTTGTTGTAGAAGTTGTAATGGAAGTGTCCTATTGATGGGTATCTGATTGATTAATTAAATTGATCAGCAGTTTTGACATTTATTTTATTTTTTTTCGTTTGAAATTAGCACTATAGGATATCTGTAGGATATCTGTCAGATAATAAACAAGTAATCAAGTTTCAAAAAGCAAACTAAATTAACAGATCATGTTTTCTGAAATGTCTCTATCTGTACATTCCATTTCCAGACAAATCATTCTACAATTGAAAAATAGAAGATCCTGAACTACCAACATTAACTTTAAAAATAATCAGCAACACAGTTTTGCTCTCAGTAGCACGAAAATTACAGTCATATTACTTCACAGTCAGCCTTTACAACAAAATTATCCGCTTGATTGTTCGGACCACATCCTTCACCACTCCTCCAATATGGATTATAGTAATCCTGTAATTATCAAGAAAAATAAAATGATGATTTTCAACAACAAATAACACCGTAGAAGACACCTAAAAATGAAAGAGAAAACAGTAAAATAAGACATTATACCTGAAAATGAAAGGGGAAACCCCCTCCATAATAGACATCAGGATTTGAGGCAAATGGAAAGTCATCAACATGTGATGATTGTAAATTTGCGTCTCCAATCTGAAATGTTTAAAATAATGATCATTAAAGCCTCTAAGAATGTAACTTATTCATATAAATTAGTGACAAACCTGTAAATTAAGATCTATTGCACCATGTCTCATATAGTCTTCTGGACCATGTTCAGCTTGAGAATTGTTATTGAGTAAGCTTACAAAATAGTCACCTTCACAACTTTACACAATAGAAAGAGCAGTAAAATAAGACATTTAATATAAATAAATAACAAGCCTACATTTGAACAAAAATAAAGAAAAAAGTTTACCAAATTAGTGACATCTATGTTATGTTGAATGGTCTCGTCTTTCCCATTCTCATTCTCTTTCCCTTTCCTTTTCCCTTTCCCTTTCCTTTTCCCTTTCCCTTTCCATTTCCTCACTTTTATACTTCTAACAACTTTCTCAATCTTAGACTGAAGCCTTTTAAAGCAGGGCCGACCTTTACGATGAACCGACAAAGGACTACGAATATTGTTGCTTTCTTTACAACCACTACCCACTTGGGTGCCTTGTCCGGAAGGAGTTGAATGATTACTTCCACACGTTCCATCATCTTTTTGTGGTACATTAACAAGCCTTTTAATCCAATGCATAACAACTTTTGTCTTATCTTCATTATCCGTCGCCAAGTCTGCCGCTTCATAAAAAGAGTTACACATCCTATCAAAATGTTCATTTTTCAGATTCAACGTCCAGTCAGAATATATGATCTTAACCTTATTATGAATCTTATTCATGTCTTTCCTCTACCTTCAAAGAATGAATTTATCCGGTAAGGTTCGAACTCATTTTTTTAGCAACACCGTAAAGGCATGTCTACATAATATTCCCCTGAACTCAAACAATTCACAGTTGCACTTAATAGCACATTCATCTTCTTTAAAATAAACTCTAAAAGTGATATCGTGAGTCCCTCCAAACATATCTTGTGTAACATCGTACAACTCAAAACCACATTCTACTTTAACTGAGTTAATGTCATAATAAAGCTTCCCTTTTACCTCTTCCTGAAACTCTTTGAATTTTGTCGTGGTATAAGCATCTTGAAATTGTTTCTCAAATGGATAATCAGTAAGGCATGGAATCCAATGGTCGAAGAAATTAAAATCTGCCTCATTCTCTTTTTGCGCCTTACTTCTTAATGCATTCTCATACTGCTCAACAAACTGTTTTAAGGTTGTCTTAATGCATTCATGCTTTCACTTCTTTGAGTTAAGGACATTCCAGCCCAAAAAGTTTTCTTTAAAAATGTCGGCACCCAACGACTTTTGTCATCGTATAACCCAGTCAACCTGTCATTCTCTTTCAAATTAAATTTCTCAATGAAACTACCCCATCGCTCTTCAAATTCTTTATTTGTCAATGAATCATAAACTGCTTTTTGCATTGAATACTTGATAGATTCATATTGATTGCAACCACTTAATTTTTTGGGCAACTTCTTCATAATATGCCACAAGCACCACCTATACCGCGCATTGGGGAACACAATTTCAATAGCCTTCTTCATTACTTTGTCTTGGTCAGTGATTATTGCGGTAGGAACACGACTATTCATACATGCAAGCCAAGTTTTAAAGAGCCAACTAAATGACTCAATATCCTCATGAGATATTAATCTACAACCTAAGAGTATTGACTGATCGTGATGATTAACTCCAACAAATGGGGCAAATGGCATGTCATACTTATTAGTTAAGTATATTGTGTCAAAAGTAATGGCATCCCCAAACTCCTCATAAGCTACCATACTCCTTGCATCTGCCCAAAAGACATTTCATAGTCTCCCATCATCATCCAAATCTATCAAATAAATTTTTTTTGTATTATTAGCTTGCATTTTTTTGAAGTAGTTTTGAAGTGTCATAACATCTCCATCACCAAGCCTTAACCGCCTAACTTTGTCAAGATAATTATAACAATCTTTCTCTGAAAAAAAAACACATTTTCATGCCCACCAACTTCAACCAAGAAAGAACTAAAAAATTTATTTGGTCTAATACCAGCTCCATCGTTAAGTTCAAGTCTCCTTTTCACATACTTGCTCATAATTCGATTTTTCTTATAAAATCTAGATTTTTCAGGGCTCAATTGATGATTATGATCCAGTGTTAGAGTCTTTACTCGCATTTTTCCGTCTTCGACTAATGCAGCCCTAATCTTAGCATTGCAACCAGTTTTGCTAACAGGGCGTAAGTTGAAGGCATTCTTTGACTTTCTTGGTCGATATCCTGACCGAGCACATGCAAGAACCACAACTTTAGTCTTTCCATTTATCCCTTTTTTCGTAGATCTTATTTTCACCGGAAATTCCTTTTGGTTACCAAAATTAATGTAATATTCCATGTACTCATAAACGAAACCAAACTCCATTCCTACTTCCGGATCTCTAATCACTTCATCAACTTCATCACTTTCTGCTACATCCTCCATTATAGCACGTTCCTCAATATCATTTATTCTCATAGTTGAATCAAAATCATCACTGCATGCCAATATAGTTTTGGTTTTTTAGTTTTACAAGTTTCGATTTTTCGGTTTAGTTTATTAACGGTTCAATTTAGTATGGTCGATTTTTCGGTTATTTTTCATTTTGTGTGCGCCCCTACTTGCCGGTATCTGAATTTCTATTTAGGAACTCCTTCCTATCTCATCTTCTCCGTCTGTGCTCCGAACTGGGGACAATGGGGATCTTGGGATGGGTTGGTGTTGTGTTCAAAAATGACTAGTTTTCGCCGATGCCAATGTGTTAAATGTTAGGGGTGCTTTGTTGGAGTGGCTAACTGGTTTAAGGGTTGAGATTGATATCGAAGAACTCTATCACCACTTGAATTCCAAGATTTGGAAATGTAGTTGGGATTTTGCTTTATATATTATTGATTTGAGTTTTAGTTATTAATGTTAATGAAATTTTTACTGACCTAAAACCCTGGTCTGTTATATATTATTGGTTTTGCTTTATATATTATGGATTTTAGTTTTAGTTATTAATCTTAATGAAATTTTTATTGACCCAAAATTTGGAGAACTCAAATTCTCATTCGAGCTTTTAATGATTTTTTTTTAATGTAAGTCAAACCATATTGTATACGGTCAAATCGTATCCAATTCCTATGTCGCCGGCAATTTAGGTATTCCGGCCAATTATGACCAGAATCTATTTTCGAGGACTAAATTGTAAAATATTAATTACTTCATGTAGTAAATTATAAACTCAAATTCCTTATGGGCTAAATTATGAATTTGATAGTACTTGATGTCATACAAGTGTAATTGACCCTAATAAAATTATAACATCAAAATTTAAAATATAGTTGTCATTATATACTGCTATTGATCAATAGAATAATGACTATTTTTGTAGAACAAAAAAATTTAAATTAAAAAAAAAAACGAAAAGTTTTTTTTGTAGTGGCAAGGAGTTATATGAGAGACTTGAACTGGTAAAATTCATGACTTCTCTAACAAACAAAAAAAAAACCCCGGTATAAAGTCCATGAGAAATAAGTTGGTATGTTTTTTAGAAAACGAGTTCACGTTGATCATAATTTTTTTTAGCACTAATTGGATTGAGTTTTATTGTTTTTTAATGTGTACGATCATAGCTAAATCATGCAAACTACTCATGCACTATCATGAGCCAATCACATAGCATCTGATTTAATAGGACAATTACTACATTGCTTTCAAGAAGAATGTCAACAATCTACATTAACATTATGTATAAACCAAGAATGATGGTTTCAAAGTAAGCACATTATCATAAGATTGAACGTATAGTATCGTAAGACTGAACCAACGGCTTCAGTATAAGTCACAGAATTCTACTACCAGATGATCAACAAGCTAATAATTCTCTGCTCAAAATTTATAGCTTTTTGTGACCCGATTATGTTCCAAAGCTTGATTTCTGAAAACCCACATTTGATTCTGACTCAAAAGCTCCCTCTCACTCCTCAGCACCATTGCCAAAAGTTATTCGTATTCGACTTCACTTCGGTCAAAGCCTTCCCCTCATTTGACATCTCCCTTTCCGGAATTAAACAATTTCTTATGCAACCTACCAAAATTCGACACTTTCTTACCATTCTTCTTCAAAAATACCAACTTTTCCTTCAAATCTCCCATGAAATTCATTTTCATGAGAAGCCTAACTATGAAAATCTAAGGGCTTTTGGATGCCTTTCTTATGCTTCTGTTCATCCTAGTGATAAGTTTACTCCTAGAGCAATCAAATGTGTTTTTATTGGTTATCCACATGGAAAGAAAGGTTACAAGTTATTGAATCTAGAAACAAAACATATATTTGTTAGTAGACATGTCATATTTCATGAATCTATTTTTCCCTTTTTGAATAAAGGGGATCTTTTTGATAATTCCAATATTGATTTCCATTATGTTACTCCTTGGATTACTAATGATCATGACAATGTCACTACTTCCACATATCAAAATTATTGCCATGAATGTTTGAGTCCTCATAATCCTCATTCTGATATTAGTAATTCTGACATTAATGATGTTCCTAGTAACACTTCTACTTCAATTCAACCAAGCTCTCATTCTCAAACCACTTTGCCAACAAGACAGTCTACTATAATCAAACATAAACCTATTTGGTGGAAAAACTATGCTTTAAATGATAAGGTCTTAAAAGCATCTGATCGTACTTGTATGTCTTCTGGTCAAGTACCTTATGCTCTCATAATTGTTTCCAAATAGGTACCTAATTTAGTTGCTTCTAATCAGGTATCTCATTATCCTTCTAAATATGATATCAATCATTATTTATCCTATGATACTTTTGACAATTCTCATAAAAGATTTGTAGCCAATCTTTCTTTTGTTAAGGAACCTGTTTTTTTATCATCAAGTTATTCATAATAAAAAGTGGATTGATGCAATGAACAAGTAGTTAGAGGCATTAGAAGCTAACAATATGTGACACCCCCCAAATTCAGGTACCACTACCTCAAATTTGGTGCTCACGCAATAATATAAACAATCACTGCTAAACAACATTTAATACTAATGCGAAAAATAAATAAACATGTGTTGTCTATTACAATGACTTTCTAATCCCAAGGTCTATAACCTTTACCAAATATACATCACAAACTACAAAACGATATTAGTGTTTGCGTTACATTCTTATAAGTCTTACATCTATCTAGATAATAAAAATCTCGCTTTTCCTTTGCCTTTATCTGTACCTGACCCCTCAGGCTTAGCTGCAATAATTTCATGACATAACAAGGGTGAGCAACTAGTTTGCCCAGCAAGTTTAAAATGAATACAAAATATGCCATGAATAAGAATAATGACTGAAAAATTCAGTAATATGAATTTGATATAATCAACGCACAATTTAATGAGTGAAAATTGATTATTTAAAAGTAACTAATAATTAAAAATAAAATAAAATTATGATTAGTCAGTCAAAATAAATACTCTCTATGTTCCAAAACATACAAACAATTGATTTTATAAAGTATGATTTTATATTTTAAAACATAGATACTATTATAAATAAAGTTATGATAATTATACAGAATGTCAATATTTTTGTTCAAGATATGTTGCTCAATGTATGCAACAAAACTCATAAATTAATTAAGATGACTTTAATTTAGGAAATTGATAAATTTACACAGTTTTTTGATAAATTTATATGGTGAACCTTACAAAAGTGTTGTTATAAATGTATAACGATAATTAAACCATCGTTATAGATATTTTGTGAAATTTACCATATAAATTTATTAAAAAATCGTGTAAAAATATTAATTCCCTTAATTTATTGTGTCCAATCGTTGTTTGATTCAAAATATAGATGCAAAAATCATTTCTTCGTTATTCTTAACTCATTTGTTTTACGTGGTGAAACCTCATCAGTTATAGTTATTATTGCTATCTTATTATTTAATATTACACTGTCTTTTGTGAAATCCCCCAACAGTGAGTCTCTCACAGTTGAGTTAAGAAATTAATAATTTTATAAGTTCATTTAATATTTATAAATGAATTTTATTTGATCTTATAAAAATATCAAATTAAATTATAAAAATATCAATTCCCTACGGTTATTACAACGGGACCGGAACAAAATTCAATTATTCATTAAAACAAATTTTGAAGTTTAGTTAATCTGTTACAGAGATGCCCATCTTAAAGAAGCTTTACCCATTTGAGAAGAAGAAGAAGAAGAAAAAAAATATTACATCCTGCAAACTAAGTTGACGGGATGGAGAAGAAAAAAAAATTACATCCCGCCAACTTAGTTGGCACTAAGTTGGTGGGATGGAGAGGAAAAAAAAATTTATACATCCCACTAACTAAGTTGGCGGGATGTACAATTTTTTTCTTCTCCATCCAGCCCCGCCAACTTAGTTAGCGGGATGTACTAATTTTAATTTTTTATTTTTTATTTTTGTTTTGGATCACTTGCTATGCACAAATGTTAACTCTCTTTTTTTTCTTCCTTCAATCCACTAATTTAGTTGACGGGATGGAATTAAAAAAATATTAAAATAATATTTTACTTACCCGTTAACATAGTGGAGGGATCAAATATAAAATTAAAAAAAAAAAAAATTAACATGCCGCTAACTAAGTTTGTGGGATTATTTTATAATTTACCTTTGGATATTTAATCTAATGGTGATAAAAGAATTTGTTGAAACAGTGTTCTTAACAAATATTTACTATGAATCATTCCCTTATATATATATATATATATATATATATATATATATATATATATATATATATATATATATATATATTGTTTGAAAAAATCGACTTTATTTCTTGAAAAATAGGTTGGAAATTTAATATTAGTGAGTCAAATTTGAAAAGCTATGTTTGAATATTTGTTAACCTGCAAAATAATTATGGTTATTGGTAAAATGTCCTCTTATGAAAAGAGGAGAATCTTTTCACTTGAACTACTTGTTTAATTAAATTAAGTGTAAACTCTCTAAGCCACTCAATAATACTAAGTCAAATTTATTCAATTAGACTAAAGCACTTTTAAAAAAATCAATTCAACACAATTTAAGCTCGGGCCACATTCAAAACTTAACTAATTAATCTCGCTGGCATTCCTACCATCTATCAGCATCGAATTGTTCACATTATTAATTTATTATGTCTTTTTTAAGTTTTGGGGGATAAAGGGGTAGAACCAGATAAAATACTAATACATTACACTAGGACTAGGATATTGTTGAATATTTTAACTACGGTCAACATGAAATAATAATTTAAAAAAAAAAGATATTTCAACTATTTATAGTAATTAAATGTTTTCAACCATATGAAACAATCATGTGGATTATAATTATTACAGTTCCTTTTAAGTATAGGAATGCTCAGTCATAAGGCTCCAAATATTATCTTAACATATTTTTCAACTCTGTGAAACGGTCTTGAAAGCTGAAATTTACTAACTATTTGGGTCTCGGTTATAAGAATGAATTCAGTGGTTGACAAAACAATTGACATGCCATTATGTGGTAAAAATTATAATTTCATTCTTAAATATTAAAATATTATTAATTTTTAATTAATTTAAAATATTTTTAAATTTAAAATTAAAAAAAAATTAATTTAATACATACAATAATGGATATTGTAAAATATCCAAAAAAAATTATACTAATTGTAAATTTTACTTATTTGGTAATTTTTTAGTGAATCATATCTATTTTTAAGTTTGAATATTGATCAAATTATTTTTAAAATCAATAATAATCAAATCAATATGATATATGATGGTCGAAAAAAGGAATCCACGTTCGCTCTCATCAAATCTAGCTTTCACGTTAGTCTCACAAAATCGAGTGTTCTCATAAACTCTAATATTTTAAAATTTCTTCAATTTATACAAAATAATAATAATAAAACATGCCTTAATCTAATAAACTTGTTCCTGTCATAATATCTTTCCATCTTAAGTAGAGTCCAAAATCATTATAAAAGAAATAAACTACCTATAAATTAGTGCAATATAATGTTAATAACTATTAATATTATGAATCTAGATCACAATATTTTTTGCTATCTTCCCTTTTTCTATTTTATTAAATACCACCTCCTTCATTAGACAATATTATATACTATATTTCCCTTTTCAATTTAAGATCAATTAGCAAGTTTTCGTTATAGAGTGGCTGATCTCCAGAAGTGGGATCAATTATAGCTAATAATCTCTGATGAGCAAGGTAACAATCCTGATAACAGTGCAAGCCACTCCAGTCAGGACCTCTATGGCGCAACCTACAGTTGTCAATAATTTTCCCTTCAAATGCCCCACAGCAGGGTACCAACACCAGGTATGGCTTTGTGTCCTTTACACACAAAACAATAAGTACAAAAGGCAATATGAACTACTGATGCTATCCATTGGTATATCCTTATATCATCCTCTGCTAAAGCAAGATCGCTTATAGAGAATCCTCAAAAAAATAGTTACAGATAATCAACAAGAACATTATTAGATGTCTCGATGATCCAGTGCGTACTAGTTTTGTAATCCATAATCTGTTGCACTTTCCAACAATCTCATCATGAATTTCCCTAGCATGTGTGCAAAATTTATGTGTCTCTTATAATTTCTTAAACTATGGAGTTTTGCAAACTTAACCAACGACCACAATTTATTAATTTCGAAATAATACGATAGTAAATACTTAAGGTAATACATATTGAGTAATACTCAAATAATATGTCAAATTTATAGTTCATGCTCTATTTTAAGGCTATGCTAACTGGACTATTAGGAGAAAACTGTTGGTTTATATATTTTGTAATTTTAATGATGACAATTTATTTGGGTTTGTGTTTAAGATTAATAGATGTTATTTGAATTGCTTGGGCTGATTTTAATATATATCATGTTATTATTAATGTACCCAAGTTGGGTTACCAGTCCAGTAGCTTGAATTAATAAGATTGCAAATTGTTGTGTTGGTGCAGGAAAGATTCTTATTTAAAATTCAAAGTAACTTATTCAAATAGGAGTCTATCAAGGAATTTGTTTTAGTCAGGCAATCCGTTGGGTTTTAAATTGAACTATTTATTTCCTTTAATTCAGCTATTTAGTTTAATTGGGTTAACAGAATTTTTATAGCTATTATGGAATTGATTTTATCAACTGTTGGATGATATTATATTGCTAAAATTGTGGGAGTTTCCAACTGGACAAAGTGACTTATGCTAACAGCTCCAACAGCTCTTTTTCTAGCCGTTTGATCTCTTTGTTATATATACTATCTTCCTCACGGTAAAAACAAGACAGAGAACTACAAGGCAACATCTATCGTGATATTCTAAGTTAATTGAGTGCTACATCAAAGCTTATAATCAGCTGATCATTGTATCGTTTTTCTATTTTTCTTCCTGGTTGAAAATTAAGCATATATTGTAATATCTTATTCTAAATGTAAGCCGAGTTTGGTTTGGTCTATCTAGCAATAGATAGGGTCTGTTCATAGAAAAGCTTTCAAGGTTGCAGAGGTGCAAAAGTCTCATTGGTGAGAGAGGTTATAGTGGTGCAAGGGGGCAGTCGTGTCCATCTCAGTTGAAAGCTTCTTTGAAAAGGAGTTTTTATATTCTGTGTTGAACAAGGTTATTCAATAAAAATGAGTGTCCAATACCAATTGGTATTGGACGTGGATTAGGCCACTAGATAAGTGGATAGGGGTCGAACCACGTAAAAATCCGTGTGTTTATGGTTTGCTATATTGTGTGATTAATCATTTGAAGTTTTATTCTGCATTTCTTCTTTCTGGGTTATCCATCTGCTGTTGGGTTGAAGATATACTAAAGTAGACAGCCTATCATGTCTGATAGTATTCTCAGGAAGAACATATACTAAAACAGACACTAAAACAGACAGGTCATACCTGTCTGATATATATCAGTAGCAGAAAAATAAAAAGTTTTCATTGATTATCACTTCACCTATAATAATAATAATAATAATAATAATAATAATAATATATTATTATTATTATTATTATTATTATTATTATTATTATTTTTTCTTCAGTGATGCAATTATAAATTTACCTCCAGTTCAATGATGAAAATAGTATTTAATACTGTCACGTCATTTTTCTGTTAAATGTCTAACGGTTATTGACGGAAATTTTATGTTTTGTAAAAAAATTCGAGTATGATGACTCGATTGTAAAAAAATTCAGTACGATAATGCATATATAAATTAGGGTCGAGTACAGTAGAAAAATATATATATAACCCGCCAATTGTTGGAGATGATGTTGAACTCTATAGGATCAAAAGCTCTTCCTTGTGACTTTCATCCGAGATATCGGTACTGGTACAACCTTCTTATATTATAGTATCTATATTTGTAAAACAAGATTCCATGTCAAGTTTTGAAGGTTTCTATTGCATTTGCATTTTTATTAGCACAGATTATCAAACCTTAGCAAATAGGGATTTTTTTTTATTAATTGCATTTCTGTTAAGTCATTGCTAGTTCAGACTCTTTGATTTTGATATATTTATCAAAGTCTAGACTTTAGATTTATATTGCTCAAACCAAACACCATGTTAAAATCTCTTCTACCTCATAAGGTAATCAAAAGCACGACCATGATCAAGGATTTGAACTTAATGCTTAAATATTAAACCAAACAAATCTCTATATCATTGGAGACCGGACATGAGTTATGTATCTCAAATTGTGTGAGGAATCAAGTATTTTCATAAATGAGCATAGATATGAACTTAAAGCTTAAATATTAAACCAAACAAATCTCTATATCATTGGAATGGGCATGAGTTATGTATCTCAAGTTGTGTGACGAATCAAGTATTTGTATAAATGAGTACTCTGTTAGCAACATATGAATGGTCAGTAAAACTGTGGAAGAAGAAAAGGAAAGGAAACAACACTCATGAAAAGATGAAAATGAATAAACTTATCAAGTTCCTTAAACATACAAAATCCATGTTATAATTATCTTGAACTGAGTTGAGTTTTTGTTTTTTCAAAGCCTTGTAATTGCTACACAAAAGACCTCAAGATATTCAACACCAACAAGCAAAATAACTAATACGCATGAATCGATCTAGAAAAGCCCTGAAAACAACGAAAACCACCAAATTGAATGCCCTAAAATTTCAATTACAATCGGTCTAGAAAAGCCCTCAAAACAAACCTTTTAAATCTAATTGTACAATTTAACAACCAGAATTACAAAGTTCAGTGTGTTTTCGATTGAAGAAAGAGCTCAACGGAAATCTAGAAATGCAATTAAAGTGGTACATTCAGTGTTAACGTCTAATTTTGTACACTTGATGAAATCGCCAAAGCAACAAAACAAAAGGTGCTAATATATGCTAGAATTATGGATTATGTTGTAGTGAAATAAACTCACAAAATATAAACAAATAAACACGCAAAGTAAGAACGCAAGAATTTTACATAGAAACTCAATTAGGAAAGAATCACGAGGAAAGATCTCAGAAATCTACTATAATATAGAGAATACAAGTGAAACGTTTATTGAGATATAAACAAAGCACTCCCCAAGCTGTGTATGGTTGTCATCTCGATGTATACCGACGTATATCGATATATGCCAATATATATTGATTTGTAACGAGATACAACAATATTTCTCAATATACATCAGTTTATATCACTACCCTTGGATGTTTACCGATGTGTATTGACTGTGCTTGTTGCCCAACGTTGTGTATCAATATAACTTTATATATCGATGTGCATAAGCGTATATCAAGATAGTAAATTTTGGTTGAACTATATATCTAAATTTGAATATTTTGTGTATTATTTGTAATAATCATCCTCTCTTTTCCGCTCTGCAGGCATAACAATTTATAATAATGGTATTAGTCATAGGCGGTGGAATAAAAGAGTCACGGATATTGCTTAATTCTTCCACTAGCACACATCTCAAGGTAACTTTGTCCTCATCGTTCCACTAGCTAAGTATTATCAGATATTTAAGGGTGAGTCATCACTCTAGATATTTTATCGCAACATAGGTCCTTACTTTCCCGTTATAAAAAAAAATTATAATAGGAGAGTAATATAAAGAGTCCACCTATAATACAAAATAACTGTCGACCCGAACCCCTGCTGACCCGAGTCCAGACAGTTAAACCTAAGTTGCCGACATGATCATTTTGAATCTATTTCTTTACATATTTTTTATTTCTCCAATAACTTTCTATCTCTCCACCTTTTTTCATTATTATTTTCTCTCCCCTCCCAAGGCTTTTATGATACTATCTCTTTTGTCCTTTCTTTACCACCCGTCTCCCTCATCTTATCTCTCCACATGTTCTCTCTCCTCCTAAAATTTCTCTCTCTTCTTATTTTCTAATAGATGAATCTAGTGAATCAAAAACCTGAATATGAATATAAATATCAATCGGAATCTGATCCCCAATAATCACCAGTGCCTAGTCCGTCCATCATAAAGGTGATTTGCTTAAAGTTTTAGATCGTCAACCCAGACAGAAGATGTTGGTAGCTCATCGGTCATGCTCGGCAGTTCCTCGGGTGTAGTAGGACCATGGAATGAAAAGAAAGCTGTAATATAAAATATGTATGTATATATATATATATATATATATATATATATATATATATATATAACTAAATGAATTTGAGCAACTTTGCTTTAGATGTGAATTCCTCCTTGATATTAGAAACACAACTCTAGTGCCACAGTTTAATTAAAGCCCGATCTACTACTTCTCCCGGATCTGCTATAAAAATTGTTTAAAAAGAATTTAGTTATTTGAAATTATTGTGACCGTCGGACACCCTACTTCTAATGCTAATGTTAACGCCTAATTTTGTACACTTGATGAAATCACCAAAACAGCAGGCCAAAAAAGCACTAATATTTATTGAAATTATGGATTATGTTGTGGTGAAATCAAACTCACAAATTATACACAAGTAAACACGTAAAGTAAGAACTCAAGAATTTTACGTGAAAACCCGATTGAGAAAAAATCACCAAAAAAAATCTCAGAAAAAATCAAACGGTAAGATTTGCTCAGAGATATAAAGGCCTAATATGAGAAACAGAAAAATGAGAGGGGTTGTTGCAGTTGAAAAATATACAAAAGAAATGATAGAAGACAACAACCGATCGTAGAGTGAAACAGAGAATGATTATGCTAAAGAACTCTACGATCCATCAGAGGAACACTAACACTGAATTGAGAGAGACATAGAGATGTATAACTCTATTACAAGAGAAGTGTTCAGAGCTGCTAGGCACATGGAAGAGAGAAGCTTAAACGCCAACTTGATACATACATGGTAGCAACTGAGTACCAAAAAGAAGAAGCATCACAGTCATCTCAGGAGTTCATCTCGAGGAGCTATCAAGTACCAAAGGAGCTGAAGTGCAAAAGCCTAGAAGCACATTTGGTGATCTTGAGTAGTTGCTGAATATCAAAAAGAAGGAGAATATCAACGACAAACATCAGCAGCATTCAATGATGGATCATAAGCAGCTGCTAAGTACCAGAAGATAAAGAAGATCAAAGTTCATCTTAGCAGCACAACCCAACAAGCATCCAACACACAAAAGAGGGTCAAAGGATCCTTGCCCAAGTGGCTAAAAAGAAATCAAGTCTGCTGGACTTGTTGAGTACCGAAGGGTACAAGAGATTCTAAGTCTGCTGGACTTAGTCTACAGTCCAAAGCTGCTAGCTTTGATGAGGGCAAGAGTGTCCTAGTCTTAATGTGACTAAAGGAACCAAAGCTGCTAGCTTTGATGAGGGCGAGAGTGTCCTAGTCCAGAGGACTAAATCTTAGTGGATTTCCTACTGTCAAGTAGAAGAGTGGAGTAGGAGTTATTCAGTCTCCGAACCACTATAATTCTCTTGTGTCATTTACTTTATGTCTTTTATATTCTGCACAATATCTGCTTTCACCCATACTAGATTAACACACTAAATTGAAATGACTCATATTTCTTTAAGGGGTTTATTAAAAGTAAAATCCGCTGTGCTTGAATTGATTCTATCATTTATAACTAATATGCTTTCGTTACAAAAGTAAAAAGTTTTTAAATGATCTATTCAACCCCCCCCCTTCTAGATCTCTATTGTGTCCACGAGAACTAACAATTGGTATCAGAGCAGGTTCTCACAAATATGTTAAAGCCTACGTTTTGAGTTGATCCATGACACAAATTTAGATTAATGTTAAAACTCAGTATTGGGTATAAAAGACAAAATGAATTTAAACTCACAAGTTGAAAATTGTTTGTACAGGGGAATCCAATGAAGAAGCTGCCTAAAGGCCATCCATGCTTAACCATATGCTTAAAAGAATTATCTTCTTCAGTCAAATTGAGCTAAGGGAAATTAGCAGGGTAATGGAGGAAGAACATCGATGCAGCAAGAGTTATGAGTCTTTCCATCTAAAAGGAATCTATAATCATAAAGTGATTGAGAAGCTCTACAAGTGATGAACTAGGACATTCACTCCATCATTAACCGTCAAAACGATTAAATCTATGGACTTCTCAACTTCTATGCAACTACATGAAGAAATTAATGGTGTCAAAAATGAAAACCGGAAGGACTGCAAATCATTTCAACAACAGCAACATGCTTCATCAAAATCAGAACCACTGTTTGTCAAGTAATTGACAACAGTGAGGTATTTTATCCTATCTCTTCCATGTATTAAAATTATAAATTGTCAAGATTGTATTGCATGACAAGTGGTTTATATTGTTTACCTTCATTTCTTAGGATCCTGTAAAGGAATCATCATCCTCCTAATATACTCTCGTTAAACCATGTCATATCATTTATTGAATATTACTTGTACTTGCGTGAGAGCTCTTTCAATTGATAAAAAAAAAATAAAATAAAAAAAAAAAATTAGTTTTAAGAATGATTTTAACCTTCTCTATGTTTGAGGAAATCACAAAGAATTATCATTAGCAAAATTCAATCTGTTTTATCAAAATCCAAAGAGACAGAAATGAGTGGCATTTATCCTACCTTAATCTTCTTTCAAATTTTGCTTTCGACTCATTCGTCAATAATCTGAGTTCTTGATAAATCGTAGAGTATGGTTATATCTATTATTGTACTCTGAAGGATCATAGAGACTGATCAACTCTACGAGCCATTGAAGCACAATACATAGAACTGATTATCACTCTACTAAAGTTCAAAAACTCAGTATTTCATGAAATTGGTTTATCAATCTTGAACCTCTCACACACATACTCAAATAGCATAATAAAACTGTCATCATTAATTCACTTCTATGCACTTTGAGGATTCAATGTATGATAATGTTAGATACTTAAAATTACTAACCTCACAGGACCCAAATAAGTGTGGGTACCAAGTTAGAAAATTTAACTTGCAGGTGTCTTGACTGATCCAAAGACCACTCAAAGAGGAACTAGATTAAAGAGAAATTCAAGGACAAGGGTCTCATCAAAGTGCGAGTCAACTCTACTATCACCGAAAGCTGAGAATACAAAGCCTACGATCATAGTGTTAGAAAAAGGGATTTTAGCAAAGCCATATCTGAGGAAAACTCTTTATAAATCCATTGATGGAGAATCAAATCATAAGGAGGCAGTATCAAGTATGGAGAAGCAACATTCTGTCAAGCATAGCAATGCACAGGGCAAAGTCTAACAATGTCAGACCAACTCTACGATCACAGCACCAGTCAAAGAATCGTAGAATAGACAGTACTAAGGAAAGTACTCTACGAACCTAAGATAAAGAGTCACTGAAAGACAAGTTATCTCAGAGATGGAAGTTGACCGTGGGGGAGCGATAGTCAGCTAAGTTCAACAAAAAGTGAAGAAGTTATCAGAACCTAGTAAATCTTCATCTCCAAATCGAAGAGTCCCTAAACTCTATGTTTGATAACTTGTTCAGCCATAATTACTCCAAGTCATAGAGTCACTATGATCAACGACTAGATCGTAGAATATAATGTGTCTACAATCACACTCCACATAAACCATCCTTTCATTGAACCTTTCACATCCTCTTACCAGCTCACAGTTCATGTCATATAGTGATTAACATTCCCTCTTTCATATCAAAGCAGTCTTTTCTCAGATAAAGCGCCTCAGAGACAAACCAAGTCCTAAGTTTCAAACTAAGAGGCATGCCCTCTCTGAGCTTCCTGAACTCTGCCAAAAGACTGAGCGTTTTACATCACCTGTATTCCTTCTGAGCTCCAGGTGTAAAGGGAAAAAGGAATTTTCTCCAACCAAAGTCGTTAATCGTCAAGGAATGATCCACCTGCTGTTTGTACAAAAGAAGAAAACTGTGCAAAGAAATCTCAAGCATTCTGAATTGGTGACCAAAAGTATTTTCTAAGGATAATCGTAGAGTGAAGAGCAAGTCACTCTACGAACTGACCAAGGTGTCTGTCAAACAGGGAAGTAATGTTCACGCTCTCCAAACTCAAGTGAGTCAGTTATGCATTAGTTACAATAAATGCAAAAGTGAAGGCCACGTCCTGCAAATGAATATCCTACACGTGTCTTCTACAAAACTTACGAGGGAACTGACATAAGCCAAAATTTTCAAACTGACTATTGTCTTTTCCCATCAGTTATCAGTATCCATTTCTCAAAACCGTGCAAACTCATCCTGTACCAAAACCATTGTTGAAACCCAGAAAATCTTCAAACCCTAAACACAAAAGACCCCTGATATCTATACATCTCGATCACACCCTTGTCATTCTCTGAAATCGTCATTTGACCAAACACTCTTTTTACAAAACCATTGATATGGAAAACTGTCAAGTTGTTTCTGGCATCCAACTCGGCTTTGATAAGTTTGAGTCCTCTGAAAAGAAATTCAAGGATATTCTTACAATAGTGCAGGAAGCTGGTTTCTCAGATTGTTTGGGGGCAAACACCGAGGTCTACTCTGTTCTGGTAAAAGAGTTCTATCGAAACGCAGTTGTAAACAATGATGAGTTAGTTTCAAGAGTTAGAGGAGAAAAACTCAAAATAGATGATACCGAAATCAACAAGTGTCTGGGAATTACTGTTGGAGATCTATCATCACTTGAAGACATAGATACAGTTGAAGGAATGAGGAGGATGGGTTATGTAAAGAATACTCAACTAAAGGGTATGAAGAAAAATGAGTTTCCAGAAGAGTTCGAGTTCCTAGCAGAGATAGTAGGCAAATGTATCTTATGCAAAGACACCGCTCATGACACTGTAAGTGATCCTCAACTAAGAATCATGTCTGCTATTGTCATGAGGAAGAACATAAACTTTGGTGCCATACTATTTGACTTGTTAGTCAAGGAGGTCGAGAAAATAAAGGCTCCTGGGAAGCCAATCTCAAAAGTATTCTATGGAAGATTCTTAAGTATCATACTGAAGCGGAAACTGCAAGATAAGATTAGGGATGATGAGGGGGAGGCTTTGAATGTCCACAAAGTTATGTCTCCTAAACTGTTTGACAACTGGAAGAAGAATCCCATGGAAAATAAGAGGTTAAGGATGACTAGCAGCAGCAAGAAAGATTCGAAGGAAAGCAAAGGAAAAAGGAAAGCATGTTCAAGTAAAGATGATTCATCTGATGAGTCTTTATCATTTGGATTCATCTCACCAAAATCATCCCTCAAGAAGTTGAAAACTGAAAAGATCAAGCCTGCAAAAAGACAAAGTGCTCGTCTTCAACAAATGATGAAATCTCTGGGGAATAAAAAGGCAGGAGATGGTTCACCTAACTTCATTGATCTCAGTGATGAAAGTAAGGAGGTACCTGTTGAAGAAAATGTGACTCCAAGTGAGTCAAATTCTGGAAGTGAAGAAATGTTTACTGCAGAAACAGTTGATGAAGTAAGAGAATACGATGTTAGTGGAACATTGAGAAATAAAGAACAGTTAGAAGAAACAACTGCTGAACCCGTCAAAGCTTCAAAGGAATCAATTTCTAAAGCTAAAGACTCTGACAAAGGGAAAGGAAAGGAAACAACATTCGGAGATAAAGATCAAGAAGACTCGAGCTCTGAAAATGCTGAGTCAGAAAGTCTTAATCATCATGTTCCAGCAGCCTCACCATCAAGTATTCGAAGAAGGATTATATTGGAAGCAGTTGAAAAGCCAGGAGCCATGTTGCCAAACAAATGGTTTGATCACGGCAATGGTCAAATCAGAGTAGCTTCAATAACCATGGAAGATTTACTGAGCAAGTTTGAAGACATCGAGCTCGATCGAACCACAGTTTTATATGATCATAAGGGTTAGGAGTTAAGAAGGTTCTACCCTTGGATGCCCTGGTTAAAAGCTATCTGTTTCAGAGATACGAGCTTCATCAGTTGGTGTTATACTTACTTTCCTAATCTAAAGTTGGTTTCTCAGAACTTCCCAAGAGTTCAATCATTTCCAACTCTGCTGATCAAAAATGTCCAACACTTCAAAACCTACCGTCATGCAGAAAGTATATTCATTCCTTATTCACTGTTGATCAATCAAGATGAAAGTCAGAAGAAAAATAGACTCGTAGAGTCAAGGGCCGTAAAGCATCCTGACTCTACGACTGCAACAAACCAGTCTCAGCCAAATATTCCCAGCAAATCACCCTCTGATATTCCTTCATCATCAAACAATGATTTCTTTGATACAATCACCGCTCTTGAGAACATCTTCAAGAATTCTACCACAGCAGAGGCTATATCTGGAGCAGAAGAATTCTACAAAGAAGTGCAAGCATCTTTTTCAAACATATCTTTCAAGCTTCTTCAACAAGATCAGATAAATCAGAAGTCATCAGAAAATCAGCAGAAAGAAATTCTAAAACTTCGGAAGAACAATGAAGAATCTATTGCATCTCTTTCGGAAAAGATAAAGAATTTAAATCAATCTCTGTCTCAGACCATTGAGCTCACTCAGCAGGATCTAAAGATTGAAATTGGAAACACATCCTACCTGGTCGAGCAGCTCATGGTAAATTTCCAGCAGCTCTCTCAGACTATTGATGACAAAAAGGGGGAGAAAAAGAGAAAGAGGATCAGAATGAAACGAATGAAGCTAAAGGAGAAGAGCAAGAAGAAGCAGAAAAGAAAACAGGCAAAGGAAGTCTTGAAGGCAAGAACTGAGGGGGAGCCAGACGAAGACATTAAGTCATCAGCTGAGGGGGAGACATGAAGTCATCAGCTGAGGGGGAGCAGAACTAACAGATAAGCAGCAACAACATGTAGATCATTCAGAAGACATACAAATACAAAGAAAGGTACATCTCAAACTGAAATATTATGATCTGGATCCAGTGTTTAGCATGTTGTGTAATCTGTATTTAAGTATTCAATCAATGACATTCATATTTTCTGCTCTAGTAATACAGTAGCTCACTGTATAGTAAGATTCATTCATCAATTGCATAAGCATCTAGTATTGTTGTTTTGTCATCATCAAATAGGGGGAGATTGTTTGGAATATGCATGTGAATGATATTTCTCAATTATAAGATTTGATGATGTGTTTTAAAAGATAAATGAATTAATATGCAAATATGTCTGCATTGATGAAAGATGTAAAGTCCTTAATAGTTTATAGACATTATGTTCTAAGGACTTAGATTGACAAGGTCAAATCTGTTAAGTTGATCTCATATGAGTTAATAGCATTGAACAGTCTTTCAAAAGATCACTATGTACAAGGACTATAGATAGAAAGATCAAACTTGTTAGGCTGATCTTAAAATGTAATAGATAGGCCTGATCGATCAAAAAGAACAGCAATCTGGCAAGAGAGTTAAAGCAAGAATTGTTGACTACACTCGATCGTAGGGTCTGCAAGTCATCAGCATAGCCAGTCATACACTCACGTTTACAAAGCAGAATCATAGAGTGTTTGCTTAAAGATCATCAGTATGAAGACCCTGAATGACAGGCAAGCAAACAGAAGATCCAAGCACCAACTCCATCAGCAAAGACTGATTGAGAAGTGAAGAGTCATTCAGATAGAAGTCTTATGAAATCACTCAAAGGAAAATCGTAGAGTCTTCCAGGAAGATCGTAGAGTCTGCCATATTAACGCAGAACAAGGCTCAGGAAATTAAAGAGTCTTCTCGGCAGATCGTAGAGTTATCTCAGCATCGTAGAGCTAACTCTCGGGATCGTAGAGTTCATATAAACAGTCACTCTACGATTCTCAAAATCTTGTCTACGAACCAAGCAGTATCAAAGAGCAATCTCTACACAAGTATTCAGAGTCTTGACAGCAATCCTCGTAAGGATTATTCAGAAGGCTGTCCTTGAGCTAACAATCAAACTGAACGAAGATCTCGTACATCTAGCATCAAGACTTAACTGAGGTCGTAGAGCAGTTCAAATCATAACTCTACGATGGCACTATGACTTAAACCATAAGTAAAGATTGTAAAGTAGCAAAGCTGAGTCGTAGAGTGAAAAAGCAAGCTCAGAAGTTCAACGTTCACACAATCGTTGAATCAAGGTGAAGATATTCTAACGCTACATGTCATAAACATCATTTGATCTTACAACAGGGAATGCACCTGAAGTTCGTAGAACAGTCCTCTATGACTTATGAACCAAGCAGTTCGAGCAAAACTGAAGTACGTAGAGCAGTCCTCTACGATATGAAAGCACCTGACAGAGTTTAAACCAGATCCTACTAATGCTCTATATACATAAAGCTCAATGAAGATCACGAAGCATGAGTAGCATATCGTCAGGACAGCAAGGCTCGGTTCAGATCGTAGAAGTAGTAAAGTCAGACAAAGATCGTAGAGCTAAATAGCAAGATCTGCAGATGACTCAACGATCAGAAGTAAGTAGTTACAACCGGATTAATCGTTGAGTACTTAAGTGCCAGCACCGATTGAAGACATCTAAGCATTTAAGTCAGTAGTCTCTATATGGGTTGTTGATTACTTCAGAAACATCCACATCAACACTTCTAAGGCATCTGCTGTTGAAAAAGTCAGTATTATCAGTATACTAACTAATGCGTACTGAGTATCAGAACAAAGATTTTTAGTATCATGTATCAGGCTCAAGAAATCAGAAGACTATGTCCCAACGATCATATTCTCTAAAAGACCTGTTCACTCCAAAGACTGGGAAGAACACGAGATTGACATCTCTACAGTGATAAAGAAGACAAGTCAACAAGTCAAAGCCTGCAGAGCAGCTGATTCTTAAAGTCAAGGAAAACATTTATTGATGAATCAGAAGATTAACTAGCAAAGAATATAATAATCTTTGATGAACAACTCTGAGAGAGCAACGACTATAAATTCAGAGAAAGCAGAGCTACTGTAATATCCCAAATATTTTAAAAATGATCTGTCAAGATATGATAAAGGTTGTTAATTTAGAAGCCTAAAAACGATTGCTCAACAATACATTGAACTATATTAAAGATTAAAAACGACTCGAAACTACGATTCGTTTACGATTAGAGGTTAAACTTTTAACCTAAACTATGTGTTATGTGATTAGTAAAGCTTGAATTGAGCTTTTAAATGTGCTATGTGAATTACTTATGTGTAGGAATTCGTGTTTCGGTTCAAGTAATTAACCTTAACACTTATTAAAATCGAAAAGTTATTTAAAGGTTAAAACCTAAACCCTAAACCTAGAAACCCTAAGGGTTATAACCTAACCCTAATCACTATTCACATATACGCGTATAATACGAAAATTATACGGGTAGAATACGAAAATAATACGAGAATAATACGAAAATTATACGGTATAAATACGAAAAAGTCAACTGTGAATAGTAAAAGTCAACTATGCTACATGTATACTTGATTAAGATTAAGGTTAATTAAAATTAAGATTAACCTAATAAAATTTAATTGGTGAATTAAGAAACTAATCAACCAATTAAGTTGCTAACTTTAGTAGAGAATTAACCAATGTTGAGTTAGTTGTTAACTCTAGTTAGTAGTTAAAGTTAAAGCCTAAGCCAAGCCAAAGTTAAGCCAAACTTGGAGCCAAAGTCGGAGCCAAACTTGGAGCCAAAGTCGGAGCCAAACTTGGAGCCAAAGTTAAAGCCAAGCCAAACTTGGAGCCAAAGCTTGGTTGTCTTAATGACCTTTATGCCCTAGACTTTGCTTGCCTATAAATACTAAGCCATGTCTTCATTAATTCTCACCATAGTTCAAGAGCAAAAATCAGATTTTATAGAGAGAGTTCTTGTGAGACAAGAAGGAAGTGCAGAAATTGTTAAAGCTTGCACTTCGAGAGGTAAATTGTTAGTTGTTATTATGTTTATTTAATTTTTAGTTTCAAAAAGCTCAAGAACGCGAGTCGTAGCCATGTACGATTGTCGTTCTCCGTGTTCTTCACGTGTTCTTGAGCCTTTCTATATTTTGTAGTAGTTATAATGTCGAATTTCAATTCGTAGTTTAAAGCTCAATGAACATATGTCGTAGCCATGTACGGTTTATTCGTTCTCCGTGTTCTTCGTATGTTCTTGAACATTTTTATAAATTGTTATAATTCAATTTACAAGTCGTTATAATGACCAAATTTTGTCAATCATAAAGTGTTTTAATCACTTATGTAAGCAGTTATAATGCTCAAATTATTTCAAGTACGAAAACCAAAAGCTCAAGAACATAAGTCGTTACCATGTACGGTTTTATCCGTTCTTCGTGTTCTTCGTGTGTTCTTGAGCAAAAGCCATGAATCTTACATAAGTAGGTTTATGATTTTGTTATTTTTATGTTATGAAGTGATACGAAGTGTTAGAACATGTTATCTTAGCAAATTAATGCTTGAGGTATCATGTTTTAGCAATCGGATCAAAGAAAGTTAAGTTTAATATTGTCGCAGAATATTTTTGCAAATTTCCGAAAATTTAAAGTCTTAATCTGCCTTAGAAACCTAAATGAAAGTTTTAGCTCATGAAATTCTAAGCAATTTAGACTCAAGAATCACTCAAAAATGTTTTCGTATGACGAAGTTATGGCTGTTACTATAAAAGAGGTCAGAAATATGAATCAGTTTTAGAGCAGTCACCTTTAGGCCGAAATCTGTACAAATCTGTCAGGAATCTCGAACTTTTTTCTGAATGAAAGTTGTAGAGACGGAAGTTACGAACGCGTGGAATTTTGAACGACTAAAAAATGTTTTAAAACGAAGAAGTTATGGCCGTTTAACTGAGCCGGGGTCTGGCAGTCCAACAATCTGCCCAAATCCGAAAATTTGGCTTAAAAATGAGTTTTTGAGTTAGCCAATTTTCCAAATAATTCCACCTATTGAAATAGTTTAAATAAGTTAATATAAGACTTATGAAGTTATATAATACGATGAATCTAACCGCTTATGCACTAAATGACTGTGTAGGGTTTAACGCTCCGCCGGAAAACCCTAGTTTCAATTTGAGGCAAGTTCTAAACTTTTATGTGTTATTAGTATGTTCTAAGATTGTTCATGTTATTATGTGATAGTTTATATGTGAAAGTACATGAATGAAGATCTTATGTGATTAAATGATTAAGTGTTAGTTATTGATTAACTGTTAAATGTTAATTGATATTTGATGATGCATATGAGTATGTATAAAATATGTTTATTGTTAAAGCATAAATTAATATGATTATTAACTGAGATGTATGTTCAGTCAAAGCATGTTAAAGTTTATATGAAAGCATAAACTGTGTATGTGATAATATGTTAGACTTGCTGAGCCGTCGTGCTCATTCTTGCGAATAAAACCTTATTTGCAGATTAAAGATGAACGTTAAGAAGATCTTGAACGTAAAGATGAAGCGTAGATTAGGTTTTCATGTTTATTACTTGTATTTGTATAAGTCATAATGACTGTTGTAATACGAACAAACAAACATGTAACCGAATATTGAATGAATGATATAAATTATTATCATCAGAATGTTGTTATGTCTTTAAATTTGATATAATGTAGAATTGTTAAATATTAAAACAATGTTGATAATGATCTATTTATCTGGATGAGGATCGGTAAATAACTTGTGAGTGCTGTACATCTGAGACAGAACTAAGCGATGTTGACTGGTCAAATCCATCGTTAAGGTTCCTCGGACCCAGGTATAACTCGTTATTACTATTCTGAATACCATATAAATAGGATTATTGATATGAAGAGATATCTTTGTATATTGATACTTGTAGTACGAATGAGACCGTTACAAGTGGACGTATATAGAATATTTAAATCCTAAGGTTAAAATTAAACTGTTATATATGGTTTTATCCATTTATACGGATGAAATACAAGTTGATACTTGTATACTTATGAGACTGAGATTAAGTTAAGATCCAGGGACAAAGTTAAGAGAAATTTTTAATGTATAGTCTAAAATAAGACTAATTCAACCAATATGATTATGAGATCATTGGTTAAGTCGATAGATGTACGAAGTTAACGCACAAGGTCCGCCGCGTGGAAAGCGCGGGGATTTTGGGGGCGTTACAGTTGGTATCAGAGCGGGGAGTTGAATATTTATAGCACTTATAAATATGATATTAAATGACTAAAGTAATTGTAAAGTTAATTTCGAGGACGAAATTCTGATAAGAATGAGAGAATGTAATATCTTGAATATTTATAGCACTTATAAATATGATATTAAACGAGTAAAGTGAATTGTAAGTTAATTTCGAGGACGAAATTCTTGTAAGTTGGGTTGAATGTAATATCCCAAATATTTTAAAAATGATCTGTCAAGATATGATAAAGGTTGTTAATTTAGAAGCCTAAAAACGATTGCTCAACAATACATTGAACTATATTAAAGATTAAAAACGACTCGAAACTACGATTCGTTTACGATTAGAGGTTAAACTTTTAACCTAAACTATGTGTTATGTGATTAGTAAAGCTTGAATTGAGCTTTTAAATGTGCTATGTGAATTACTTATGTGTAGGAATTCGTGTTTCGGTTCAAGTAATTAACCTTAACACTTATTAAAATCGAAAAGTTATTTAAAGGTTAAAACCTAAACCCTAAACCTAGAAACCCTAAGGGTTATAACCTAACCCTAATCACTATTCACATATACGCGTATAATACGAAAATTATACGGGTAGAATACGAAAATAATACGAGAATAATACGAAAATTATACGGTATAAATACGAAAAAGTCAACTGTGAATAGTAAAAGTCAACTATGCTACATGTATACTTGATTAAGATTAAGGTTAATTAAAATTAAGATTAACCTAATAAAATTTAATTGGTGAATTAAGAAACTAATCAACCAATTAAGTTGCTAACTTTAGTAGAGAATTAACCAATGTTGAGTTAGTTGTTAACTCTAGTTAGTAGTTAAAGTTAAAGCCTAAGCCAAGCCAAAGTTAAGCCAAACTTGGAGCCAAAGTCGGAGCCAAACTTGGAGCCAAAGTCGGAGCCAAACTTGGAGCCAAAGTTAAAGCCAAGCCAAACTTGGAGCCAAAGCTTGGTTGTCTTAATGACCTTTATGCCCTAGACTTTGCTTGCCTATAAATACTAAGCCATGTCTTCATTAATTCTCACCATAGTTCAAGAGCAAAAATCAGATTTTATAGAGAGAGTTCTTGTGAGACAAGAAGGAAGTGCAGAAATTGTTAAAGCTTGCACTTCGAGAGGTAAATTGTTAGTTGTTATTATGTTTATTTAATTTTTAGTTTCAAAAAGCTCAAGAACGCGAGTCGTAGCCATGTACGATTGTCGTTCTCCGTGTTCTTCACGTGTTCTTGAGCCTTTCTATATTTTGTAGTAGTTATAATGTCGAATTTCAATTCGTAGTTTAAAGCTCAATGAACATATGTCGTAGCCATGTACGGTTTATTCGTTCTCCGTGTTCTTCGTATGTTCTTGAACATTTTTATAAATTGTTATAATTCAATTTACAAGTCGTTATAATGACCAAATTTTGTCAATCATAAAGTGTTTTAATCACTTATGTAAGCAGTTATAATGCTCAAATTATTTCAAGTACGAAAACCAAAAGCTCAAGAACATAAGTCGTTACCATGTACGGTTTTATCCGTTCTTCGTGTTCTTCGTGTGTTCTTGAGCAAAAGCCATGAATCTTACATAAGTAGGTTTATGATTTTGTTATTTTTATGTTATGAAGTGATACGAAGTGTTAGAACATGTTATCTTAGCAAATTAATGCTTGAGGTATCATGTTTTAGCAATCGGATCAAAGAAAGTTAAGTTTAATATTGTCGCAGAATATTTTTGCAAATTTCCGAAAATTTAAAGTCTTAATCTGCCTTAGAAACCTAAATGAAAGTTTTAGCTCATGAAATTCTAAGCAATTTAGACTCAAGAATCACTCAAAAATGTTTTCGTATGACGAAGTTATGGCTGTTACTATAAAAGAGGTCAGAAATATGAATCAGTTTTAGAGCAGTCACCTTTAGGCCGAAATCTGTACAAATCTGTCAGGAATCTCGAACTTTTTTCTGAATGAAAGTTGTAGAGACGGAAGTTACGAACGCGTGGAATTTTGAACGACTAAAAAATGTTTTAAAACGAAGAAGTTATGGCCGTTTAACTGAGCCGGGGTCTGGCAGTCCAACAATCTGCCCAAATCCGAAAATTTGGCTTAAAAATGAGTTTTTGAGTTAGCCAATTTTCCAAATAATTCCACCTATTGAAATAGTTTAAATAAGTTAATATAAGACTTATGAAGTTATATAATACGATGAATCTAACCGCTTATGCACTAAATGACTGTGTAGGGTTTAACGCTCCGCCGGAAAACCCTAGTTTCAATTTGAGGCAAGTTCTAAACTTTTATGTGTTATTAGTATGTTCTAAGATTGTTCATGTTATTATGTGATAGTTTATATGTGAAAGTACATGAATGAAGATCTTATGTGATTAAATGATTAAGTGTTAGTTATTGATTAACTGTTAAATGTTAATTGATATTTGATGATGCATATGAGTATGTATAAAATATGTTTATTGTTAAAGCATAAATTAATATGATTATTAACTGAGATGTATGTTCAGTCAAAGCATGTTAAAGTTTATATGAAAGCATAAACTGTGTATGTGATAATATGTTAGACTTGCTGAGCCGTCGTGCTCATTCTTGCGAATAAAACCTTATTTGCAGATTAAAGATGAACGTTAAGAAGATCTTGAACGTAAAGATGAAGCGTAGATTAGGTTTTCATGTTTATTACTTGTATTTGTATAAGTCATAATGACTGTTGTAATACGAACAAACAAACATGTAACCGAATATTGAATGAATGATATAAATTATTATCATCAGAATGTTGTTATGTCTTTAAATTTGATATAATGTAGAATTGTTAAATATTAAAACAATGTTGATAATGATCTATTTATCTGGATGAGGATCGGTAAATAACTTGTGAGTGCTGTACATCTGAGACAGAACTAAGCGATGTTGACTGGTCAAATCCATCGTTAAGGTTCCTCGGACCCAGGTATAACTCGTTATTACTATTCTGAATACCATATAAATAGGATTATTGATATGAAGAGATATCTTTGTATATTGATACTTGTAGTACGAATGAGACCGTTACAAGTGGACGTATATAGAATATTTAAATCCTAAGGTTAAAATTAAACTGTTATATATGGTTTTATCCATTTATACGGATGAAATACAAGTTGATACTTGTATACTTATGAGACTGAGATTAAGTTAAGATCCAGGGACAAAGTTAAGAGAAATTTTTAATGTATAGTCTAAAATAAGACTAATTCAACCAATATGATTATGAGATCATTGGTTAAGTCGATAGATGTACGAAGTTAACGCACAAGGTCCGCCGCGTGGAAAGCGCGGGGATTTTGGGGGCGTTACAGCTACAGGTTAACATATCCGAACACGTCAGAAAAGCACTGACAAACGCGGCAAGAAAGTCAACATTAAAGATATTGAGGATCTGCACAAGGCCAAATGAAACCAACGGGATTTCTTTCAAACGGTAAGATTTGCTCAGAGATATAAAGGCCTAATATGAGAAACAGAAAAATGAGAGGGGTTGTTGCAGTTGAAAAATATACAAAAGAAATGATAGAAGACAACAACCGATCGTAGAGTGAAACAGAGAATGATTATGCTAAAGAACTCTACGATCCATCAGAGGAACACTAACACTGAATTGAGAGAGACATAGAGATGTATAACTCTATTACAAGAGAAGTGTTCAGAGCTGCTAGGCACATGGAAGAGAGAAGCTTAAACGCCAACTTGATACATACATGGTAGCAACTGAGTACCAAAAAGAAGAAGCATCACAGTCATCTCAGGAGTTCATCTCGAGGAGCTATCAAGTACCAAAGGAGCTGAAGTGCAAAAGCCTAGAAGCACATTTGGTGATCTTGAGTAGTTGCTGAATATCAAAAAGAAGGAGAATATCAACGACAAACATCAGCAGCATTCAATGATGGATCATAAGCAGCTGCTAAGTACCAGAAGATAAAGAAGATCAAAGTTCATCTTAGCAGCACAACCCAACAAGCATCCAACACACAAAAGAGGGTCAAAGGATCCTTGCCCAAGTGGCTAAAAAGAAATCAAGTCTGCTGGACTTGTTGAGTACCGAAGGGTACAAGAGATTCTAAGTCTGCTGGACTTAGTCTACAGTCCAAAGCTGCTAGCTTTGATGAGGGCAAGAGTGTCCTAGTCTTAATGTGACTAAAGGAACCAAAGCTGCTAGCTTTGATGAGGGCGAGAGTGTCCTAGTCCAGAGGACTAAATCTTAGTGGATTTCCTACTGTCAAGTAGAAGAGTGGAGTAGGAGTTATTCAGTCTCCGAACCACTATAATTCTCTTGTGTCATTTACTTTATGTCTTTTATATTTTGCACAGTATCTGCTTTCACCCATACTAGATTAACACACTAAATTGAAATGGCTCATATTTCTTTAAGGGGTTTATTAAAAGTAAAATCCGCTGTGCTTGAATTGATTCTATCATTTATAACTAATATGCTTTCGTTACAAAAGTAAAAAGTTTTTAAATGATCTATTCAACCCCCCCCCCCCCCCTTCTAGATCTCTATTATGTCCACGGGAACTAACATAATGTATTCACATTTTACACAATTTTTAAAAAGTCTTTTAATCCCAAAAATTACTATCGATATATAAATATTAGAACAAGTCGTATTATGTATTTATTAATAATTATTTAGGTACATATTATATTATGGAGTAAAAATAAAATAATATACAGTAATAGTTACAACATATGGAAAAAAAGAATTTAATGTTATGCCTAAGCTAAACTTGGCTAAGAAACATAAAAAATAAATAAATAAAATAAAAATTAATTAAATTAATTAAATTAATAAAACACTAAGTGGAACTAACACTTGTAAACGGACAGTTCAAAATCATCTCCAAAATCCATTTCACATTAAAAATTCAAAACACACCAAATTTGTAGACTTCGTACATGTAACACCCCAAGAATCCATGTACTTATTACAGGTAACCTTATGCGTTAATGTACAACCTCATTCTTAATCCTTACAACAATCATAACAATATAATTGCTACAAACTCAATAAATTTAAAATTTTATAAAAATTGTGATTCTGAAATAGAAGAGTTGTAAAATTTTTAATTAACTATATTTTGGTTGTATGATATAGTTATTAAGAATGAGGTTATACTTTAGTATATACACAAGGTCACATGTAGCAAATATAGAAATTTTTTGGGCGTTTTATGTATATATATATATATATATATATATATATATATATATGCATAAGTAGATAAGGAAATGACTAGCCCATTGAATTAGGGTTTAAAGCCCAATGACTTGAAGAAACTTAAGCCCAATGGAATTAAAATAGAAACTCAATCAAATTGTGTAGGCAAGCCCATATATATATATATATATATATATATATATATGTGTGTGTGTGTGTGTGTGGGGGGGGGGGGTGTCCATCAGTAAAAAACCGAACCGGTACCGAACCAAAAATATCGCTAAAACAAGAACCGTTACCGAATTATCGGTTTTGGTACCGGTTCGGTACAAATTATGTTCGATTTTTTCGGTTTATACCAATTGGTAATATATATAATTATAATTTATAAATAATAATTATATATTAATTTAATTATAAATTATAATAATATATATAATTATATATATTTCATTATATACATTATTATATATATAATTATTATATATATTATAATAATTAATATAAATTTAATATTATATTATTTATTTCGGTTCTTTCGGTATAGCGATTTTTACCGACATTCAAAATGTTCATACTGCTACCGGTACTGAAAAGTATAAAAAATCGGTACCGAAAAAACCTGTACAAAAAAAAATCAATACTGAAAAAATTGGTACTGATCGGTTCGATAAAAAACAGAAAAAATCGTATTTTTTAAACACCCCTATATATATATACATACTAGTGGAGTTTAAAAGAAAAGGAAAAATTAGATTTTTGAGGGCTTTGAAAACCCCCAAAATCCAACAGCCGTAGGGGGGAGGGATAGGACTTTTAAGGCCTTGTTTTGTTAACCCCAATGGTGTAAGAGATGTGAGAGTTGGTGTAAGTGACTAAGGGCTATGATGGGAGGCTAGACAATTAATTTGGCTAAAGAAGTTGGTGGAGGTAGGTAGAGATACATGTGCATAATGTGTATATGTATAATTAGTGATCAAGGTTGGGTTAATGAAAACCCTATGTCTTATTGAGAGTGTAGACTTAACCACACATGAGTTAATTGGTGGAATATTATATATACAATTTATATGTATAGGTTTAGCAAGTTAACCCTTTGTTCACCCACCCCCTTTTTCAATTCACTAAGTGTTGGGTGACCAAGAGAGAGAGAGAAGTGTCTAATACTTCTCCTAAACTTTTCATAAATGAAAAGTTTAGAGAGAAAGAGATAAAGAAAGAGATAAGATAGAAAGAAGGAGGATAGATTGATAGCAAGCAATAGCGCTAAGGAAGATGATCAAGGCAATCATCCACTCATTTAGCAAGGAAGAGGAATCTCATAAGGTTCAAAAGTATTTTAAAACCTTAAACTTTTATTATGTTTTGGTTAATGTTGTTTGTTTTGATTTCCATGATTGTTATGACTTATGAGAGATTGTTGTTTAATGGTGGATCATGGTGGATCCGGTGGAATAAGGAGTTTTGATGGTGATTTTGTGGATAGATCACATTTTTTATTATGTATGGTAAAGAAAATCAAAGATTGATTTTGTTTAAGGAAAACCTTAGATTTGAAATGGATTTCAAAGTAAATAACTTATTTTTATATGTTTTTAAAAATGAAATTCATGTGTATATATTAAAGATCTACAAGTTTTATATATAGATATAATTTTTTGATAAAGTCTTGTGTTGGTAAATATGTGTTTGATCACATAGAAAGCTAAGAAATCAAAGAATGGTTTTCATAAATTAAAAATCCTAGTTTTAATGTTGTTTTCCAACAAAAGAACTCCCTAAGCTTTGATCATCTGAATTATCTATTTGAGGTATTTTTTGTATATATCGTTGAGTTTTGAATCCAACCCAAGTGGAAGAATTGAAAAATGTTGTAAAACCTTTTGATGTATCTAATATATTTTGTAATAGTAAAAGTTAGAAAACTTGTAATGTTAGTATGATTTTTGTCTAAGCTAGACGAGTGTTGTTGTTGACAAACTTGGACGAATGAGAGGAGATGTGAATAGTCGGAAAGACTTAAAGTCGATTGGTGATTTGTATGTACTCATATTTAATATAATCGACTAGATCATGCTATATGATCTGAGTTGTATTAAAATGTAATAAATATTACGATTCTAAAATAGAAAAGTTGCAAAGTTTTCAAATAATCGAGTTTTTAATTAACTATATATGTTGTGGTTGTATGATATGGTTATTAAGAATGAGATTGTACTTTAGCGCACAAGGTTGCCTGTAATTGTATTTTAGCGCACAAGGTTACCTGTAACAAGTACATGGAATCTTGGGACTTTACGGTACGAGCCCCGCAGGTTGTTGTTTTTGCTCAACGAACCTAGTTCCTCTTCTGTATCAAATTAATTTTGTCAGAACCTAAGACAGTTCATCCCAGCAATTCAATTTCATTAGATTCATTAAAATTCCTTTTATTTGCTTATAATCTTGACACAAACTAAGAACTAATAAACTACCAAAATTACTAACCCATTTTTAGTCAGAATCAAAATTACTAGCCCATTCAAGGCGAAACATGAGAATTACAGTTACTACGAGTCAAACTGTCATCCCTAATTCCATCAAATGTCTACAGAAAAAGAGTCTATCATTCTGAAAAAGGATATAAAGCCGTTAAGTACACATGCCCTCTTTTAATTTTAAGGTTTGGAGATCCTACGCTAAAAGTAACCTTGTCAACTGTCTCTTTAAGTATTAGTTTCATCCTAGCTTATTCATTTGAAGGATCTTCACATGACAATGAAGTTTTATAGTAATATTTTAACATATTGATGACTTTGCTAAAATTAAACATAAATATTACTGATTCATTTGAAGGGTTCAAGTGAAATGAATTATTTTATACAAATACAAGAAAAAATAAAAAAGTTGCGGCTGCCACCGCAGATTTGATACTATTGCCTATCAAAAAAAAAAAATTCAAAACACCAACTCCATTTGTAATTTCATTAATTACTTGTCTATAAGAAGAAGAAAAAAAATTAATTCAATCAATCCTCTTATCCCCAATAAAAAATGTTGCATAAAAAATATCTATGTAATCACAGTTACACGACTAATCATATAAACCATTTATTATTTTGTCCAAAAAAATTCTATTAGAGTTCTTTATAGTTAAGATCTATTCCTATGGCTTGGCTTGAATGCAATAAGGGTAAGAGGAGCACTCCATACCAATTTTTTCTAGTTTCTTATAAGGCGAGTACCTCGAAGAATAAATATAGTACTTTGCAGAATAAATATTCTTTAAATATAAAGTTTGTTATGTTTTTTCTGGTATGAAGTTTATTATAGTTTTGTTGTACTCTGTGATTGATTTAATATATTTAGATCTCCTTGCAGTTTATGCTAAGCGATTGGTGCTAGCTCATGTGTTAAAATAAAAATTTGTTAAAAGACAGACATTAAAAGAATGATAAATTATATACTTTTTGATTGGGAAATTATATATATATATATTTTAATATTCATCAATAATTGAAGTATACAACTACTGGAAACAGCAAGTATAAAATTCGTATATGGGTAAAAATAAAGTAAAGAGATATTATAAGGAGGTCATGGGTTCATTCAACTAATACCATAGCATAAGCATTGATTACAAAGGTAAATAAAAGACGGTAACTTTTTTTTGAACACCACCTTAGAGGGTGGAGGGTTTGACATTAACCCGTACCATGTTTATTAGTAACAGTACATGATCATTCTAGGCGGGATAAGTTCACCATTATTCCTAAAAGAATAACAAATTAAATGGTGGGAAAATATAAATAAATAAATAAATATATATATATATAAATATATATATATATATATAGTGTTGTTGACAATGCTTCTTTTACGACAGGACAAATTTAAGAATATCTAACAATAAGGTGGTGTAATCACATCTTCTGGCATGCCATTTTTAATGAATTGGGTGGATCTGAAAATTCTCCTGTAGATATTTTATTGAACACAGTTTTGTCAGCTGCCTCAGTATACATGATTCCATCCCAAATTATTCGTTCAGAGGGACGTTTACACGGTCCCACAAGCTTTTGGGTTCCATTCACAGTAGCTAGATTCCCGCACAAGGTAGTTTCCCCAAAGTTGTATTTTCCTCCAAAGCCACAACAAGATATAAGAGGAAACTTGAATCCTGCAGTTTATGCATAAAGATGATATAAGTTGTATATACATATACTTAAAAACATGTACATATAGGAATATGAATAACAATTTGGTACATAAAATATGTCTTTTTGCTGCCTCATTCTATATATGTAATAATTATTTATTACAAAGATTTATTGTTGAAGCCTTAATTATTCCATTTTGGTACTAATAGCGAGGAGCGGGACATACCATATTTTTGTGGTTCTTGGTAAAGAGAGTACTTTGCAGAATAAATATCTACGTATGTGATTGCAGCCAATGGAAGTTCTTTTCGAAGTTCATTAATACCACCCTTCAACTTGGAATTGAAGTACTGAGATAACTCATTGTAGGGTTTTGCGCAACCTACATTATCAATTTGATCTTCAGCAACTGGTACCATTGTCAAAATATACGGTAGGCAACCAATAGGTCCAGTATTGTGAATCCAAAATGATCTAGCTCCCAAATTGTATATATTCTGCAAACATGCACCGCATTTGCAACCATTAGGACTATGTCAAATGAAGACATACTATATTCCCTCCGTGATACAGAAAGAATCATATTTGTAATAAATAAATAAAAATTAGTTAATATTTGGCGCCCAATCCAATTTTTGCGGCCTTTAATATAATATAGTACATTGTCATTCTGAAATGGATGATATGAATTCTTTATGCACCCCAAAAGATTAAGCAAGGAATTAAAATTACCTTTAAATTCATTGAGAACCTATTTATAATATCCGGTATAGATGCTTTAATTTCCTCTATAGACATGTTAGTAAACAATCCTTGGCTGATCTCATTCTGGCCAATATCAATAGTATACAAGGCTTTGGAAAAATATTCCTTTTTTGGCATCAAATTCTTGAACACCCCTCCTGGAAAAATAATGAACACATCATAAATTTATAAAATAGAAGATAAAAAGTTCAACATGCGTGTACTTATATTGATAAAAAATTAAGTCAAAAAAAAAACAATTTACCTTTTTTCCTGACTATTTGTGATCTGTTTACGAATTGTCTGAATTCATTGTACTGAATGTCAAGGTAAAAATGACTAAATGCACGCGGTGGTACTGCCACGGGAAGAATCAACTTTGGTGGTGCAATTGTAGCTAAAACATTAGCAAAATTGGCTCCGTAGGAGAAGTTGGCGCCCAATGAATCTAGATAAGGCTGGAGGAATGGTTTACCTAAGCTTGTAGCTGGAACATCAAAATTTCACAATTAGCTATGTACTAGTTAGAAAAAGTATGCATTTATATATGGCTAACATATAGTAGGTCAAAAGTATCTAAAATTGAGTTAGTGCTGCCACACTAGTATTTTAAGGACTAATTTTTTATAGGTGCGGCATTTGGATATAACAAATGCTGTAACTAAAAACTATTCCCTCCATTCCATTAAAATTGTTCAATTTGTCAAAAAATAGTTGTTCCACGGTACAAATGAGTCTACTTTTTTAGTAATAACAACATTAAATTAATGAAATAATGTACTTAAATTTCTCGTTATTATATCACAATATTAAATTATCAAGTTATTATTTTTCGGAGTATACAAACATCTACAAAATTATATTTCTTAACATTCACAAACTTTGCATGTAGAAGGAACATTAAATTGTATTAGCAAATAAAAATGGTGGCACATACCGAGAAAATCAATCATGAGACGACCATCAGAGGCTCTTCCTGATGGTCCATCAAAGAAGGTTTGCCCATAAAAAGGAGGTGAACCACTGAAGATTGCGGAAAATGCACCGGTGTCCGAATTCCCATCACCGAAGTTGAAGATAGCCGGAAAATCACAAGTGTCTAATGCAAAAACAGGAGAGAAGAGAAGAATGCAAAATAAGGAGAAAGAAAATGCAGTTGGAATCATGCTTAGGGAGTTCTTCATGTTTACTTAATTATTTAGTTAAAGATGATGTTTTTGATGCTGTTATACGTATACCAGCTTCTATATATAGTAGTTTGAGTTGAAGTTTTCAACTGCGTATATCCTACGTATATAGTAGTTGAAGTTGAAGTTTCAATTGAATGTTTCAAGTACTTGCAATTAATTGACCGGTTGTCGCGTAAATTTTTTTGTCAACTATAATAAATTGCACCCATCTGTATAACAAATTACAATACTCAATTCCATTCTTTATATACAAAAAAAATTCTCACTTACAAAAGACTATTGATATTGATGTTGTGTGATTTAGGATTCTTTTTATTATATTTATTTTTTAATTTTAATCAATACACATTCAGAAATACAAATATTATATTTAACGACACAATAAAATTTATCGTAAATAATTGTATCTCTATTACCGTCGATAAAAGTAATATTTATATCGCTGAATATGTATCAAAAGAAATGAGAGGATATGCGTAATGGTGAGAATCCTAATATGATACGTAAAAGTAAAATATATAACAAGAGTAAATATATATTTAGCGACATTTATAACTTCAAACAATACTCCCTTTAAGGGTATAAACAAACCGAGTCGAGTCGAATATTGAATTACTCATATTTTGTTCATAAAATTTATCTGAGTATGAAATAAGGTTTGATTGAGGCTTGTGTAGCTATCGAGTCGGGTATGATCTCGAATCAAACCAAAACAGTTTAATTTTTTCAAGCGAATATGATCCGAGTATCAATAGAAAATTATAATTTGAAAAAATTTGAGTAATTTATTGAACTTTAAATTTTGCTTATATCGTTTATATTTCGAATCGAATTTTTAATCGAACGAGTACGAATCGAGCTCGAATCGTTTAGTTCATTTTACAGTCTTAACTCCCTTGCAACATCATTTTTGCTTTGTGAATACTTAATGTCTTTATATAACTTATAAATATTTTGTTTTCATATTTTTTTCTAAAAATAACAAGTTATTATATTAATAGTGATTACATGATAATAAAATTATGATGTCAAATTTAAAAATATAGTTATCATTATATATTGTTATTGATCAATAGAATCATGACTATTTTTGTAGAATAAAAAAATTAAAATAAAAAAAACAAAAAGTAATATGAAAGACTTGACTAAAAACATAAAAACATTGTTATAGACTAATATATTTGTTGCTGGCTACTTATTCAAATTTTATCCAAATTCTAAGTTGAAAATTTTGCCCGCGGATATGACCAGAGAATATGGTGAGAGGACCATAAGAATAAATAAAAACTGAAGATTAATTTTTAAAGTAGTATATCTTTATAATTCTCAAATTGTTTCTTTTGCTAATATCCATTTTTGTTCAAGTTTTAGTACATGCTAGTATATAATGTTTTTTGTGATATGTTATTATAAAGTGGCTCTCTTAAGTTGTTAGCGTTAGCAGTAAATTTGTATCTTACTATTTTTTTTCTCTTTTGTCCTTTTAAATTATATTATATTATTATTTTATTTTTTTATATTAAATTCTTTTAACCTTCTATTTATTCCTCAAATTTTTATAAAATTTCTATTTTACTCCCAAAATTTATATGTACATGCACCATGTGGGTCACCGAATATTAGAATCTGTTATGTTAACATTATATCTGAAAATTATCATACATATTTGATTATTGTAGGTAATATAAGGAGATTCGTACTTTACTAGGGTTAGAGTTTTCTTGTCGATTGAGGAGGCGAGAAATCTATTAAATTTATAATTCGGCCCCCAAATTCTTTGGACTTACAATTTACTACGCGAAGTAACTATTTTTAGATCTGATTATCGTTGGATTTCCACTTGCTGGAATATGGGTTACTATTCCTTGCCGGTAGGGGTGTACAACAATAGGTTTGGTAGGTAAAAAGATAATAAAACTATTTAAGTTGGTTATAAAAAATCAAAAATCAAAATCGCCCAATTTTTATCCCATAATCGATTATCATTTTATTCGGTTATCGGTTTAATCAGTCGGTTTAATCGGTTATTAAAAATTAAGTATAAAAGATAGAATTGGTACGTCGCCAAATTTCAAAGCAATATATTATTGAATAACAGGGAATTGGTATGCCACCAAATTATAAAAATGACATATAATGAATATATAATTATATAAAATAAATAATTATTAGAAAAATATATAAATTATATTATAATATTAAGGGGTTCGGTCGGTTTCGATTTTTGAATAAACCAAACCAAAATCGACCAATATAGTTTCGGTTTTTTAGATTTACAAGTTTCGATTTTTCGGTTTAGTTTGTTAACAGTTTGGTTTGGTACGGTCGATATTTCGATTATTTTCGATTTTGTGTTCGTCCCTACTTATCGATATATATCTGGATTTCTATTTAGGAACTCCTGCCCATCTCATCTCCTCCGCCCGTGCTCCGAACTGGGGACAGTGGGGATCTTGGGATGGGTTAGTGTTGTGTTCGAAAATGGCTAGTTTTCGCCGGAGCCAATGTGTTAAAATGTTAGAGGTGCTTTGTTGGAGGGGCTAACTGATTTAAGGGTTGAGATTGATATTGGAGAACTCTGTCATCACTTGAATTCCCGGATTTGGAAATGTAATTGGGATTTTGCTTTATATATTATTGATTTGAGTTTTAGTTATTAATGTTAACGAAATTTTTACTGACCTAAAACCCTGGTCTGTTATATATTATTGGTTTTGCTTTATATATTATGGATTTTAGTTTTAGTTATTAAGCTTAATGAAATTTTTACTGACCTAAAATTTGGAGCACTCAAATTTTCATTCGAGTTTTTAATGAATTTTTTTATGTAAGTCAAACCATATTGTATACAGTCAAATCGTATCCAATTCCTAGGTTGCCGGCAATTTAGGTATTCCGGTCAATTTTGGCCAGAATCTATTTTCGAGGACTAAATTGTATGAAATTAATTACTTCATATAGTAAATTGTAAATTCAAATACTTTATGGGCCAAATTATGAATTTGATGGTACTTGTTGTATTACAAGAGTAATTGACCCTAATAAAATTATAACGTCAAATTTTAAAATATAGTTGTCATTATATACTGCTATTGATCAATAGAATAATGACTATTTTTTGTAGAACAAAAAAATTAAAATTAAAAAAAAAATCTCGGCATAAAGTCCATGAGAAATAAGTTGGTTAGAACACGAGTTCAAGGAGGACCGTTATAATTTCTAAATAAGCTGCTGAACAAGGAGGAGATAACAATAAAACTCAATCCAGTTGGTCCGCATACACAAGTTATCCCTTTTTGTTCCTCTAACAAGCAAAAGTGCTCATAATAAGACAACTTATAATGTCAAGTAATATTTATTAATTCTGTCAGAGTATATATGTATTAACGACGCTTTAATATTTATTTTAACAACACTTCTTATTTTAAATAACATTTATTATTTTTACAATATAATTATTAACTTTGGTAGCCTGAGATAACCAGTGATATCTTATTTTCTTATATAATAACTCGCGAGATAATTTTAAATTCAATTATTCTTAATTAATTTTGTTATAATAATGTAAAAAGCGATCCAAAATTTAATTATTCTGAGTCAATTTCGTTGGTCACAAGTCAATAAATCGAGTTTGGCTTAACCTAATTTGGATAAGGTCGGAGTGTCGTTCATTCTCAAACCCTTCTTTTTCCATACAACTCTTCTTTCGAAGAGTCATTCTCAAACTCTTATTATCCCAATAAACTATATATTTATGAATCAATAAAATTATACTTATAATAAATAATAATACACACACACACACACACACACACATATATATATATATATATATATGTAAAATATTTTATACATTACATATGAGAGAGAGAGTCTTTGAAATAATTTTTTTTAAAATTAGAACATCTAAGAAAATAAATAGTTTAATTTATAATGAAAAATACTAAATTGTATCATATAAAAATAATAACAACACATGATAATCAAAATTTAAATAAAATAAATAAATAATACTTATAAAATAAATTAAAATATTTTTATAATTTTTTTTTTATATTAACCCATGTCTTATAGTGACGATCAAACTTGTGTTATTATAAAGCGGCTTTTTTGAGTCGTCCGCCTCAGCCTTGAATTGTGTCGTACTAATTTTTTTCCTCCTTTCCCTCTTCAAATCTAATTATATTACTATTTTATTTTTTTATATTAAATTCTTTTAACTTTCTATTTATGCCTCAAAATTTTGTAAAATTTCTATTTTACTTCCAAAATTTACATGTACACGCATTATATGCGTCACCGGCTACTAGTATCTATTATGTTAACATCATATCTGAAAAGTATCGTACTTATTTGATTATATTTTCTATTTTTTACGAATTAAAGCATATTTTACCTTTCTGTCTAAGAAATAACAGTTCACCGATGAAATGAACTGGACCCAACTTGTTTAAACTTAACACGACTGAATCTATTTAATAAGCAATTCGATCAAACCCTTTTTACATACGTGAAGGAATCTATAATATATAAGTCAATAATTTATTATTTAAATAAATATTTAATAATTTAATAACAACAACTGTTTTATCAAATTTCTAATTAAATTTTATATTCTACATTTATTTGATTATTTTAATAATGAACATAATAAATTATTATGTCATTCATGCTTCACACGGGATTAATGAGTTTGTCTAGATAAAAAACAAATGGCTTCACAAAAAAAATTGTGAAATTAAATTTGTACTTTTAATTATAAAATTAATTTTTTTTTTACCGACTAAAAAAATAAAAAGAGAAGAAAAATGAAATTTTGCGTCCGCCGCCGGTAAGCTTTGTTTGATTAACCTATCAAGTCTGATATATGGTAGCACTTTAGCTCTATGTATTCAAGGGAAAAAAACCTGTGGTAGCTGGATAATGCAGAACTAAGGTCAGAGGGTACATGCATTCAATATTGTGAGATTACACGCATGGCCTCCATCGACTCTTCCCTCTTAGGCTTATCTTAAGCAAATCAAAATCCTGATAACCGGTCAAACAACCTGAAAAGCATGGAAAATTGTACGGAAAAGTGCACATATACTTGCTACAATATGAATTTTCTTAGAATGTGCTCTTAAGATGTAAGCATGGAATTCAATGCACAATATTATTTATTTATGTATTTGTACTGAATTCAATGTATAAAAAAAAAAATATACTAGTGGACCATATGTATTGAATTCAGTGCAAATATATAAAGAAATAATATTTAGTAAGTTCCATATCTTATTTTTCGCACTTAATGTGTGCCTTTAGGGCACACATTAAGCGGACCCCTACAATATATATATATATATATATATATATATATATATATATATATATATAAGAATGATCTATAGTAAACACTAATTATATCTATTATTCTAATAAATGCATCTGGTATCATTTAAATAATAATCTAAGGGAGGAGATATATCTCCAGCCGCTAACTTAGTTATCGGACAGGATAAAAACTAAATAAATAAATATAAGCCGCTAACTAAATTAACGGATGGAAGAAATGTTTATTTTTATTTTTTTTACAAACTGCTAATATAATTAACGAGTGGAGTCTGGGAAAAAAAATATATGAACTACTTGCTAACATAGTATACGGGTGGAGAATGAAGAATTATTAATTTTTTTGGTTTGTTTGAGAAAGTACCAACTTGTAATAAAAAATAAATAAAAATTACCAACCCGCTAACATAGTTAACGGGTGGAAAGTGATTTTTTTTTTTGAAAGTACTAACTTGTATAAAAAAAATAATAAAAAAAATCTTCCAACTTGCTAACATAGTGAACGGGTGGAGAGTGAATTTTTTTTTTTTAAAAGTACCCACATGCATAAAAAAAAATATTCTTCCAACCCGTTAACATAGTTAACAGGTGGAGAGTGAATTTTTTTTTTTTAAAAGTATCAACTTGCATAAAAATAAATAATAAATTATTCTTCTAACCTGCTAACATATTATTATTTTTTTATGCAAGTTTGTACTTTCACAAAAAAAAAAAAATCATTCTCCACCCGTCACCTATTTTAGCGGGTAGTACATAATTTTATTTTATTTTCAGACTTCACCCGTTAACCATATTAGCAGCTTATATATATATATATATATATATATTTCTTCCACCCGTTAACTTAGTTAGCGGTTTGTATCTATTTATTTATTTATTTTCTCCTGTCTACTAACTAAGTTAGCGATTGAAAATATATCTTCTCCCTCGGATCATTATTTAAACGGTATCAGATACGTTTGTTGGAATAATAGATATAGCTAGTGTTTGCAATCGATCATTCCCCATATATATATATATATATATATATATATATATATATATATTCTATTTATTTATTTATTTAATGTTTATTTATGTTGAACATTTATTTATTAATAAAAGTACATCATTCGTCATTCATTAAATAATCATCTATTTTGTTTATATAAATCTCTAAATTTATATATATTTTGATTTATGTGTATAAATAAGTATTATACATAGAAGATATAAATCATATGCAATATATATAAATAACGATATAATGGCTTATAACCTATGATAATTTGGAGATATTATCATGTAGGTTATAGTTCTTTAATAGAGATAATTTATCTTGATCATGAAAATTGGACTTCTAATTAAAGTACTAGTGCATTAAACAAATCATGTGATAATATTTTATTTATAAAATATTTTCACATAAATATTAATTTGTGAATGTTTCTTAATTTTGAAATAATAATGGACTTAATATTTTTATATATATTAATTAAAAATTCCAACGAGTGAAATTATATTGTGTTAATTAATACATCGGAATGTTAATTAATATATTTAATTAATATCAGGAACATTATTATTGTCAAAATATCTATAAAAAATTTCATAAGATAATTTATTATTGATCATAGAATCTTGACCAAGTTTTTAATATTTATTATTAAAATGTTTGATTTAATTTTTAAATTAATTTATGATCAAATGAAGATAAATTATGAACTTATGAAATTAGTTTAAATATATTGGGGTTATATTTAATTCTGAAATATTTATATACATCTATAGAGGAAATATTTACAATTTATTAGTAAAAGGTTTATTTTAATTAATTTTTAGACTGAACTGATATTACAATTATTTAATGGAATTAATTATAATTAATATTTATTTAATATGTTATTATTATATAATAATATATAAATAAGTATTAGAGTCAGAATAAGAATCCCTAAAGATTATCATCCTAGCATAATATGAATCAGTTTTATTAGAGAGATAATACTCAATAAGGATATAAATATATCATTAATCAGATACGTAAAAGTAAGTTATTATTCCAAGTCAAAATAAAGACCAAATATCGTATACTATCTCTCTTCCTAGGAAAAATACGTAAAAATATTTTTTCAGAAGGGTGCGTTGGAGACCATACTCCAGATTCAGCACAAAGTCATAGGAATAAAGATTTTGAGGATAGTCGAAGATCAAACGTGCTAATCCAACCAAATATTAAATAACAATTCATATATATATATATATATAATTATTATTTTATATAAAATCATAAAAATAATTCTGTTTTATTAAATTTTTAAAATTATTTTTTATAGAATTTTCCCAACATATATGGGGTCCCATCTCAGAAACATTCTCGTACCACGTCCAGAAAAACAAAAATATATGGGTGTTGCTAGCTGTATGACTATTGAAGGAACTGCTGATTATATTATTTTTTGTTGGCATGATTGTAGTTGGATGGTTATAGAAGGGATAATTTTAGGGGGACCGGTATTTTGGGACATTATTAGGGACCGGCTGATGTGGAGCATCCACATCAGCAAATACATTCCAGCAACAATAGTCACTATAAGTCACTTTCTACATATTACAAAAAATCCGGACCATTACAAAAAAGACAACCCACTTGGATAGCTTTATTAATATTTAGGAATACAGTAAGTCGCTATATCTTTCTCTCTCTCTCTCTCATCGCGACTGGATCCTTCTATCTCCGCCACCTGATCACTAACTTCCTCCTGGAATAAGATTCGAACCAAATCAGAAGCTTTCAAGGTATAGTAAATGTATACATATTATATAATGTACCCTTAATGATAATATATATGTATATATTTATGCCCTAAAAATTGATTTCATGATTTTTATGCTAAAAAATTCTGGAATCGGAAGCGTTCGGAATTATTAAAACTTAGTCACTAAACCCAAAATTAATTGGTACTAATTGAAGCTTTGAGCTCTTTTCATATTTATATAGAGTTGGAGACTTTTTTTTGGTGTTCCTGTTAGTGGGTTTTTTGTGTGTGTTATTGGTGGTGGTTTGCAATTGGCCATTTTTGGGCATAGTGAGTGTCTAAATATATAGGGTTTAAATTATTTTTTGGCCATTTTTTTGTGTGTGTTCCTGTTTGTGTTTCTGTTTGATTTATATGTAAGGTATGAATGTACCAATTGATTGAATATGTTGAAGTTGATTTTTAATGTCATACAATTTTTTATATATTTATGGTAACTAAGTTTTTTTATTTTTATAAATTTGCAGAAATGGCATGGTTTTATAGTTTTGTAATATTGTGGTAAGACTTTGTTTCCTCTTGTGTGATGCAAAAGCAGCACTGTATGTTGAATTTGGAAATAGTCTCTGCAATTGATTTTTAGGTAGAATTTTCTTGTTCTGGTTCTTTAATTAGCCTATTTTATACCTGCAAAATATGAACATAGAAAAATATTCCTTATCCTTTAGCTTGGCGATACTATATATTGTGTGGAAAAATACATCCTCTGTTTTAAAATAGATATACATTTCTATAACTACACCTTTTAATCTTGATAAGTCACAACAATATTTGGATTATTGGCTTGAAAAGTATATGTCACAGTACCAAGCCTTGATCCAGGACATTCTAGTTGATGGAGGGTGTACTTGAGAAACTATTAGGCGTATTTGGAGGCTTACATTATGTTTATGGTAATGATTTATGTTGCTTGGAAAATTGCCAACTTTATACATTTTCTTTTGTTAAGAGTCTAGACATATTTTCAAGATTTAGTTTAGTGGACATAGGTTGTCAGTGTTCCATGAGTCTTATTTTATTAGTTTATGGCTATTGGATCTTTTGATATGATTCCACTAGATGTTTGTTTATATTTTCAAAGTCAAGTCAAAATAGTTTTCAATTAAGATGTTCCAGTCTTAGTAGAGTTGGATTTGCTTAAGCTTATATCAAGTCATGTCGTGCTTTCAACTCAAAATCAGTAAAGATAAAACAATAGAAAATTTCCTCATAATTTATTATAAGATTGTGATGAAAAGTTAATCTTGTTGCTGCCTACTATAACTAAGTTATGCTTCCTAGTTTATTCCTCTTCCTTCACTTTTTATGCTCTTATAGACTTGTGATTTTACTATATAACCTTATCAATTTATGTTATATAAATTATAAGCCTTTTTTTTAGTTTTTGGACTAATTGTTTATTTTATTTGTGTTAATAGCTTTTAAAGTCTGAAAGTAGTGAATTATGTTTGGTTCCACTCATACTGTCCTTTTTCTACTTGTTACTCATGCTTGAATTTTTCCCTTTGAAAACTAAACTGTTATGGTTTTTTCAAATTAAGTCTTTGCTACATAGGCTTTGGTACTTAAATTATTCTAGTTGTTAGATATACATTTTTGTAAGAAGACAACATGGCATCAAGAAGCATGGTGGAGTGCAATGAATTTGATTTAAGGATTCAAAGCAAGCAATGTCATTGTAGACAATTTGCGATTTGTAAAATTACCCGCTCCAATAAAAATGCAAATGAAGGTCGAATCTACTACGCGTGCCCGAATGGAAAATGCGGTTTCTTGGGATGGTGCAAGGCTATAAATGAACAAAAATCATCACCAACATCAACTTTTGAAGCGCATCTACCAAATAATTCCATTATGCATGATGTTACTATGATTGAAATGAGACGTGAAATTAAATTATTGAAGAAATTAGTTGTTGTAATACTTACTCTTTGTTTGTTTTTTATTATGAAAAACTAGTTGTCTTTTGTTGGAAGTTGTAATGGAGGTGAAGTTGTGAATGAAATTGTAATGGACGAAGTGTAATGGAATTTCTAATGAATTGGGTTTTGTTGTAGAAGTTGTAATGGAAGTGTCCTATTGATGGGTATCTGATTGATTAATTAAATTGATCAGCAGTTTTGACATTTATTTTATTTTTTTTCATTTCAAATTGTAGATAGCACTATAGGATATCTGTCAGATAATAAACAAGTAATCAAGTTTCAAAAAGCAGACTAAATTAACAGATCATGTTTTCTGAAATGTCTCTATCTGTACATTCCATTTCCAGACAAATCATTCTACAATTGAAAAATAGAAGATCCTGAACTACCAACATTAACTTTAAAAATAATCAGCAACACAGTTTTGCTCTCAGTAACACGAAAATTACAGTCATATTACTTCAATCCGCTTGATTGTTCGGACCACATCCTTCACCACTCCTCCAATATGGATTATAGTAATCCTGTAATTATCAAGAAAAATAAAATGATGATTTTCAACAACAAATAACACCGTAGAAGACACCTAAAAATGAAAGAGAAAACAGTAAAATAAGACATTATACCTGAAAATGAAAGGGGAAACCCCCTCCATAATAGACATCAGGATTTGAGGCAAATGGAAAGTCATCAACATGTGATGATTGTAAATTTGCGTCTCCAATCTGAAATGTTTAAAATAATGATCATTAAAGCCTCTAAGAATGTAACTTATTCATATAAATTAGTGACAAACCTGTAAATTAAGATCTATTGCACCATGTCTCATATAGTCTTCTGGACCATGTTCAGCTTGAGAATTGTTATTGAGTAAGCTTACAAAATAGTCACCTTCACAACTTTACACAATAGAAAGAGCAGTAAAATAAGACATTTAATATAAATAAATAACAAGCCTACATTTGAACAAAAATAAAGAAAAAAGTTTACCAAATTAGTGACATCTATGTTATGTTGAATGGTCTCGTCTTTCCCATTCTCATTCTCTTTCCCTTTCCTTTTCCCTTTCCCTTTCCATTTCCTCGCTTTTATACTTCTAACAACTTTTTCAATCTTAGACTGAAGCCTTTTAAAGCAGGGCCGACCTTTACGATGAACCGACAAAGGACTACGAATATTGTTGCTTTCTTTACAACCACTACCCACTTGGGTGCCTTGTCCGGAAGGAGTTGAATGATTACGTCCACACGTTCCATCATCTTTTTGTGGTACATTAACAAGCCTTTTAATCCAATGCATAACAACTTTTGTCTTATCTTCATTATCCGTCGCCAAGTCTGCCGCTTCATAAAAAGAGTTACACATCCTATCAAAATGTTCATTTTTCGGATTCAACGTCCAGTCAAAATATATGATCTTAACCTTATTATGAATCTTATTCATGTATTTCCTCTACCTTCAAAGAATGAATTTATCCAGTAAGGTTCGAACTCATTTTTTTAGCAACACCGTAAAGGCATGTCTACATAATATTCCCCTGAACTCAAACAATTCACAGTTGCACTTAATAGCACATTCATCTTCTTTAAAATAAACTCTAAAAGTGATATCGCGAGTCCTTCCAAACATATCTTGTGTAACATCGTACAACTCAAAACCACATTCTACTTTAACTGAGTTAATGTCATAATAAAGCTTCCCTTTTACCTCTTCTTGAAACTCTTTGAATTTTGTCGTGGTATAAGCATCTTGAAATTGTTTCTCAAATGGATAATCAGTAAGGCATGGAATCCAATGGTCGAAGAAATTAAAATCTGCCTCATTCTCTTTTTGCGCTTTACTTCTTAATGCATTCTCATACTGCTCAACAAACTGTTTTAAGTTTGTCTTAATGCATTCATGTTTTCACTTCTTTGAGTTAAGGACATTCCAGCCCAAAAAGTTTTCTTTAAAAATGTCGGCACCCAACGACTTTTGTCATCGTATAACCCAGTTAACCTGTCATTCTCTTTCAAGTTAAATTTCTCAATGAAACTACCCCATCGCTCTTCAAATTCTTTATTTGTCAATGAATCATAAACTGCTTTTTGCATTGAATACTTGATAGATTCATATTGATTGCAACCACTTAATTTTTCGGGCAACTTCTTCATAATATGCCACAAGCACCACCTATACCGCGCATTGGGGAACATAATTTCAATAGCCTTCTTCATTACTTTGTCTTGGTCAGTGATTATTGCGGTAGGAACACGACTATTCATACATGCAAGCCAAGTTTTAAAGAGCCAACTAAATGACTCAATATCCTTATGAGATATTAATCTACAAACTAAGAGTATTGACTGACCGTGATGATTAACTCCAACAAATGGGGCAAATGGCATGTCATACTTATTAGTTAAGTATATTGTGTCAAAAGTAATGGCATCCCCAAACTCCTCATAAGCTACCATACTCCTTGCATCTGCCCAAAAGACATTTCATAGTCTCCCATCATCATCCAAATCTATCAAATAAAAAAAATTTGTATTATTAGCTTGCATTTTTTTGAAGTAGTTTTGAAGTGTCATAGCATCTCCATCACCAAGCCTTAACCGCCTAACTTTGTCAAGATAATTATAACAATCTTTCTCTGGAAAAAAAACACATTTTCATGCCCACCAACTTCAACCAAGAAAGAACTAAAAAATTTATTTGGTCTAATACCAGCTCCATCGTTAAGTTCAAGTCTCATTTTCACATACTTGCTCATAATTCGATTTTTCTTATAAAATCTAGATTTTTCAGGGCTCAATTGATGATTATGATCCAGTGTTAGAGTCTTTACTCGCATTTTTCCGTCTTCGACTAATGCAGCCCTAATCTTAGCATTGCAACCAGTTTTGCTAACAGGGCGTAAGTTGAAGGCATTCTTTGACTTTCTTGGTCGACATCCTAACCGAGCACATGCAAGAACCACAACTTTAGTCTTTCCATTTATCCCTTTTTTTCGTAGATCTTATTTTCACCGGAAATTCCTTTTGGTTACCAAAATTAATGTAATATTCCATGTACTCATCAACGGAACCAAACTCCATTCCTACTTCCGGATCTCTAATCACTTCATCAACTTCATCACTTTCTGCTACATCCTCCGTTATAGCACGTTCCTCAATATCATTTATTCTCATAGTTGAATCAAAATCATCACTGCATGCCAATATAGTTTTGGTTTTTTAGTTTTACAAGTTTCGATTTTTCGGTTTTATGATTTTCGGTTTAGTTTATTAACGGTTCGATTTAGTATGGTCGATTTTTCGGTTATTTTTCATTTTGTGTGCGCCCCTACTTGCCGGTATCTGAATTTCTATTTAGGAACTCCTTCCTATCTCATCTCCTCCGTCTGTGCTCCGAACTGGGGACAATGGGGATCTTGGGATGGGTTGGTGTTGTGTTCAAAAATGGCTAGTTTTCGCCGGTGCCAATGTGTTAAATGTTAGGGGTGCTTTGTTGGAGTGGCTAACTGGTTTAAGGGTTGAGATTGATATTGAAGAACTCTATCACCACTTGAATTCCAAGATTTGGAAATGTAGTTGGGATTTTGCTTTATATATTATTGATTTGAGTTTTAGTTATTAATGTTAATGAAATTTTTACTGACCTAAAACCCTGGTCTGTTATATATTATTGGTTTTGCTTTATATATTATGGATTTTAGTTTTAGTTATTAATCTTAATGAAATTTTTATTGACCCAAAATTTGGAGAACTCAAATTCTCATTCGAGCTTTTAATGATTTTTTTTTATGTAAGTCAAACCATATTGTATACGGTCAAATCGTATCCAATTCCTATGTCGCCGGCAATTTAGGTATTCCGGCCAATTATGACCGGAATCTATTTTCGAGGACTAAATTGTAAAATATTAATTACTTCATGTAGTAAATTATAAACTCAAATTCCTTATGGGCTAAATTATGAATTTGATAGTACTTGATGTCATACAAGTGTAATTGACCCTAATAAAATTATAACATCAAATTTTAAAATATAGTTGTCATTATATACTGCTATTGATCAATAGAATAATGACTATTTTTTGTAGAACAAAAAAATTTAAATTAAAAAAAAAACCAAAAGTTTTTTTTGTAGTGGCAAGGAGTTATATGAGAGACTTGAACTGGTAAAATTCATGACTTCTCTAACAAAAAAAAAAAAAAACCCCGGCATAAAGTCCATGAGAAATAAGTTGGTATGTTTTTTAGAAAACGAGTTCACGTTGATCATAAATTTTTTTAGCACTAATTGGATTGAGTTTTATTGATTTTTAATGTGTACGATCATAGCTAAATCATGCAAACTACTCATGCACTATCATGAGCCAATCACATAGCATCTGATTTAATAGGACAATTACTACATTGCTTTTAAGAAGAATGTCAACAATCTACATTAACATTATGTATAAACCAAGAATGATGGTTTCAAAGTAAGCACATTATCATAAGATTGAACGTATAGTATCGTAAGACTGAACCAACGGCTTAAGTATAAGTCACGGAATTCTACTACCAGATGATCAACAAGCTAATAATTCTCTGCTCAAAATTTATAGCTTTTTGTGACCCGATTATGTTCCAAAGCTTGATTTCTGAAAACCCACATTTGATTCTGACTCAAAAGCTCCCTCTCACTCCTCAGCACCATTGCCAAAAGTCATTCGTATTCGACTTCACTTCGGTCAAAGCCTTCCCCTCATTTGACATCTCCCTTTCCGGAATTAAACAATTTCTTATGCAACCTACCAAAATTCGACACTTTCTTACCATTCTTCTTCAAAAATACCAACTTTTCCTTCAAATCTCCCATGAAATTCATTTTCATGAGAAGCCTAACTATGAAAATCTAAGGGCTTTTGGATGCCTTTCTTATGCTTCTGTTCATCCTAGTGATAAGTTTGCTCCTAGAGCAATCAAATGTGTTTTTATTGGTTATCCACATGGAAAGAAAGGTTACAAGTTATTGAATCTAGAAACAAAACTTTGTTAGTAGGCATGTCATATTTCATGAATCTATTTTTCCCTTTTTGAATAAAGGGGATCTTTTTGATAATTCCAATATTGATTTCCATTATGTTACTCCTTGGATTACTAATGATCATGACAATGTCACTACTTCCACATATCAAAATTATTGCCATGAATGTTTGAGTCCTCTGATATTAGTAATTCTGACATTAATGATATTCTTAGTAACACTTCTATTTCAATTCAACCAAGCTTTCATTCTCAAACCACTTTGCCAACAAGACAGTCTACTATAATCAAACATAAACCTATTTGGTGGAAAAACTATGCTTTAAATGATAAGGTCTTAAAAGCATCTGATCGTACTTGTATGTCTTCTGGTCAAGTACCTTATGCTCTCATAGTTGTTTCCAAATAGGTACCTAATTTAGTTGCTTCTAATCAGGTATCTCATTATCCTTCTAAATATGATATCAATCATTATTTATCCTATGATACTTTTGACAATTCTCATAAAAGATTTGTAGCCAATCTTTCTTTTGTTAAGGAACCTGTTTTTTACCATCAAGTTATTCATAATAAAAAGTGGATTGATGCAATGAACAAGTAGTTAGAGGCATTAGAAGCTAACAACATGTGACACCTCCCAAATTCAGGTACCACTACCTCAAATTTGGTGCTCACGCAATAATATAAACAATCACTGCTAAACAACATTTAATACTAATGCGAAAAATAAATAAACATATGTTGTCTATTACAATGGCTTTCTAATCCCAAGGTCTATAACCTTTACCAAATATACATCACAAACTACAAAAAGATATTAGTGTTTGCGTTACATTCTTATAAGTCTTGAATAAATTATGAATAGACTAACATCTATCTAGATAATAAAAATCTCGCTTTTCCTTTGCCTTTAACTGTACCTGACCCCTCAGGCTTAGCTGCAATAATTTCATGACATAACAAGGGTGAGCAACTAGTTTGCCCAGCAAGTTTAAAATGAATACAAAATATGCCATGAATAAGAATAATGACTGAAAAATTCAGTAATATGAATTTGATATAATCAACGCACAATTTAATGAGTGAAAATTGATTATTTAAAAGTAACTAATAATTAAAAATAAAATAAAATTATGATTAGTCAGTCAAAATAAATACTCTCTATGTTCCAAAACATACAAACAATTGATTTTATAAAGTATGATTTTATATTTTAAAACATAGATACTATTATAAATAAAGTTATGATAATTATACAGAATGTCAATATTTTTGTTCAAGATATGTTGCTCAATGTATGCAACAAAACTCATAAATTAATTAAGATGACTTTAATTTAGGAAATTGATAAATTTACACAGTTTTTTGATAAATTTATACGGTGAACCTTACAAAAGTGTTGTTATAAATGTATAACGATAATTAAACCATCGTTATAGATATTTTGTGAAATTTACCATATAAATTTATTAAAAAATCGTGTAAAAATATTAATTCCCTTAATTTATTGTGTCCAATCGTTGTTTGATTCAAAATATAGATGCAAAAATCATTTCTTCGTTATTCTTAACGCATTTGTTTTACCTGGTGAAACCTCATCAGTTATAGTTATAGTTATTATTGCTATCTTATTATTTAATATTACACTGTCTTTTGTGAAATCCCCCAACAGTGAGTCTCTCACAGTTGAGTTAAGAAATTAATATTTTTATAAGTTCATTTAATATTTATAAATGAATTTTATTTGATCTTATAAAAATATCAAATTAAATTATAAAAATATCAATTCCCTTCGGTTATTACAACGGGACCGGAACAAAATTCAATTATTCATTAAAACAAATTTTGAAGTTTAGTTAATCTGTTACAGAGATGCCCATCTTAAAGAAGCTTTACCCATTTGAGAAGAAGAAGAAGAAGAAAAAAAAAAAATTACATCCTGCAAACTAAGTTGGCGGGATGGAGAAGAAAAAAAAAATTACATCCCGCCAACTTAGTTGGCGGGATTGAGAAAAAAAAAAAAATTACATCCTGCTAACTAAGTTGGTGGGATGGAGAGGAAAAAAAAATTTATACATCCCACTAACTAAGTTGGCGGGATGTACAATTTTTTTCTTCTCCATCCAGCCCCGCCAACTTAGTTAGCGGGATGTACTAATCTTAATTTTTTATTTTTTATTTTTGTTTTGGATCACTTGCTATGCACAAATGTTAACTCTTTTTTTTTTCTTCCTTCAATCCACTAATTTAGTTGACGGGATGGAATTAAAAAAATATTAAAATAATATTTTACTTACCCGTTAACATAGTGGAGGGATCAAATATAAAATTAAAAAAAAAAAAAATTAACATGCCGCCAACTAAGTTTGTGGGATTATTTTATAATTTACCTTTGGATATTTAATCTAATGGTGATAAAAGAATTTGTTGAAACAGTGTTCTTAACAAATATTTACTATGAATCATTCCCTTATATATATATATATATATTGTTTGAAAAAATCGACTTTATTTCTTGAAAAATAGGTTGGAAATTTAATATTAGTGAGTCAAATTTGAAAAGCTATGTTTGAATATTTGTTAACCTGCAAAATAATTATGGTTATTGGTAAAATGTCCTCTTATGAAAAGAGGAGAATCTTTTCACTTGAACTACTTGTTTAATTAAATTAAGTGTAAACTCTCTAAGCCACTCAATAATACTAAGTCAAATTTATTCAATTAGACTAAAGCACTTTTAAAAAAATCAATTCAACACAATTTAAGCTCGGGCCACATTCAAAACTTAACTAATTAATCTCGCTGGCATTCCTACCATCTATCAGCATCGAATTGTTCACATTATTAATTTATTATGTCTTTTTTGAGTTTTGGGGGATAAAGGGGTAGAACCAGATAAAATACTAGTACATTACACTAGGACTAGGATATTGTTGAATATTTTAACTACGGTCAACATGAAATAATAATTTAAAAAAAAAAGATATTTCAACTATTTATAGTAATTAAATGTTTTCAACCATATGAAACAATCATGTGGATTATAATTATTACAGTTCCTTTTAAGTATAGGAATGCTCAGTCACAAGGCTCCAAATATTATCTTAACATATTTTTCAACTCTGTGAAACGGTCTTGAAAGCAGAAATTTACTAACTATTTGGGTCTCGGTTATAAGAATGAATTCAGTGGTTGACAAAACAATTGACATGCCATTATGTGGTAAAAATTATAATTTCATTCTTAAATATTAAAATATTATTAATTTTTAATTAATTTAAAATATTTTTAAATTTAAAATTAAAAAAAAATTAATTTAATACATACAATAATGGATATTGTAAAATATCCAAAAAAAATTATACTAATTGTAAATTTTACTTATTTGGTAATTTTTTAGTGAATCATATCTATTTTTAAGTTTGAATATTGATCAAATTATTTTTAAAATCAATAATAATCAAATCAATATGATATATGATGGTCGAAAAAAGGAATCCACGTTCGCTCTCATCAAATCTCGCTTTCACGTTAGTCTCACAAAATCGAGTGTTCTCATAAACTCTAATATTTTAAAATTTCTTCAATTTATACAAAATAATAATAATAAAACATGCCTTAATCTAATAAACTTGTTCCTGTCATAATATCTTTCCATCTTAAGTAGAGTCCAAAATCATTATAAAAGAAATAAACTACCTATAAATTAGTGCAATATAATGTTAATAACTATTAATATTATGAATCTAGATCACAATATTTTTTGCTATCTTCCCTTTTTCTATTTTATTAAATACCACCTCCTTCATTAGACAATATTATATACTATATTTCCCTTTTCAATTTAAGATCAATTAGCAAGTTTTCGTTATAGAGTGGCTGATCTCCAGAAGTGGGATCAATTATAGCTAATAATCTCTGATGAGCAAGGTAACAATCCTGATAACAGTGCAAGCCACTCCAGTCAGGACCTCTATGGCGCAACCTACAGTTTACAATAATTTTCCCTTCAAATGCCCCACAGCAGGGTACCAACACCAGGTATGGCTTTGTGTCCTTTACACACAAAACAATAAGTACAAAAGGCAATATGAACTACTGATGCTATCCATTGGTATATCCTTATATCATCCTCTGCTAAAGCAAGATCGCTTATAGAGAATCCTCAAAAAAATAGTTACAGATAATCAACAAGAACATTATTAGATGTCTCGATGATCCAGTGCGTACTAGTTTTGTAATCCATAATCTGTTGCACTTTCCAACAATCTCATCATGAATTTCCCTAGCATGTGTGCAAAATTTATGTGTCTCTTATAATTTCTTAAACTATGGAGTTTTGCAAACTTAACCAACGACCACAATTTATTAATTTCGAAATAATACGATAGTAAATACTTAAGGTAATACATATTGAGTAATACTCAAATAATATGTCAAATTTATAGTTCATGCTCTATTTTAAGGCTATGCTAACTGGACTATTAGGAGAAAACTGTTGGTTTATATATTTTGTAATTTTAATGATGACAATTTATTTAGGTTTGTGTTTAAGATTAATAGATGTTATTTGAATTGCTTGGGCTGATTTTAATATATATCATGTTATTATTAATGTACCCAAGTTGGGTTACCAGTCCAGTAGCTTGAATTAATAAGATTGCAAATTGTTGTGTTGGTGCAAGAAAGATTCTTATTTAAAATTCAAAGTAACTTATTCAAATAGGAGTCTATCAAGTAATTTGTTTTAGTCGGGCAATCCGTTGGGTTTTAAATTGAACTATTTATTTCCTTTAATTCAGCTATTTAGTTTAATTGGGTTAACAGAATTTTTATAGCTGTTATGGAATTGATTTTATCAACTGTTGGATGATATTATATTGCTAAAATTGTGGGAGTTTCCAACTGGACAAAGTGACTTATGCTAACAGCTCCAACAGCTCTTTTTCTAGCCGTTTGATCTCTTTGTTATATATACTATCTTCCTCACGGTAAAAACAAGACAGAGAACTACAAGGCAACATCTATCGTGATATTCTAAGTTAATTGAGTGCTACATCAAAGCTTATAATCAGCTGATCATTGTATCGTTTTTCTATTTTTCTTCCTGGTTGAAAATTAAGCATATATTGTAATATCTTATTCTAAATGTAAGCCGAGTTTGGTTTGGTCTATCTAGCAATAGATAGGGTCTGTTCATAGAAAACCTTTCAAGGTTGCAGAGGTGCAAAAGTCTCATTGGTGAGAGAGGTTGCAGTGGTGCAAGGGGGCAGTCGTGTCCATCTCAGTTGAAAGCTTCTTTGAACAGGGAGTTTTTATATTCTGTATTGAACAAGGTTATTCAATAAAAATGAGTGTCCAATACCAATTGGTATTGGACGTGGATTAGGCCACTAGATAAGTGGATAGGGGTCGAACCACGTAAAAATCCGTGTGTTTATGGTTTGCTATATTGTGTGATTAATCATTTGAAGTTTTATTCTGCATTTCTTCTTTCTGGGTTATCCATTTGCTGTTGGGTTGAAGATATACTAAAGTAGACAGCCTATCATGTCTGATAGTATTCTCAGGAAGAACATATACTAAAACAGACACTAAAACAGACAGGTCATACCTGTCTGATATATATCAGTAGCAGAAAAATAAAAAGTTTTCATTGATTATCACTTCACCTATTCACCCCCCCCCCCCCCCTCTAGGTGTGTCCTTACACTGAATTACATTTGGTATCAGAGCAAGGCTCTACTAATATTGGTCTTTACAGATCGTAGGGCAAGATCAACATGGCACACCTTAATTTCCAAGAAGACTCGAGCTCTGAAAATGCTGAGTCAGAAAGTCTTAATCATCATGTTCCAGCAGCCTCACCATCAAGTATTCGAAGAAGGATTATATTGGAAGCAGTTGAAAAGCCAGGAGCCATGTTGCCAAACAAATGGATTGATCATAGCAATGGTCAAATCAGAGTAGCTTCAATAACCATGGAAGATTTACTGAGCAAGTTTGAAGACATCGAGCTCGATCGAACGACAGTTTTATATGATCATAAGGGTCAGGAGTTAAGAAGGTTCTACCCTTGGATGCCCTGGTTAAAAGCTATCTGTTTCAGAGATACGAGCTTCATCAGTTGGTGTTATACTTACTTTCCTAATCTAAAGTTGGTTTCTCAGAACTTCCCAAGAGTTCAATCATTTCCAACTCTGCTGATCAAAAATGTCCAGCACTTCAAAACCTACCGTCATGCAGAAAGTATATTCATTCTTTATTCACTGTTGATCAATCAAGATGAAAGTCAGAAGAAAAATAGACTCGTAGAGTCAAGGGCCGTAAAGCATCCTGACTCTACGACTGCAACAAACCAGTCTCAGCCAAATATTCCCAGCAAATCACCCTCTGATATTCCTTCATCATCAAACAATGATTTCTTTGATACAATCACCGCTCTTGAGAACATCTTCAAGAATTCTATCACAGCAGAGGCTATATCTGGAGCAGAAGAATTCTACAAAGAAGTGCAAGCATCTTTTTCAAACATATCTTTCAAGCTTCTTCAACAAGATCAGATAAATCAGAAGTCATCAGAAAATCAGCAGAAAGAAATTCTGAAACTTCGGAAGAACAATGAAGAATCTATTGCATCTCTTTCGGAAAAGATAGAGAATTTAAATCAATCTCTGTCTCAGACCATTGAGCTCACTCAGCAGGATCTAAAGATTGAAATTGGAAACACATCCTACCTGGTCGAGCAGCTCATGGTAAATTTCCAGCAGCTCTCTCAGACTATTGATGACAAAAAGGGGGAGAAAAAGAGAAAGAGGATCAGGATGAAACGAATGAAGCTAAAGGAGAAGAGCAAGAAGAAGCAGAAAAGAAAACAGGCAAAGGAAGCCTTGAAGGCAAGAACTGAGGGGGAGCCAGACGAAGACATGAAGTCATCAGCTGAGGGGGAGACATGAAGTCATCAGCTGAGGGGGAGCAGAACTAACAGATAAGCAGCAACAACATGTAGATCATTCAGAAGACATACAAATACAAAGGAAGGTACATCTCAAACTGAAATAGTATGATCTGGATCCAGTGTTTAGGATGTTGTGTAATCTGTATTTAAGTATTCAATCAATGACATTCATATTTTCTGCTCTAGTAATACAGTAGCTCACTGTATAGTAAGATTCATTCATCAATTGCATAAGCATCTAGTATTGTTGTTTTGTCATCATCAAATAGGGGGAGATTGTTTGGAATATGCATGTGAATGATATTTCTCAATTATAAGATTTGATGATGTATTTTAAAAGATAAATGAATTAATATGCAAATATGTCTGCATTGATGAAAGATGTAAAGTCCTTAATAGTTAATAGACATTATGTTCTAAGGACTTAGATTGACAAGGTCAAATCTGTTAAGTTGATCTCATATGAGTTAATAGCATTGAACAGTCCTTCAAAATATCACTATGTACAAGGACTATAGATAGAAAGATCAAACTTGTTAGGTTGATCTTAAAATGTAATAGATAGGCCTGATCGATCAAAAAGAACAGCAATCTGGCAAGAGAGTTAAAGCAAGAATCGTTGACTACACTCGATCGTAGGGTCTGCAAGTCATCAGCATAGCCAGTCATACACTCACGTTTACAAAGCAGAATCATAGAGTGTTTGCTTAAAGATCATCAGTATGAAGACCCTGAATGACAGGCAAGCAAACAGAAGATCCAAGCACCAACTCCATCAGCAAAGACTGATTGAGAAGTGAAGAGTCATTCAGATAGAAGTCTTATGAAATCACTCAAAGGAAAATCGTAGAGTCTTCCAGGAAGATCGTAGAGTCTGCCATATTAACGCAGAACAAGGCTCAGGAAATTAAAGAGTCTTCTCGGCAGATCGTAGAGTTATCTCAGCATCGTAGAGCTAACTCTCGGGATCGTAGAGTTTATATAAACAGTCACTCTACGATTTTCAAAATCTTGTCTACGAACCAAGCAGTATCAAAGAGCAATCTCTACACAAGTATTCAGAGTCTTGACAGCAATCCTCGTAAGGATTATTCAGAAGGCTGTCCTTGAGCTAACAATCAAACTGAACGAAGATCTCGTACATCTAGCATCAAGACTTAACTGAGATCGTAGAGCAGTTCAAATCATAACTCTACGATGGCACTATGACTTAAACCATAAGTAAAGATTGTAAAGTAGCAAAGCTGAGTCGTAGAGTGAAAAAGCAAGCTCAGAAGTTCAACTTTCACACAATCGTTGAATCAAGGTGAAGATATTCTAACGCTACATGTCATAAACATCCTTTGATCTTACAACAGGGAATGCACCTGAAGTTCGTAGAACAGTCCTCTATGACTTATGAACCAAGCAGTTCGAGCAAAACTGAAGTACGTAGAGCAGTCCTCTACGATATGAAAGCACCTGACAGAGTTTAAACCAGATCCTACTAATGCTCTATATACATAAAGCACAATGAAGATCACGAAGCATGAGTAGCATATCGTCAGGACAGCAAGGCTCGGTTCAGATCGTAGAAGTAGTAAAGTCAGACAAAGATCGTAGAGCTACATAGCAAGATCTGCAGATGACTCAACGATCAGAAGTAAGTAGTTACAACCGGATTAATCGTTGAGTACTTAAGTGCCAGCACCGATTGAAGACATCTAAGCACTTAAGTCAGTAGTCTCTATATGGGTTGTTAATTACTTCAGAAACATCCACATCAACACTTCTAAGGCATCTGCTGTTGAAAAAGTCAGTATTATCAGTATACTGACTAATGCGTACTGAGTATCAGAACAAAGATTTTTAGTATCATGTATCAGGCTCAAGAAATCAGAAGACTATGTCCCAACGATCATATTCTCTAAAAGACCTGTTCACTCCAAAGACTGGGAAGAACACGAGACTGACATCTCTACAGTGATAAAGAAGACAAGTCAACAAGTCAGAGCCTGCAGAGCAGCTGATTCTTAAAGTCAAGGAAAACATTTATTGATGAATCAGAAGATTAACTAGCAAAGAATATAATAATCTTTGATGAACAACTCTGAGAGAGCAACGACTATAAATTCAGAGAAAGCAGAGCTACAGGTTAACATATCCGAACACGTCAGAAAAGCACTGACACACGCGGCAAGAAAGTCAACATTAAAGATATTGAGGATCTGCACAAGGCCAAATGAAACCAACGGGATTTCTTTCAAACGGTAAGATTTGCTCAGAGATATAAAGGCCTAATATGAGAAACAGAAAAATGAGAGGGGTTGTTGCAGTTGAAAAATATACAAATGAAATGATAGAAGACAACAACCGATCGTAGAGTGAAACAGAGAATGATTATGCTAAAGAACTCTACGATCCATCAGAACACTAACACTGAATTGAGAGAGACGTAGAGATGTATAACTCTATTACAAGAGAAGTGTTCAGAGATGCTAGGCACATGGAAGAGAGAAGCTTAAACGCCAACTTGATACATACATGGTAGCAACTGAGTACCAAAAAGAAGAAGCATCACAGTCATCTCAGCAGTTCATCTCGAGGAGCTATCAAGTACCAAAGGAGCTGAAGTGCAAAAGCCTAGCAGCACATTTGGTGATCTTGAGTAGTTGCTGAATATCAGAAAGAAGGAGAATATCAACGACAAACATCAGCAGCATTCAATGATGGATCATAAGCAGCGTCTAAGTACCAGAAGATAAAGAAGATCAAAGTTCATCTTAGCAGCACAACCCAACAAGCATCCAACACACAAAAGAGGGTCAAAGGATCCTTGCCCAAGTGGCTAAAAAGAAATCAAGTCTGCTGGACTTGTTGAGTACCGAAGGGTACAAGAGATTTTAAGTCTGCTGGACTTAGTCTACAGTCCAAAGCTGCTAGCTTTGATGAGGGCAAGAGTGTCCTAATCTTAATGTGACTAAAGGAACCAAAGCTGCTAGCTTTGATGAGGGCGATAGTGTCCTAGTCCAGAGGACTAAATCTTAGTGGATTTCCTACTGTCAAGTAGAAGAGTGGAGTAGGAGTTATTCAGTCTCCGAACCACTATAATTCTCTTGTGTCATTTACTTTATGTCTTTTATATTCTGCACAATATCTGCTTTCACCCATACTAGATTAACACACTAAATTGAAATGACTCATATTTCTTTAAGGGGTTTATTAAAAGTAAAATCCGCTATGCTTGAATTGATTCTATCATTTATAACTAATATGCTTTCGTTACAAAAGTAAAAAGTTTTTAAATGATCTATTCAACCCCCCCCCCCCCCCTTCTAGATCTCTATTGTGTCCACGGGAACTAACATAATGTATTCACATTTTACACAATTTTTAAAAAGTCTTTTAATCCCAAAAATTACTATCGATATATAAATATTAGAACAAGTCGTATTATGTATTTATTAATAATTATTTAGGTACATATTATATTATGGAGTAAAAATAAAATAATATACAGTAATAGTTACAACATATGGAAAAAAAGAATTTAATGTTATGCCTAAGATAAACTTGGCTAAGAAACATAAAAAATAAATAAATTAAATAAAAATTAATTAAATTAATAAAACACTAAGTGGAACTAACACTTGTAAACGGACAGTTCAAAATAATCTCCAAAATCCATTTCACATTAAAAATTCAAAACACACCAAATTTGTAGACTTCGTACATGTAACGCCCCAAGAATCCATGTACTTATTACAGGTAACCTTATGCGTTAATGTACAACCTCATTCTTAATCCTTACAACAATCATAACAATATAATTGCTACAAACTCAATAAATTTAAAATTTTATAAAAATTGTGATTCTGAAATAGAAGAGTTGTAAAATTTTTAATTAACTATATTTTGGTTGTATGATATAGTTATTAAGAATGAGGTTATACTTTAGTACACAAGGTCGCATGTAGCAAATATAGAAATTTTTTGGGCGTTTTATGTATATATATATACATATATATATATATATATATATATATATATATATATATATAAGTATATATATGCATAAGTAGATAAGGAAATGACTAGCCCATTGAATTAGGGTTTAAAGCCCAATGACTTGAAGAAACTTAAGCCCAATGGAATTAAAATAGAAACTCAATCAAATTGTGTAGGCAAGCCCATATATATATATATATATATATATATATATATATATATATATATATATATATATATATATATATCTATATGTGTGTGTGTGGGGGGGGGTGTCCATCAGTAAAAAATCGAGCCCGTACCGAAAAAACCAAACCCGTACCGAACCAAAAATATCGCTAAAACAAGAACCGTTACCGAATTATCGGTTTTGGTACCGGTTCGGTACAAATTATGTTTGATTTTTTCGGTTTATACCAATTGGTAATATATATAATTATAATTTATAAATAATAATTATATATTAATTTAATTATAAATTATAATAATATATATAATTATATATATTTCATTATATACATTATTATATATATAATTATTATATATATTATAATAATTAATATAAATTTAATATTATATTATTTATTTCGGTTCTTTCGGTATAGCGATTTTTACCGACATTCAAAATGTTCATACTGCTACCGGTACTGAAAAGTATAAAAAATCGGTACCGAAAAAACCTGTACCAAAAAAAATCAATACTGAAAAAATTGGTACTGATCGGTTCGATAAAAAACAGAAAAAATCGTATTTTTTAAACACCCCTATATATATATACATACTAGTGGAGTTTAAAAGAAAAGGAAAAATTAGATTTTTGAGGGCTTTGAAAACCCCCAAAATCCAACAGCCGTAGGGGGGAGGGATAGGACTTTTAAGGCCTTGTTTTGTTAACCCCAATGGTGTAAGAGATGTGAGAGTTGGTGTAAGTGACTAAGGGCTATGATGGGAGGCTAGACAATTAATTTGGCTAAAGAAGTTGGTGGAGGTAGGTAGAGATACATGTGCATAATGTGTATATGTATAATTAGTGATCAAGGTTGGGTTAATGAAAACCCTATGTCTTATTGAGAGTGTAGACTTAACCACACATGAGTTAATTGGTGGAATATTATATATACAATTTATATGTATAGGTTTAGCAAGTTAACCCTTTGTTCACCCACCCCCTTTTTCAATTCACTAAGTGTTGGGTGACCAAGAGAGAGAGAAGTGTCTAATACTTCTCCTAAACTTTTCATAAATGAAAAGTTTAGAGAGAAAGAGATAAAGAAAGAGATAAGATAGAAAGAAGGAGGATAGATTGATAGCAAGCAATAGCGCTAAGGAAGATGATCAAGGCAATCATCCACTCATTTAGCAAGGAAGAGGAATCTCATAAGGTTCAAAAGTATTTTAAAACCTTAAACTTTTATTATGTTTTGGTTAATGTTGTTTGTTTTGATTTCCATGATTGTTATGACTTATGAGAGATTGTTGTTTAATGGTGGATCATGGTGGATCCGGTGGAATAAGGAGTTTTGATGGTGATTTTGTGGATAGATCATATTTTTTATTATGTATGGTAAAGAAAATCAAAGATTGATTTTGTTTAAGGAAAACCTTAGATTTGAAATGGATTTCAAAGTAAATAACTTATTTTTATATGTTTTTAAAAATGAAATTCATGTGTATATATTAAAGATCTACAAGTTTTATATATAGATATAATTTTTTGATAAAGTCTTGTGTTGGTAAATATGTGTTTGATCACATAGAAAGCTAAGAAATCAAAGAATGGTTTTCATAAATTAAAAATCCTAGTTTTAATGTTGTTTTCCAACAAAAGAACTCCCTAAGCTTTGATCATCTGAATTATCTATTTGAGGTATTTTTTGTATATATCGTTGAGTTTTGAATCCAACCCAAGTGGAAGAATTGAAAAATGTTGTAAAACCTTTTGATGTATCTAATATATTTTGTAATAGTAAAAGTTAGAAAACTTGTAATGTTAGTATGATTTTTGTCTAAGCTAGACGAGTGTTGTTGTTGACAAACTTGGACGAATGAGAGGAGATGTGAATAGTCGGAAAGACTTAAAGTCGATTGGTGATTTGTATGTACTCATATTTAATATAATCGACTAGATCATGCTATATGATCTGAGTTGTATTAAAATGTAATAAATATTACGATTCTAAAATAGAAAAGTTGCAAAGTTTTCAAATAATCGAGTTTTTAATTAACTATATATGTTGTGGTTGTATGATATGGTTATTAAGAATGAGATTGTACTTTAGCGCACAAGGTTGACCGTAATTGTATTTTAGCGCACAAGGTTACCTGTAACAAGTACATGGAATCTTGGGACTTTACGGTACGAGCCCCGCAGGTTGTTGTTTTTGCTCAACGAACCTAGTTCCTCTTCTGTATCAAATTAATTTTGTCAGAACCTAAGACAGTTCATCCCAGAAATTCAATTTCATTAGATTCATTAAAATTCCTTTTATTTGCTTATAATCTTGACACAAACTAAGAACTAATAAACTACCAAAATTACTAACCCATTTTTAGTCAGAATCAAAATTACTAGCCCATTCAAGGCGAAACATGAGAATTACAGTTACTACGAGTCAAATTGTCATCCCTAATTCCATCAAATGTATACAGAAAAAGAGTCTATCATTCTGAAAAAGGATATAAAGCCGTTAAGTACACATGCCCTCTTTTAATTTTAAGGTTTGGAGATCCTATGCTAAAAGTAACCTTGTCAACTGTCTCTTTAAGTATTAGTTTCATCCTAGCTTATTCATTTGAAGGATCTTCACATGACAATGAAGTTTTATAGTAATATTTTAACATATTGATGACTTTGCTAAAATTAAACATAAATATTACTGATTCATTTGAAGGGTTCAAGTGAAATGAATTATTTTATACAAATACAAGAAAAAATAAAAAAGTTGCGGCTGTCACCGCAGATTTGATACTATTGCCTATCAAAAAAAAAAATTCAAAACACCAACTCCATTTGTAATTTCATTAATTACTTGTCTATAAGAAGAAGAAAAAAAATTAATTCAATCAATCCTCTTATCCCCAATAAAAAAATGTTGCATAAAAAATATCTATGTAATCACAGTTACACGACTAATCATATAAACCATTTATTATTTTGTCCAAAAAAATTCTATTAGAGTTCTTTATAGTTAAGATCTATTCCTATGGCTTGGCTTGAATGCAATAAGGGTAAGAGGAGCACTCCATACCAATTTTTTCTAGTTTCTTATAAGGCGAGTACCTCGAAGAATAAATATAGTACTTTGCAGAATAAATATTCTTTAAATATAAAGTTTGTTATGTTTTTTCTGGTATGAAGTTTATTATAGTTTTGTTGTACTCTGTGATTGATTTAATATATTTAGATCTCCTTACAGTTTATGCTAAGCGATTGGTGCTAGCTCATGTGTTAAAATAAAAATTTGTTAAAAGACAGACATTAAAAGAATGATAAATTATATACTTTTTGATTGGGAAATTATATATATATATATTTTAATATTCATCAATAATTGAAGTATACAACTACTGGAAACAGCAAGTATAAAATTCGTATATGGGTAAAAATAAAGTAAAGAGATATTATAAGGAGGTCATGGGTTCATTCAACTAATACCATAGCATAAGCATTGATTACAAAGGTAAATAAAAGACGGTAACTTTTTTTTGAACACCACCTTAGAGGGTGGAGGGTTTGACATTAACCCGTACCATGTTTATTAGTAACAGTACATGATCATTCTAGGCGGGATAAGTTCACCATTATTCCTAAAAGAATAACAAATTAAATGGTGGGAAAATATAAATAAATAAATAAATAAATATATATATATATATAAATATATATATATATATATATATATTGTGTTGTTGACAATGCTTCTTTTACGACAGGACAAATTTAAGAATATCTAACAATAAGGTGGTGTAATCACATCTTCTGGCATGCCATTTTTAATGAATTGGGTGGATCTGAAAATTCTCCTGTAGATATTTTATTGAACACAGTTTTGTCAGCTGCCTCAGTATACATGATTCCATCCCAAATTATTCGTTCAGAGGGACGTTTACACGGTCCCACAAGCTTTTGGGTTCCATTCACAGTAGCTAGATTCCCGCACAAGGTAGTTTCCCCAAAGTTGTATTTTCCTCCAAAGCCACAACAAGATATAAGAGGAAACTTGAATCCTGCAGTTTATGCATAAAGATGATATAAGTTGTATATACATATACTTAAAAACATGTACATATAGGAATATGAATATCAATTTGGTACATAAAATATGTCTTTTTGCTGCCTCATTCTATATATGTAATAATTATTTATTACAAAGATTTATTGTTGAAGCCTTAATTATTCCATTTTGGTACTAATAGCGAGGAGCGGGACATACCATATTTTTGTGGTTCTTGGTAAAGAGAGTACTTTGCAGAATAAATATCTACGTATGTGATTGCAGCCAATGGAAGTTCTTTTCGAAGTTCATTAATACCACCCTTCAACTTGGAATTGAAGTACTGAGATAACTCATTGTAGGGTTTTGCGCAACCTACATTATCAATTTGATCTTCAGCAACTGGTACCATTGTCAAAATATACGGTAGGCAACCAATAGGTCCAGTATTGTGAATCCAAAATGATCTAGCTCCCAAATTGTATATATTCTGCAAACATGCACCGCATTTGCAACCATTAGGACTATGTCAAATGAAGACATACTATATTCCCTCCGTGATACAGAAAGAATCATATTTGTAATAAATAAATAAAAATTAGTTAATATTTGGCGCCCAATCCAATTTTTGCGGCCTTTAATATAATATAGTACATTGTCATTCTGAAATGGATGATATGAATTCTTTATGCACCCCAAAAGATTAAGCAAGGAATTAAAATTACCTTTAAATTCATTGAGAACCTATTTATAATATCCGGTATAGATGCTTTAATTTCCTCTATAGACATGTTAGTAAACAATCCTTGGCTGATCTCATTCTGGCCAATATCAATAGTATACAAGGCTTTGGAAAAATATTCCTTTTTTGGCATCAAATTCTTGAACACCCCTCCTGGAAAAATAATGAACACATCATAAATTTATAAAATAGAAGATAAAAAGTTCAACATGCGTGTACTTATATTGATAAAAAATTAAGTCAAAAAAAAAAACAATTTACCTTTTTTCCTGACTATTTGTGATCTGTTTACGAATTGTCTGAATTCATTGTACTGAATGTCAAGGTAAAAAGGACTAAATGCACGCGGTGGTACTGCCACGGGAAGAATCAACTTTGGTGGTGCAATTGTAGCTAAAACATTAGCAAAATTGGCTCCGTAGGAGAATTTGGCGCCCAATGAATCTAGATAAGGCTGGAGGAATGGTTTACCTAAGCTTGTAGCTGGAACATCAAAATTTCACCATTGGCTATGTACCAGTTAGAAAAAGTATGCATTTATATATGGCTAACATATAGTAGGTCAAAAGTATCTAAAATTGAGTTAGTGCTGCCACACTAGTATTTTAAGGACTAATTTTTTATAGGTGCGGCATTTGGATATAACAAATGCTGTAACTAAAAACTATTCCCTCCATTCCATTAAAATTGTTCAATTTGTCAAAAAAATAATTGTTCCACGGTACAAATGAGTCTACTTTTTAGTAATAACAACATTAAATTAATGAAATAATGTACTTAAATTTCTCGTTATTATATCACAATATTAAATTATCAAGTTATTATTTTTCGGAGTATACAAACATCTACAAAATTATATTTCTTAACATTCACAAACTTTGCATGTAGAAGGAACATTAAATTGTATTAGCAAATAAAAATGGTGGCACATACCGAGAAAATCAATCATGAGACGACCATCAGAGGCTCTTCCTGATGGTCCATCAAAGAAGGTTTGCCCATAAAAAGGAGGTGAACCACTGAAGATTGCGGAAAATGCACCGGTGTCCGAATTCCCATCACCGAAGTTGAAGATAGCCGGAAAATCACAAGTGTCTAATGCAAAAACAGGAGAGAAGAGAAGAATGCAAAATAAGGAGAAAGAAAATGCAGTTGGAATCATGCTTAGGGAGTTCTTCATGTTTACTTAATTATTTAGTTAAAGATGATGTTTTTGATGCTGTTATACGTATACCAGCTTCTATATATAGTAGTTTGAGTTGAAGTTTTCAACTGCGTATATCCTACGTATATAGTAGTTGAAGTTGAAGTTTCAATTGAATGTTTCAAGTACTTGCAATTAATTGACCGGTTGTCGCGTAAATTTTTTTGTCAACTATAATAAATTGCACCCATCTGTATAACAAATTACAATACTCAATTCCATTCTTTATATACAAAAAAAATTCTCACTTACAAAAGACTATTGATATTGATGTTGTGTGATTTAGGATTCTTTTTATTATATTTATTTTTTAATTTTAATCAATACACATTCAGAAATACAAATATTATATTTAACGACACAATAAAATTTATCGTAAATAATTGTATCTCTATTATCGTCGATAAAAGTAATATTTATATCGCTGAATATGTATCAAAAGAAATGAGAGGATATGCGTAATGGTGAGAATCCTAATATGATATGTAAAAGTAAAATATATAACAAGAGTAAATATATATTTAGCGACATTTATAACTTCAAACAATACTCCCTTTAAGGGTATAAACAAACCGAGTCGAGTCGAATATTTAATTACTCATATTTTGTTCATAAAATTTATCTGAGTATGAAATAAGGTTTGATTGAGGCTTTTGTAGCTATCGAGTCGAGTATGATCTCGAATCAAACCAAAACAGTTTAATTTTTTCAAGCGAATATGATCCGAGTACCAATAGAAAATTATAATTTGAAAAAATTTGAGTAATTTATTGAACTTTAAATTTTGCTTATATCGTTTATATTTCGAATCGAATTTTTAATCGAACGAGTACGAATCGAGCTCGAATCGTTTAGTTCATTTTACAGTCTTAACTCCCTTGCAACATCATTTTTGCTTTGTGAATACTTAATGTCTTTATATAACTTATAAATATTTTGTTTTCATATTTTTTTCTAAAAATAACAAGTTATTATATTAATAGTGATTACATGATAATAAAATTATGATGTCAAATTTAAAAATATAGTTATCATTATATATTGTTATTGATCAATAGAATCATGACTATTTTTGTAGAATAAAAAAATTAAAATAAAAAAAAAACAAAAAGTAATATGAAAGACTTGACTAAAAACATAAAAACATTGTTATAGACTAATATATTTGTTGCTGGCTACTTATTCAAATTTTATCCAAATTCTAAGTTGAAAATTTTGCCCGCGGATATGACCAGAGAATATGGTGAGAGGACCATAAGAATAAATAAAAACTGAAGATTAATTTTTAAAGTAGTATATCTTTATAATTCTCAAATTGTTTCTTTTGCTAATATCCATTTTTGTTCATGTTTTAGTATATGCTAGTATATAATGTTTTTTGTGATATGTTATTATAAAGTGGCTCTCTTAAGTTGTTAGCGTTAGCAGTAAATTTGTATCTTACTATTTTTTTTCTCTTTTGTCCTTTTAAATTATATTATATTATTATTTTATTTTTTTATATTAAATTCTTTTAACCTTCTATTTATTCCTCAAATTTTTATAAAATTTCTATTTTACTCCCAAAATTTATATGTACATGCACCATGTGGGTCACCGAATATTAGAATCTATTATGTTAACATTATATCTGAAAAGTATCATACATATTTGATTATTGTAGGTAATATAAGGAGATTCGTACTTTACTAGGGTTAGAGTTTTCTTGTCGATTGAGGAGGCGAGAAATCTATTAAATTTATAATTCGGCCCCCAAATTCTTTGGACTTACAATTTACTACGCGAAGTAACTATTTTTAGATCTGATTATCGTCGGATTTCCACTTGCTGGAATATGGGTTACTATTCCTTGCCGGTAGGGGTGTATAACAATCGGTTTGGTAGGTAAAAAGATAATCAAACTATTTAAGTTGGTTATAAAAAATCAAAAATCAAAATCGCCCAATTTTTATCCCGTAATCGATTATCATTTTATTCGGTTATCGGTTTAATCGGTCGGTTTAATCGATTATTAAAAATTAAGTATAAAAGATAGAATTGGTACATCGCCAAATTTCAAAGCAATATATTATTGAATAACAGGGAATTGGTATGTCACCAAATTATAAAAATGACATATAATGAATATATAATTATATAAAATAAATAATTATTAGAAAAATATATAAATTATATTATAATATTAAGGGGTTCGGTCGGTTTCGATTTTTGAATAAACCAAACCAAAATCGACCAATATAGTTTCGGTTTTTTAGTTTTACAAGTTTCGATTTTTCGGTTTAGTTTGTTAACAGTTTGGTTTGGTACGGTCGATATTTCGATTATTTTCGATTTTGTGTTCGTCCCTACTTATCGATATATATCTGGATTTCTATTTAGGAACTCCTGCCCATCTCATCTCCTCCGCCCGTGCTCCGAACTGGGGACAGTGGGGATCTTGGGATGGGTTTGTGTTGTGTTCGAAAATGGCTAGTTTTCGCCGGAGCCAATGTGTTAAAATGTTAGAGGTGCTTTGTTGGAGGGGCTAACTGATTTAAGGGTTGAGATTGATATTGGAGAACTCTGTCATCACTTGAATTCCCGGATTTGGAAATGTAATTGGGATTTTGCTTTATATATTATTGATTTGAGTTTTAGTTGTTAATGTTAACGAAATTTTTACTGACCTAAAACCCTGGTCTGTTATATATTATTGGTTTTGCTTTATATATTATGGATTTTAGTTTTAGTTATTAAGCTTAATGAAATTTTTACTGACCTAAAATTTGGAGCACTCAAATTTTCATTCGAGTTTTTAATGAATTTTTTTATGTAAGTCAAACCATATTGTATACAGTCAAATCGTATCCAATTCCTAGGTTGCCGGCAATTTAGGTATTCCGGTCAATTTTGGCCAGAATCTATTTTCGAGGACTAAATTGTATGAAATTAATTACTTCATATAGTAAATTGTAAATTCAAATACTTTATGGGCCAAATTATGAATTTGATGGTACTTGTTGTATTACAAGTGTAATTGACCCTAATAAAATTATAACGTCAAATTTTAAAATATAGTTGTCATTATATACTGCTATTGATCAATAGAATAATGACTATTTTTTGTAGAACAAAAAAATTAAAATTAAAAAAAAAATCTCGGCATAAAGTCCATGAGAAATAAGTTGGTTAGAACACGAGTTCAAGGAGGACCGTTATAATTTCTAAATAAGCTGCTGAACAAGGAGGAGATAACAATAAAACTCAATCCAGTTGGTCCGCATACACAAGTTATCCCTTTTTGTTCCTCTAACAAGCAAAAGTGCTCATAATAAGAACAACTTATAATGTCAAGTAATATTTATTAATTCTGTCAGAGTATATATGTATTAACGACGCTTTAATATTTATTTTAACAACACTTCTTATTTTAAATAACATTTATTATTTTTACAATATAATTATTAACTTTGGTAGCCTGAGATAACCAGTGATATCTTATTTTCTTATATAATAACTCGAGAGATAATTTTAAATTCAATTATTCTTAATTAATTTTGTTATAATAATGTAAAAAGCGATCCAAAATTTAATTATTCTGAGTCAATTTCGTTGGTCACAAGTCAATAAACCGAGTTTGGCTTAACCTAATTTGGATAAGGTCGGAGTGTCGTTCATTCTCAAACTCTTCTTTTTCCATACAACTCTTCTTTTGAAGAGTCATTCTCAAACTCTTATTATCCCAATAAACTATATATTTATGAATCAATAAAATTATACTTATAATAAATAATAATACACACACACACACACACACACACACACACACACACATATATATATATATATATATATATATGTGTGTGTGTGTGTGTGTGTGTGTGTGTGTGTGTAAAATATTTTATACATTACATATGAGAGAGAGAGTCTTTGAAATAATTTTTTTTAAAATTAGAACATCTAAGAAAATAAATAGTTTAATTTATAATGAAAAATACTAAATTGTATCATATAAAAATAATAACAACACATGATAATCAAAATTTAAATAAAATAAATAAATAATACTTATAAAATAAATTAAAATATTTTTATAATTTTTTTTTTATATTAACCCATGTCTTATAGTGACGATCAAACTTGTGTTATTATAAAGCGGCTTTTTTGAGTCGTCCGCCTCAGCCTTGAATTGTGTCGTACTAATTTTTTTCCTCCTTTCCCTCTTCAAATCTAATTATATTACTATTTTATTTTTTTATATTAAATTCTTTTAACTTTCTATTTATGCCTCAAAATTTTGTAAAATTTCTATTTTACTTCCAAAATTTACATGTACACGCATTATATGCGTCACCGGCTACTAGTATCTATTATGTTAACATCATATCTGAAAAGTATCGTACTTATTTGATTATATTTTCTATTTTTTACGAATTAAAGCATATTTTACCTTTCTGTCTAAGAAATAACAGTTCACCGATGAAATGAACTGGACCCAACTTGTTTAAACTTAACACGACTGAATCTATTTAATAAGCAATTCGATCAAACCCTTTTTACATACGTGAAGGAATCTATAATATATAAGTCAATAATTTATTATTTAAATAAATATTTAATAATTTAATAACAACAACTGTTTTATCAAATTTCTAATTAAATTTTATATTCTACATTTATTTGATTATTTTAATAATGAACATAATAAATTATTATGTCATTCATGCTTCACACGGGATTAATGAGTTTGTCTAGATAAAAAACAAATGGCTTTACAAAAAAAATTGTGAAATTAAATTTGTACTTTTAATTATAAAATTAATTTTTTTTTTACCGACTAAAAAAATAAAAAGAGAAGAAAAATGAAATTTTGCGTCCGCCGCCGGTAAGCTTTGTTTGATTAACCTATCAAGTCTGATATATGGTAGCACTTTAGCTCTATGTATTCAAGGGAAAAAAACCTGTGGTAGCTGGATAATGCAGAACTAAGGTCAGAGGGTACATGCATTCAATATTGTGAGATTACACGCATGGCCTCCATCGACTCTTCCCTCTTAGGCTTATCTTAAGCAAATCAAAATCCTGATAACCGGTCAAACAACCTGAAAAGCATGGAAAATTGTACGGAAAAGTGCACATATACTTGCTACAATATGAATTTTCTTAGAATGTGCTCTTAAGATGTAAGCATGGAATTCAATGCACAATATTATTTATTTATGTATTTGTACTGAATTCAATGTATAAAAAAATAATATACTAGTGGACCATATGTATTGAATTCAGTACAAATATATAAAGAAATAATATTTAGTAAGTTCCATATCTTATTTTTCGCACTTAATGTGTGCCTTTAGGACACACATTAAGCGGACCCCTACAATATATATATATATATATATATATATATATAAGAATGATCTATAGTAAACACTAATTATATCTATTATTCTAATAAATGCATCTGGTATCATTTAAATAATAATCTAAGGGAGGAGATATATCTCCAGCCGCTAACTTAGTTATCGGACAGGATAAAAACTAAATAAATAAATATAAACCGCTAACTAAATTAACGGATGGAAGAAATGTTTATTTTTATTTTTTTTACAAACCGCTAATATAATTAACGGGTGGAGTTTGGAAAAAAAAATATATGTACTACTTGCTAACATAGTATACGGGTGGAGAATGAAGAATTATTAATTTTTTTTGTTTGTTTGAGAAAGTACCAACTTGTAATAAAAAATAAATAAAAATTACCAACCCGCTAACATAGTTAACGGGTGGAAAGTGATTTTTTTTTTTTTGAAAGTACTAACTTGTATAAAAAAAAAATAATAAAAAAAATCTTCCAACTTGCTAACATAGTGAACGGGTGGAGAGTGAATTTTTTTTTTTAAAGTACCCACATACATAAAAAAAATATATTCTTCCAACCCGTTAACATAGTTAACAGGTGGAGAGTGAATTTTTTTTTTTTTAAAGTATCAACTTGCATAAAAAAAATTAATAAATTATTCTTCTAACCTGCTAACATATTATTATTTTTTTATGCAAGTTTGTACTTTCACAAAAAAAAAAAAAATTCATTCTCCACCCGTTACCTATTTTAGCGGGTAGTACATAATTTTATTTTATTTTCAGACTTCACCCGTTAACCATATTAGCAGCTTATGAATATATATATATATATATATATATTTATTTCTTCCACCCGTTAACTTAGTTAGCGGTTTGTATTTATTTATTTATTTATTTTCTCCTGTCTACTAACTAAGTTAGCGATTGAAAATATATCTTCTCCCTCGGATCATTATTTAAACGGTATCAGATACGTTTGTTGGAATAATAGATATAGCTAGTGTTTGCAATCGATCATTCCCCATATATATATATATATATATATATATATATATATATATATATATATATATATATATATATATATATATATATATATATATATATATATATATTCTATTTATTTATTTATTTAATGTTTATTTATGTTGAACATTTATTTATTAATAAAAGTACATCATTCGTCATTCATTAAATAGTCATCTATTTTGTTTATATAAATCTCTAAATTTATATATATTTTGATTTATGTGTATAAATAAGTATTATACATAGAAGATATAAATCATATGCAATATATATAAATAACGATATAATGGCTTATAACCTATGATAATTTGGAGATATTATCATGTAGGTTATAGTTCTTTAATAGAGATAATTTATCTTGATCATGAAAATTGGACTTCTAATTAAAGTACTAGTGCATTAAACAAATCATGTGATAATATTTTATTTAAAAAATATTTTCACATAAATATTAATTTGTGAATGTTTCTTAATTTTGAAATAATAATGGACTTAATATTGTTATATATATTAATTAAAAATTCCAACGAGTGAAATTATATTGTGTTAATTAATACATCGGAATGTTAATTAATATATTTAATTAATATCAGGAACATTATTATTGTCAAAATATCTATAAAAAAATTCATAAGATAATTTATTATTGATCATAGAATCTTGACCAAGTTTTTAATATTTATTATTAAAATGTTTGATTTAATTTTTAAATTAATTTATGATCAAATGAAGATAAATTATGAACTTATGAAATTAGTTTAAATATATTGGGGTTATATTTAATTCTGAAATATTTATATACATCTATAGAGGAAATATTTACAATTTATGTGACGCCCCCAAATCTGGGCCCACACAGCCCAAACTTGAGTCGTCAAAAGACTACAACAAAATTATTACAACAAAGCACAACGTACAACAATACAGTGTATAATAATACACAACTAAGTCTTCACTATTATTGCCACACTATTTTACAAAACGTGAAGACTATGATAACTATTCCTCGGACCCTCACTCCATTCCCCGGCTAGACCCTGTTATGTTTTCATCTCCTGTTGAAAAACAATGGAACAAAAGAAAGGGTGAGCTCAAATAGCCCAGTAAAGAATATCATGACTAAGATAATGACGAATAAATTATCATTAGTCTTCAACAGTTGAGTTCTTGATAGAATACAATAGACTACAAGGTTTATATCAAAAACTGCAGTTAAATTCTTAAACAACGTTCAGATCAATAATAGCAGCGGAATGAGTAATCTATTAGAAGAATAATGCAGACTATAATGTCCACTCGGTTCTCTTTTTAGGAAAAACATCATCAACTTTTATCATCTGAAATATCATTAGTCAAGATAATACAAATTCACAGTTCCTGATCATAATCATGCAGATCAACAGTTCATCTTTGCACTACGGGCCAAAGATATTCAATATAGCACCAACGGTCATGATTATACCAGATTCAGCCTTTGGTCATAATCATACCAATCAACAGTTCATCTTTGCACTACGGGCCAAAGAGAACATTCACCACGTGCCATAAAAGACACCGAACAGATGTATCGCCTTTAACCTATTATATCGCCTTTAACCTATCATCTGTTCAACAAATATAACACATCTGTGCCCCCGGCCACAGATATTCACAACAGCTTGATTTTTGGATGATTAGAATGATATAAATGATGAACAGAAGAAATAGGATAACAATAAGTATCGGAAGTTTACTTTGTACAGATTCAAATAATGTCCAAATTGTCAACATGATGTGGAGTGAAATTTAAAAATGATATTCAAGATCCACAGTTCAGAATAACGGTTACAATTCAATAGAAAGGTTCACGTAAATAGGAATGTTCAGTTGAAATAATGAAGTTCAACTATTATGGAACATATAATATTTTCAGGAATTATAGAAGCAATAGTTCCATAATAAATTTCGATTTAGGAGTATGAAAGAAAATAATATCCCTTACCGTAGCAGGTTTGATTAACGAAAGGTGAAGGAAATTAATACAAAGGGTTATTCACCAACAGGCGGCAATCCGCTCCGTAAGGTTATTCCCACAATTTAATAGAATTTGAGTACAAAGAGTTATTCACCAAATAGGCGGCAATCCGCTCCGTAAGGTTATTCCCACAATTTAATAGAATTTGAGTACAAAGAGTTATTCACCAAACAGGCGGCAATCCGCTCCGTAAGGTTATTCTCAGAGATTAATAATGAATGAATACGAAAGGTTATTCACCAACAGGCGGCAATCCGCTCCGTAAGGTTATTCCCACAATTTAATACATGGAAATAAAAGGCACGTCTTATGAGTAAGGAAGAAACAATATTATTATCGAGAATCAAATAATGATAAGCCCTTACCATAGTACGTTTGAATAATGGAAGATGAAAAAGATGGTATCCCTTACCTCAACACGTGACTGGATATTGATTTAAATGAGGTTGATTAACTTGAACAGTACACGTATACTTATAGATCTTCACAAATACTCAAGATGACTTAAGCACACTTAGAGAGAACTTTCACAAGAAGTATTTAGAGAGAGAAAGAAAGAACAAGTAAGGAAGTTTATGAAAAATCCTTAAGTTAAGGCTTCTATTTATAGCCAAAAATCTTATCATTCATTTAATCTAAACCATTCATTTAAAGATCATCTTTTAATCTACACCATCCATTTCAAATATTATATTATCTTTAATCTACACCATTCATTTCATATCACCTAATAATCACCTAACTTTATATTATAAACAAATCAATTTAATTATTCAACAATAATTCACACTTTAATCTACACCATTCATTTCATATCACCTAATAATCACCTAACTTTATATTATAAACAAATCAATTCAATTATTCAACAATAATTCACACTTTAATCTACACCATTCATTTCATATCACCTAATAATCACCTAACTTTATATTATAAACAAATAACTTTATCAATTCAATTATTATGACTAATTGTTATAAATACAGTATAGTTAGCTCTTAGATATCAAGTCAATAAATTAATGAAATACAACTGTTTAAATAACATCATAATAGAGATAACAATAATGTAAAATAAAGCATACGTTACTGTGTAATGACAATTATTGATTCAATAATGTGAATTACTGTGCATATGTTACTGTGACAATTATTAGGTTCAATAATTTTAAAAACAGTGCAACAACAATTATTGACTCAATGATATAAAATACAGTGTAATGACAATTATTAAATCAATAATGCAAAATACTGTGTAACAACAATTATTGAATTGATAATATAAAATATTATGCAGTGACAATTATCGATGAAATGATGCGTAACAGTTACGGTGTCAATTATCAGACCAATAATATGAGACACTATGCAATACCGTGTGTTACTGTAGAGTACCGTGTGCTACAGAAAATACCATAAACTACCGTATGCTACTATTCTTTTATCACCGGTATTTTAACAGTTCCGTTGACTATTTTTATTTAAAAAGGTTACTTCTGTCGTTTTCTATATCCGACAAATATTCCGTTGTGGGGTCCACCAATAATTTATTATTTCGGCGCCGTCGTACGGCACGAATATTCCCCGACCAAACGAATATTCCCCGACAAAGCGAATATTGTCCGACAAAATAAAATTTGCACATAACATCCTTAACTTTCAATTTTGTTAATTTAACCACTTACTGTTTAAAAAAAATATATATATGAAGAAAAATTAAATTTTGTATTTCATAAAATTCGGGGTCTTACAACCTCCCCTCCTTATGAAATTTCGTCCCCGAAATTGACGTACCTGACATATCGAAGAGGTAAGGATACTTAGATTTCATCTCAGATTCTAGCTCCCAGGTCATTTCCTCAGTATCTTGGTTCCTCCATAAAACCTTAACTTGAGGTATAACCTTTGAGCGTAGGATCTGCTCCTTCTTATCCAGGATCTTAACAGGTACCTCCTCGTATGTTAAATCCTCTGCTATAACGTCTGGTTCTAACTCAATGACGTGGTTTGGGTCCTTCACATATTTACGTAACATAGATATGTGAAAAACGTTATGGATGCGAGACATACTTGGTAGTAGGGCTAGTCTGTAGGCTACGGTTCCTATTCGATCGAGGATTTCAAATGGGCCAATAAATCGAGGGTTGAGCTTTCCTCTCTTTCCGAATCTCGTAACCCCTTTCCATGGAGAAACACGTAAGAATACATGATCTCCGACGTTGAAACTTTCGTCTCTCCGATGAAGATCAGCATAACTCTTTTGTCGTTCTTGTGCGGTCTGTACTCGTTGTCGGATCATTTGGATCTTTTCGGTCGTCAAGCGTACCAACTCGGGTCCCAACAATTTTGCTTCTCCTACCTCATTCCAACATATTGGAGAGCGACACTTCCTTCCATACAAAGCCTCGAATGGAGCCATGCCTATGCTTGCTTGGTAACTGTTGTTGTAAGAAAATTCCACCAAGGGCAAGTACTTATCCCAACTTCCTTTGAAGTCTAATACACAAAGTCTCAAAAGATCTTCGAGGGTCTGGATCGTCCTTTCCGATTGTCCGTCCGTTTGAGGATGGTATGCAGAACTAAAACGTAGTTCAGTGCCCATAGCTTTTTGTAGACTGATCCAAAAGCGTGAAGTGAATCTAGGATCTCGATCAGAAACTATGGAAACTGGCATGCCATGCAATCTCACGATCTCATTTATGTACATACCGGCAAGACGTTCAAGTGAAAAGTTTTCTCGTATAGGCAAGAAATGAGCAGATTTGGTCAATCTATCTACGATCACCCAAATTGTATCTAAGCCTTGAGAAACTTTTGGAAGACCCGTCACGAAGTCCATATTGATGTGTTCCCACTTCCATTCGGGAACTTCAAGTGATTGTAATGGACCTTTAGGAACTTGATGTTCTGCCTTGACACGTTGACAAGTTAGGCACCTTGAGATAAACTCCGCAATCTCTCTTTTCATATTGTTCCACCAAAATGTATGTCGAAGATCTCGATACATCTTGGTACCTCCTGGGTGGATTGCAAACGGCGTGTTGTGTGCCTCCATCATAATTTTATGCTTTAATTCAGGATCGTTAGGAACACAGAGTCGAGAGTTGACTCGAAGTATTCCTTTCTCGTCGATTCTTGCTTCGGGAATGGCACCTTCTTGTACTTTCTTTATCATGTTTATCAGTTCCGGATCGGTAGCTTGAGCAGCTTTAATTTTATCGATTAAAGTTGGTTCTACTCGCACGTGAGCAATCTTCGAGTGGGTCCCTGGTGTCTTTAGCTCTATCTCCATCTTTTGCAAGTCGTACAAAATACACTTTTGTGTTGTCAGCAGTGCACTTGTACTTGCATAAGATTTTCTGCTCCAAGCGTCAGCTACAACGTTCGCCTTTCCCGGGTGATACTGGATTGTGTGGTCATAATCCTTTAACAGCTCAAGCCAACGTCGTTGTCGCATGTTGAGTTCCTTCTGGGTGAAGAAATACTTGAGACTTTTATGATCCGTATAGATATCCACTTTTTCTCCGTACAAGTAGTGTCTCCAGATCTTCAACGCGAAAACGACTGCTGCCAACTCTAGATCATGAGTAGGATAATTTTTCTCATAATCTTTGAGTTGTCGAGAGGTGTAGGCTATAACCTTTCCATGTTGCATAAGGACACAGCCTAGACCTTTGCCAGAAGCATCGCTGTAGATAACAAATTCTCCTGATCCTGATGATATGGTCAGAACAGGAGCTGAAACCAGTCTCTTCTTGAGTTCTTGAAAACTTTTCTCGCATTCCTCGCTCGATATAAGTTTTGTACTAGAACGAATGATACCAATATCTAATAATTAAACTTTTAACTCTTGGCATTCTATGGGAGCCATTCGGTATGGGGCTTTGAAAATGGGCTTGGTACCGAGTTCAAGATCAATACAAAATTCAATTTCACAGTTTTGGGTAAGCTAGGAAGTTCCTCAGGAAAAACGTCAGAAAACTCATTAACAATGAGGATATCATTCAAGTTTGACGTATTTTTATTCAAATCAGTGACATGAGCTAAAAAGGCTTGACATCCGTTTTTCAATAAACGAATGGCTTTATGGCTAGAAATAACAGTTATAGATTTCAATGGTTTAGTTGCTTGAATTTGCATGACAGGTTGATTAGGAATATGAAAACTAATAATCTTATGAAAACAATCAATTTTAGCATGATGGGTAGTCAACCAATCAATTCCTAAAATCACATCAAATTCACACATCTCCAAAGAAATAAGGTCAACAGGTAATGTGAGGTTGTTGATTTGAACTAGGCAAGATTTATAGATAGTAAATGTAATAGGTATTTCTCCCAATGAGGTTTCAACTGATAAGAAAAGATTTAAGTTTTCAATAGTCAAATTTAAACGTTGAGTACATATAGGTGAGATAAAAGAGTGGATAGAGCCAGTATCTAATATGGCATAGACTTCACGAGAATTTATGAATAGCTTACCGGTTATCACCTCATTCGGTTTCTTGACTGTTATCGTCAAATTGAATCCCGAATACTTCATTCGGATCTTCACGTATTTCAACCATGGGAATACCACTGAATAATTTTCTAGCAAACTGTTTCTCGGGTTCATCAACTTCATCAGTAGTAAGGTACCAATGATTTCCATTAAAATAGTATTTTCGATAGACTGCAGTTTCCACGATAGTGACTAACTTAACCTGAATTCCTCTAAATTGTAACGCCCAAAAGTATAGAAACATCATTTTTAAATAATCTTGAAAATCATAGCTGGAACACCATAAATCCCAAAGACTAATATGAAAAGTCCATATATTCTGATCCTTTGTTATAGAGCATAACCAGGTGATATCACTCTCCCAATTAGTGAGTAAATTAAAGGCAATAATTTCCGCAAGTTCGTTACTTCCTTTAATTGCTTCTAAGAATGGATCTGGAACGACTGTAGCAGAGCTTTCACCTTCATCCTTACTGGATAGAACACGCATAATTTTTGCCTTAGGCAAATGATTCAACTCTGAGTTTGTAAGAAGATTATTCGTCGCCTCTTGTTTTGCAGCTACATTTGTTTCGGTAATTTCATAGTTAACCTCCTGATTTCCAGATGCCATAATTAACTGTGGTCACAAAATAAATGTTAGTTCAAATAAACTGACTCATCTCTTCATGTTCCTACATTCAAATCGACTCATTAGATAATAAAATCTATTTTAGGTAGGACACACTAGTGACTGATTCTATTCGTCTCTCCCCTCCTAGTTCTACCCCAGATCTCCATTAAAGACCATATCCCTAAGCTCTGATGCCAACTGTGACGCCCCCAAATCTGGGCCCACACAGCCCAAACTTGAGTCGTCAAAAGACTACAACAAAATTATTACAACAAAGCACAACGTACAACAATACAGTGTATAATAATACACAACTAAGTCTTCACTATTATTGCCACACTATTTTACAAAACGTGAAGACTATGATAACTATTCCTCGGACCCTCACTCCATTCCCCGGCTAGACCCTGTTATGTTTTCATCTCCTGTTGAAAAACAATGGAACAAAAGAAAGGGTGAGCTCAAATAGCCCAGTAAAGAATATCATGACTAAGATAATGACGAATAAATTATCATTAGTCTTCAACAGTTGAGTTCTTGATAGAATACAATAGACTACAAGGTTTATATCAAAAACTGCAGTTAAATTCTTAAACAACGTTCAGATCAATAATAGCAGCGGAATGAGTAATCTATTAGAAGAATAATGCAGACTATAATGTCCACTCGGTTCTCTTTTTAGGAAAAACATCATCAACTTTTATCATCTGAAATATCATTAGTCAAGATAATACAAATTCACAGTTCCTGATCATAATCATGCAGATCAACAGTTCATCTTTGCACTACGGGCCAAAGATATTCAATATAGCACCAACGGTCATGATTATACCAGATTCAGCCTTTGGTCATAATCATACCAATCAACAGTTCATCTTTGCACTACGGGCCAAAGAGAACATTCACCACGTGCCATAAAAGACACCGAACAGATGTATCGCCTTTAACCTATTATATCGCCTTTAACCTATCATCTGTTCAACAAATATAACACATCTGTGCCCCCGGCCACAGATATTCACAACAGCTTGATTTTTGGATGATTAGAATGATATAAATGATGAACAGAAGAAATAGGATAACAATAAGTATCGGAAGTTTACTTTGTACAGATTCAAATAATGTCCAAATTGTCAACATGATGTGGAGTGAAATTTAAAAATGATATTCAAGATCCACAGTTCAGAATAACGGTTACAATTCAATAGAAAGGTTCACGTAAATAGGAATGTTCAGTTGAAATAATGAAGTTCAACTATTATGGAACATATAATATTTTCAGGAATTATAGAAGCAATAGTTCCATAATAAATTTCGATTTAGGAGTATGAAAGAAAATAATATCCCTTACCGTAGCAGGTTTGATTAACGAAAGGTGAAGGAAATTAATACAAAGGGTTATTCACCAACAGGCGGCAATCCGCTCCGTAAGGTTATTCTCAGAGATTAATAATGAATGAATACGAAAGGTTATTCACCAACAGGCGGCAATCCGCTCCGTAAGGTTATTCCCACAATTTAATACATGGAAATAAAAGGCACGTCTTATGAGTAAGGAAGAAACAATATTATTATCGAGAATCAAATAATGATAAGCCCTTACCATAGTACGTTTGAATAATGGAAGATGAAAAAGATGGTATCCCTTACCTCAACACGTGACTGGATATTGATTTAAATGAGGTTGATTAACTTGAACAGTACACGTATACTTATAGATCTTCACAAATACTCAAGATGACTTAAGCACACTTAGAGAGAACTTTCACAAGAAGTATTTAGAGAGAGAAAGAAAGAACAAGTAAGGAAGTTTATGAAAAATCCTTAAGTTAAGGCTTCTATTTATAGCCAAAACTCTTATCATTCATTTAATCTAAACCATTCATTTAAAGATCATCTTTTAATCTACACCATCCATTTCAAATATTATATTATCTTTAATCTACACCATTCATTTCATATCACCTAATAATCACCTAACTTTATATTATAAATACACCATTCATTTCATATCACCTAATAATCACCTAACTTTATATTATAAACAAATCAATTCAATTATTCAACAATAATTCACACTTTAATCTACACCATTCATTTCATATCACCTAATAATCACCTAACTTTATATTATAAACAAATCAATTCAATTATTCAACAATAATTCACACTTTAATCTACACCATTCATTTCATATCACCTAATAATCACCTAACTTTATATTATAAACAAATAACTTTATCAATTCAATTATTATGACTAATTGTTATAAATACAGTATAGTTAGCTCTTAGATATCAAGTCAATAAATTAATGAAATATAACTGTTTAAATAACATCATAATAGAGATAACAATAATGTAAAATAAAGCATACGTTACTGTGTAATGACAATTATTGATTCAATAATGTGAATTACTGTGCATATGTTACTGTGACAATTATTAGGTTCAATAATTTTAAAAACAGTGCAACAACAATTATTGACTCAATGATATAAAATACAGTGTAATGACAATTATTAAATCAATAATGCAAAATACTGTGTAACAACAATTATTGAATTGATAATATAAAATATTATGCAGTGACAATTATCGATGAAATGATGCGTAACAGTTACGGTGTCAATTATCAGACCAATAATATGAGACACTATGCAATACCGTGTGTTACTGTAGAGTACCGTGTGCTACAGAAAATACCATAAACTACCGTATGCTACTATTCTTTTATCACCGGTATTTTAACAGTTCCGTTGACTATTTTTATTTAAAAAGGTTACTTCTGTCGTTTTCTATATCCGACAAATATTCCGTTGTGGGGTCCACCAATAATTTATTATTTCGGCGCCGTCGTACGGCACGAATATTCCCCGACCAAACGAATATTCCCCGACAAAGCGAATATTGTCCGACAAAATAAAATTTGCACATAACATCCTTAACTTTCAATTTTGTTAATTTAACCACTTACTGTTTAAAAAAAATATATATATGAAGAAAAATTAAATTTTGTATTTCATAAAATTCGGGGTCTTACAATTTATTAGTAAAAGGTTTATTTTAATTAATTTTTAGACTGAACTGATATTACAATTATTTAATGGAATTAATTATAATTAATATTTATTTAATATGTTATTATTATATAATAATATATAAATAAGTATTAGAGTCAGAATAAGAATCCCTAAAGATTATCATCCTAGCATAATATGAATCAGTTTTATTAGAGAGATAATACTCAATAAGAATATAAATATATCATTAATCAGATACGTAAAAGTAAGTTATTATTCCAAGTCAAAATAAAGACCAAATATCGTATACTATCTCTCTTCCTAGGAAAAATACGTAAAAATATTTTTTCAGAAGGGTGCGTTGGAGACCATACTCCAGATTTAGCCCAAAGTCATAGGAATAAAGATTTTGAGGATAGTCGAAGATCAAACGTGTTAATCCAACCAAACATTAAATAACAATTCATACTGTAGATAGATAATATAGATAGATAATATATATATATATATATATATATATATATATATATATATATATATATATATATATATATATATATATATATATATATATATATATATATATAATTGTTATTTTATATAAAATCATAAAAATAATTCTGTTTTATTAAATTTTTAAAATTATTTTTTATAGAATTTTCCCAACATATATGGGGTCCCATCTCAGAAACATTCTCGTACCACGTCCAGAAAAACAAAAATATATGGGTGTTGCTAGCTGTATGACTATTGAAGGAACTGTTGATTATATTCTTTTTTGTTGGCATGATTGTAGTTGGATGGTTATAGAAGGGATAATTCTAGGGGGACCGGTATTTTGGGACATTATTAGGGACCGGCTGATGTGGAGCATCCACATCAGCAAATACATTCCAGCAACAATAGTCACTATAAGTCACTTTCTACATATTACAAAAAATCCGGACCATTACAAAAAAGACAACCCACTTGGATAGCTTTATTAATATTTAGGAATACAGTAAGTCGCTATATCTTTCTCTCTCTCTCTCTCATCGCGACTGGATCCTTCTATCTCCGCCACCTGATCACTAACTTCCTCCTGGAATAAGATTCGAACCAAATCAGAAGCTTTCAAGGTATAGGAAATGTATACATATTATATAATGTACCCTTATTGATAATATATATATGTATATATTTATGCCCTAAAAATTGATTTCATGATTTTTATGCTAAAAAATTCTGGAATCGGAAGCGTTCGGAATTATTAAAACTTAGTCACTAAACCCAAAATTAATTGGTACTAATTGAAGCTTTGAGCTCTTTTCATATTTATATAGAGTTGGAGACTTTTTTTTGGTGTTCCTGTTAGTGGGTTTTTTGTGTGTGTTATTGGTGGTGGTTTGCAATTGGCCATTTTTGGGCATAGTGAGTGTCTAAATATATAGGGTTTAAATTATTTTTTGGCCATTTTTTTGTGTGTGTTCCTGTTTGTGTTTCTGTTTGGTTTATATGTAAGGTATGAATGTACCAATTAATTGAATATGTTGAAGTTGATTTTTAATGTCATACAATTTTTTATATATTTATGGTAACTAAGTTTTTTTATTTTTATAAATTTGCAGAAATGGCATGGTTTTATAGTTTTGTAATATTGTGGTAAGACTTTGTTTCCTCTTGTGTGATGCAAAAGAAGCACTGTATGTTGAATTTGGAAATAGTCTCTGCAATTGATTTTTAGGTAGAATTTTCTTGTTCTGGTTCTTTAATTAGCCTATTTTATACCTGCAAAATATGAACATAGAAAAATATTCCTTATCCTTTAGCTTGGCGATACTATATATTGTGTGGAAAAATACATCCTCTGTTTTAAAATAGATATACATTCCTATAACTACACCTTTTAATCTTGATAAGTCACAACAATATTTGGATTATTGGCTTGAAAAGTATATGTCACAGTACCAAGCCTTGATCCTTGATCCAGGACATTCTAGTTGATGGAGGGTGTACTTGAGAAACTATTAGGCGTATTTGGAGGCTTACATTATGTTTATGGTAATGATTTATGTTGCTTGGAAAATTGCCAACTTTATACATTTTCTTTTGTTAAGAGTCTAGACATATTTTCAAGATTTAGTTTGGTGGACATAGGTTGTCAGTGTTCCACGAGTCTTATTTTATTAGTTTATGGCTATTGGATCTTTTGATATGATTCCACTAGATGTTTGTTTATATTTTCAAAGTCAAGTCAAAATAGTTTTCAATTAAGATGTTCCAGTCTTAGTAGAGTTGGATTTGCTTAAGCTTATATCAAGTCATGTCGTGCTTTCAACTCAAAATCAGTAAAGATAAAACAATAGAAAATTTCCTCATAATTTATTATAAGATTGTGATGAAAAGTTAATCTTGTTGCTGCCTACTATAACTAAGTTATGCTTCCTAGTTTATTCCTCTTCCTTCACTTTTTATGCTCTTATAGACTTGTGATTTTACTATATAACCTTATCAATTTATGTTATATAAATTATAAGCCTTTTTTTTAGTTTTTGGACTAATTGTTTATTTTATTTGTGTTAATAGCTTTTAAAGTCTGAAAGTAGTGAATTATGTTTGGTTCCACTTATACTGTCCTTTTTCTACTTGTTACTCATGCTTGAATTTTTCCCTTTGAAACCTAAACTGTTATGGTTTTTTCAAATTAAGTCTTTGCTACATAGGCTTTGGTACTTAAACTATTCTAGTTGTTAGATATACATTTTTGTAAGAAGACAACATGGCATCAAGAAGCATGGTGGAGTGCAACGAATTTGATTTGAGGATTCAAAGCAAGCAATGTCATTGTAGACAATTTGCGATTTGTAAAATTACCCGCTCCAATAAAAATGAAAATGAAGGTCGAATCTACTACGCGTGCCCGAATGGAAAATGCGGTTTCTTGGGATGGTGCAAGGCTATAAATGAACAAAAATCATCATCAACATCAACTTTTGAAGCGCAGCTACCAAATAATTCCATTATGCATGATGTTACTATGATTGAAATGAGACGTGAAATTAAATTATTGAAGAAATTAGTTGTTGTAATACTTACTCTTTGTTTGTTTTTTATTATGAAAAACTAGTTGTCTTTTGTTGGAAGTTGTAATGGAGGTGAAGTTGTGAATGAAATTGTAATGGACGAAGTGTAATGGAATTTCTAATGAATTGGGTTTTGTTGTAGAAGTTGTAATGGAAGTGTCCTATTGATGGGTATCTGATTGATTAATTAAATTGATCAGCAGTTTTGACATTTATTTTATTTTTTTTCATTTGAAATTGTAGATAGCACTATAGGATATCTGTCAGATAATAAACAAGTAATCAAGTTTCAAAAAGCAGACTAAATTAACAGATCATGTTTTCTGAAATGTCTCTATCTGTACATTCCATTTCCAGACAAATCATTCTACAATTGAAAAATAGAAGATCCTGAACTACCAATATTAACTTTAAAAATAATCAGCAACACAGTTTTGCTCTCAGTAGCACGAAAATTACAGTCATATTACTTCATAGTCAGCCTTTACAACAAAATTATCCGCTTGATTGTTCGGACCACATCCTTCACCACTCCTCCAATATGGATTATAGTAATCCTGTAATTATCAAGAAAAATAAAATGATGATTTTCAACAACAAATAACACCGTAGAAGACACCTAAAAATGAAAGAGAAAACAGTAAAATAAGACATTATACCTGAAAATGAAAGGGGAAACCCCCTCCATAATAGACATCAGGATTTGAGGCAAATGGAAAGTCATCAACATGTGATGATTGTAAATTTGCGTCTCCAATCTGAAATGTTTAAAATAATGATTATTAAAGCCTCTAAGAATGTAACTTATTCATATAAATTAGTGACAAACCTGTAAATTAAGATCTATTGCACCATGTCTCATATAGTCTTCTGGACCATGTTCAGCTTGAGAATTGTTATTGAGTAAGCTTACAAAATAGTCACCTTCACAACTTTACACAATAGAAAGAGCAGTAAAATAAGACATTTAATATAAATAAATAACAAGCCTACATTTGAACAAAAATAAAGAAAAAAGTTTACCAAATTAGTGACATCTATGTTATGTTGAATGGTCTCGTCTTTCCCATTCTCATTCTCTTTCCCTTTCCTTTTCCCTTTCCCTTTCTATTTCCTCGCTTTTATACTTCTAACAACTTTTTCAATCTTAGACTGAAGCCTTTTAAAGCAGGGCCGACCTTTACGATGAACCGACAAAGGACTACGAATATTGTTGCTTTCTTTACAACCACTACCCACTTGGGTGCCTTGTCCGGAAGGAGTTGAATGATTACTTCCACACGTTCCATCATCTTTTTGTGGTACATTAACAAGCCTTTTAATCCAATGCATAACAACTTTTGTCTTATCTTCATTATCCGTCGCCAAGTCTGCCGCTTCATAAAAAGAGTTACACATCCTATCAAAATGTTCATTTTTCGGATTCAACGTCCAGTCAGAATATATGATCTTAACCTTATTATGAATCTTATTCATGTCTTTCCTCTACCTTCAAAGAATGAATTTATCCAGTAAGGTTCGAACTCATTTTTTTAGCAACACCGTAAAGTCATGTCTACATAATATTCCCCTGAACTCAAACAATTCACAGTTGCACTTAATAGCACATTCATCTTCTTTAAAATAAACTCTAAAAGTGATATCGCGAGTCTCTCCAAACATATCTTGTGTAACATCGTACAACTCAAAACCACATTCTACTTTAACTGAGTTAATGTCATAATAAAGCTTCCCTTTTACCTCTTTTTGAAACTCTTTGAATTTTGTCGTGGTATAAGCATCTTGAAATTGTTTCTCAAATGGATAATCAGTAAGGCATGGAATCCAATGGTCGAAGAAATTAAAATCTGCCTCATTCTCTTTTTGCGCCTTACTTCTTAATGCATTCTCATACTGCTCAACAAACTGTTTTAAGGTTGTCTTAATGCATTCATGTTTTCACTTCTTTGAGTTAAGGAAATTCCAGCCCAAAAAGTTTTCTTTAAAAATGTCGGCACCCAGCGACTTTTGTCATCGTATAACCCAGTCAACCTGTCATTCTCTTTCAAGTTAAATTTCTCAATGAAACTACCCCATCGCTCTTCAAATTCTTTATGTGTCAATGAATCATAAACTGCTTTTTGCATTGAATACTTGATAGATTCATATTGATTGCAACCACTTAATTTTTCGGGCAACTTCTTCATAATATGCCACAAGCACCACCTATACCGCGCATTGGGGAACACAATTTCAATAGCCTTCTTCATTACTTTGTCTTGGTCAGTGATTATTGCGGTAGGAACACGACTATTCATATATGCAAGCCAAGTTTTAAAGAGCCAACTAAATGACTCAATATCCTAATGAGATATTAATCTACAACCTAAGAGTATTGACTGACCGTGATGATTAACTCCAACAAATGGGGCAAATGGCATGTCATACTTATTAGTTAAGTATATTGTGTCAAAAGTAATGGCATCCCCAAACTCCTCATAAGCTACCATACTCCTTGCATCTGCCCAAAAGACATTTCATAGTCTCCCATCATCATCCAAATCTATCAAATAAAAAAAATTTGTATTATTAGCTTGCATTTTTTTGAAGTAGTTTTGAAGTGTCATAGCATCTCCATCACCAAGCCTTAACCGCATAACTTTGTCAAGATAATTATAACAATCTTTCTCTGGAAAAAAAACACATTTTCATGCCCACCAACTTCAACCAAGAAAGAACTAAAAAATTTATTTGGTCTAATACCATCTCCATCGTTAAGTTCAAGTCTCCTTTTCACATACTTGCTCATAATTCGATTTTTCTTATAAAATCTAGATTTTTCAGGGCTCAATTGATGATTATGATCCAGTGTTAGAGTCTTTACTCGCATTTTTTCGTCTTCGACTAATGCAGCCCTAATCTTAGCATTGCAACCAGTTTTGCTAACAGGGCGTAAGTTGAAGGCATTCTTTGACTTTCTTGGTCGACATCCTGACCGAGCACATGCAAGAACCACAACTTTAGTCTTTCCATTTATCCCTTTTTTCGTAGATCTTATTTTCACCGGAAATTCCTTTTGGTTACCAAAATTAATGTAATATTCCATGTACTCATCAACGGAACCAAACTCCATTCCTACTTCCGGATCTCTAATCACTTCATCACTTTCTGCTACATCCTCCGTTATAGCACGTTCCTCAATATCATTTATTCTCATAGTTGAATCAAAATCATCACTGCATGCCAATATAGTTTTGGTTTTTTAGTTTTACAAGTTTCAATTTTTCGGTTTTATGATTTTCGGTTTAGTTTATTAACGGTTCGATTTAGTATGGTCGATTTTTCGGTTATTTTTCATTTTGTGTGCGCCCCTACTTGCCGGTATCTGAATTTCTATTTAGGAACTCCTTCCTATCTCATCTCCTCCGTCTGTGCTCCGAACTGGGGACAATGGGGATCTTGGGATGGGTTGGTGTTGTGTTCAAAAATGGCTAGTTTTCGTCGGTGCCAATGTGTTAAATGTTAGGGGTGCTTTGTTGGAGTGGCTAACTGGTTTAAGGGTTGAGATTGATATCGAAGAACTCTATCACCATTTGAATTCCAAGATTTGGAAATGTAGTTGGGATTTTGCTTTATATATTATTGATTTGAGTTTTAGTTATTAATGTTAATGAAATTTTTACTGACCTAAAACCCTGGTCTGTTATATATTATTGGTTTTGCTTTATATATTATGGATTTTAGTTTTAGTTATTAATCTTAATGAAATTTTTATTGACCTAAAATTTGGAGAACTCAAATTCTCATTCGAGCTTTTAATGATTTTTTTTTATGTAAGTCAAACCATATTGTATACGGTCAAATCGTATCCAATTCCTATGTCGCCGGCAATTTAGGTATTCCGGCCAATTATGACCAAAATCTATTTTCGAGGACTAAATTGTAAAATATTAATTACTTCATGTAGTAAATTATAAACTCAAATTCCTTATGGGCTAAATTATGAATTTGATAGTACTTGATGTCATACAAGTGTAATTGACCCTAATAAAATTATAACATCAAATTTTAAAATATAGTGGTCATTATATACTGCTATTGATCAATAGAATAATGACTATTTTTTGTAGAACAAAAAAATTTAAATTAAAAAAAAAAAAACCAAAAGTTTTTTTTGTAGTGGCAAGGAGTTATATGAGAGACTTGAACTGGTAAAATTCATGACTTCTCTAACAAAAAAAAAAAAAAAAACCCCCGGCATAAAGTCCATGAGAAATAAGTTGGTATGTTTTTTAGAAAACGAGTTCACGTTGATCATAAATTTTTTTAGCACTAATTGGATTGAGTTTTATTGTTTTTTAATGTGTACGATCATAGCTAAATCATGCAAACTACTCATGCACTATCATGAGCCTATCACATAGCATCTGATTTAATAGGACAATTACTACATTGCTTTTAAGAAGAATGTCAACAATCTACATTAACATTATGTATAAACCAAGAATGATGGTTTCAAAGTAAGCACATTATCATAAGATTGAACGTATAGTATCGTAAGACTGAACCAACGGCTTAAGTATAAGTCACGGAATTCTACTACCAGATGATCAACAAGCTAATAATTCTCTGCTCAAAATTTATAGCTTTTTGTGACCCGATTATGTTCCAAAGCTTGATTTCTGAAAACCCACATTTGATTCTGACTCAAAAGCTCCCTCTCACTCCTCAGCACCATTGCCAAAAGTCATTCGTATTCGACTTCACTTCGGTCAAAGCCTTCCCCTCATTTGACATCTCCCTTTCCGGAATTAAACAATTTCGTATGCAACCTACCAAAATTCGACACTTTCTTACCATTCTTCTTCAAAAATACCAACTTTTCCTTCAAATCTCCCATGAAATTCATTTTCATGAGAAGCCTAACTATGAAAATCTAAGGGCTTTTGGATGCCTTTCTTATGCTTCTGTTCATCCTAGTGATAAGTTTGCTCCTAGAGCAATCAAATGTGTTTTTATTGGTTATCCACATGGAAAGAAAGGTTACAAGTTATTGAATCTAGAAACAAAACAGATATTTGTTAGTAGACATGTCATATTTCATGAATCTATTTTTCCCTTTTTGAATAAAGGGGATCTTTTTGATAATTCCAATATTGATTTCCATTATGTTACTCCTTGGATTACTAATGATCATGACAATGTCACTACTTCCACATATCAAAATTATTGCCATGAATGTTTGAGTCCTCATAATCCTCATTCTGATATTAGTAATTCTGACATTAATGATGTTCCTAGTAACACTTCTACTTCAATTCAACCAAGCTCTCATTCTCAAACCACTTTGCCAACAAGACAGTCTACTATAATCAAACATAAACCTATTTGGTGGAAAAACTATGCTTTAAATGATAAGGTCTTAAAAGCATCTGATCGTACTTGTATGTCTTCTGGTCAAGTACCTTATGCTCTCATAGTTGTTTCCAAATAGGTACCTAATTTAGTTGCTTCTAATCAGGTATCTCATTATCCTTCTAAATATGATATCAATCATTATTTATCCTATGATACTTTTGACAATTCTCATAAAAGATTTGTAGCCAATCTTTCTTTTGTTAAGGAACCTGTTTTTTATCATCAAGTTATTCATAATAAAAAGTGGATTGATGCAATGAACAAGTAGTTAGAGGCATTAGAAGCTAACAATATGTGACACCCCCCAAATTCAGGTACCACTACCTCAAATTTGGTGCTCACGCAATAATATAAACAATCACTGCTAAACAATATTTAATACTAGTGCAAAAAATAAATAAACATATGTTGTCTATTACAATGGCTTTCTAATCCCAAGGTCTATAACCTTTACCAAATATACATCACAAACTACAAAAAGATATTAGTGTTTGCGTTACATTCTTATAAGTCTTGAATAAAATATGAATAGACTAACATCTATCTAGATAATAAAAATCTCGCTTTTCCTTTGCCTTTATCTGTACCTGACCCCTCAGGCTTAGCTGCAATAATTTCATGACATAACAAGGGTGAGCAACTAGTTTGCCCAGCAAGTTTAAAATGAATACAAAATATGCCATGAATAAGAATAATGACTGAAAAATTCAGTAATATGAATTTGATATAATCAACGCACAATTTAATGAGTGAAAATTGATTATTTAAAAGTAACTAATAATTAAAAATAAAATAAAATTATGATTAGTCAGTCAAAATAAATACTCTCTATGTTCCAAAACATACAAACAATTGATTTTATAAAGTATGATTTTATATTTTAAAACATAGATACTATTATAAATAAAGTTATGATAATTATACAGAATGTCAATATTTTTGTTCAAGATATGTTGCTCAATGTATGCAACAAAACTCATAAATTAATTAAGATGACTTTAATTTAGGAAATTGATAAATTTACACAGTTTTTTGATAAATTTATACGGTGAACCTTACAAAAGTGTTGTTATAAATGTATAACGATAATTAAACCATCGTTATAGATATTTTGTGAAATTTACCATATAAATTTATTAAAAAATCGTGTAAAAATATTAATTCCCTTAATTTATTGTGTCCAATCGTTGTTTGATTCAAAATATAGATGCAAAAATCATTTCTTCGTTATTCTTAACTCATTTGTTTTACCTGGTGAAACCTCACCAGTTATAGTTATTATTGCTATCTTATTATTTAATATTACACTGTCTTTTGTGAAATCCCCCAACAGTGAGTCTCTCACAGTTGAGTTAAGAAATTAATATTTTTATAAGTTCATTTAATATTTATAAATGAATTTTATTTGATCTTATAAAAATATCAAATTAAATTATAAAAATATCAATTCCCTTCAGTTATTACAACGGACCGGAACAAAATTCAATTATTCATTAAAACAAATTTTGAAGTTTAGTTAATTTGTTACAGAGATGCCCATCTTAAAGAAGCTTTACCCATTTGAGAAGAAGAAGAAGAAGAAGAAAAAAAAAAATTACATCCTGCAAACTAAGTTGGCGGGATGGAGAAGAAAAAAAAAATTACATCCCGCCAACTTAGTTGGCGGGATTGAGAAAAAAAAAAATTACATCCTGCTAACTAAGTTGGTGGGATGGAGAGGAAAAAAAAATTTATACATCCCACTAACTAAGTTGGCGGGATGTACAATTTTTTTCTTCTCCATCCAGCCCCGCCAACTTAGTTAGCGGGATGTACTAATTTTAATTTTTTATTTTTTATTTTTGTTTTGGATCACTTGCTATGCACAAATGTTAACTCTCTTTTTTTTCTTCCTTCAATCCACTAATTTAGTTGACGGGATGGAATTAAAAAAATATTAAAATAATATTTTACTTACCCGTTAACATAGTGGAGGGATCAAATATAAAATTAAAAAAAAAAAAATTAACATGCCGCCAACTAAGTTTGTGGGATTATTTTATACTTTACCTTTGGATATTTAATCTAATGGTGATAAAAGAATTTGTTGAAACAGTGTTCTTAACAAATATTTACTATGAATCATTCCCTTATATGAAATAATAATTTTAAAAAAAAAAGATATTTCAACTATTTATAGTAATTAAATGTTTTCAACCATATGAAACAATTATGTGGATTATAATTATTACAGTTCCTTTTAAGTATAGGAATGCTCAGTCATAAGGCTCCAAATATTATCTTAACATATTTTTCAACTCTGTGAAACGGTCTTGAAAGCTGAAATTTACTAACTATTTGGGTCTCGGTTATAAGAATGAATTCAGTGGTTGACAAAACAATTGACATGCCATTATGTGATAAAAATTATAATTTCATTCTTAAATATTAAAATATTATTAATTTTTAATTAATTTAAAATATTTTTAAATTTAAAATTAAAAAAAAATTAATTTAATACATACAATAATGGATATTGTAAAATATCCAAAAAAAATTATACTAATTGTAAATTTTACTTATTTGGTAATTTTTTAGTGAATCATATCTATTTTTAAGTTTGAATATTGATCAAATTATTTTTAAAATCAATAATAATCAAATCAATATGATATATGATGGTCGAAAAAAGGAATCCACGTTCGCTCTCATCAAATCTAGCTTTCACGTTAGTCTCACAAAATCGAGTGTTCTCATAAACTCTAATATTTTAAAATTTCTTCAATTTATACAAAATAATAATAATAAAACATGCCTTAATCTAATAAACTTGTTCCTTTCATAATATCTTTCCATCTTAAGTAGAGTCCAAAATCATTATAAAAGAAAAAAACTACCTATAAATTAGTGCAATATAATGTTAATAACTATTAATATTATGAATCTAGATCACAATATTTTTTGCTATCTTCCCTTTTTCTATTTTATTAAATACCACCTCCTTCATTAGAAAATATTATATACTATATTTCCCTTTTCAATTTAAGATCAATTAGCAAGTTTTCGTTATAGAGTGGCTGATCTCCAGAAGTGGGATCAATTATAGCTAATAATCTCTGATGAGCAAGGTAACAATCCTGATAACAGTGCAAGCCACTCCAGTCAGGACCTCTATGGCGCAACCTACAGTTTACAATAATTTTCCCTTCAAATGCCCCACAGCAGGGTACCAACACCAGGTATGGCTTTGTGTCCTTTACACACAAAACAATAAGTACAAAAGGCAATATGAACTACTGATGCTATCCATTGGTATATCCTTATATCATCCTCTGCTAAAGCAAGATCGCTTATAGAGAATCCTCAAAAAAATAGTTACAGATAATCAACAAGAACATTATTAGATGTCTCGATGATCCAGTACGTACTAGTTTTGTAATCCATAATCTGTTGCACTTTCCAACAATCTCATCATGAATTTCCCTAGCATGTGTGCAAAATTTATGTGTCTCTTATAATTTCTTAAACTATGGAGTTTTGCAAACTTAACCAACGACCACAATTTATTAATTTCGAAATAATACGATAGTAAATACTTAAGGTAATACATATTGAGTAATACTCAAATAATATGTCAAATTTATAGTTCATGCTCTATTTTAAGGCTATGCTAACTGGACTATTAGGAGAAAACTGTTGGTTTATATATTTTGTAATTTTAATGATGACAATTTATTTGGGTTTGTGTTTAAGATTAATAGATGTTATTTGAATTGCTTGGGCTGATTTTAATATATATCATGTTATTATTAATGTACCCAAGTTGGGTTACCAGTCCAGTAGCTTGAATTAATAAGATTGCAAATTGTTGTGTTGGTGCAAGAAAGATTCTTATTTAAAATTCAAAGTAACTTATTCAAATAGGAGTCTATCAAGGAATTTGTTTTAGTCAGGCAATCCGTTGGGTTTTAAATTGAACTATTTATTTCCTTTAATTCAGCTATTTAGTTTAATTGGGTTAACAGATTTTTTATAGTTGTTATGGAATTGATTATATCAACTGTTGGATGATATTATATTGCTAAAATTGTGGGAGTTTCCAACTGGACAAAGTGACTTATGCTAACAGCTCCAACAGCTCTTTTTCTAGCCGTTTGATCTCTCTGTTATATATACTATCTTCCTCACGGTAAAAACAAGACAGAGAACTACAAGGCAACATCTATCGTGATATTCTAAGTTAATTGAGTGCTACATCAAAGCTTATAATCAGCTGATCATTGTATCGTTTTTCTATTTTTCTTCCTGGTTGAAAATTAAGCATATATTGTAATATCTTATTCTAAATGTAAGTCGAGTTTGGTTTGGTCTATCTAGCAATAGATAGGGTATGTTCATAGAAAAGCTTTCAAGGTTGCAGAGGTGCAAAAGTCTCATTGGTGAGAGAGGTTGCAGTGGTGCAAGGGGGCAGTCGTGTCCATCTCAGTTGAAAGCTTCTTTGAACAGGGAGTTTTTATATTCTGTATTGAACAAGGTTATTCAATAAAAATGAGTGTCCAATACCAATTGGTATTGGACGTGGATTAGGCCACTAGATAAGTGGATAGGGGCCGAACCACGTAAAAATCCATGTGTTTATGGTTTACTATATTGTGTGATTAATCATTTGAAGTTTTATTCTGCATTTCTTCTTTCTGGGTTATCCATCTGCTGTTGGGTTGAAGATGTACTAAAGTAGACAGCCTATCATGTCTGATAGTATTCTCAGGAAGAACATATACTAAAACAGACACTAAAACAGACAGGTCATACCTGTCTGATATATATCAGTAGCAGAAAAATAAAAAGTTTTCATTGATTATCACTTATAATAATAATAATAATAATAATAATAATAATAATAATAATATTATTATTATTATTATTATTATTTTATTTTTTTTTGCTTCAGTGATGCAATTATAAATTTACCTCCAGTTCAATGATGAAAATAGTATTGAATACTGTCACGTCATTTTTCTGTTAAATGTCTAACGGTTATTGACGGAAATTTTATTTTTTGTAAAAAAATTCGAGTATGATGACTCGATTGTAAAAAAATTCAGTACGATAATGCATATATAAATTAGGGTCGAGTACAGTAGAAAAATATATATATAACCCGCCAATTGTTGGAGATGATGTTGAACTCTATAGGATCAAAAGCTCTTCCTTGTGACTTTCATCCGAGATATCGGTAATGGTACAAGCTTCTTATATTATAGTATCTATATTTGTAAAACAAGATTCCATGTCAAGTTTTGAAGGTTTCTATTGCATTTGCATTTTTATTAGCACAGATTATCAAACCTTAGCAAATAGGGAATTTTTTTTATTAATTGCATTTCTGTTAAGTCATTGCTAGTTCAGACTCTTTGATTTTGATATATTTATCAAAGTCTAGACTTTAGATTTATATTGCTCAAACCAAACACCATGTTAAAATCTCTTCTACCTCATAAGGTAATCAAAAGCACGACCATGATCAAGGATTTGAACTTAATGCTTAAATATTAAACCAAACAAATCTCTATATCATTGGAGACCGGACATGAGTTATGTATCTCAAATTGGGTGAGGAATCAAGCATTTTCATAAATGAGCATAGATATGAACTTAAAGCTTAAATATTAAACCAAACAAATCTCTATATCATTGGAATGGGCATGAGTTATGTATCTCAAGTTGTGTGACGAATCAAGTATTTGTATAAATGAGTACTCTGTTAGCAACCTATGAATGGTCAGTAAAACTGTGGAAGAAGAAAAGGAAAGGAAACAACACTCATGAAAAGATGAAAATGAATAAACTTATCAAGTTCCTTAAACATACAAAATCCATGTTATAATTATCTTGAACTGAGTTGAGTTTTTGTTTTTTCAAAGCCTTGTAATTGCTACAAAAAAGACCTCAAGATATTCAACACCAACAAGCAAAATAACTAATACGCATGAATCGATCTAGAAAAGCCCTGAAAACAACGAAAATCACCAAATTGAATGCCCTAAAATTTCAATTACAATCGGTCTAGAAAAGCCCTCAAAATAAACCTTTTAAATCTAATTGTACAATTTAACAACCAGAATTACAAAGTTCAGTGTGTTTTCGATTGAAGAAAGAGCTCAAGGGAAATCTAGAAATGCAATTAAAGTGGTACATTCAGTGTTAATGCCTAATTTTGTACGCTTGATGAAATCGCCAAAGCAACAAACCAAAAAGTGCTAATATATGCTGGAATTATGGATTATGTTGTAGTGAAATAAACTCACGAAATATAAACAAATAAACACGCAAAGTAAGAACGCAAGAATTTTACATAGAAACTCAATTAGGAAAGAATCACGAGGAAAGATCTCAGAAATCTACTATAATATAGAGAATACAAGTGAAACGTTTATTGAGATATAAACAAAGATCTCCCCAAGCTGTGTATGGTTGTCATCTCGATGTATACCGACGTATATCGATATATGCCAATATATATTGATTTGTAACGAGATACAACAATATTTCTCAATATACATCAGTTTATATCACTACCCTTGGATGTTTACCGATGTGTATTGACTGTGCTTGTTGCCCAACGTTGTGTATCAATATAACTTTATATATCGATGTGCGTAAGCGTATATCAAGATAATAAATTTTGGTTGAACTATATATCTAAATTTGAATATTTTGTGTATTATTTGTAATAATCATCCTCTCTTTTCCGCTCTGCAGGCATAACAATTTATAATAATGGTATTAGTCATAGGCGGTGGAATAAAAGAGTCACGGATATTGCTTAATTCTTCCACTAGCACACATCTCAAGGTAACTTTGTCCTCATCGTTCCACTAGCTAAGTATTATCAGATATTTAAGGGTGAGTCATCACTCTAGATATTTTATCGCAACATAGGTCCTTACTTTCCCATTATAAAAAAAAATTATAATAGGAGAGTAATATAAAGAGTCCACCTATAATACAAAATAACTGTCAACCCGAACCCCTGCTGACCCGAGTCCAGACAGTTAAACCTAAGTTGCCGACATGATCATTCTGAATCTATTTCTTTACAGATTTTTTATTTCTCCAATAACTTTCTCTCTCTCTCCACCTTTTTTCATTATTATTTTCTCTCCCCTCCCAAGGCTTTTATGATACTATCTCTCTTTTTCCTTTCTTTACCACCCGTCTCCCTCATCTTATCTCTCCACATGTTCTCTCTCCTCCTAAATTTTCTCTCTCTTCTTATTTTCTAATAGATGAATCTAGTGAATCAAAAACCTGAATATGAATATAAATATCAATCGGAATCTGATCCCCAATAATCACCAGTGCCTAGTCCGTCCATCATAAAGGTGATTTGCTTAAAGTTTTAGATCGTCAACCCAGACAGAAGATGTTGGTAGCTCATCGGTCATGCTCGGCAGCTCCTCGGGTGTAGTAGGACCATGGAATGAAAAGAAAGCTGTAATATAAAATATGTATATATATATATATATATATATATATATATATATATATATATATATATATATAACTAAATGAATTTGAGCAACTTTGCTTTAGATGTGAATTCCTCCTTGATATCAAAAACACAACTCTAGTGCCACAGTTTAATTAAAGCCCGATCTACTACTTCTCCCTGATCTGCTATAAAAATTGTTTAAAAAGAATTTAGTTATTTGAAATTATTGTGACCGTCGGACACCCTACTTCTAATGCTAATGTTAACGCCTAATTTTGTACACTTGATGAAATCACCAAAACAGCAGGCCAAAAAAGCACTAATATTTATTGAAATTATGGATTATGTTGTGGTGAAATCAAACTCACAAATTATACACAAGTAAACACGTAAAGTAAGAACTCAAGAATTTTACGTGAAAACCCGATTGAGAAAAAATCACCAAAAAAGATCTCAGAAATCTACTATAATATAGAGAATACAAATGAAGCATTTATTGAGATACAAGCAAAGCTCTCCCAGAGATATGTATGGTTTTCATCTCGATGTATGCCGACATATATCGATGTATGCCGACATATATCGATATATGTAACGCCCCCAAAAATCCCCGCGCTTTCGATGCGGCGGACCTTGTGCGTTAATTTCGTACATCTATCGACTTAACCAATGATCCCATAATCATATTGGTTGAATTAGTCTTATTTTAGACTATACGTTAAAAATTTCTCTTAACTTTGTCCCTAGATCTTAACTTAATCTCAGTCTCATAAGTATACAAGTATCAACTTGTATTTCATCCGTATAAATGGATAAAACCATATATAACAGTTTAATTTTAACCTTAGGATTTAAATATTCTATATACGTCCACTTGTAACGGTCTCATTCGTACTACAAGTATCAATATACAAAGATATCTCTTCATATCAATAATCCTATTTATATGGTATTCAGAATAGTAATAACGAGTTATACCTGGGTCCGAGGAACCTTAACGATGGATTTGACCAGTCAACATCGCTTAGTTCTGTCTCAGATGTACAGCACTCACAAGTTATTTACCGATCCTCATCCAGATAAATAGATCATTATCGACATTGTTTTAATATTTAACAATTCTACATTATATCAAATTTAAAGAAATAACAACATCCTGATGATAATAATTTATATCATTCATTCAATATTCGGTTACATGTTTGTTTGTTCGTATTACAACAGTCATTATGACTTATACAAATACAAGTAATAAACATGAAAACCTAATCTACGCTTCATCTTTACGTTCAAGATCTTCTTAACGTTCATCTTTAATCTGCAAATAAGGTTTTATTCGCAAGAATGAGCACGACGGCTCAGCAAGTCTAACATATTATCACATACACAGTTTATGCTTTCATATAAACTTTAACATGCTTTGACTGAACATACATCTCAGTTAATAATCATATTAATTTATGCTTAACAATAAACATATTTTATACATACTCATATGCATCATCAAATATCAATTAACATTTAACAGTTAATCAATAACTAACACTTAATCATTTAATCACATAAGACCTTCATTCATGTACTTTCACATATAAACTATCACATAATAACATGAACAATCTTAGAACATACTAAATAACACATAAAAGTTTAGAACTTGCCTCAAATTGAAACTAGGGTTTTCCGGCGGAGCGTTAAACCCTACACAGTCATTTAGTGCATAAGCGGTTAGATTCATCGTATTATATAACTTCATAAGTCTTATATTAACTTATTTAAACTCTTTCAATAGGTGGAATTATTTGGAAAATTGGCTAACTCAAAAACTCATTTTTAAGCCAAAATTTCGGATTTGGGCAGATTGTTGGACTGCCAGACCCCGGCTCAGTTAAACGGCCATAACTTCTTTGTTTTAAAACATTTTTTAGTCGTTCAAAATTCCACGCGTTCGTAACTTCCGTCTCTACAACTTTCATTCAGAAAAAAGTTCGAGATTCCTGACAGATTTGTACAGATTTCGGCCTAAAGGTGACTGCTCTAAAACTGATTCATATTTCTGACCTCTTTTATAGTAACAGCCATAACTTTGTCATACGAAAACATTTTTGAGTGATTCTTGAGTCTAAATTGCTTAGAATTTCATGAGCTACAACTTTTATTTAGGTTTCTAAGGCAGACTCAGACTTTAAATTTTCGGAAATTCGCAAAAATATTCTGCGACTAGATTAGACTTAACTTTCTTTGATCCGATTGGTAAAACATGATACCTCAAGCATTAATTTGCTAGGATAACATGTTCTAACACTCCGTATCACTTCATAACATAAAAATAACAAAATCATAAACCTACTTATATAAGATTTCATGACTTTTTCTCAAGAACACGAAGAACGAATCGAAGAACACGAAGAACAAAGTTTCATCGTTCTTCGTTTCGACTACTAAAACTTGATGCCACAAGCATTACTTAGCAAGGCCATCATGTTTCATCATCCCATAACACTAAATTACAAAATCATAAACCTACTTATAAGGAAATTTATGACTTTCACTCAAGAACACGAAGAACACGAAGAACGATAAGAAAAATCGAACATCGTAACGGCTTGTGTTTTGAGCTTTTTAACTAAATACTTGAAATGAAATGGACAGTATAACTACTTATAATTTATATTTCACTACTCTAGACATAAAATAAATCGAGCATTATAGCTATTCACATATACTCTACGAATTGAAAAATTACATAATAACAACTAGAGATTACCTCTTGGAGTGCAAGCTTTGACAACAATTTGTGCAAGGCTTCAATACTCATCAACAAGATTAATCTATCAATATATCTCTCTAGCTTTGTTGCTCTAATTTACTTGGTGAATTGGTAAGGATTATGAAGAGTGAAGACTCCTATTTATAGGATTTTCCAAGTTAGGGTAAAATGGTAAAAATGACAATCAAGCTTTGGCTCCAAGTTTGGCTTGACTTTAACTTTGGCTCCAAGTTTGGCTTATACTTTGGCTCCAAGTTTGGCTTGGCTCCAACTTTGGCTCCAAGTTTGGTTTATACTTTGGCTCCAAGTTTGGCTTGGCTCCAACTTTGGCTTCAAGTTTGGTTTATTCTTTGGCTCCAAGTTTTGGCTTGACTTTGGCTTGGCTTAGGCTTTAACTTTATCTACTAACTAGAGTTAACAACTAACTCAACATTAGTTAATTCTCTACTAACTTGTATACTTGACTTTTACTATTCACAGTTGACTTTTTCGTATTTATACCGTATAATTTTCGTATTATTCTCGTATTATTTTCGTATTCTACCCGTATAATTTTCGTATTATACGCGTATATGTGAATAGTGATTAGGGTTAGGTTATAACCCTTAGGGTTTGAACCCTTAGGGTTTCTAGGTTTAGGGTTTAGGTTTTTAACCTTTTCTAAGTTTAACCAAACCCTAGTTTAGGTTTTCCAAACCCTAGAATTAGGTTTTTAGGTTTTAACCTTTAAATAACTTTTCGATTTTAATAAGTGTTAAGGTTAATTACTTGAACCGAAACACGAATTCCTACACATAAGTAATTCACATAGCACATTTAAAAGCTCAATTCAAGCTTTACTAATCACATAACACATAGTTTAGGTTAAAAGTTTAACCTCTAATCGTAAACGAATCGTAGTTTCGAGTCGTTTTTAATCTTTAATATAGTTCAATGTATTGTTGAGCAATCGTTTTTAGGCTTCTAAATTAACAACCTTTATCATATCTTGACAGATCATTTTTAAAATATTTGGGATATTACATTCAACCCAACTTACAAGAATTTCGTCCTCGAAATTAACTTACAATTCACTTTACTCATTTAATATCATATTTATAAGTGCTATAAATATTCAAGATATTACATTCTCTCCTTCTTATCAGAATTTCGTCCTCGAAATTATAATATAATCATCTCCAATTTACTCTTCAATATGAATTTTCTAAATTCATCTTTTACTCACATTAAACTTCCAATACTTTGATTAGGTCTGAACAATGTTCACTTATCTCTACACATTTCCTTTTATCAAACTTGACGTTCAGTCTCACTCTTCCTTTATTTAGGATTCTTCGAACTTATACTGTTGTCAATCAAGACCTTGACCTTTTTTTTTTTTTAAATACTATGGATGCTAGAAGACCCACAAGTTTAACAATCACTTGGATTGACAAACACTATTGTTGTGTAGCAATCAAATAAGATTGAGAACACTCATGACAGTACATTAGGTGATCAGCCTGTCGTACCATATTATCTCTTAAAGACGCAGTATGTTGCATCAACCGGAATCATATGTCCATTTACTTATCATAACCAGAAATGTCTAGCCAAAACAATTGGCATTGACTCATATTTAAACCATTCAAACTTTTGAAAAACAATTTTATGACTGTATATCGCACCTTGCAATGTGCGTTGATAACTCATCATGTATCATCTTCACACCAGGTTAAATGGGGTGTTGATGAATAAATCATTTTTATCCTTCACATTAAATCCGCCTAGCCAAAACAATTAACATAGACATAAGAATAACATAGCCAAAAATTTTCCATTTTTGAAAATCAATTTTATGATTTTTATCACACCCACATCCCTATAACTGTGCATTGATGATCTTCGATCATAACCACAACATTTGACCATGTGTTCATGATAAAATTCATTAAATTTAACTCTATCTAGCTTGAAAAATTAGCATAGATGTAGTTAACAAAATTTTTCAGTTCAACTAGTGAACAATTCTTTTCAAAGGCACTCAAGTGCGAATATAACCATAAAGATCTAGCATAGCTAGAAGATTTTTGAAATACCCTCAATCCTCTATCTTTTCCATTATTCTCTAACCATAACACAAGTTTTGCAAATATATAGTAATATAGTAAACTGGTTGGTTGTTTTAACCACAAGAACAAATATATCAGTTCCCCTTCTTATCAACACGGGATTGAAAATGTCTCAGTTCATATCAGTCTGTTCCAATATTCTTACCGAAATGACATTCGTAGCCGTATCTCATAGTCGGTTCGACTGACATATCATAGCCCCCGCCCATACAAGGGTTCGTTCACTCAGTAACTAACATACAAATATCTTTTAAAACCATTAGTTTTGACGTAACAACTAATAACTAATCAATATACATATGAGTGAAGAATTAACTTCTCAGAATATATACAAAGAAGAGTTGACACAAGATTTTAATTTACTTATCAATATAGCAAACTGAGTTATTCCTCCACCCAAGAACTAATGAATCAGTTCCCCGTCTCATCAACACTATCCTCAAATGATATCATTCAGTGTGTAACCCGCTTTGAGAACACTGACCATGAATCATTCATACCAACAGTGTAGTTAGATCGGTTCTCTGAAGCATATTAAACTCTTTCCCATACAAGAGAGTCGTTCTACTCAGTTTTACTAATATGAGTTTTCAATTGCAATCTCTAATCGTTCTCTATAACTATCTTATGAATTCCCTGAATTCATTCATGTATCTATCATTTACAACTCATTATAAGCTTAATTCTTACAATCTTCAAATAAATTTCTACTATCTCCAAATGAATTTTGATTATCCCCAAATGAATTTCTCATTAACATCTCTCTATGAGTTTACTCATCTCTTTTCTTAGGTATAATTACACAACATACCAAACATACCATTTCATTTTTATGAAACAGTTTCACACAAAAACCAATAAGATTATTTTATCTTATTGCTTGCTTTGAGAACTCTTTAAGAGTCTATTTAACTTCAGATATTCTCTTAAAGAGTTTATCTTTATTCAATATATTACATTCACATAATAATTTTTATGTATTAAGATTTAATAAGATTTATGCGTATCTTTTAATTATATACGGACTCTTCACAAGTCCATTTCTTTTTTTTTAATCCATCAGATTATACTCCAAGGTACTTGTTACCTCGAAACTATAATCCACTGCTCTGATACCAACTGTAACCATCATTCAATAGCACCTTACAATGGTACCTATCAGTTTGCCACCGCATGCGGCGTCCCCTACGGAGAGTCTGGCTTCGGTGCCTCCCTTCTATGGGCGGTCACCAGCGAGAGGCTCGGGGTTCTTTTCATATAGCTCTGATACCAACTGTAACGCCCCCAAAAATCCCCGCGCTTTCGATGCGGCGGACCTTGTGCGTTAATTTCGTACATCTATCGACTTAACCAATGATCCCATAATCATATTGGTTGAATTAGTCTTATTTTAGACTATACGTTAAAAATTTCTCTTAACTTTGTCCCTGGATCTTAACTTAATCTCAGTCTCATAAGTATACAAGTATCAACTTGTATTTCATCCGTATAAATGGATAAAACCATATATAACAGTTTAATTTTAACCTTAGGATTTAAATATTCTATATACGTCCACTTGTAACGGTCTCATTCGTACTACAAGTATCAATATACAAAGATATCTCTTCATATCAATAATCCTATTTATATGGTATTCAGAATAGTAATAACGAGTTATACCTGGGTCCGAGGAACCTTAACGATGGATTTGACCAGTCAACATCGCTTAGTTCTGTCTCAGATGTACAGCACTCACAAGTTATTTACCGATCCTCATCCAGATAAATAGATCATTATCGACATTGTTTTAATATTTAACAATTCTACATTATATCAAATTTAAAGAAATAACAACATCCTGATGATAATAATTTATATCATTCATTCAATATTCGGTTACATGTTTGTTTGTTCGTATTACAACAGTCATTATGACTTATACAAATACAAGTAATAAACATGAAAACCTAATCTACGCTTCATCTTTACGTTCAAGATCTTCTTAACGTTCATCTTTAATCTGCAAATAAGGTTTTATTCGCAAGAATGAGCACGACGGCTCAGCAAGTCTAACATATTATCACATACACAGTTTATGCTTTCATATAAACTTTAACATGCTTTGACTGAACATACATCTCAGTTAATAATCATATTAATTTATGCTTAACAATAAACATATTTTATACATACTCATATGCATCATCAAATATCAATTAACATTTAACAGTTAATCAATAACTAACACTTAATCATTTAATCACATAAGACCTTCATTCATGTACTTTCACATATAAACTATCACATAATAACATGAACAATCTTAGAACATACTAAATAACACATAAAAGTTTAGAACTTGCCTCAAATTGAAACTAGGGTTTTCCGGCGGAGCGTTAAACCCTACACAGTCATTTAGTGCATAAGCGGTTAGATTCATCGTATTATATAACTTCATAAGTCTTATATTAACTTATTTAAACTCTTTCAATAGGTGGAATTATTTGGAAAATTGGCTAACTCAAAAACTCATTTTTAAGCCAAAATTTCGGATTTGGGCAGATTGTTGGACTGCCAGACCCCGGCTCAGTTAAACGGCCATAACTTCTTTGTTTTAAAACATTTTTTAGTCGTTCAAAATTCCACGCGTTCGTAACTTCCGTCTCTACAACTTTCATTCAGAAAAAAGTTCGAGATTCCTGACAGATTTGTACAGATTTCGGCCTAAAGGTGACTGCTCTAAAACTGATTCATATTTCTGACCTCTTTTATAGTAACAGCCATAACTTTGTCATACGAAAACATTTTTGAGTGATTCTTGAGTCTAAATTGCTTAGAATTTCATGAGCTACAACTTTTATTTAGGTTTCTAAGGCAGACTCAGACTTTAAATTTTCGGAAATTCGCAAAAATATTCTGCGACTAGATTAGACTTAACTTTCTTTGATCCGATTGGTAAAACATGATACCTCAAGCATTAATTTGCTAGGATAACATGTTCTAACACTCCGTATCACTTCATAACATAAAAATAACAAAATCATAAACCTACTTATATAAGATTTCATGACTTTTTCTCAAGAACACGAAGAACGAATCGAAGAACACGAAGAACAAAGTTTCATCGTTCTTCGTTTCGACTACTAAAACTTGATGCCACAAGCATTACTTAGCAAGGCCATCATGTTTCATCATCCCATAACACTAAATTACAAAATCATAAACCTACTTATAAGGAAATTTATGACTTTCACTCAAGAACACGAAGAACACGAAGAACGATAAGAAAAATCGAACATCGTAACGGCTTGTGTTTTGAGCTTTTTAACTAAATACTTGAAATGAAATGGACAGTATAACTACTTATAATTTATATTTCACTACTCTAGACATAAAATAAATCGAGCATTATAGCTATTCACATATACTCTACGAATTGAAAAATTACATAATAACAACTAGAGATTACCTCTTGGAGTGCAAGCTTTGACAACAATTTGTGCAAGGCTTCAATACTCATCAACAAGATTAATCTATCAATATATCTCTCTAGCTTTGTTGCTCTAATTTACTTGGTGAATTGGTAAGGATTATGAAGAGTGAAGACTCCTATTTATAGGATTTTCCAAGTTAGGGTAAAATGGTAAAAATGACAATCAAGCTTTGGCTCCAAGTTTGGCTTGACTTTAACTTTGGCTCCAAGTTTGGCTTATACTTTGGCTCCAAGTTTGGCTTGGCTCCAAGTTTGGTTTATACTTTGGCTCCAAGTTTGGCTTGGCTCCAACTTTGGCTTCAAGTTTGGTTTATTCTTTGGCTCCAAGTTTTGGCTTGACTTTGGCTTGGCTTAGGCTTTAACTTTATCTACTAACTAGAGTTAACAACTAACTCAACATTAGTTAATTCTCTACTAACTTGTATACTTGACTTTTACTATTCACAGTTGACTTTTTCGTATTTATACCGTATAATTTTCGTATTATTCTCGTATTATTTTCGTATTCTACCCGTATAATTTTCGTATTATACGCGTATATGTGAATAGTGATTAGGGTTAGGTTATAACCCTTAGGGTTTGAACCCTTAGGGTTTCTAGGTTTAGGGTTTAGGTTTTTAACCTTTTCTAAGTTTAACCAAACCCTAGTTTAGGTTTTCCAAACCCTAGAATTAGGTTTTTAGGTTTTAACCTTTAAATAACTTTTCGATTTTAATAAGTGTTAAGGTTAATTACTTGAACCGAAACACGAATTCCTACACATAAGTAATTCACATAGCACATTTAAAAGCTCAATTCAAGCTTTACTAATCACATAACACATAGTTTAGGTTAAAAGTTTAACCTCTAATCGTAAACGAATCGTAGTTTCGAGTCGTTTTTAATCTTTAATATAGTTCAATGTATTGTTGAGCAATCGTTTTTAGGCTTCTAAATTAACAACCTTTATCATATCTTGACAGATCATTTTTAAAATATTTGGGATATTACATTCAACCCAACTTACAAGAATTTCGTCCTCGAAATTAACTTACAATTCACTTTACTCATTTAATATCATATTTATAAGTGCTATAAATATTCAAGATATTACATTCTCTCCTTCTTATCAGAATTTCGTCCTCGAAATTATAATATAATCATCTCCAATTTACTCTTCAATATGAATTTTCTAAATTCATCTTTTACTCACATTAAACTTCCAATACTTTGATTAGGTCTGAACAATGTTCACTTATCTCTACACATTTCCTTTTATCAAACTTGACGTTCAGTCTCACTCTTCCTTTATTTAGGATTCTTCGAACTTATACTGTTGTCAATCAAGACCTTGACCTTTTTTTTTTTTTTAAATACTATGGATGCTAGAAGACCCACAAGTTTAACAATCACTTGGATTGACAAACACTATTGTTGTGTAGCAATCAAATAAGATTGAGAACACTCATGACAGTACATTAGGTGATCAGCCTGTCGTACCATATTATCTCTTAAAGACGCAGTATGTTGCATCAACCGGAATCATATGTCCGTTTACTTATCATAACCAGAAATGTCTAGCCAAAACAATTGGCATTGACTCATATTTAAACCATTCAAACTTTTGAAAAACAATTTTATGACTGTATATCGCACCTTGCAATGTGCGTTGATAACTCATCATGTATCATCTTCACACCAGGTTAAATGGGGTGTTGATGAATAAATCATTTTTATCCTTCACATTAAATCCGCCTAGCCAAAACAATTAACATAGACATAAGAATAACATAGCCAAAAATTTTCCATTTTTGAAAATCAATTTTATGATTTTTATCACACCCACATCCCTATAACTGTGCATTGATGATCTTCGATCATAACCACAACATTTGACCATGTGTTCATGATAAAATTCATTAAATTTAACTCTATCTAGCTTGAAAAATTAGCATAGATGTAGTTAACAAAATTTTTCAGTTCAACTAGTGAACAATTCTTTTCAAAGGCACTCAAGTGCGAATATAACCATAAAGATCTAGCATAGCTAGAAGATTTTTGAAATACCCTCAATCCTCTATCTTTTCCATTATTCTCTAACCATAACACAAGTTTTGCAAATATATAGTAATATAGTAAACTGGTTGGTTGTTTTAACCACAAGAACAAATATATCAGTTCCCCTTCTTATCAACACGGGATTGAAAATGTCTCAGTTCATATCAGTCTGTTCCAATATTCTTACCGAAATGACATTCGTAGCCGTATCTCATAGTCGGTTCGACTGACATATCATAGCCCCCGCCCATACAAGGGTTCGTTCACTCAGTAACTAACATACAAATATCTTTTAAAACCATTAGTTTTGACGTAACAACTAATAACTAATCAATATACATATGAGTGAAGAATTAACTTCTCAGAATATATACAAAGAAGAGTTGACACAAGATTTTAATTTACTTATCAATATAGCAAACTGAGTTATTCCTCCACCCAAGAACTAATGAATCAGTTCCCCGTCTCATCAACACTATCCTCAAATGATATCATTCAGTGTGTAACCCGCTTTGAGAACACTGACCATGAATCATTCATACCAACAGTGTAGTTAGATCGGTTCTCTGAAGCATATTAAACTCTTTCCCATACAAGAGAGTCGTTCTACTCAGTTTTACTAATATGAGTTTTCAATTGCAATCTCTAATCGTTCTCTATAACTATCTTATGAATTCCCTGAATTCATTCATGTATCTATCATTTACAACTCATTATAAGCTTAATTCTTACAATCTTCAAATAAATTTCTACTATCTCCAAATGAATTTTGATTATCCCCAAATGAATTTCTCATTAACATCTCTCTATGAGTTTACTCATCTCTTTTCTTAGGTATAATTACACAACATACCAAACATACCATTTCATTTTTATGAAACAGTTTCACACAAAAACCAATAAGATTATTTTATCTTATTGCTTGCTTTGAGAACTCTTTAAGAGTCTATTTAACTTCAGATATTCTCTTAAAGAGTTTATCTTTATTCAATATATTACATTCACATAATAATTTTTATGTATTAAGATTTAATAAGATTTATGCGTATCTTTTAATTATATACGGACTCTTCACAAGTCCATTTCTTTTTTTTTAATCCATCAGATTATACTCCAAGGTACTTGTTACCTCGAAACTATAATCCACTGCTCTGATACCAACTGTAACCATCATTCAATAGCACCTTACAATGGTACCTATCAGTTTGCCACCGCATGCGGCGTCCCCTACGGAGAGTCTGGCTTCGGTGCCTCCCTTCTATGGGCGGTCACCAGCGAGAGGCTCGGGGTTCTTTTCATATAGCTCTGATACCAACTGTAACGCCCCCAAAAATCCCCGCGCTTTCGATGCGGCGGACCTTGTGCGTTAATTTCGTACATCTATCGACTTAACCAATGATCCCATAATCATATTGGTTGAATTAGTCTTATTTTAGACTATACGTTAAAAATTTCTCTTAACTTTGTCCCTGGATCTTAACTTAATCTCAGTCTCATAAGTATACAAGTATCAACTTGTATTTCATCCGTATAAATGGATAAAACCATATATAACAGTTTAATTTTAACCTTAGGATTTAAATATTCTATATACGTCCACTTGTAACGGTCTCATTCGTACTACAAGTATCAATATACAAAGATATCTCTTCATATCAATAATCCTATTTATATGGTATTCAGAATAGTAATAACGAGTTATACCTGGGTCCGAGGAACCTTAACGATGGATTTGACCAGTCAACATCGCTTAGTTCTGTCTCAGATGTACAGCACTCACAAGTTATTTACCGATCCTCATCCAGATAAATAGATCATTATCGACATTGTTTTAATATTTAACAATTCTACATTATATCAAATTTAAAGAAATAACAACATCCTGATGATAATAATTTATATCATTCATTCAATATTCGGTTACATGTTTGTTTGTTCGTATTACAACAGTCATTATGACTTATACAAATACAAGTAATAAACATGAAAACCTAATCTACGCTTCATCTTTACGTTCAAGATCTTCTTAACGTTCATCTTTAATCTGCAAATAAGGTTTTATTCGCAAGAATGAGCACGACGGCTCAGCAAGTCTAACATATTATCACATACACAGTTTATGCTTTCATATAAACTTTAACATGCTTTGACTGAACATACATCTCAGTTAATAATCATATTAATTTATGCTTAACAATAAACATATTTTATACATACTCATATGCATCATCAAATATCAATTAACATTTAACAGTTAATCAATAACTAACACTTAATCATTTAATCACATAAGACCTTCATTCATGTACTTTCACATATAAACTATCACATAATAACATGAACAATCTTAGAACATACTAAATAACACATAAAAGTTTAGAACTTGCCTCAAATTGAAACTAGGGTTTTCCGGCGGAGCGTTAAACCCTACACAGTCATTTAGTGCATAAGCGGTTAGATTCATCGTATTATATAACTTCATAAGTCTTATATTAACTTATTTAAACTCTTTCAATAGGTGGAATTATTTGGAAAATTGGCTAACTCAAAAACTCATTTTTAAGCCAAAATTTCGGATTTGGGCAGATTGTTGGACTGCCAGACCCCGGCTCAGTTAAACGGCCATAACTTCTTTGTTTTAAAACATTTTTTAGTCGTTCAAAATTCCACGCGTTCGTAACTTCCGTCTCTACAACTTTCATTCAGAAAAAAGTTCGAGATTCCTGACAGATTTGTACAGATTTCGGCCTAAAGGTGACTGCTCTAAAACTGATTCATATTTCTGACCTCTTTTATAGTAACAGCCATAACTTTGTCATACGAAAACATTTTTGAGTGATTCTTGAGTCTAAATTGCTTAGAATTTCATGAGCTACAACTTTTATTTAGGTTTCTAAGGCAGACTCAGACTTTAAATTTTCGGAAATTCGCAAAAATATTCTGCGACTAGATTAGACTTAACTTTCTTTGATCCGATTGGTAAAACATGATACCTCAAGCATTAATTTGCTAGGATAACATGTTCTAACACTCCGTATCACTTCATAACATAAAAATAACAAAATCATAAACCTACTTATATAAGATTTCATGACTTTTTCTCAAGAACACGAAGAACGAATCGAAGAACACGAAGAACAAAGTTTCATCGTTCTTCGTTTCGACTACTAAAACTTGATGCCACAAGCATTACTTAGCAAGGCCATCATGTTTCATCATCCCATAACACTAAATTACAAAATCATAAACCTACTTATAAGGAAATTTATGACTTTCACTCAAGAACACGAAGAACACGAAGAACGATAAGAAAAATCGAACATCGTAACGGCTTGTGTTTTGAGCTTTTTAACTAAATACTTGAAATGAAATGGACAGTATAACTACTTATAATTTATATTTCACTACTCTAGACATAAAATAAATCGAGCATTATAGCTATTCACATATACTCTACGAATTGAAAAATTACATAATAACAACTAGAGATTACCTCTTGGAGTGCAAGCTTTGACAACAATTTGTGCAAGGCTTCAATACTCATCAACAAGATTAATCTATCAATATATCTCTCTAGCTTTGTTGCTCTAATTTACTTGGTGAATTGGTAAGGATTATGAAGAGTGAAGACTCCTATTTATAGGATTTTCCAAGTTAGGGTAAAATGGTAAAAATGACAATCAAGCTTTGGCTCCAAGTTTGGCTTGACTTTAACTTTGGCTCCAAGTTTGGCTTGGCTCCAACTTTGGCTCCAAGTTTGGTTTATACTTTGGCTCCAAGTTTGGCTTGGCTCCAACTTTGGCTTCAAGTTTGGTTTATTCTTTGGCTCCAAGTTTTGGCTTGACTTTGGCTTGGCTTAGGCTTTAACTTTATCTACTAACTAGAGTTAACAACTAACTCAACATTAGTTAATTCTCTACTAACTTGTATACTTGACTTTTACTATTCACAGTTGACTTTTTCGTATTTATACCGTATAATTTTCGTATTATTCTCGTATTATTTTCGTATTCTACCCGTATAATTTTCGTATTATACGCGTATATGTGAATAGTGATTAGGGTTAGGTTATAACCCTTAGGGTTTGAACCCTTAGGGTTTCTAGGTTTAGGGTTTAGGTTTTTAACCTTTTCTAAGTTTAACCAAACCCTAGTTTAGGTTTTCCAAACCCTAGAATTAGGTTTTTAGGTTTTAACCTTTAAATAACTTTTCGATTTTAATAAGTGTTAAGGTTAATTACTTGAACCGAAACACGAATTCCTACACATAAGTAATTCACATAGCACATTTAAAAGCTCAATTCAAGCTTTACTAATCACATAACACATAGTTTAGGTTAAAAGTTTAACCTCTAATCGTAAACGAATCGTAGTTTCGAGTCGTTTTTAATCTTTAATATAGTTCAATGTATTGTTGAGCAATCGTTTTTAGGCTTCTAAATTAACAACCTTTATCATATCTTGACAGATCATTTTTAAAATATTTGGGATATTACAATATATACCAATATATATTGATTTGAAACGAGGTACAACAATATTTCTCAATATGCATCAGTGTATATCACTACTCTTTGATGTTTACCGATGTGTATTGATGGTGCTTGTTGCCCAACGTTGTGTATCAATATAACTTTATATATCAATATGCGTAAGCGTGTATCAAGATGGTGGATTTTGGTTGAACTATATATCTGGGTTTGAATATTTTGTGTATTGTTTGTAATAATCATCCTCTCTTCTCCTCTCTGCGGGCATAACAATTTATAGAAATGGTATTAGTCATAGGCGGTGGAATAAAAGAGTCACGAGTATTGCTTTATTCTTCCACTAGCACACATCTCAAGGTAACTTTGTCCTCATCCTTCCACTAGCTGAGTATTATCAGATATTTAAGGGTGAGTCATCACCCTAAATATTTTTATCTCAACATTCAAAAATTCCAGAGGAAGATGAAGACGATAGAGAGACAAAGAGGAGATAAGAGAGATGAAGCAAAGATGAGAGAGAATATTGAATAAGCAAAGCGGCTGGATTAGTAGAGAGGGAGAGCTGAGAGATGTGTGTGTTTCTAATGTGAGTTAGTGTGTGAAGTCGATGAAAATGATCGGCTTTGGCATTTTAAAACTTATCCCTCACTTTGGTTTTTAATTTATGGTGCTGACTTATCTGGTTATATAATACAATAATGATACTAAACCTTAAATTAGTATCTTATAGCGACGGTACTACCATCGCCTTAAGACAACTATATCGATCGGTACTAAATAATTGGCGTCAGTCTTCTTGTTTAATCTATACCGATCGGGTATAAATACTCGTCAACTTAAGGGTCTTATAGCGATAGTACTATGATCGTCTTATATTTTTTTAATCCCAAATAATTGATGGCAATCTTCCCGCTTAATTTATACTGATGGGGTATAAATACCCGTCAGCTTAAGGGTCATATGACGACGGATTTTAGCATTGGTCGCTATATCTCGTCGCCTTATCACCTTTTTCTTGTAGTGGTATATAAATTTTATATAAAGTATTTAATATATTATTATAAATCAAGAACTGCATTTTTTTATTCATTATAATATATATTGTTAGACGTAAATTTTATATTTAATATTAAAAAGTAACATTCATCTTTTATCATTTTTTTATTAAATTTGATGCAATACTCATATGCCTCTTTAGTGAATAAAACTTTATAATTTTATCTAAAACAACTTTAAAATGTAAATTAAAAAGTTTAATCTATATCGTAAGGTTGTATTAATTATTATAATGTATTCACATTTTACACAATTTTTAAAAAGTCTTTTAATCCCAAAAATTACTATCGATATATAAATATTAGAACAAGTCATATTATGTATTTATTAATAATTATTTAGGTACATATTATATTATGGAGTAAAAATAAAATAATATACAGTAATAGTTACAACATATGGAAAAAAAGAATTTAATGTTATGCCTAAGCTAAACTTGGCTAAGAAACATAAAAATAAATAAATTAAATAAAAATAAATTAAATTAATTAAATTAATAAAACACTAAGTGGAACTAACACTTGTAAACGGAGAGTTCAAAATTATCTCCAAAATCCATTTCACATTAAAAATTCAAAACACACCAAATTTGTAGACTTCGTACATGTAACGCCCCAAGAATCCATGTACTTATTACAGGTAACCTTATGCGTTAATGTACAACCTCATTCTTAATCCTTACAATAATCATAACAATATAATTGCTACAAACTCAATAAATTTAAAATTTTATAAAAATTGTGATTCTGAAATAGAAGAGTTGTAAAATTTTTAATTAATTATATTTTGGTTGTATGATATAGTTATTAAGAATGAGGTTATACTTTAGTACACAAGGTCGCATGTAGCAAATATAGAAATTTTTTGGGCGTTTTATGTATATATATATATATATATATATATATATATATATATATATGCATAAGTAGATAAGGAAATGACTAGCCCATTGAATTAGGGTTTAAAGCCCAATGACTTGAAGAAACTTAAGCCCAATGGAATTAAAATAGAAACTCAATCAAATTGTGTAGGCAAGCCCAAACCCTAGAGAATTGGGTTAGGAAATATGGGATATGTGTGTGTGTGTGTGTGTGTGTGTGTGTGTGTGTGTGTGTGTGTGTGTGTGTGTGTGTGTATAGGGGGTGTCCATCAGTAAAAAATCGAACCGGTACCGAAAAAACCAAACCCGTACCGAACCAAAAATACCCCTAAAACAAGAACCGTTACCGAATTATCGGTTTTGGTACCGATTCGGTACAAATTAAGTTCGATTTTTTCGGTTTATACCAATTGGTAATATATATAATTATAATTTATAAATAATAATTATATATTAATTTATTTATAAATTATAATAATATATATAATTTTATATATTTCATTATATACATTATTATATATATAATTATTATATATATTATAATAATTAATATAAATTTAATATTATATTATTTATTTCGGGTCTTTCGGTATACCGATTTTTACCGACATTCAAAATGTTCATACTGCTACCAGTACTGAAAAGTATAAAAAATCGGTACCGAAAAAACCTGTACCAAAAAAAATCAATACTGAAAAAATTGGTACTGATCGGTTCGATAAAAAACCGAAAAAATCGTATTTTTTAAACACCCCTATATATATATATACTAGTGGAGATTAAAAGAAAAGGAAAAATTAGATTTTTGAGGGCTTTGAAAACCCCCAAAATCCAACAGCCGTAGGGGGGAGGGATAGGACTTTTAAGGCCTTGTTTTGTTAACCCCAATGGTGTAAGAGATGTGAGAGTTGGTGTAAGTGACTAAGGGCTATGATGGGAGGCTAGACAATTAATTTGGCTAAAGAAGTTGGTGGAGGTAGGTAGAGATACATGTGCATAATGTGTATATGTATAATTAGTGATCAAGGTTGGGCTAATGAAAACCCTATGTCTTATTGAGAGTGTAGACTTAACCACACATGAGTTAATTGGTGGAATATTATATATACAATTTATATGTATAGGTTTAGCAAGTTAACCCTTTGTTCACCCACCCCCTTTTTCAATTCACTAAGTGTTGGGTGACCAAGAGAGAGAAAGAAGTGTCTAATACTTCTCCTAAACTTTTCATAAATGAAAAGTTTAGAGAGAAAGAGATAAAGAAAAAGATAAGATAGAAAGAAGGAGGATAGATTGATAGCAAGCAATAGCGCTAAGGAAGATGATCAAGGCAATCATCCACTCATTTAGCAAGGAAGAGGAATCTCATAAGGTTCAAAAGTATTTTAAAACCTTAAACTTTTATTATGTTTTGGTTAATGTTGTTTGTTTTGATTTCTATGATTGTTATGAGTAAGGGTGCACACAAAACCGACCAAAATCGAAAAACCGACCGGACCGAACCAAACCGTTACTATTTCAAATCGAAAAATATAAAATCAAAAAATCGAACACTATAAAACTAAAAAATCGAAACTAGTTCGGCCGGTTTGGTTTGGCTTCTCAAAAAACCGAAACCGACCGAACAATTTAAAATTATAATATAATTTATATACTTTTCTAATAAATATTTATTTTATATAATTATATATTTATTATATGTTTTTATTGTGATGAATTTGCAAAACTTCTATCTTAGTGAGTGAGTTAGGTGATTTTTGTTTTTCGGATTTAGAGAACTTCTATTATAATTAGTAGTTATTGAATTAGTGATTTATTAATTATTATGAAAACTTGACAATATAATAAATATCAAATTATCATTTACGAAACCGAATAACCGAATAAACCGACCGATTTAACCGAAACCGAATAAACCGATAACCGATTACGATGTAAAAATTTGGGCGGTTTTGGTTTTTAATTTTTTATAACCGACTTAAATGGTTTGGTTATTTTTTTTTCCAAAAAACTGACCAAACCGACCGTGTGCACCCCTAGTTATGAGAGATTGTTGTTTAATGGTGGATCATGGTGGATCCGGTGGAATAAGGAGTTTTAATGGTGATTTTGTGGATAGATCACATTTTTTATTATGTATGGTAAAGAAAATCAAAGATTGATTTTGTTTAAGGAAAACCTTAGATTTGAAATGGATTTCAAAGTAAATAACTTATTTTTATATGTTTTTAAAAATGAAATTCATGTGTATATATTAAAGATCTACAAGTTTTATATATAGATCTAAATTTTTGATAAAGTCTTGTGTTGGTAAATATGTGTTTGATCACATAGAAAGCTAAGAAATCAAAGAATGGTTTTCATAAATTAAAAATCCTAGTTTTAATGTTGTTTTCCAACAAAAGAACTCCCTAAGCTTTGATTATCTGAATTATCTATTTGAGGTATTTTGTGTATATATGGTTGAGTTTTGAATCCAACCCAAGTGGAAGAATTGAAAAATGTTGTAAAACCTTTTGATGTATCTAATATATTTTGTAATAGTAAAAGTTAGAAAACTTGTAATGTTAGTATGATTTTTGTCTAAGCTAGACGAGTGTTGTTGTTGACAAACTTGGACGAATGAGAGGAGATGTGAATAGTCGGAAAGACTTAAAGTCGATTGGTGATTTGTATGTACTCATATTTAATATAATCGACTAGATCATGCTATATGATCTGAGTTGTATTAAAATGTAATAAATATTACGATTCTAAAATAGAAAAGTTGCAAAGTTTTCAAATAATCGAGTTTTTAATTAACTATATATGTTGTGGTTGTATGATATGGTTATTAAGAATGAGATTGTACTTTAGCGCACAAGGTTGCCTGTAATTGTATTTTAGCGCACAAGGTTACCTGTAACAAGTACATGGAATCTTGGGACTTTACGGTACGAGCCCCGCAGGTTGTTGTTTTTGCTCAACGAACCTAGTTCCTCTTCTGGATCAAATTAATTTTGTCAGAACCTAAGACAGTTCATCCCAGCAATTCAATTTCATTAGATTCATTAAAATTCCTTTTATTTGCTTATAATCTTGACACAAACTAAGAACTAATAAACTACCAAAATTACTAACCCATTTTTAGTCAGAATCAAAATTACTAGCCCATTCAAGGCGAAACATGAGAATTACAGTTACTACGAGTCAAATTGTCATCCCTAATAATTCCATCAAATGTCTACAGAAAAAGAGTCTATCATTCTGAAAAAGGATATAAAGCCGTTAAGTACACATGCCCTCTTTTAATTTTAAGGTTTGGAGATCCTAAATGCTAAAAGTAACCTTGTCAACTGTCTCTTTAAGTATTAGTTTCATCCTAGCTTATTCATTTGAAGGATCTTCACATGACAATGAAGTTTTATAGTAATTTTTTAACATATTGATGACTTTGCTAAAATTAAACATAAAGATTACTGATTCATTTGAAGGGTTCAAGTGAAATGAATTATTTTATACAAATACAAGAAAAAATAAAAAGAGTTGCAGCTGTCACCACAGATTTGATACTTTTGCCTACCAAAAAAAATAATTCAAAACACCAACTTCATTTGTAATTCCATTAATTACTTGTCTATAAGAAGAAGAAAAAAAATTAATTCAATCAATCCTCTTATCCCCAATAAAAAATGTTGCATAAAAAATATCTATGTAATCACAGTTACACGACTAATCATATAAACCATTTATTATTTTGTCCAAAAAAATTCTATTAGAGTTCTTTATAGTTAAGATCTATTCCTATGGCTTGGCTTGAATGCAATAAGGGTAAGAGGAGCACTCCATTCCAATTTTTTCTAGTTTCTTATAAGGCGAGTACCTCGAAGAATAAATATAGTACTTTGCAGAATAAATATTCTTTAAATATAAAGTTTGTTATGTTTTTTCTGGTATGAAGTTTATTATAGTTTTGTTGTACTCTGTGATTGATTTAATATATTTAGATCTCCTTGCAGTTTATGCTAAGCGATTGGTGCTAGCTCATGTGTTAAAATAAAAATTTGTTAAAAGACAGACATTAAAAGAATGATAAATTATATACTTTTTGATTGGGAAATTATATATATATATATTTTTTAATATTCATCAATAATTGAAGTATACAACTACTGGAAACAGCAAGTATAAAATTCGTATATGGGTAAAAATAAAGTAAAGAGATATTATAAGGAGGTCGTGGGTTCATTCAACTAATACCATAGCATAAGCATTGATTACAAAGGTAAATAAAAGACGGTAACTTTTTTTTGAACACCACCTTAGAGGGTGGAGGGTTTGACATTAACCCGTACCATGTTTATTAGTAACAGTACATGATCATTCTAGGCGGGATAAGTTCACCATTATTCCTAAAAGAATAACAAATTAAATGGTGGGAAAATATAAATAAATTGTTGGGTTATGGACCCAAATCGGAGCGCCCATGGAGCGGATGACCCGATGGGTATAACCCACATTGTTCATTGTCTAGATACAATGAACATGTGATCATAACCTCTCCATTGAAGCTATTGGGGGTTTCATGAGTTACATGGATGAGAGTTATATTGCTCTTAAACCTATTTGGGAGTTACATAGGTTACATTGCTCTTAATTCCTTTGGGAGTTACATGAGCTACTCTTCTTAGAGTAGTATAAAAGGAGAGCAATGCTGATCATTGTAGACACCAAGAAACCAAGCAACAAAAGTTATTTTGAGAGCAATATAGAGAGCTTCATATAAGCCATTAGAATAGTCATTCTAAAGCTTGAAAGTTTGTAGCTTCTAGAATTGTGGGAAATAATTTAGCACTCGTTAGTAGTCTAAATTATCGCTGAGAATTATTGTTCGTTGTGCACGAGATTCTAGCCGTTCGTTGTTGTGGGCATACGCTTCAAAGGTAATCGGAAATATGTAATTATTTTTTCGATTCATTTCCGCTGCATGTATGCTCTATATTATTACATTGGTATCAGAGCAGATGCGTGCGAAAATTTCGTGCAAAATGGCTTTGTATTTTGGGAGAAAAATCAAACCCTAGTTGTTTTTGAAGCATTTGTTTTTTCAAAAACTGTTTTTCCACGGACACTGTATGAAAATTCTGATAACATGGTTGCGTAGAACTTTTCGATACGATTCCGTGGATATGTGGATCGCATTTTTTCGACTTAAAATGAGAAAGTTATGGCCATTTTAAAAGGGTACTAAACTGTAATTTGCCATCTGAAAACCCTAGCTGAAGGTTGAAGATGATGACGAGGCAGCCACGTCAGCGCCACGTGTCAGACACGTCAGCACTGCGTGGCAGCTCTGTCGACGCCACGTGGCAGACACGTCAGCTGCCACGTCAGCCGTGGTCACGGATTGACTGCCACGTGGACCAATCAGATGGTGACACGTGGCAGTAGTGCCACGTCAGCGACGAGCTGGCAGTCAGCCGCGCATTGCGCGGACTTTACGCTGACCCCCACGCGCGGTAGTGGCGCGTGTTATACACGCGCCGCCTTCCCGATTTTTCCAGCCAACAAAATTTTTACAGTAACTTTTATGTCTAATTTCTGGGTTTTCTGTATATAAAAATTATTTTTTTGATATACTTGGAATTTTCAGAAATTAGTTTTATAGTTAAAAATTGCTTTAAAAATTGTTTTAAAAATATTGGGAAGTTAGTTTTCTGTCCAAAAATTTTTTTAAACAGCAGAAACTTATTTTATCATTTATCCACCAAGGGTGTTGAAAAATGTTTTGATAAAGTGGCCTAAACTTATTTTCTAGTCAAAATATGCATGAACAATTTATTTGTATAAATTGTGTATTTTTCAGAAAAATCCAAAAAATTTACAGAATGTTAATAAGCTGTTATTATGCTGTTAGAAATTTTTTGGTAGCTATATTATGTGGTTTGCGTGCTATTACATATTATTTGGAATAATATGTGTAATTATTTAATCTTTACAAAATATTTGGAATATTTAAATGTTTTTTCAAGTTTGTAAAAGCATACTAGAGATTAAATATATGCTAGAAACACATATATATATGCTTGAACTTAGTGGGAGGAATTTAAGAAAATAAAACTTTTGTTTAAATCTTAAATTCAATGTATATTTTTGCGCTAAATAAACTATAATAAAATAGTTAAATATACACACAAATTGTGATTCCCAAGCTTAGCAAGGTTTCCTTTTTGTGTTTATACTTTGATTATTTTAAGAAGTTTATGTTATGCAGCAAAGATAAGTTAATACTGTGGTGAATTCTTAAATGTTTTCTAATAAAGTTCTCTCGATTATTTAGATGGCTTCAAAACAAATTATTGCCGATCTTAATAAGGGTAACAAATTCGATGGGGATAATTATGATGTTTGGCATCGTTAGGTCCGCATGGTCCTTGAGGAGTTGGAAGTGGAAGAGACTTTAATAACAAAAGAAACGAAACCCACTGAAAATGATGCTGAGAATGCTGATAAGCTTGCTGCCTTTGAAAATTGGCGCAAGAAAGATAGAATTGCTCGCATCACTCTCTTAAGCAGTATGAACAATGAATTCTTGTTTGAATACGAAGAGTACTCAACTGCTTATGAGATGTGGGAAGCTCTCAAAACCAAATTTGGAGGCACCTCGCTGACTAGGTTGCGCGGCTTAACTATCAGGTTTGATGGTTATAAGAAGGAGGCTGATCATTCAATGAAAAAGCACCTTCGAATAATGTCAAACATGATTCGAGAGTTAAAGGCTGCTGGCAATGACTTGTCTGATGAGCAGCAGATATCAGCTGTGGTTCGCTCACTCCCAGATAGTTGGGAACATATGCGGGTTAATATGACTCACAACCCGAATATCAGAAACTTTGACGATATTCGGCGTCACTTGGAGCTTGAGGCTGAGCGCTTAGAAGCTGCTAGGCCATCCAAGGCATATGTTGCTGAGTCAAGTTCTCGCAAAGGGAAACCCAAGCGAAAGAATAATGGAAAGAAAGCTGCTGCTACTCCTGCTCCGGCGCCTAACAAGGCAGCAAATGCAGGTGACAAGAGAAAAAGAGGAAAAAGAGGTGGCAAGAAGGACAAGGCTAAGATGGCCTGCTACAACTGTGGCAAGATGGGGCACTTCGCTCGTGAATGCACTGAGCCGAAGAAGGTACTTCCTAGTTTTGATCAAACTATGTGTAATGTTACTTCTAGTACTTTTGTTGCTCAATCTCTCCATATGTGGATTGTAGATTCCGGAGCAACGGACCACATAGCCAGAGATCGAGCTGGGTTCGAAGAGTATCGCCGCATTCCAGCTGGCAGAAAAGTATACATGGGGAATGACTCTAGTGTGGACGTGCTAGGAATTGGCACTTACAAACTAGAAATGCGAGGATGCTCAGCATTAATTCTGCATGATGTACTTTATGCACCGGATGTCTGGCAGAATTTATTTTCTGTTCTTGCTAGTCTTAAATATGGTTTTTCTGTGGTTTTTGAGAAAGAACGAGTTATTATTTCTCATGGGACAAATATTTCTGGTTTTGGTTTTATTAATAATGGTTTGATGGTTTTGGATATCATTAATTCTAGTTGTAATATTGATGATTCATATACTTATCTTACTTCTGTTGAGAGTGAACATAATAGTTCAATTAAATGGCATACTAGATTGGGCCATATTGGACAAGACAGGATGATCAGGTTAGCTCGAGAAGGTCTTCTAGGCCCACTCGCTAAGGTCAACTTGCCTACTTGTGAACACTGCTTAGCAGGTAAGTCTACAAGAAAACCATTTGGTAAAGCCACAAGGGCAGATACACCATTGCAGCTTATTCATTCGGATATATGTGGTCCAATGAATGTGAAGGATAGACGTGGTCATTCTTATTTCCTTACTATGATAGATGACTTCACGCGCTTCGGGCACACGTTCTTAATCTCTCATAAGTCAGAAGCACTTGACTGCTTTAGACGTTATTTGATTGAGGTTGAGAATCAGTTGGAGAAAAATGTTAAAGCACTCCGAACTGACCGAGGCCGCGAGTATTTATCCGATCAGTTTAAAGAACTTTGTAAGGAAAAAGGAATTATCAGGCAACTGACAATTCCTGGTACTCCGCAACAAAATGGTGTGGCGGAAAGAAGAAATAGAACAATACTTGACATGGTAAGGTCTATGATGGCGCAAGCTAATTTGCCTATCTCTTTTTGGGGAGACGCATTGTTAACTGCGACACGTATACTTAACCAAGTTCCTTCAAAATCAGTACAGTCCACCCCATATGAATTGTGGACCGGCAGAAATCCTGATTTAGGCAATTTGCGGCCGTGGGGTTCGGCAGCTTATGTTCACAACACTTCTCATAAGTATGGGAAGTTGGGCCCAAGGGGTAAGAAGTGTATCTTTATAAGGTACTCTGAACACTCCAAAGGCTATGTGTTCATTGGAGAGCAGCCTGATGGGACTATATCTGAAATTGAATCACGAGATGCAGAATTTCTAGAAATGGATTTTCCGAGTAGAGGTGATGTTAGCAAGGATAAAGACTTTTATGAGATGGAGGAAGAAAATGGCGCACCTAATCAGATGGTTGAGACTGAGGAACCTATTCCTTTGGCTCCTATAGATAGTGGGAGTGACATACTTTCAAGTACTCTTCCGTCAAATGAAGAGTCACCTGTTCTTCAAATGCGAAGAAGTCAAAGAGGCAATATTCCACGTCGTCATTTTGAGATTGAGGGGAATGCTTTTATGGCTAATACGCAAGATCATGATGAACCTCGATCTTATCGAGAAGCTATATCATCTGCATTAAGTGAAAAGTGGAAAGTTGCAATGGATGAAGAAATGGAATCTATGAGGACTAATCAAGTCTGGGACTTGGTTGATCTTCCAACTGGGCGAAAAGCTGTTGGGAACAAATGGGTTCTCAAAGTTAAACGCAAGGCTGATGGTTCCATTGAAAGACATAAAGCTCGCTTAGTAGCCAAGGGTTACACACAGCAAGAAGGGATTGATTATGAGGAAACTTTCTCACCTGTTGTGAGATTTGCCTCGATCCGTTTTTTATTAGCTATTGTCGCACATTTGGATCTAGAACTATACCAAATGGACGTAAAAACGGCGTTTCTCAATGGAGAACTTGCCGAAGAGATATACATGGAACAACCAGAAGGTTATATTGAAAAAGGTTTTGAGCGCAAAGTTTGCAAGCTCAAACGTTCCATTTATGGCTTGAAACAAGCATCTAGACAATGGTATCTTCGGTTTCATCGAGCAGTCATTGATGATGGGTTTACGATGATCGAAGAGGACCATTGCGTGTATCTCAAAAGGTCCAATGGAAAGTTTCTTATCCTTTCAATGTATGTTGATGACATTCTACTTGCTGGGAATAATAAGGAGATGATTGTCGCCACTAAAAGGTGGTTGTCCTCTAATTTTGAAATGAAGGACATGGGAGAAGCAGCTTATGTTCTTGGAGTAAAGATCTTTAGAGATCGATCAAGAAAGCTCATTGGTTTGTCCCAAGAGACTTACCTTAAGAAGGTTCTTGAATTATTCCAGATGAACAACTGCAAACCTATAGACACTCCTATTGCAAAAGGTGATGCTATTGGCCCTGAGCATTGTCCTACCTCTCCCGAGGAAATTGAAAAGATGTCCCGTGTTCCATACGCTACAGCTATTGGAAAATTGATGTATGCAGTTCAGTGTACACGACCAGACATTGCATTTGCAGTTCATGTTCTTGGTCGATACCAGTCAAACCCTGGATATGCACATTGGAGAGCAATTAAGAGGATCTTGCGATACTTGAGAGGCACATTAGATTACATGTTATGCTATGGAGGACCTGATCTTCACTTAGTTGGATACTCCGATGCTAGTTATGGAGGCGATCGTGGGAACCAAAGATCTACCTCAGGATATGCATTCTTGCTAAATGGAGGTGCTATCACCTGGCTAAGCAAGAAACAAACTTGTGTGACTTTATCCACGATGGAGTCAGAGTTTGTAGCATGTACATCTGCCGTCCAAGAATCTTTATGGCTAAAGAGGTTCTTTGAGGATCTTAATCTTGTACCTCGTGCTTCGGATCCTGTGACAGTTTTCTGTGATAGCACATCGGCACTTGATTTTATCAAGGATCCCAAGTATCACGGCAGGACAAAGCATATTGATTTGAGGACATGCTTTATTCGAGAGAACGTAGCAAATAATGAAGTGGTACTAAAGTACTTACCTACCGATCAGATGATTGCTGATCCCCTAACGAAACCGATTCCTAGGGATGCATTTCAAAGACATGTTCGTTCATTAGGACTTCGTAGGGTTTGATGTACTTATGTCGTTTCAGTGTATCACTTATTATTTGGCTTATATTAGAAATTAATATCATTGGATATAATATTGGAGTTATTTATCATTCAATGCAAAAGACTTTCTATTTCCCACATTGTCTTTATTGGTATATGATAAATTGAGTTCACACAGTTATTAACTATAGCTACATATTATATATGTATTTTATAATTGTATGTCTAACAGGTTGATTGGCTCTCTCACACGAGCAATCGCTTTTGGCGCTTTAGATAGCGAGCAATTGATGTTTAAAGTAAACAATCAGTTGGCGCTGAAAAGCGAGCAAAGATGAGATATTTCATTTATTTTCACTTTGGATAGCGAGCTATTGACGCTTCGGATTGTGGTCAATCGGCGCTTAGTAGTGAGAAAAATGATATGTTAATATATCGCCTTGGTTAGAACCAAGATGAGGTCAAGTATATTTGACCGAATATGGTAAGTCCCACTATCCATATTAACCTGGTAATTAACCGGATGCGAAATATCAGAGTTGGCGCTTAAAGAAGCGAGCAATTCAAGAATTCGAGTTAGGCACTCGAGGAGTGACTGAACTAAGATCCGCACGGTATGACTGTATGACATATACTCACAGTTGTGAGATTGTCTACCGTGACATGTTAAGCGAACGTAAAATTTCAAAATTGGCGCTTCAAGAAGCGAGCAATTTGAAGGTTTTAAATTAGACACTCAGGGAGTGACTAGACTTGAGTTCACACAACAAGACTATTTAATTAGTAGGTTGTGAGAATATAACATGTGTTTTAGCGACAAAATAAAGGAGGTGAGAAAAATAATCCCTACTTTCTCACTGTGTGTTGTTCTTTTTTCTTATAAAGGATAAGACATTCCTTGATCCTTTTATTAAGTACTCTTTGTGATCTTTGACTATGTTACAAAGAGATGAATTAATGTTGCTACTTTGGTTTCATTTCCTAAAGTCTGGACTATGAGACTATATGGGGTGATTCTGGGAAAGCAGTTGATTCAGATTTGAGTAACATTAGGGCAAAGGGAAGATAACTTAATTTCACCCTGCTCTGCACTTATTGTCGACAACTATAACGTTTTTGAAAACGATATAGTAATAAGTGAGATGCAAAACATAAAAGGCCTAAAGGGGTTAAGTACGATTTTCTGAGGGATCAGAGATACTTAACAAGGTGAAAATTAAAGTTAATCTGGGGTACTCTGAGTTTGAGAGGTTGTAGCCTTAATGCAAACCTTAACCAGTTTAGCATGACGGCTCCCACATTGCATATTTTGTTAAAAGGGTTGATGTCTCTATTTTGGCCCTAACAGGTTTGATTTAGAGCTCCCGCATTGCAGGTAAACTCAGCGGTCGCACGATTCGGTGGCTAAACAAATTTTCAACTTACACGTTTGGACTTTATTGGCTTATATGATAACAACGTCGTCCTCGCCATGGGCGAGTGGGAGATGTTGGGTTATGGACCCAAATCGGAGCGTCCATGGAGCGGATGACCCGATGGGTATAACCCACATTGTTCATTGTCTAGATACAATGAACATGTGATCATAACCTCTCCATTGAAGCTATTGGGGGTTTCATGAGTTACATGGATGAGAGTTATATTGCTCTTAAACCTATTTGGGAGTTACATAGGTTACATTGCTCTTAATTCCTTTGGGAGTTACATGAGCTACTCTTCTTAGAGTAGTATAAAAGGAGAGCAATGCTGATCATTGTAGACACCAAGAAACCAAGCAACAAAAGTTATTTTGAGAGCAATATAGAGAGCTTCATATAAGCCATTAGAATAGTCATTCTAAAGCTTGAAAGTTTGTAGCTTCTAGAATTGTGGGAAATAATTTAGCACTCGTTAGTAGTCTAAATTATCGCTGAGAATTATTGTTCGTTGTGCACGAGATTCTAGCCATTCGTTGTTGTGGGCATACGCTTCAAAGGTAATCGGAAATATGTAATTATTTTTTCGATTCATTTCCGCTGCATGTATGCTCTATATTATTACATAAATAAATAAATATATATATATATATATAGTGTTGTTGACAATGCTTCTTTTATGACAAGACAAATTTAAGAATATCTAACAATAAGGTGGTGTAATCACATCTTCTGGCATGCCATTTTTAATGAATTGGGTGGATCTGAAAATTCTCCTGTAGATATTTTATTGAACACAGTTTTGTCAGCTGCCTCAGTATACATGATTCCATCCCAAATTATTCGTTCAGAGGGACGTTTACACGGTCCCACAAGCTTTTGGGTTCCATTCACAGTAGCTAGATTCCCGCACAAGGTAGTTTCCCCAAAGTTGTATTTTCCTCCAAAGCCACAACAAGATATAAGAGGAAACTTGAATCCTGCAGTTTATGCATAAAGATGATATAAGTTGTATATACATATTCTTAAAAACATGTACATATAGGAATATGAATATCAATTTGGTACATAAAATATGTCTTTTTGCTGCCTCATTCTATATATGTAATAATTATTTATTACAAAGATTTATTGTTGAAGCCTTAATTATTCCATTTTGGTACTAATAGCGAGGAGCGGGACATACCATATTTTTGTGGTTCTTGGTAAAGAGAGTACTTTGCAGAATAAATATCTACATATGTGATTGCAGCCAATGGAAGTTCTTTTCGAAGTTCATTAATACCACCCTTCAACTTGGAATTGAAGTACTGAGATAACTCATTGTAGGGTTTTGCGCAACCTACATTATCAATTTGATCTTCAGCAACTGGTACCATTGTCAAAATATACGGTAGGCAACCAATAGGTCCAGTATTGTGAATCCAAAATGATCTAGCTCCCAAATTGTATATATTCTGCAAACATGCACCGCATTTGCAACCATTAGGACTATGTCAAATGAAGATATACTATATTCCCTCCGTGTCACAGAAAGAATCATATTTGTAATAATAAAAAAAATAGTTAATATTTGGCTCCCAATCCAAATTTTGCGGCCTTTAATATATTACATTGTCATTCTGAAATGGATGATATGAATTCTTTATGCACCCCAAAAGATTAAGCAAGGAATTAAAATTACCTTTAAATTCATTGAGAACCTATTTATAATATCCGGTATAGAAGCTTTAATTTCCTCTATAGACATGTTAGTAAACAATCCTTGGCTGATCTCATTCTGGCCAATATCAATAGTATACAAGGCTTTGGAAAAATATTCCTTTTTTGGCATCAAATTCTTGAACACCCCTCCTGGAAAAATAATGAACACATCATAAATTTATAAAATAGAAGATAAAAAGTTCAACATGCGTGTACTTATATTGATAATAAATTAAGTCAAAAAAAAAAAAACAATTTACCTTTTTTCCTGACTATTTGTGATCTGTTTACGAATTGCCTGAATTCATTGTACTGAATGTCAAGGTAAAAAGGACTAAATGCACGCGGTGGTACTGCCACGGGAAGAATCAACTTTGGTGGTGCAATTGTAGCTAAAACATTAGCAAAATTGGCTCCGTAGGAGAAGTTGGCGCCCAATGAATCTAGATAAGGCTGGAGGAATGGTTTACCTAAGCTTGTAGCTGGAACATCAAAATTTCACCATTAGCTATGTACTAGTTAGAAAAAGTATGCATTTATATATGGCTAACATATAGTAGGTCAAAAGTATCTAAAATTGAGTTAGTGCTGCCACACTAGTATTTTAAGGACTAATTTTTTATAGGTGCGGCATTTGGATATAACAAATGCTGTAACTAAAAACTATTCCCTCCATTCCATTAAAATTGTTCAATTTGTCAAAAAAATGATTGTTCCACGGTACAAATGAGTCTACTTTTTAGTAATAACAACATTAAATTAATGAAATAATGTACTTAAAGTTCTCGTTATTATATCACAATATTAAATTATCAAGTTATTATTTTTTGGAGTATACAAACATCTACAAAATTATATTTCTTAATATTCACAAACTTTGCATGTAGATGGAACATTAAATTGTATTAGCAAATAAAAATGGTGGCACATACCGAGAAAATCAATCATGAGACGACCATCAGAGGCTCTTCCTGATGGTCCATCAAAGAAGGTTTGCCCATAAAAAGGAGGTGAACCACTGAAGATTGCGGAAAATGCACCGGTGTCCGAATTCCCGTCACCGAAGTTGAAGATAGCCGGAAAATCACAAGTGTCTAATGCAAAAACAGGAGAGAAGAGAAGAATGCAAAATAAGGAGAAAGAAAATGCAGTTGGAATCATGCTTAGGGAGTTCTTCATGTTTACTTAATTATTTAGTTAAAGATGATGTTTTTGATGCTGTTATACGTATATCAGCTTCTATATATAGTAGTTTGAGTTGAAGTTTTCAACTGCGTATATCCTACGTATAGAGTAGTTGAAGTTGAAGTTGAAGTTTCAGTTGAATGTTTCAAGTATTTGCAATTAATTGACCGGTTGTCGCGTAAATTTTTTTGTCAACTATAATAAATTGCACCCATCTGTATAACAAATTACAATACTCAATTCCATTCTTTATATACAAAAAAAATTCTCACTTACAAAAGACTATTGATATTGATGTTGTGTGATTTAGGATTCTTTTTATTATAATTATTTTTTAATTTTAATCAATACACATTCAGAAATACAAATATTATATTTAACGACACAATAAAATTTATCGTAAATAATTGTATCTCTATTATCGTCGATAAAAGTAATATTTATATCGCTGAATATGTATCAAAAGAAATGAGAGGATATGCGTAATGGTGAGAATCCTAATCTGATATGTAAAAGTAAAATATATAACAAGAGTAAATATATATTTAGCGACATTTATAACTTCAAACAACCTTTAAGGGTATAAACAAACCGAGTCGAGTCGAATATTGAATTACTCATATTTTGTTCATAAAATTTATCTGAGTATGAAATAAGGTTTGATTGAGACTTGTGTAGCTATCGAGTCGGGTACAATCTCGAATCAAACCAAAATAGTTTAATTTTTTCAAGCGAATATGATCTGAGTATCAATAGAAAATTATAATTTGAAAAAGTTTGAGTAATTTATTGAACTTTAAATTTTGCTTATATCGTTTATATTTCAAATCGAATTTTTAATCCAATGAGTACGAATCGAACTCGAATCGTTTGGTTCATTTTACAGTCTTAACTCCCTTGCAACATCATTTTTGCTTTGTAAATACTTAATGTCTTTATATAACTTATAAATATTTTGTTTTCATATTTTTTTCTAAAAATAACAAGTTATTATATTAATAGTGATTACATGATAATAAAATTGTGATGTCAAATTTAAAAATATAGTTATCATTATATATTGTTATTGATCAATAGAATCATGACTATTTTTGTAGAATAAAAAAATTAAAATAAAAAAAAACAAAAAGTAATATGAAAGACTTGACTAAAAGCATAAAAACATTGTTATAGACTAATATATTTGTTGCTGGCTACTTATTCAAATTTTATCCAAATTCTAAGTTGAAAATTTTGCCCGCGGATATGACCAGAGAATATGGTGAGAGGACCATAAGAATAAATAAAAACTGAAGATTAATTCTTAAAGTAGTATATCTTTATAATTCTCAAATTGTTTCTTTTGCTAATATCCATTTTTGTTCATGTTTTAGTATATGCTAGTATATAATGTTTTTGTGATATGTTATTATAAAGTGGCTCTCTTAGGTTGTTAGCGTTAGCAGTAAATTTGTATCTTACTATTTTTTTTCTCTTTTGTCCTTTTAAATTATATTATATTATTATTTTATTTTTTTATATTAAATTCTTTTAACCTTCTATTTATTCCTCAAATTTTTATAAAATTTCTATTTTACTCCCAAAATTTATATGTACATGCACCATGTGGGTCACCAAATATTAGAATCTATTATGTTAACGTTATATCTGAAAAGTATCATACTTATTTGATTATTGTAGATAATATAAGGAGATTCGTACTTTACTAGGGTTAGAGTTTTCTTGTCGATTGAGGAGGCGAGAAATCTATTAAATTTATAATTCGTCCCCCAAATTCTTTGGACTTACAATTTACTATGCGAAGTAACTATTTTTAGATCTGATTATCGTCGGATTTCCACTTGCTGGAATATGGGTTACTATTCCTTGCCGGTAGGGGTGTACAACAATCGGTTTGGTAGGTAAAAAGATAATCAAACTATTTAAGTTGGTTATAAAAAATCAAAAATCAAAATCGCCCAATTTTTATCCCGTAATCGATTATCATTTTATTCGGTTATCGGTTTAATCGGTCGATTTAATCGGTTTAATCGGTTATTAAAAATTAAGCATAAAAGATATAATTGGTACGTCGCCAAATTTCAAAGCAATATATTATTGGATAACAGGGAATTGGTATGTCACCAAATTATAAAAATGACATATAATGAATATATAATTATATAAAATAAATAATTATTAGAAATATATATATAAATTATATTATAATATTAAGGGGTTCGGTCGGTTTCGATTTTTGAATAAACCAAACCAAAACCAACCAATATAGTTTCGGTTTTTTAGTTTTACAAGTTTCGATTTTTCGGTTTAGTTTGTTAATAGTTTGGTTTGGTACGGTCGATATTTCGATTATTTTCGATTTTGTGTTTGTCCCTACTTATAGATATATATCTGGATTTCTATTTAGGAACTCCTACCCATCTCATCTCCTCCGCCCGTGCTCCGAACTGGGGACAGTGGGGATCTTGGGATGGGTTGGTGTTGTGTTCGAAAATGGCTAGTTTTCGCCGGAGCCAATGTGTTAAAATGTTAGGGGTGCTTTGTTGGAGGGGCTAACTGATTTAAGGGTTGAGATTGATATTGGAGAACTCTGTCATCACTTGAATTCCCGGATTTGGAAATGTAATTGGGATTTTGCTTTATATATTATTGATTTGAGTTTTAGTTATTAATGTTAACGAAATTTTTACTGACCTAAAACCCTGGTCTGTTATATATTATTGGTTTTGCTTTATATATTATGGATTTTAGTTTTAGTTATTAAGCTTAATGAAATTTTTACTGACCCAAAATTTGGAGCACTCAAATTTTCATTCGAGTTTTTAATGAATTTTTTTATGTAAGTCAAACCATATTATATATAGTCAAATCGTATCCAATTCCTAGGTCGCCGGCAATTTAGGTATTCCGGTCAATTTTGGCCAGAATCTATTTTCGAGGACTAAATTGTATGAAATTAATTACTTCATATAGTAAATTATAAATTCAAAAACTTTATGGGCCAAATTATGAATTTGATGCTACTTGTTGTATTACAAGTGTAATTGACCCTAATAAAATTATAGCGTCAAATTTTAAAATATAGTTGTCATTATATACTGCTATTGATCAATAGAATAATGACTATTTTTTGTAGAACAAAAAAATTAAAATTAAAATAAAAAAAAAAAAAAAATTGTAGTGTCAAGGAGTAATATGAGAGACTTGAACTGGTAATATTCACGACTTCTCCAAAAAAAAAAATCTCGGCATAAAGTCCATGAGAAATAAGTTGGTTAGAACACGAGTTCAAGGAGGACCGTTATAATTTCTAAATAAGCTGCTGAACAAGGAGGAGATAACAATAAAACTCAATCCAGTTGGTCCACATACACAAGTTATCCCTTTTTGTTCCTCTAACAAGCAAAAGTGCTCATAATAAGAACAACTTATAATGTCAAGTAATATTTATTAATTCTGTCAGAGTATATATGTATTAACGACGCTTTAATATTTATTTTAACAACGCTTCTTATTTTAAATAACATTTATTATTTTTACAATATAATTATTAACTTTGGTAGCCTGAGATAACCAGTGATATCTTATTTTCTTATATAATAACTCGAGAGATAATTTTAAATTCAATTATTCTTAATTAATTTTGTTATAATAATGTAAAAAGTGATTCAAAATTTAATTATTCCGAGTCAATTGCGTTGGTCATGAGTCAATTAACTGAGTTTGGCTTAACTCAATTTGGATAAGTTCGGAGTATCGTTCTTTCTCAAACTCTTCTTTTTTCATACAACTCTTCTTTCATTCTCAAATTCTTATTATCCCAATAAACTATATATTTATGAATCAATAAAATTATACTTATAATAAATAATAATACACACACACACACACACACACATATATATATATATATATATATATAATATTTTATACATTACATATGAGAGAGAGAGAGAGTCTTTGAAATAATTTTTTTTAAAATTAGAACATCTAAAAAAATAAATAGTTTAATTTATAATGAAAAATACTAAATTGTATCATATAAAAATAATAACAACACATGATAATCAAAATTTAAATAAAATAAATAAATAATATTTATAAAATAAATTAAAATATTTTTATAAAAAAAATCTTTTATATTAGCCCAAACTATCAAACTTGTGTTATTATAAAGCGGCTTTTTTGAGTCGTCGGCCTCAACCTTGAATTTGTGTCGTATTAATTTTTTTCCTCCTTTGCCTCTTTAAATCTAATTATATTACTATTTTATTTTTTTCTATTAAATTGTTTTAACTTTCTATTTATGCCTCAAAATTTTGTAAAATTTCTATTTTACTTCCAAAATTTACATGTACACGCATTATATGCGTCACCGGCTACTAGTATCTATTATGTTAACATCATATCTGAAAAGTATCATACTTATTTGATTATATTTTCTATTTTTTACGAATTAAAGCATATTTTACCTTTCTGTCTAAGGAATAACAGCTCATCGATGAAATGAACTGGACCCAACTTGTTTAAACTTAACACGACTGAATCTATTTAATAAGCAATTCGATCAAACCCTTTTTACATACGTGAAGGAATCTATAATATATAAGTCAATAATTTATTATTTAAATAAATATTTAATAATTTAATAACGACAACTGTTTCCTCAAATTTCTAATTGAATTTTATATTCTACATTTATTTGATTATTTTAATAATGATCATAATAAATTATTATGTCATTCATGTTTAGATTGATGAACTTGTCTAGATAGAAAACAAAAGACTTGGCAAAAAAAAATTGTGAAATTAAATTTGTACTTTTAATTATAAATTTAATTTTTTTTTTTACCGATTAAAAAAATAAAAAGAGAAGAAAAATTAAATTTTGCGTCCGCGGCCGGTAAGCTTTGTTTGATTAACCTATCAAGTCTAATATATGGTAGCACTTTAGCTCCATGTATTCAAGGGGAAAAAACCTGTGGTAGCTGGATAATGCAGAACTAAGGTCAGAGGGTACATGCATTCAATATTGTGAGATTACATGCATGGCCTCCATCGACTCTTCCCTCTTAGGCTTATCTTAAGCAAATAAAAATCCTGATAACCGGTCAAACAACCTGAAAAGCATGGAAAATTGTACGGAAAAGTGCACATATACATACTACAATATATATATATATGGGAAATAATCTATAGTAAACATTTACTATAGATACTATTTCAGCAAATATATCTTGAACCGTTGAAATAATAATTTTAATGGATGAGATGGAGTCTCACCCGCTATCTAAGATAACGGGTAGGACAAAAAAAATAAAAATTCTCAGTCCATTCGCTAACTTAGATGACGGGTGAAAAATAAAAAAAAATAAAAAAATTATATACACTACCCGTCATCTAAGATAGCGGATAGTGATCCAAAAAAAAATATATTTATATCATCTCCAATGGATAAGAAAAAAAAAATTTTAATAATTTTACACTACCCGCCATCTAAGATAGCAGGTAGTGTAAAATATTATTTTTTCTTATCACTTTGGAGAGGATATAAAAATAAAAAATAAATAAAAAATAAAAAAATAAAAACCACTCCACCCGCTAACTAAGCTAACGGGTTGGAGGAATTTTTATTTTTTTTCGTTGTTAAAGTTAATTTAAAACAAAAAATACTCCATCCGCTTACTAAGTTAACGGGTTGGAGGATTTTTTTTTTCTTCATGTTAAAGTTAGTTTTTAAAATTAAAAAAAAAAATCACTCCACCCACTAACTAAGTTAACGGGTTTGAGGATTTTTTTTTTCATGTTAAAGTTAGCTTTTTAATAAAAATTAAATAAAAAAATTTCACTCCACCCGCTAACTAAGTTAACAGGTTGGAGGAAATTTATTTATTTATTTATTTTTCATGTTAAAGTTGTTTTTTTAAAGAAAAAAAAATTAATTTCTCTCCACCCGCTAACTAAGTTAACGGGTTGGAGGGAAAAATTTTTTTTTTTTTTTTATGCAAGTTATAGTCGGGTAGTATATGTATAAAAAAAAAATTCTTATCACTTTGGAGAGGATATAAAAATAAAATAAAATTGATCACTATCCGTCATCTAAGATAACGGGTAATGATAATATATATATATACTCTCCAAACGGATAAGGAAAAAAATAAAAATAAAATTAACACTACCCATCATCTAAGATAGCGGGTAGTTAATTTTTTTTCTATACATACTCTCCAAAAAAAAAAAAAGTTATTTTATCACTACCCGCTATCTATTTATTTTAATTTTATTTATTTATGTATAGATTTTTTATGCAAGTTATCTTAGATAACGATTAGTGTTAATTTTATTTTTATATTTTTTATGCAAGCTATCTTAGATGACGGGTAGTGTTAATTTTATTTTTATTTTTTTCCTTATCCGTTTGGAGAGTATATATATATATATTATCACTACCCACCATCTTAGATGATGGGTAGTGATCAAATTTTTATTTTTTTTATTTTATATCCTCTCCAAAGTGATAAGAAAAAAAATTATACATACACTACCTGACTATAACTTGCATAAAAAAAATGAAAAATAAAAATAAAAATTCTCCTCCAACCTGTTAACTTAGTTAGCGAGCGAAGAGAAATTAATTTAATTTTTTTTTTTAAATCAAATTTACCTTGCAAAAAAATAAAAATTTTCTCCAACCCATTAACTTAGTTAGCGGGTAGAGTGAAATTTTTTTATTTAATTTTTTTTTTAAAAAGCGAACTTTAAAATGAAAAAAAAAATTCCTCCAACCCGTTAACTTAGTTAGCGGATGGAGTGATTTTTTTTTTTTTTTAAAAAAAAAACTAACTTTAACATGAAAAAAAAAATCCTCGAACTCGTTAACTTAGTTAGCGGGTGGAATGATTTTTTATTTTATTTTAAAAAACTAACTTGAACATGAAAAAAAAAATCCTCCAACCCGTTAACTTAGTTAGTGGGTGGAGTGATTTTTTGCTTTATTTTTTTTAAAAAATTAACTTTAACAACGGAAAAAAAAAATTCCTCAAACCCGTTAATTTAGTTAGCGGGTGGAGTGAATTTTTTTTTTGTATCCTCTGTAATGTCCTAGAATTTTCACATCTTTATTAATTAAATTATTAATTTAATTTCCAACGAGTTAGTTTTACGACATTATTTAAATCTTTTTATGTGATTAATTAATTATGTGATTAAATAATTATGTAATTAATTACTAAAATTAATTAAAGGGGGTCACTAATATGTTATTAAATTAGTGAACAAACCCTAAAGTTTTAATATCTAAATAATTTATGAATTTCCTATTAATTAAATATTCAATTAAATTGAATATAATGAGTGAATTAAATATAATAAATTAATTAATATGATTATTAATTAATGTAAATAATGTGAAATATTAATAATAATATTTATTGGTCCATTTAGTAATTTAATACTTATGGGTTAGAATATTTAATTATTTATTCAATCTAATTATTTATTTAATCATGGATTGAATAATTAATGTGTAAATTATTAAATTAGCCCAACATGGGTCAATTAGTAGCCCAAGAGGAGAATAATAAAATTTGACAATTTAGTAGCCCAAACAATTTAATAGAAGCCCAATTGGTATTTTAAATTAAAGCCCAATGATTGGCTCATTTGAAAAATACTTAATAAAACTATTAATTATTAAAAAGTGAACTTGTGACACTCATTTTGGGACATGAAGAAAAAGCTATCAGCCGACCATCATGCTAGGAAGGAGAGAGAAAATGAGTTGGTTCTTATTTTAGTTTATTATTTATTTATTTAATATTAGGTTGCTTGTTTTGATTTTTGGGAAAGTCTTTTCCCACAAAATCCTCACCAACTTAGTATGGACTAGCTTTCTTGTGCAAGTATCATTGTTATCTCATGATAGCAATTTTAATAGATATAGATTTTATATCTATCCAAATTATAAGTATACTTACAATTTAGGAGCATTGTGTTAGTCATTCTTCTTCTTCCATTTTTCAAGCTAGAGAGCATTTGAGAGTGTAAAAAAAATATATTTGAGAGACTAAGAGAGGAGAAGGAGTTCTTGGTTCATGCCTTCAAACCTCATCACCTACTTTGGAAGAAAAAGAAAGATAGCCATTAAATCAAGGTAATGGTTATTCTAAATCAAATTTTTGTTTTTAATTAAATAAACTAATATGTGTGTACAAATATGTTAATATAGTTAATAATGTGTAGTGGTAATATTTATGTCATGCTTGAGTTTAATAGGTTTGGTTTGTATTTTGGTATAATTTTTATATGCTAAAATAGGTGTTTAATAGTGTGTAAACAAGTTTTGGAATTTATGTCCAAAAATATTTTTATAAAACTTAGGTTTGATGTTCTAATATTATAGAACATTAAATCATGAGAAAAACAAAGTTTGAATCACTTAAAATGGAGTTATACACAAAAAGTTATGATTTATGGTAGTTTATGTGATGTAAAAAATTTTATAAAAAAATAATGATATTAAATCATGAAAAATTAATTTTTCATGTTATAAATTGATATTAAGTGATTGGTAATTTTTTTGGATTTTTATTGTGAAGTTAAAGATTTATTAAAGGTATAATTTTTGTTAAAAATGCACTGTTCACATTCTGCTGGAAATAAAAAAAAAGGGGGCTGGCCGCGCAATGCGCGGACCACTGTTCACAGAGAAAACGCGGAGCCAAAACGGCGTCGTTTTGGCAGAAGGAAATTTTACTCCGCGCGTAACGCGCGGAAGCCAGCGTTCGGGGTTATAAAACGACAGCGTTTTGGGCCGTAAAATTTTGTAACACGCGCAATGCGCGGTAGTAATTTTTTCGACGAAATTACGTTTATGCCCCTCCGTGTTTTTCTTCATAAAATTACGTTTCTGCCCTCGGATCAGTTTTCAACTTAATTACAGAATTGTCATCGGTCCGGATTTTTCAACTTAATTACGAAAATGCCATTCGGGTTAATTTTAATTAATTTAAATATTTAAAAATTAATTTAAAATTATAACAAAAATAATAATAATACAAAAATAATATTGGGGAGGATATTTTTCATTAAGTTTAATATTTAAAATATTAATCTAGTTAGCTAAACCATGGTTAAGTTAAATAAATTTATTATTTATTTATTATTTTAAATGTTAATAATAAATAAAGATGATAAATTATCAATTATTATTTAATGCCTATTAAATAATACTTAAAGAGAGATAAAATTTATAAATTTATTATTTATTATTTAAATATTATTAAATAATAAATAAGGATAATTAGGTAATTAATTATTATTTAATTAGCATTAAATAACGATTAATGATAATTAAGTTATTAGAGTAATAATTTATTATTTAATTTAAATAATAAATAAGAATGATTTGATTATTATTTAACCTTAAATAATAATTAAAATTAATTAAATAATTAATTATTATTTAATTGACATTAAATAATAATTAAAGAGGATTAAGATTAGTAAACTATTATTTAATTTCCTTAATTAAATAATAAGTAAGGTTAATTACTTGGTTAATTATTGGTTGATTAACATTAAATTAAAGAAGGTTAAAACTAAGTTAATAATTATTTATTATTTAATTATAATTAAATAATAAGTAAGTACAATTAGTTATTATTTATTTTAAATAATAACTAGAGTTAATTAATTAATTTCTATTAAAAAGAGATTGAGTTAATAAAATAAATTGAATTTAATTAAACAATTATAATAAGTTGTTTAAAGGTTTAATAAGTGTCCAACACTTAAGAAAAATATTTTCTAACTTATTAAATTATTAACCTAATATGATTGAGGGTCTATAAGGTTAATAATATTGTTTTGACAAATGTAATTTATGTGTTAGTACTTATGTGGTAAATAAGTTCGTTATTAAGCGTATAGTTATGAAAATACGTCGTACTAATTATTAGACCGACTTTATTAATGTTAGGTCTTTCAAAGCAAGTTAGTTAAAGCTAGACAATTATTGTAGCTGAGCAAACAGGCAAGTTCTCTAACCCTACTCAATTATTATCGTTGAACAAGTTTCCATACTTGTATTTATTGTTAAAGCTTGAAGTGGTTTAATTATTTAAAATTATTCCACATCCATATTGTTTATACAATCGCACTTAGTGCATTTGAAGCTTGTTAGTTCTTGATTCATGAACTGTATTAAAAATGTCTGAAGCTAATAGTTCAGCTAGACATTGCGTTTCTAAATTCAATAACTTGAATACTTTTAAAAGCTTATTCAAACCATTGTTGGGTGCGGATTTCTTATATTAAGTCTAAGAATTGAACAACCCTAAATTAGGGGATTTTGTGTCGGGAAACCGACTTTGGCGCCAGTGACTAAATGTAATGCATATACAGCGGGTTGAATAGGTTGATCCCCTTGAAAACCAAACAACTCAAAGGGTCAAAGGAAACTCTATTATACCCTAGTTAGTTCAGGGTCCTTAGTGACCACTCAGCATTTTAAGATTCAAATATTCTGTTTATTAAAATTTGAATCTTGTTTCATTCACAATTGTTATATCTATTGTTGAATCATTGATGATATTTCCCATTCATTCATGATATATTAAATCTATATGATTGTTCTAAACTTGCTGAGCAAACTAGTTGCTCATTCTTGCTATATCATGAACCATTTTTCAGATAATCCTGATTGCTCAAAGAAGGATAAGGGAAAAGGAAAGGCCAGAGCTTAAGTTAGTTTATGCATGCTAATTAGATGCTTAAATTTGTGTTTACTGTTGTTAAATCTTTTGTAATTCCTTATGATAGGAACTGTTTATGTTAAGGTTAATAGACCCTGGTATTGTAACCTTTTTGTAAGGGAACCAATATGTATTATTCCGCGATATTTAAATGCAATGTATGTATTTAATTGTTAGTAATGTGTTGAATAGTGAGAACCAAACTCGAGGTTATGGAACCCGGATTTGGGGTCGTCACATCCTCTCCAAAGTGATAAGAAAAAAAAACATTTTACACTAGTAGTGCAAATTATTTTTTTTAATTTTTTTTTCTTATCCGTTGGAGATGATATGAAAAAAAAAATTAAAAAAAAAAATTGATCACTACCCGCTATCTTAGATGACGGGTAGTGTATATAATTTTATTTTATTTTCATTTCTCACCCGTCATCTAAGATAGCGGGTGGACTGAGATTTTTTTTTTTGTCCTAGCCGTTATTTTAGATAGCGGATGGAACTCCATCTCATCCATTAAAATTATTATTTCAACGGTTCAAGATACATTTGCTGAAATAGTGTTCATAGCAAACGCTTGTTATGGATCATTCTCCTATATATATATATAAGAATGATCCATAGTAATCATTAATTATATCTATTAAATTCTAACAAATGCATCTAGTACCATTTAAATAATAATCTAAGGAAAGAGATATATCTCCAGTCGCTAACTTAGTTAGTGGACAGGAGAAAAAATAAATAAATAAATATAAACCGCTAACTAAATTAACAAATGGAAGAAATATATATATATATATATATTTTTTATTTTTTTCTTATACGAGCCGCTAATATAATTAACGGGTAGAGTCTGGAAATTTTTTTTATGTATTACTCGCTAATATAGTTAACGGGTGGAGAATGAAGAATTATTAATTTTTTTTTATTTGTTTGAGAAAGTACCAACTTGTAATAAATAAATAAAATTACCAACCCGCTAACATAGTTAACGGGTGGAGAGTGATATTTATTTTTTGAAAGTACTAACTTGTATAAAAAATTAAATCTTCCACCTCGTTAACATAGTGAACGGGTGGAAAGTGAATTTTTTTTTTTTAAAGTACCAACTTGCATAAAAAAAAATAATAACAAAAAATTATTCTTTCAACCCGCTAACATAATTAACAGGTGGAGAGTGAATTTTTTTTTTTAAAGTACCAACGTGCATAAAAAAATTAATAAATTATTCTTCAAACCCGCTAACATATTATTATTATTTTTATGCAAGTTTGTACTTTCACAAAAAAAAAAATCACTCTCCACCCGTTAACTATATTAACAGGTTGGTAAATTATTATTTTTTTTTATTACAAGTTGGTACTTTCTCAAATAAAAAAAAAAAAAATTCTTTATTCTCCACCCGTTAACTATGTTAGCAGGTAGTACATAATTTTTTATTTTTTTTTAGATTCCACCCGTTAACTATATTAGCAGTTTGTAAAATAAAATAAAATATATATATATTGTTTATTTTATTTTCCACCCGTTAACTTAGTTAGCGGTTTGCATCTATTTATTTATTTATTTTCTCCTGTCCACTAACTAAGTTAGCGACTGGAGATATATTTCCTCCCTTATATCATTATTTAAACGGTACCAGATACGTTTGTTAGAATAGTAGATATAGTTAGTGTTTGCAATCGATCATTCCCTATATATATATATATATATATATATATATATATATATATATATATATATATATATATATATATATATATATATCGTTGGAAGTATAAAAGTTATATTTATTTAATGTTTATTTATGTTAGACATTTATTTATTAATAAAAGTATATCATTCGTCATTCATTAAATAGTCATCTATTTTGTTTATATAAATCTCTAAATTTATATATATTTTGATTTATGTATATAAATAAGTATTATACATAGAAGATATAAATCATATGCAATATATATAAATAATGATATAATAGTTTATAATCTATGACAATTTGGAGATATTATCATGTAGGTTATAGTCCTTTAATAAAAATGATTTATCTTGATCATGAAAGTTAGACTTCTAATTAAAGTACTAGTGCATTAACAGTACTGTAATATCCCAGATAATTTCAAAATTTTAAATAATATCTTAATTGATTTTATTTAAGGTTAAGGTTTAAACCTAGAAGGTGAGAAGGAAGATGTGTTGAAAATGGGTAAACATTTTTTTTTTTAACATAAATAATTTGTTAGAAATTAAATGTGAGAATATTTTAATGATGCAGGTAGATAATTTATTTAAGAAAGAAATTCAATTGAGAAGTGAAGGTGAATATATTAATATTTATATATATACACCTATAGTTGAGTTTGTTAGTCAAACAAGATGATGTGTGAAGTAAATTAAATACTTAATAAAACTAATAAATTAATTGGTTTTAGTATGGATTAAAAAGAAAAGTCATGTAATATAATTAATTGAATTAATTATATAAGTTATGAATTAAGGTTATGAGTAACAAGTAGGGAAGTGGAATATTGCCTAGAAGGACAATATTAATAAGTTAATTAATTAAGTAATTTACTTAATTAATAAGTTGTTATAGATGTAAGCCCAATATGGAGATATTTGCATGAAATGGGTAATTAAATAAGAGAGCCAATAAAAATTAAGTTATGTAGCCCAAACCATTAAAAGTCAAATGATGGTCAATGGTTGGGAGAAGCATTTCAAGTATTGATTGAGTGTAGAGAATTAACTAGTGTCTAGTTAATTGAATAACCCTAGTTGGTTGACAAGAGAGATAGCATTAACCAATCATTGGTTAATTTCTAGATAAATAAATGTGGGGTTAAGAATTAACCGTGGATGGGTTAATTAAGTAACCCAATGTGGTAGAATTAATTATAGCAAATCTAATTGGATTATATTATAAGTCCAATTGAGGTATTAAACTAGGTCAAATTAAATTAACCTAGTAGTTCATATAATTTAATTTGAACATTGATTTATGTAATAATTAACCAAGCCCAATGCTTGTTTTAATTAAATGTAACATAGGGTAATTAATATTAGCCCAATGTAATAATTAAATTGAGCCCAAACAAATTTAATTGATGAGCCCAATAGAAATATTAATTTGATCCAATGTGGAGCCCAAATGGAAGTCAAAGTGGTGGTCAATATATATACATTGGTGTATATATATATGAATACTTATATAATGATATAAGATGTAAAAATAAAGCTAAAGTGATGTAATAAAAGAGGAATCCCGAATTTTGGAGGGGGCCCCACATGAAAGGTTGCTTGTTGGTGAATTTGGAGTGTAAAATGTCTCAACAACTCCCCACCAACCCTAGTCATTCCATTGGTCAATCAAAATGTCACTCAATAGGTCATTCAAGCTATAGTAAGTTTGGTTAACCCTTAAATTCACCAACACTAGTTGATTAGTGAAGGTTAATGGTGATTAGGGAGGGTCTATATATAGCATCCATCAACATTTTGTTATGTTTGTTAGTTAGTTTTCAAGAACTCCTAGAGAGAAAGAGAGAGTATTCTAGAGAAAAGCTAGCAAGCTTTGAGAAATGGATGATCCACTAAGGAAAGTTGCTAGAGAATGATCAAGGTGGAGTCACAAGCCTAGCTCCTAGCAAGAGGAAGGAGATCATCCATGTCTAAGAGGTTAAAAAGTACTTCAAACCTTTTTAATTTCATTTTTGTTGTTTAAATAAGTTTTAAACGGTTAAAATATATTTTTAACCGATCAAAACTTGTTTTGATGGTCTAGAAGTCTTTAACTATGTAATATATGTATATTCATAGTTTGATGGGTTTAACATGGGTTTTTATATGTGTTTGTGATGAAAAATTTCATCAAACTCATTGAATAAATTTTTACCGACGAAAACAAGTTAATCTAATACGTAGCAGCCCCTTCACGGAATTACTGTTCACGATCCGTAAGTCGGATTTGTGATCCGTCAATTTTGGGTAATAGATCCATGAAATATGAAGATTCTCCAAGTTGAATGACTAAAATCCGATTTAAAATGAGCAAGTTATGGAATTTTTAGTAAAATACATCCATGTTGAAAAATCAGAAAAATTAGCTACTGATCAGCCCCTTTAACACTGTTTTTCGAGACCTAGACAACTCCAAATTTTGTGTTTGATAAATGAAAACTATAGTTTAGGAAAATACGAGTCCAACGCCTCCGACTGGACCTTAATCGGAGTTGTAGATTTCGTTTTATAATCGTTTCCGTGAAGGACCCCAAAACTGTCCGAAAATCTGAAAAGGCCAAAAATAGTTACTGTTCAGTTTGGTCCAGGGGCAGTTTCGTCCACTTTTATTTCTCTAAAAATTCTGAATATTTTTGGAATGATAGTTTGATGAGCTAACTGAGTCTAGTAAAAAGATGGTGATTTTTGATTGTGTAAAACTCAAGTTATGGATTTTACAATAAAGTGTGATTTTTAGAAATGTATCAAAATAACTTTTTGTGTACAACTGAGAAAAATATGAAATTTATGCAGGAGCTTTTCTATGATAACAGGAACTAATCCTGAAAATTTCATAATATTCTGAAAAAGGAATAATTTATGATAAATGGTGCAAGATCTGATTATTTTGGGCTATTTAAAACTAGTAAATGAATTTTAAAAATTACGAGAAAAATATATGTTCAATATGGAGCTATATCCTGTCAAATACCAGAAAATAAGAATTTTTAGAACTAATTTGGTATTTTCATGGAAATGGACTAGTTATGAGTAAATGAATTAATTATGTGATGTGATGTTGAAAATTTAGAAAATAGGATTTATGGCTTGGAAATCCTATGTACGGTATACGCAGATTTTTAATGAGAGATTTAGTCATTGTTGATAAAATTTTATGGGTTTGGCATTTTAGAATGATAAAAATGCATTAATTAGTAAAGTGTAAATAATTAAAATAAATTGTTTATAAGTTTAGGAAATGATTAAGATATTATTAAAAGATTAATAATATTAGAGTATGATAATAGTTAAGAATTAAATCATTATTCAATAATTAATAATGATATGTAATTAATTTAAAATATTATTAAAGGATTAATAATATTATTTAGCATTTAATTAACTATTAAATAATAATAGTTAAGAGTTAAATCATTATTAAATAAATAATAATGATAAATAAAGATTTAGAATATTATTAAAGAATTAATAATATTGTTTAACAAGTAATTAACTATTGGGTAATAATAGTTAAGGGTTGAATCGTTATTAAATAATTACTAATGATACGTGAGGATTTCAAATATTATTAAATGATTGATAATATTGATGAACAATTAAATTATTATTAAAATGATTGATAATAATGAGAAGTCAATTAAAATATTATTAAAGGGTAATAATATTAGCAAGCAATTAAATTATTATTAAAAGATTAATCATAATGATTAAGGTAAACTATTATTAAAAATAAATTAATAATAGTAATGATTATTTAAAGTGTTATTTAACAATTAAATAACATTATAAGTTATTACTAATTGATAGTAAAATTTAAAATATTATCCAAGGTGGGTAATATTATGATAAGTATCGAGATAAATGATGTGATTAAGTTAAACCAAGGGTATGGTCCATTAGTGATTAATTGGTGGATCGACCTAAATAAATATAGGATCCAAGTTTTAATGCAGTGACATTAATAAATGTCAGAATTGCATAGTTTCGAACAAAAGATTTATGGTGTTGAATATGAAACACTGAGTCAAGTCAAAGAGAGACTAAAATATGAAATTAACCTTATTAAATAAAGGGGATGATAAGAAGAAATAAATATCTTTAAAATAAGATTTAGTATTGAGTCAAACTTTGACTGATATTGTGCACCGTTGATCTCACATACCGTGTAGGTGGTGCAAGGAACGTGAAAGATTAACGTAAGCTGGTTATACAAGTTCAGGCAAGTTTTTCAGAACGTGTTGCATTATGTGCATAATTTATAAGTTTGTTATTAAACTGTGATGTGCTCATACGTGGTTATGTGCAAAGATGTGTTAATGTGCTTTTGTGAAATAAGTTGATTTGAACTATTGATATGCGGTAGTTGATTTAAGACAATTGTTCTGCATTGAACTATATGTCATGATAGAGGCTAGGCATGAAACATAGATTAAATGCGAGGCATGATATGCATGAGAAATGTATGTACTGCAAAGCATAAGATGCATGAAGCACGAAGCATGATTGAACTGTTTTTACGTGTTATGTGAAACTGTTAGACTTGCTGAGCCGTCGTGCTCACCCTTGCTTAAAACAAAACATTACAGAGTAGCTTGAGGAAGCCGATTACTCCGGTAGAGGCAAAGATGAAGATTGACTAACGAGTCATCAAGATTGAAGCATAGGTGCTTTTGTAGTAAAACCTTGGGGTAGACTAATTCATTCACTTGTGTAAGTAGATATGAAGAGTTTATGTTTTGTTGTGCTATAGATTAGCAAACTTAAATTGTTAAGAGAACATTTACAGATTATTTGAATATCATTTTTCAGACGTTGTCCTTTATGAATAAGGATAATAGGATGGTGTGATTGAGTCATTATACATATGATCTCAAATTGATTGTAATAGAATGTCATATCATGTATGATATGAAGACATACTAGGAATGTATAAAGATTGCGATTCTGGAATAGAAAGAGATGTTATATAATTGTAAATAAATGATTATTTAGCAATTATAATATTGTTGTAATTCATGAACAATAAGGAAAAGTAGTACTAGTGTTGAACCGGATCCGAGGTTAAAGGAACCCGGATTTGGGGTCGTCACAAGTACTGTGCACATTAAACAAATCATGTGATAACATTTTATTTATAAAATATTTTCACATAAATATTAATTTGTGAATGTTTCTTAATTTTGAAATAATAATGGACTTAATATTGTCATATATATTAATTAAAAATTCTAACGAGTGAAATTATATTGTATTAATTAATACCTCATAATGTTAATTAATATATTTAATTAATATCATGAACATTATTATTGTCAAAATATCTATAAAAATTTTCATAAGATAATTTATTATTGATCATAAAATCTTTACCAAGTCTTTTAATATTTATTATTAAAATAATTGATTTAATTGTTAAATTAATTTATGATCAAATGAAGATAAATTATGGACTTATGAAATTAGTTTAAATATATTGGGGTTATATTTAATTCTAAAATATTTATGTACATATATAGAGAAAATATTTACAATTTATTAGTAAAAGGTTTATTTTAATTAATTTATGGACTGAACTGTAATTACAATTATTTAATGGAATTAATATTTATTTAGTATATTATTATTATATAATAATATATAAATAAGTATCGGAGTCATAATAAGAATTCCTAAGGATTCTCATCCTAACCTAATATAAATCAATTTTATTAGAGAGATAATGCTCAATAAGGATATAAATATATCATTAATCAGATACGTAAAAGTAAGTTATTATTCCAAATCAAAGTAAAGACAAAAAATCGTATACTATCTCTCTTCCTAAGAAAAATACGTAAAAATATTTTTTCAGAAGAGTGCATTGGAGACCATACTCCACATTCACCACAAAGTCATATGAATAAAGATTTTGAGGATAGTCGAAGATCAAACGTGCTAATTTAGCCAAACATTAAGTAATAATTCATATTATAAATAAATAAAATATATATGATTATTATTTTATATAAAATCATAAAAATAATTCTATTTTATTAAAATTTTAAAATTATTTAATAGAGAATTTTCCCAACATATATGGGTTCCTATCTCAGAAACATTCTCGTACCACGTCCAGAAAAACAAAAATATATGGGTGTTGCCAGCTGTATGACTATTGAAGGAACTGCTGATTATATTCTTTTTTGTTGGCATGATTGTAGATTTGTAGTTGCATGGTTACAGAAGGGGCAGGTGCTCCTCTTACTATTCCAGAAAAAAATATTTAAATTACTATAATATTTTTTTTTATTGAAAATTTTAGCCAAGTTTGATAACTCTTATTTTCACAAAGTAATCTATACTTTTAACATCCTTCTTTATTTACTTATTTTTATTTCAGATGTTAGGATAAAATTTAAAGCATCAACAGTTGTTCTTTTCAATCAAAATTTATCAGTCCTAACTTTATATGGCCAAGGTTCTTGAATTTTTTTAAGTTTTTCTACATGTCTTTTGCTTTCATATATATCTATATATATATATATATATATATATAGTGAGAAAAAACTGACTTTATTTCTTGAAAAATAGGTTGGAAATTTAATATTAGTGAGTCAAATTTGAAAAGCTATGTCTGAATATTTGTTAACCTGCAAAATAATTATGGTTACTGGTAAAATGTCCTCTTATGAAAAGAGGAGAACCTTTTCACTTGAAATTATAATCTACCATCAAATTGTCTTAAAAATAACAAAACGTAATTCATAAAATTAAATAATAGACTAATTATAGGATAAAATAATCTATAAATAATATTAATTAGCATAAGTAATCTATTCCTATTTACCATTTTTATAAATAAAAGTAGCCTTGAAGATTTAATTAAATTAAAAAAAAAAAGATTACTTCTAAAATAAATACTTGCACCCACTTAGTCTAATTTAGCGTTTTGAATGCAAAGGTGAAACTAAACAGCAACTTGGTTCTATGGTGTAGTGGTTAGCACTCCAGACTTTGAATCTGGCGACCTGGGTTCGAATCCCGGTAGGACCTTTTTCATTTATTATTTACTTATTTAGTTTTTTCATTTTTAATTGCTTTTCTAAACATATTTCCTTGTATTTGATTAAATATATGTTATTATAATAAATAAACAGCGTTATTACTCAATAAATAAGTGAATGACATTATATTTTTTTTTGTATTTTAAAATTTTAATTTGTATAGTAAACAGTTAAATAGGTCGATTCATTTAATACTATTAATAAATATGTTAGTGTTAGTGTTGCATATCTTAACACAATTAAATAAATAGGTCGGGTGAGTGTGACTTATTTAAGGTGATATATCTGACTGACACGACATGAATTCGTTAAACACGATACGATTGTCACCCCTATTTGTTAGACAGTCCTCTATGTGTCGAAATTTTCTTAAGAACAGTCATTTCTCAAAATAATTTTGGCATTTGTATTTGGCAAAACCATTTTGCAAATTGTAATCTCTTTTATATGTAAATTTTTACTCGAAGAAAAGTGTGGAAAATTTTATTATTTGTCAATAGAATGATTAAAGAAAGAAAAAAATATATACAAAAGAGGACTTCTTCCATCCAATATACTCAAAAAGTAAAACCAATACGTTGAGCATTTACTATAAAATAAGAGGGGGGGGGGGGGGGGGGGGGGGTTAAACATAGTTAAAGATTAATAAATTTGGCAGGGTGCTATTAAAAATTAAAAGTACATACAAATATGGAGGCAATGTGAATAAAATTAATCTAATTAAGGGTATTTAAGCTAGCAATTTTTGGGAGAACCAAGATACAAGTTTATATGATAGAAGTTTTAGAATTTATGAAAGGCCATGGTTCCCCTTGACCACTTTATAGCCACTTTTATAATGGGAAGACAAATGCCAAAACTAACAAAAGTTATGTAACTATCACCAAAAATTGAATGCGTTTGGTAGCTTACCTAGTGTTTGAATATATCATTCCCATACTTTGTTTGGTCAGTAGGAAAGTAGATTGAAATTGTCACACGTATCCCTACATCCCGTGAGGCCGAATATATAATTATATTTGAGAGTTAACTTTAATATCATAATAAAACTTAATATATTTTTTTAATAGTATTTTTTTAGGTTATTTTAATTCATCATAGACACATCCAAAAAGTCACAAGTGAGTGTATTAATGATAGTAATTTTGAGTTTTTATATACATATCCAAGTACCTCATTTGTTATGATATGAGATTATTGTGTTACTAAAATGAAATGATTTTTTTAAAAAGAGATAAAGTAAGAGTAGAGCAAAATCAGAGAGGATAAAAATTACCAAGAAATTGTTTAAATTATATTTTTCTTTAGAGAGGGAAAAGAATTTTAGAGGCAATTTTTTGGATAAAATGTCAATTCTAATGGGATGCCCATTCTGATGGAATATTCTAATAAAATGGTCATTCCAATAATTTAAGATACAAAACGCAGTACTATATATATATATATATATATATATATATATAGGATGATAAATTTATGTACATACATAGGACTATCGGAGAAAATAAAAAAAAAAATCTACAAACTATTATTCTATCTCAACAATATGTTAATCGCAATTCAAATTTTTTATGATATTAATTGACATATAAATTATTTTTCAAAATTTTTTAAAATGAAAATCTTTCGAGTAAAATTGAAAACTGATATCTTGATTCATGGACACGTCTGAACTCCCAGCACAAGGGATCCTCTCATTTGTGGCTGTGGTTGAAGACTTGGATGTTTCATATTTGCTTACATCTCTCATTTTTGTATTTAACACTGTTAATATCTTAGGCGACTGTCAATATATGAACTCAACCAGGTTAAATGTTTTTTTTTTTTTTAAATAGTTCTATAATCATCTCTAGTTCGGCTTAATTCGCTCAAATTTCAATAACAAGGAAAGATAACGTGCAATAAGGAATTTCCCTTATTCACACAAAAAAAAAAAAAATCATTTGTAAGCAAAATTCTGTAATATTAAGGATATATTTTTATTCTATAATCTTTTTTTAAATAATAATTTAGCTTAGTAGGATGATATCATAATAAAATAATAATGATAAATTTGAGAATATTGTATTACTTTATATTATATCAGGAAAAAAAATTGTTGATATTGTTAAAAATAAAAATAATACCGATAAAATAAATATACATTTAACAATACTTTTACAGTTGTAATAATTTTAGAGCCGCTTACTACTTTTATAATTATTCTAGGGTATACGAATTCCCGCCATTACACTTATTATTCAATTTCTCTAAATACATATTTAGAGACAAAACTATCATATTTTACGACACAATAATAATCGTTGCACTAGTATGGTAGTTAAATTTATGTCACTAAATATTTTTTGAGAAAACTTAAAAATATAAAGTGTAATGGAGATGATTCATATACTCCTTCCGTCCAAATTTATTTCTTTTAATTTTTTTTTTAATTTGTTCAAATCTATTTGTCATCTTTTTATTTTAATACTATTTTTTATTTTATTTTTACAATACTACTCTCATTTAATTTTATAACAAAAAATTATTAAAAACAACATGACATATATTGAAAAAAATTATTAACTATGATATTGAAAGGACAACCACACTCATTTTTTTCCCTATTTCTCTCATTTATTTTATTATTCTAGGAAAGAGTTAAAAGATTAAATAAAATAAAAAATATATGATAATAGAGTAGTTAAGATAGTTAATTTGAAGGATTTTTTATTTATTAATATGCATATATTTTTAAATTAGGACAAATAAAATTAAACAAACGGAGGATGTAATAGAGGGAATTCTTTGTCCCATGACTATAATCTAAACTTTAAATATTGATCATTATTTGTTATGGATCAAAATTATCGACTCCTCAACTATTTATGTGGATTTTATCGAAATATTAATAATAAAAAGACAATAACAAAAGTGATGGTCCAGTGATAAAATATTTCTTTATTTGTCGTGCAATGTTACTTGTTTCTTATTAAATTTTAAGATAAAATGTATTCTCACAATTAAATTATAATAGTAGAATTTAAAAAAAGAAAAGAAAATGGAAAGACATCTAAATTGGAAATAGGAGGAAAAAGTTCTAAACGGATGTCAGCAATACGAACAACCAATGAGAAAGTCTCCTTTCTCATTATTGATCTATCTTTTGAAAAACATAAGATGATGAAAACTACAGAAGAAATAGATGAACAAAGATGTCTACAAAATCCGAGCTGGCAAGATAATGGGACCCACAAACAGAAGATACTCTTCCTCATAGCAAAGAGAGCGTGTGGCCATGAGTGAACCAGACGACGAGTCCCACGGTCTTCCAGTTGGCAATCCATGGCAGGCAAGCCCAGATCGCGCGCAGCACAAACCAAGCATCAACAAAACCGGCCAATTAAATCTCCCTCACCAAAATAATCACTATTTTCTCCGTCTCTCTCTTCCCCTATTCTCCTGTCTCCTCTCTCTATCTCTATCTCTGTCTCTGTCTCTATCGGTTGAGCTTGTCAGCTTTGAAACGCCATGTCCGCCATTGCTACAGCTGCAGCTCTATCACTTCCTATCTCTTTTTGCCGATCGTCAAGGTCAAATTCCAAAAGGGTAAGTTCTTTTACTCTTTTTATTGCCAAAATTTTCTGGGTATTTGCTATATCGAGAGGAAAATTTAGTAAAATATATATTTTTCTAGCTTTGATCAGGTATCCAAAATAAATCATAGGATTTTTGAAATATTATATGTTAAATTAATCTGGGTATTTGCTTACTGTGCTATATATTGGTTGATTTATGGTTTTGTTGGTTTGTTTGTTTAGTCTTGTGTGACTAGGAGTTAAATGGAGTACTTGTTTTAGAATTTAAAGAATCAGAATTCCTTTTTACTATAAACAGTTTGAGTTGATTAATTTATATGGGAACTGTAGAAAATTGTAGCTAATGGGGAACCTGTTTTAAATGTAGTTTCATAGTTCACCAAAAGGGCATAAATATGGAAATTTTAGTTGTTTGAAGACTATCCAGGTGCCTATGAGATCTATTTAATTTGGTTACTTATTTAGATGATTTTTTTTTTGGAATCTGCTGGACCCAAAACCACACCAGTTGACTCTTTTATTTATTTTTTGCTGAACTATACGTGCCGGGGCAGAGGAGGAATCTGAAACTTTTTCTTTAATAAGGAAGGATTTAAAACGAAAGGAAAAAGTTAATGCTAACTAGAAAAAGTTATACTTCTTCTGTTTCAAAATTAGATTTACATTTTTAGAACAATGAATTTCCAGGATATTTTTATTTTTTCCAAACATGTACCTAGAGTTTACTAGAAATGTAATAGTAATGGTATGTTAATATTCAATCTACCTAGAAAATAAGTAAAGACATGTTAGGAACTTCATCTCACTGTCTAAATTTAGAAACGTGTCTAATTTTAGAACCAACTAAAAAGCAAAATGTGTATCTAATTTTGGAATTGAGAGAGTATATAATTAATTAACTATACCCTTATATCTAAAGGAAGAATTAGATATATTATCAATTGCGAAAAGCACTTTTTATTGTTTTCTGTTACAGTTGGATGCCTATTCGCTTAACGAGACAATTGCTTATTTTATTGATGCTTGTGCTAAAATATTACATAGTTGCGTACTTGATTCAATGCAAGAGGCTTGCCACTTTGGTTTATCTTTTTTTTCGCGCAATGCTTTTCTTGGCTTTTGCTTTGGAGCCTGTCTTTATACTTGTGTTAGCTTGTTATTAATTGATTTTTTTACTGAACTATTATTGGGTGTGGTATTCAGGGTTTCAAAGGTGGTTTCGGGGTGTTTGCTATATTAGGGGAGGAAAGTGGGCTGGTGGGCAAGAAAAACCCTTGGGGCACACTCTTTGATGTTGAAGAACCTAGGTCTACAGTCCTACAGGTTAAAGGAAAATTTTTGGATGTAAATCAAGCTCTAGAAGTGGCTAGATTCGATATACAGTACTGTGATTGGCGGGCTCGGCAGGATCTTCTTACAATCATGCTTCTTCATGAAAAGGTCTCTATCATTATTTCACTCTTAATTTTAAATATTTGACAAACTAAAAGTTGGGTTTTCTATTTTTTGATATATTCTTTCAAAGTTTTAGATTTATTTATTTTGCTTTCTTTATTTAATTTTGTTATACTTGTTTTCACCCATCTTTTCTATATATTTTTGTCTCTCTTGGGTTTTACATGAAGTTGCTATTTGCTCAAGTTTTCTTTCCATATAATTATGAATGTTATTTGGGGGTATTCTCACTCAGCGATATTTGTGTAGGTTGTGGATGTATTAAACCCTCTGGCCCGTGAATACAAATCCATTGGCACCATTAAGAAGGAACTTGCACAGCTTCAAGAAGAACTTGCACAAGCGCACAATCAGGTCTGAAATTTTGGCTTAAATGATATTATAGTAGCTCTTCATTTTTCTTCTGATATTCTTATTAATGAGCATCCACATCTACATGGTATGATTTTGGTTAGATCGATTTTATTTTCATAATCAACTATCATACACTGCATAATATTTTGTAGCCAATTCAACATTTGTTTCGCAAATATTGGCAGGTGCATATATCTGAAGCAAGGGTAGGTGCTGCTGTAGATAAGCTAGCTTTTATGGAAGAATTGGTGAATGATAGGTTGTTGCAAGACAGAAGCACAACAGAAACCGACGGTATATCCCCTGCTCCTAGTACTTCCACAGAGAGTCTGGATACTGCTAAAAAAAGGATACCCCGGAGAGGGCTGAATGTCTCTGGTCCGGTCCAACCTTACAATCCTCGTCTGAAAAACTTTTGGTATCCTGTTGCTTTCTCTTCTGACCTGAAAGATGACACCATGGTAAGTCAATTCGTCAAAAAATTGTTCAATCAAAATTTCTAACTACAATTTTGGAGCTACCAATTGGACTTTTCATTATCTCCCAAAATAAAGAGGTGGACTTGTACTACAATAAAAAAAGGAAACAAGAATTAAAAGATTTAAGTTTTGCATTATCTTTCAATTATAAAATGATAAGTGCTCAGCACCATGATGGGGTAGCCTCTCAAATTAACATAAATTTTTAGCTGGTTTCCCGTATAGATTATTGAGCTTCTTCTTACATTGCCTTATGAGTGTCCTTTTTCAGATCCCCATTGATTGTTTTGAGCAACCTTGGGTTATTTTCCGTGGAAAAGATGGGAAACCGGGATGTGTAAAGAACACCTGTGCGCACAGAGCATGTCCTCTTGACCTTGGTTCAGTCAACAAGGGTCGGATCCAATGTCCGTATCATGGTAAGATTGAGAAAAATTACTCCAAGGTTTTCAAGTCATATCGGAAACTTCACTTAAATAAAATAGGAACTGAATAAACTTCTTTAACATCTATGGGAAGATTCTAACTTTTCAACTCTTGAAATAAATGAACTTCAGGATGGGAATACTCGACAGATGGAACATGTGAGAAAATGCCCTCAACAAAATTCGTAAATGTGAGGATAAAAGCATTGCCATGCTTTGAGCAAGAAGGAATGATATGGATTTGGCCAGGCAATGACCCTCCTACAGCCACAATTCCCTCTTTACAACCTCCTCCAGGGTTTAAGATTCATGCTGAGGTTAGTTAACTTACATTTATATTCTATAAGTATTATAAAATGAAAAATACATGTTGCATGCTTAAATGTTGTAATGGAAAATTGTATATCATTTTGATGTCCGTGGGAATGACAGATTGTGATGGAACTTCCGGTGGAACACGGGCTCCTTTTGGACAACCTCTTGGATCTTGCACATGCACCTTTTACTCACACTTCCACCTTTGCCAAGGGATGGAGTGTTCCCAGGTTTGTTACCACAATCATTAAAAATGATCTAAATAACTAAGCTATCAAAGAAGAATAACGTATCCTAAGCTATGTTTGGCTACTCAATTCGAAGCCTTGAAATTTGCGTGCCAAATTCTAACTAACTTTCAAATCAATGGAATTGCAAATGTGCTCTCAGCTCCAATTGCGAAACTTGGTAATGAGTTGCCAAACATAGCGTTAATTTATATTGCACATCAAAGGTGATGTCAAGAGTCTAAAAGACTTCCACATAAAGTGACAAAATCTCAATTTCTTAGGTAAAGCTTCAAAACAGTTTTTCCTTGGCACACTTGAGATCCGGATAATCACAGCATATAAAATCATAGTAAGATTTTTGAAAAAGTCGGTATTAATATTTTTAGCATCAAATAATCTTAATTTTCCTCCCTTTGGAATACTTTTTCCCCGTTTTCCTTCATCCATTCTTTTAAAATCCGTGTAGGAAAAATATTACCTTAGATGATTTTGATGTTATTAATATTTCCTTATTCTGATTAAATGAGCTCTGAGCACAAGGACTAAAATCTGAAGAAGCCACATGTTCATAAAGGAATATAAGAACTTACCGATGTTGCATGCTTGTTTCAGTTTGGTGAAATTCTTGACACCTGCATCGGGCCTTCAGGGATACTGGGACCCCTATCCAATAGATATGGAATTTCAGCCACCTTGTATCGTGTTATCAACCATTGGCATTTCAAAGCCAGGGAAATTGGAGGGGCAGAGCACCAAGCAGTGCGCTACACACCTTCACCAACTTCACGTGTGCTTGCCATCGTCTAAGCAGAAGACAAGGTTATTGTACAGAATGTCCCTGGATTTTGCTCCCATACTCCAGCACGTCCCTTTCATTGATTACTTATGGAGGCATTTTGCAGAAAAGGTACAAGTTTGTTCCCAACTAGTAGTCTTTGTAGATGTAGGTGTATCATTTAAGATAGCTCCAGGACATACATAATTCCCAAGAGTACTGACCAACGAATTTCACAGGTTCTGAATGAGGATCTAAGGCTTGTACTTGGCCAACAGAACCGAATGATCAATGGGGAAAATGTATGGAATTGGCCAGTATCATATGATAAGCTGGGAGTAAGGTACAGGTTATGGAGAGATGCTGTGGAACGTGGAGCCAAGCAATTACCCTTTAGCAAATAAAACAAGAAGCTAATCTCTCGCCTTTTATTGCTCTGTTGTAAATCATCGCCATTCTGAAGAACTTCAGGTGATCCAAAATTCCTAATAGTTTTACACAAATTAATGCCCCCTTGGTCCTGGAAACAACTTTGCAAATAACTCGCTGGAAACTGTTGAAATGATCCGAAGCAGAGAGTGAGAATTCTTGTACTACAAGAAAAGAGATGGTTCCTACACACCAAACCCTGTAAAATAAGAGAAACTGTACACTACCTTATATCGTTCCCCCCCCAGTAATGAAGCCATGGAGATTGTTTGACAGCCTTAACTTGTGGCTTGAAATGCCCTTTGTACGCATGTTTTGTTTCGGCATTTGATATAAGAAAATCTGCAAAAAAAGGTTGTAATTTGGCCTTATCACAATTACTCTGATGAATAGAAAATTTGGTGATCCTGTATCAGGATATTATCTCCCCATGTTCAAATTCATAGACTGGAATGTGAACTTTTGTTTGGATAAAAACTTGCTAACCATAGTTTTGTGATCTTAATACAAGATTTTACAACTTTAATTATATTATTGTTAAATCTCGCTCTTCAAAACCCATTATAAGTTTTCGTTTATTTTGTATTATGAATCTTCTCGGCATCACAGCATGGATAAATTATTGGAAAATAATCTCACTACGAAGTTGGATCGTAAAATTCTAAAGTTATATCTATTTGTAAAAAATATATTTAGAATTAAATTATTTGTATTAATTTAATATTATTTTATACTATTTAATTCTTTGATAGGGGATTATTAGTCCTTTAGTATTGAATTATAAGTCCCATAAAATTATTTAATAGCTTAAAATGAGGAAATTATTAATCTCATATTTTTTAGGGGTTATATAATCCCTCATAAATAACCTTAAGAATGATAAAAAAAAATAGTCTGAAGTAATATTAAATTAATACAAATACTTCAATCCCAAGTATGTTTTTTAAAAACAAATATAGCTTAAGTAATAAAGATGGAATGATAATATGTGGATCTCTTTTTTTTCTTCTTCATATCTCATGTATTCACACATGTCGATATTTATGGGTTAAATCACTTTTTATCACTGTACTGAACACCAATTTATATATGCATCACTGAACTGATTTTTTTTATAATCGCATTACTGTACTAGATTTTTTTTACAAGAATTGAATTTTCCGTCTATTAGAAATTCACGGAGTGCTAATTTTGTAAAAATAATTTAGTACAGTGACGTGATTGTAAAAAAAATTAGTTCAGTAATACATATGTAAATTGATGTCCAATACACTAATGAAAAAATATTTTAACCCCTATATTTATTATAGTATAAATTTATCGTCATATATAACAAGATTTTAAATTATTTCATTGCTTCGGTGCTGCTATCAGTGCTATGCTGTTCTATGGTTGCTGCTATGGAGGAGTCCCGTTGCTGTCCAATATTTGTTTCATTCTTCTCGAATCACAAGTGGTTTATAAAATATGAAATACAGAATTTCAAGTGAAACCATATATCAATATTTTTGAAAGATTTTTAGATTTGATCATCTTTTTAAGCCATATCTCCACTTTTTATTTAAAATATTATGCATGTCCTAGGACAAATATTTCAAACTGAACATTTTGAACCATAACTGGGGTGGAGATGGTAACAGCAGGTTGAAAATAAGGGTAAATGTAAGGAGTTTTGTTTTTGTTTAAACAGATCTCCTCAAGAAGGAAAGAGTGAGCCAAACAAGACTAAGTTACCTCAAAGTGTGCATCCGCTTATCCACCACAACCCTATATGTCGCTGGAACAACCATATCTCTCTGTGGTCAGTTCCGTCCACTAACGTATTGAAAGTTGTTCCCAAGCCATGAATTGTTGATACCACCTCCGGTTTACACACGGAGGCTTAGTCCTTCGGTAAACCACCCAATGCATGAGTTGAAATTTTGGTAAAAGATAAGATGATTCAAATTTTATTTATTTCATATATAAAATCAATAATTTTTGGGAGTATTCATAAATAAAAGTGATATTTATGTAAGATACTCTTCACATAAATGATAAGTGAGTTTCGTAGATATTATAAAATATCAAATTTTATTTATAGAATTGAGAATTTTCCAATTATTTTCTACTTTTGCATATGTTTGTAGCATATGTTTGTGTGCGAGTGCGAGTATGTGTGTCGTATGCATGTGCGAGAGAGAAGTTAGTACTCAAATATTTCGAAATGAGTAATTTTATGTGCACCAAAATAAGCACAAACAACTGTGTGCAAATATTATTACATTATGTATTGAATAGAAAAATAATGACGTAAAAAATAAATAAACAGTATGAATAATTTAAATGGTAGGATTCACATATTATTTTTTGTCTCTTTTTGCGTACAACTGTTATTAATGGAAAATTTTGTGTATATAAAATTAATTATTTAGAAATATTCATCACACTACTATATATTTTCTTCAGACATGGTGACTGGAATGGGGTACCTTTAAAGAGGACCAAGGATTCCTTTCTTGCAAAAGGAAAATAATTCCCTGAATTACGACCTTATTTTAAACATTTTAATGGCAAAAAACATGTCACGAGGGTTGTGGCAAGACATATAGCCCCACTAGGAAATTCTTTTCATGCAGGATTTCTAGATATAAAGCATGAGTTCAAAATTTAGTAGAATATATACACAATTTACTATAAATTTATTCAGTGTACAATATTTTGTGAAGTATTTATATACATTTGATGATTATATACATAATTTACTATAAATTTATTATGTGTACTAGACCTGGCAAAACAGGCCCGGGTCCGCCCGTAAATTTTGGGTTGTGGGCTTAATAATTCTAGCCCGCGTAGAAGTGGGCCGTTTTTTGTCCGGCCCGTTTTGGCCTGGCCCGCGGGTGGCCCGCCCCGCCCGCGAGTTAATTTTTTTTTTTTTTTATAAAATGCATGCTGTCAATGAGAATCGAACTCAAGACCTTGAATGCATTACATAGGAGTTCCAACCAACTGAGCTATAACTACTTCTTGTTTAAAGTTTGGCTTTCAACTATATTTGTTCTCATGCTTCAATAATTCAAATACAAATTACTACAAGTGGCAATGAATTATTTGAATGATATTTTATAATATCTTTTGTCATCATAATATTATTCAGAGTAAATTATATAAGAATTATATGTAAAATTAGAATATTATATTATCCAATAGTAACAGGTCATTTGATAAATTTAGGAGAAAATTAAGAATTTGTTGTAATTATTATTCATTATAGTAAAATTGTTCAATTAATTATACTAAATTTAAAACTTTTGATTTTTTTAATTTACCTACATGACATATTATTGTTAAATGATATAAAATTAATATTGATTTTTTAAAAGTAAATTTTACACATTTTAAAATTAATATGAATTCATTTAATTTATATTAATATAATTATAAATATCATAAATTACTTAAAAAATATTACAAGTTATAAAATTTATTATTTTTAAAATTTAACTGAATTATGTCAATTTTAAAATAAATTTTAAAAAATTAATATTAATTTTATTATTTAAATTTAATTTTACATGTCATACTCGTATAATTTCTTATTGTACAAGTATATTGATGTCGGTAGTGAGCCTATTAACTTCAGTGATTCGCATGGTAGTGGTCATTATGACTACTACATAGTTCCCAAAATTTTGTCTATCAAGGTGCTCTGGAAACGGACAATTTACACATTTCAAATTTGAAAATTTGAAAGTTTGAAACTTATACTTTATCCGTTCTTTCTTAGTCAACTTTGTGGGAGGATATATAACAAATTAATAATTGTAATTAATATTTTATTTGACCGATGGAATTGAATATAAAATATAAATATTATATGTTTTATATTTATTAAAAAAATCTTGCATATTGCAATTATGTAGGCTAAAGTCATAATAAATAAATTTAAAATTAAATAAATAAATTTTTTTTTTCTTAAAAAAAAAAAATTACTCAAATGGCCCGCGGGCCGGGCCGGGCCGGCCCGGACGGGCCACGGGCCTAACTTTCTCAGCCCGTAAAAACCCGGGCCATTTTTGGCCCGGCCCGCCCGTTTGCCAGGTCTATGTGTGCAGTATTTTGTGACGTATTTATATACATTTAATAATTAGAAAATTGATATCTTTACAAGATTTTTTGATATTTTCACATAAAAAGTGTCGTTATAGATCTATAACGACGATTTTGACTGTAATATTTCAGATATTTACAATAATTGTAAATAAGATTTGAAATAATTAATTAAAGGTTATGGTTTAAAACTTAGAGTTGTCGAAATGAGATGTGTAGAAAATGGGTAAACATTTTTTTTAAACATAATTTATTTGTTAAAAATTAAATGTGAGAATATTTTAATGATGTATGTAGAGAATTTATTAAGGAAATAAATTCAATTGAGAAGTGAAGGTAGTTATATTAATATATATACACCTAATGTGTGCTTGTTAGCCCAATAATAAGATGAGTAGAATAAATACTCAATTAAACTAATAATTTAATTAGTTTAAAATATGAAGTAAGGAGGGAAGTCATGCAATATAATTAACTAGGTTAATTATATTAGTTATGAGTTAAAGTTATAGAAAAACTAGAATGGTTGTCTAGAATGACAATATTAAGAAGTAATTAATTAAGTACTTAACTTAATTATTAAGTTATTGTATAGAGTCCATTAATGGATTAAATCAAGCCCAATATTTTAATTGATGTAAGTCTTGTTGGTAATTATATAGAGGTCCAAATAAATTTAAGAATCTAGCCTCATGAAGAGTCCAAGTAATTTAATTACTACTAGTGGACTAGCTCAAAAGGATTATAGATGTTAGCCCAATATGAGAATATTTATATGAAAGATGTGTGAGTTATGTTGGGTAGCCCAAATAATTTAAATAAGAGAGCCAAATGCAAAATAAGCAATATAGCCAAAACATTTAAAAGTCACTTGATGGTTAAAGTGTTGAAAATTTTGGTTGAGTGTAGAGAATTAACTAATGTAGGGTTAATGGAATAATCCTAATTGGTAGACAAGAGAAAGCATTAATCAAACGTTAGTTAATTGCTAGGTAAGTAAATATGATTATGAGAATTAATTATAGATGAGTTAATTGAGTAACCCAAGATGGTAGAATAATTTAAAACAAATCTAATTGGATTGTGTTATAAGTCCAAATGAGGTATTAAACTAAGTTAAATAAATTAACCTAGTAGTCTATGTAATTAATTAAACATTGATCCATGTAATAATTAAACTAACTCAATGCTTGTTTTAATTAAATGTAACATAGGGTATTTAATGTTAGCTCAATGTAACAATTAAATTGAGCACAACCAAATTAAATGGATGAGCCCAATATATTTAAATCCTAGAGTCCAATGTGGAGCTCAAATGATAGTCAAAATTGGTCAACATTTATATATATATATATATATATATATATATATATATATATATATATATATATATATATATGTATGTAAGTATGTATATTTAAGCTGTAAAAATAAAGCAAAAATGAGGAATTTAATCCCATTTTGCTGAGATTTAGTAGTCCCCATAAGGGGGTGGCTTGATTTTGCTTGGTTGCTTTACTTGTACACAATATCAAAGTGGTTCACCAACCCTAGTCAATCACCTAGTCATTCAAGTGGTCAATCCATCCAATAGTAATCTCAATTAAGCCTTAATTTGACTATGTTGATGGATTAGGAGAGTTAATGAGGGTTTAGCAAATGACTATATATAGAGTGCTCCACACAAGTGTTATGTTGGTTGGTGAATTGCTAGAGCATTCAAGAGAGAAAATAGAGAGCATTCTAGAGAAAAGCAAGCAAACACTTGTGAGTTGAAGGAGATTGCTAGAGGAGAAGCTTCGTGGATGGCACATAGTTTCATAGCATACTTTGGAAGGAGAAGAAGAAGAGCATCCATATCCAAGAGGTTAAAAAGTGTTCTGAGTCTATATATGTTTTAATCGGTCAAAAAGTATTTTTAACCGATCAAAAGTTATTTTGATGCTCTAGAAGTCTAAATCTAAGATATATAGGTAGATTCATGATTTAGTATATTTAAAACAAGTATTGGCATGTGTGGTATACAAATAAATGGAAGAAAATTCCATATTACGATTTACCGATAAAACCCTAGATGGTTCGATCTTAAATTTCTTGTCAAAACGTTTTCAAAAATGTGATTGAACCATGAAATGTTATAAAACAAGAAGTTGGGAAGACAATAACACTGAGTTGGTGTCATATGGATGTGTAGATGTTATTTTATTCAAGATTGAACAATTAAAACCAAAGATTTGTGATTTTAATTTTTACTTTGTCCTTGTGAGCAGTTTTTAGTCCAGTTTCGTTCAGAATTTGAATTTGTGATCTAAAGAGAAATTGTAGAGGGAGAAATTTTGATGAGAATGGACTAAAGAATCACCCCAAAATATTTTAAAATGAAGAAGTTATGGCTATCGGAGGGTCGGAGGGTCGAGCAGACAAAACTTAAAAAATGATTCTGCAACACAAGGGCCGGAGCCCTAGTTTTGTACTAAAACGAAGGGCGGGGCCCTAATTACTGTTCATAGGCAGTGCATTTTTCATTCCGGGTCAGATCGGGCCATTCGGGTTGAGTCGGGTCGGTTCGGGTCATTTAAGTCCAAATTAGATAAAGATGTTTAAAAATTAATATAATTAATTTGGGATCCAAGTTTAATAATTATTTATTATTTATATAATAAATAAAGTAAATAAAGTCATTATTATAATTAATTATTACTTAATTGATAGTAAATAATAATTAAAGCAAATAAATATAATAGCTAATTATTTATTATTAAATAATAAATAAAGGAGGATATAAAGTTAATAAATAATTATTTATTATTTAATTAATATTAAATGATAAATAAGGATGATTAGATAATTAATTATTATTTAAAGGATATTAAATAGTAATTAAAGAAAGATGAAGTTAATAAGGTAATTATTTATTATTTTAATAAATAAAGATAATTAGTTAATTAATTATTATTTAAAGGATATTAAATAATAATTAAAAGGAGATGAAGTGAATAAAATGATCGTTTGTTATTTAATGAATATTAAATGGGGTTAATTAATTAAGGGAGTGTTATTTAAATAATCATTAAAGGATTTGAGGATAATTAATTAATTGATTATTATTTTAATGATATTAAATAATAATTAAAGAGAAATAAGGTTATGTAAATAATTATTTATGCAAAGATAAATAAACAAGTAAGGTTAATTAGATTAATTATTTATTTAATTAATATTAAATAAATAAAAAGGAAGAAATTAAAGGAATAAGAAAGTAATTAAACAATTTATATTTAATTGTTTAAATCTTAAATATTGCAAAATGAGTAAATTATTTATATTTAATAATATTAATAAGTGATTAAAATATTATTAAATGAATAATAATATTAATAAATAATTAAAATATTATTAAATAGTTAATAATATTAATAAGTGATTAAAATATTATTAAATGGTTAATAATATTTGAATGTAGTTGTATATTATCAAATGTAGATAATATTTTGAGGTATTTGGTACATTATTAAATGTCCAAATCATTAAGTTATATAAAATAAAAAAGTTTAATTGAATTAAACCAATGTAGATAGTCCTTTGAGACTAATTTAGACAATTTATTAAAAAGTGGGTCGTGCGGAGAACGTGTAGTGAAGGCATAAGTTGGTTAAGCGTACCCGATATGTTCGAACTGTATTTGGGTTAGGATTTTTGTCCGGAACTTAAGGGTTCGTTTATCTGATATCTTAAGAATTAATAATTTAAAATTAGAGTCTTATATAAAGACTAATTAATAGTCATTGTATCTAATGATTATGTCAATTTTATATATAAATTATAGGTTGAACGAAAGACGCAAAATAAGCGTAAATGGTAGAAGTGAACCAGATAAGTTTTTCAGAACTTGCTCCTATGTGCATTTCTATGCAACCATATGTTATTAAATTATTGATATGCGAATATATTAATGATATTTGTGTTATGTGAAACGCATGAATTATGATTATATGTGAAGTATCTACAAAATAAGAAGCATGATTTGATATATGCTAGATGTGTATTATATGCAATGCATAAGAAATATGAAACATTCATAAAATGAAAAGTATGACTTACGTATAAAATGTAGAGTATGTTTAATATGTGAAGCATGCAAGGTGTTATGTGTAGCTGTTAAACTTGTTGAGCCGCCGTTCTCACTCTTGCTTAAAACCAACATTTTCAGATAGTGCAAATTATTCGAAGTTTTTGATAAAGATCAAGAAACAAGAATGCATACTACTTTCACTGAAGGTCTAAATGTCTATTGTAGATATCAATTTGAATTGGACAGGTAAAATGACTGTTTAGTATAAGACTTAGTTGATATGTAATATGAGTGTTAAATACTCAAAATGATTGTAATAGAATGTCGTATCATGTATGATATTGAGACATACTAGGTTTGTTTAAAGATTGAGATTCTGGAATAGAAAGAGATGTTGTAGAATTGTAAATTAATGATTATTTAGCAATTATAATATTGTTATAATTCATGAACAATAAGAAAAATGTTGTACTCGTGTTGAATTGGATCCGAGGTTCAAAGGACCCGAATTCGGGGTCATCATATTGACCGTCGCTATAGGTATATACGACAATTTACATGTGAAAATATCAAAAAACTCTGTGGTAATATCACTTCCCAATAATTATAATGCCCGCAGGTTCTACCATTATAAAAAAAAGTGAAAATTAAAAATGGTATTTCCAAATTAAAATTGCCTTATGTTAGAACAATTATATTACGTTCTCACGTTCAAAAAGAAGAGTTTCATTTTTAATAATATTTTTTGTGGCAAATATTAAACCGTGAAAAGGACACATTTAGATTTTTTTTTTTACTTAATAATTAATTTGAGTCGATAAAAATTAATGTTGAATAATATACTTAACTATGACTTATATATGAATCCTAATATTGTAACTTAAAAGTCTATTAAAAAAAGAACTAATTCTCATTTTTCAATAAATGGGAAATTATGACATATATTTTCCATGGCTCATAGAAGATTGGGATTCCTTTCCCATATATGTAGAAAATAGCCTTTTTTTCCTCCCAAATAATAAAAGCCCATTCGGGAGAAACTTAAGCAAGCCAATTTATAAGTCATTTATTATATTTGGGTGTTTTACAACGGCTTATTTTATGCCTTATAAGTTATTTTTTAAGTAAAAAAAAAAAGTAAGATTTTGTTACTTATTTTAGACTAACTTATCAGTCACTTTTTTTAAGTTCGTCAAAACTTATGAATTATCTATTATACCCCTAACATATTTTGCAGAATTATAACTCATCTCCCTCTTCTAACGTAAACATTACAGCCTCTTCTAACGTAAACAACAGACATTCTGCTCTGTACTCCATCTCATTCCTACTCGATCTACTTTTATTGTTTATCGTGGCCTTCAATTCCTAGCAAATCCAGGTACCTTTCCTATTTCTTTCTACTTACACTGGCTTAATCTCTGTAGAAATCAGTGGACTAAAGTTTGAATTTTTTCTGATCTTGTTTGTGATGATACTTAAATCTTAATATGAAGTTTGATCTACGTGGGTTTATAATTTTAGTTTTAGATTTAGCCTTTGAACTTTTCCTCTAATATGGATGTATTGCTTGATCTGAAATAATTTTTGCACGTCATTCTTTTGTTAGTTCAAGTTACTGATTCAATTGATTCACTTTCTACATATAAATGGTTATGAATAGATTTTTGGATTAGTTTTATTAGTTCTTTGTTTACCAAGTGTAACTGATTTATACAGGGTAAACAATTATTTATTTGCTTGTGTTTTCTTGTAATTAAAATTAAGTTTTTTGAAGACCCAAAACAAAGAATGTTATATATTTAAATTTTGCAACAATTTTACTTTATTTCCTTCTATTTTACCCACATTTGTATCATTAAGGAGAAAGGATGTGGCTTGTGTTGGCTAAAAATAAAAACTTTTTGTTGGGTTTGGTGATTTTTACCTCTTTGGCATGTTTAAGCCATTGTTTTAGTTAGGGAAGTTTTGTACATCCATGTACCAGGTAGAAGTTTTGTTGTTTATTGTATGCATGATTGGTTTTCTGGTTAAAAATCCTTAAATCTTTTTCACCCTTTGGTAACAGTTTTGAGATGTATTAAGAATTTACAATTTAAGCATTAGTCTCAATGTGTGAGACACTAACTAGGCAGATGTGTTGGTTTTATGAATGTGTGAGATTACTCGTGAAGTAACAAGTCCCAATTGTTGTTTCAGAAAATTGATTCTCTTCACTGATTTTCATTTATACTTTTAGTAGTTGTTGAGTATCTGTGGAGTGCAGATACATGGCTTTGTTTCACTGATGTTCATTTATACTTGTTACACTCCTTTTTCTGTTTGAGAATATTTTAAACTGTGACATAAGATGTTTATAATGATTGTTATACTTTTATCCTATCTGATACATAATATGACTTTTTTACTTTTGTTATATTATTGTTTGGTGTTTATGAATTACATGAACAATGAAGGAATAAGGGGATCGAAAAAAATTCACACAAGGGGTAGAGGAGATAAAGACATTGACGAAGGCTCAAGCCAAAGATCTGCAAAATGGAATGAATATGCTCATCAAATATTTATTAAGTTATGTGTGGATGAGATAAGAAAAGGAAATAGAGATGGTAATCATTCCAACAAAATAGGTTGAAATGATCTTTTGAGCAATTTCAATACGGAGACGAACCGAAATTATGATTTGAAACAAATAAAGAATCATTGGACGCAAATGAGAGGAGATTGGTCGTTGTGGCAGCAATTAATGTATAAGGAAACTGGATTAGGTTGGGATGAATCCTAACAGAATGTTGATGCGTCTGATGAATGGTGGCAAAATAAAATTAAGGCATGCTCAATAAACTTTATGAGATGAGTAAGTTAGACTTTATTAATTATTTTTTTCAAGGTAATCTCTTAATTTTTTTTTTTCTTATACTATATGCAGATGAACAAAGAGTTTGTCAAATTTCATAAGAAAAATTGTTCAATCTACAACAATGAGTATCATGAGTTATTTGCAAGTGTGGTTGCTACGGGTGAGGGTGCATATGCACCAAGTCAAGTGTTTGTCCCTCAATTAGTGTCTATGCAGAGATCAGGAGTTGATCATGATGATTACTTTGATGTTGATATCGAGGAGATGTATGTGGTGGTGGTATTGGCTGTGAGGGTAGTGGGGATAGTGATGATCTACTTATGGGAGATAACGGTGGTGAGGGTAGTGGTGCCCGTGAGATGTTTTCTAGGCCATCAAAGAGGGCATCAAACGAGAAGGATAGTAACGTGAAAAAAAAAAGAGAAAAAGGTAACAACTCGGGAGCATCTATCCAATCAAATTGATTCAACGTCAAATATCATGCAGAGCAGAAGTGTAACCACAATGACATTTCCTGTACAACAGTCATTCATGCATACTTCAACCGTGTGTATCAAGTTATTGAGTGAGCTTCCAAATGTGGGTCAAAATATTCCATTTTGGAATGATGCATACATTATTTTCATGAGCAAAGAGGCACGAGAAATATTGTAGCTCAGCCGGATATTGAGCCATGCTTATCATTGATCAAGCAACTTATGGAGATGAAGAACTCTAAGATGCCCCCCACATTGCTGCCCTTGTTCACTTTTCTGCAGCTATTCTGCTGCAAAAAAAATTCAGCAGACTTTGTTTCTTCTGTTGCGTTTAATTCTTGTGATTGTGTTTCGGAATGTTTATAAATTTGTAATGGGTACTATTGTCTAGGTTGGTTCGTTGCTGATGTATACATTTTTTTATGTATGGTAAGAAAGATACTGTCTTGAATGCTTTCTACAGTGTCTATAATGATCAGATTCAAAAGTGGGTTAATTCCTTTGTGCTTTTGATTGTTAAATTATTATATGCATGTTACTGATTTTGTATTACAATCATCTGTGTGCAGAAATTACAAATTATGACCTGCAGTAGTTATTAAAACTAATTAGCCAAATAAATGATAGTTGTCCCTTTTTATTGGTTTATCTATAGTGTATAAAAGCAAAGGTACTTTCAGTAAAGGTAATCCTACACTATGATATCCATTTTCCAAATATATGCAATGAACTTGTGATTGCTTTAATCCAGTTAAGGTGATTATAATTTATTGGGTAGGACAAAATATCAAATAACAACGACAGAGCAGGTTAATGTTGCACTAGCTGCATGCAAAGCTCTGAAATTGGACAGCCTTGTAATTATTAGAGGTATCTATCTGTCTTTCCTCTTATCCTCCTCCTTCCCTTCGGCTCATCCTCTCTTAACAAGAAACTTGGGTATGTTTTACAGGGGTAATATCAAACAAAGATACTACACAACTTGCTGAAAATTTTGCTGAAACAAAATATCCGACAAAGGTATTTTGGGTTTGTGAATGTTCACTTTGATAAAATTGACATCTATATTGCATGTTACTTGTCACAATCATTTTTCTACATGAATACATGTTTTGATCATTAAGAATTATTTTGTATATAACAACAAAAGGAACTTTAAAACCTCTACTTTTTTTCTTTCTTCATTGAACTAGACCATGGCAATTGATTGGTTTGGAATCTTTAGGTGGTTGGTGTTCCTGTTACATTGAATGGTGATCTCAAGAACCAGTTTGTTGAAGCTAATATTGGTTTTGATACTATTTGTAAAGTGTGCCATCATGAAGTTTTGATTGATTACATGAAATTGTTTCTCAATGCGATTCTTTTAAGATTACATATTGCTAAATGGGTTTGGAAAAATAATATGAGTATCATATTCCCCCCTCTTATCTAGGTTAATTCTTAGCTCATTAGCAACGTCTGTACTGATGCCCTTTCAGCAAAAAAGGATTTACTTGCGCACAGACCATGCTTTGTACATCTTATGTTATGTATTCTTAAGTGTTTATAGGCTGTAACAATGATGATTGATGACTGACTGCAAATTTCAGGCCTTGTTTCTGTAGTTTGAGTGTGATTCTTTTCACTTGTTGTTCGAATTGCATTCTTTATTGCTGGTTGCACCTCTTTATTGTTTCTACAGAATATTTGTACTAGTTGAACTCTATTAATGTCCTTTTTAGTAATCTTTACATTAAATTTTAAGTTATAAGTTATTATCAGCCAAACATCTTTATAACTTGTTTTAACTTAATTTTTGACTTATCAGTCAAATTGGTGTCTAACGCTAACGCATTTACTTATAAGTCAACTTATATTTTAACTTTAAGTCAGTTTAAAATAAGTCGTTGAACGGACTCTAATATGGGGTTGAGTGTAAGCATACAATAGCTTCTATTAAAGCATTCGTACTCTAAATTGTTGTCAGCTCGGCATCAGTAATCCGTGTTGACGATAGAACGTAACTGATCATTTTTTATGTTGATGATGATGAAATAAGTACCATTTATATCTTCTTGTCGTGTATGCATAATACTACGAACGATGAGTTTGTTCATTTAAATATTGGGGGTATTTTGGACAATATCCTTCGTTCGTAGTATAATATTGCATATATCTAGATATTATACTGTTGACGAGGGCTATTTAAACCGTTAAATCTCAGTCTAGATGACTGAGATATATATACTAGGGATAACCCGTGTCTAAAGACACAGTGCAACTAATATAACAATTGAATACTGTATCCAATATTTCTAAATTAAAAAATCTAAAACTGTTATGGACTCTCAGTTCCATAATAGAACTGAGAGTCTAACCATTAATACAAAAAGATTGATACTCAATACAGTCATAGTTTTTTTTTAGGCAAACATTAGTGTGCTACCCATTCTCAACTTAAAATTAGTTTTTGGCAAGTTTGAACAATTAATTGGTTGACGATAGCGGCTTCAAATTTGTATAATATAGTATTTTTGGGGTATCCCACACACCTTTCTTTTATTGACAAAATGGAATAAGAAGTTTGGCAGCATTTATTTGTCTCCAGTATCTCTAACTATCGATCAATATGATCCATGAACAATATTTTCTGTGAAAAAAGGGTAGAACTGCAAGTCATTTGGTGGGATCCAATGAGAAAAATAAAAAAGATGTAAAAATGCAAAAGAAGAAAGGCTTTTGCATATATACCCAAAAGTATAAAATAACCCCTCTAAGTTCAAACAAAAAAGTATTGTCATAACACTAACTAACTCGCATCACCATAACATTTTTTTCTCTATACTTTTTCGTGAAATTGGACAAAATATTATCATACCATGAGTCAGAGCCTACTACAATAGTTGCTCTTAATATAGCCCGCAAAAACACCAAAGAGATGACACGTAATTACTCGTGCCTGAAGGCACGACGTAGGTTAAAATTTCAAAAATACTATATTACGTAAAGACTCTTTAAAACCTAAAATAACTTATAAATCAATTAGGATGAATCTGAACCGTCCATGTGATTTTCCGCCCAAATCAATTTGCATGTGGAAACATAACGACCGCAATACCCGAAAAATAGAAAAATGGCGTCAATGCTAAAAGGGTGACCCATGTTATTTACGTGCAAATTTTTTTATTTTATTTTATAATAATAATAATAATAATAATAATAATAATAATTATTATTATTATTATTATTATTATTAGTAATAGTAGTAGTAGTATTAGTAATTATTATTATTATTATTATTATTAGTATAATTATTATTACTATTATCATTACTATTACTATTATCATTACTATTACTATTATTATTATTATTATTATTATTATTATTATTATTATTACTGCTACTGCTACTGCTACTGCTACTGCTACTGCTACTGCTACTGCTACTACTACTATTATTATTTCTATTATTATAATTATTATTGTTATTATTATTTTTATTACTATTATTATTATTATTATTATTATTATTTCTATTATTATAATTATAATTATTATTGTTATTAATATTATTATTACTATATTATTACTATAATTACTATATTATTATTATAGTGTAGTGGTGAATTTGATTAGGATGAAAAATGTGAGTTGATAGATTTTTGAAAAAAATATGTTAAATTAGGAAGAAAAAAAAATGAGAGATATATTAGTGACCGTTGGATGTTGAAACTTTCGGATATATATATATATATATATATATATATATATATATATATATATATATATATATATATCCCAACTTCTAGAATTTGGACCCCTCTCTTGGGCCATCTATATGAGCTCTTTTTTAATTAAAGTTTGGGCTCTAACTTAGGCCAATATAAATTCTCTACAAGTCTTATTAATGCTTAAATGGTTGGGTTTATTAATTCTCACGTTATATGTACATACATTTGGCTAACCATATTAACTTTCTACCAAATTTATAAACATTAGACTTAGGCTTACGTACCCATCACCATAGAATTAGCTTAATTATCATTTTAGATTTATATTAATTTCCTTTCATGAATTAATCAAGCTAATTAAACACTTGAGTAATCCATTAATCTTTTGTTTAATATAATTACATTTTTTATGAGGCTTACCTCATTAATTATCTTGAACTTCTATATTGTCATACAAGACATATCATCCAAGCTTAATTAATTCATAACATAAGTTTTAACATATAAATCTCATAATTTTAATAACTTATCTTAACTTCTTCATTGTCTCATGTTTTATTCAAATTATTTGAATCTTTTAACTTTATTAATTTCCATTTACACTTCTCATCGCATAAACACATATATAGGCACATACCCTTAACCACCACATATAGTCATTTTTCAATAAATTTTATTTTCATTAATAATAAAGTTATATGATTTTTCTTGGTCATTACATCTCAGGTTGCTTTCTTCAGTATTGTGCTTAGTGCAGTAGTAGATACGTGTCATTTGTTTTGTAAATATAGTTGTTAGATAGAGTTGTTGTTGTCTTATCCTTATCACAGGCCCACGCGAGGATAAATATTGAGGAGTGTATGTTTAAGCTTTATGATCTTTATCATAACTTGCCACTGACTTGTCATGTGACGCCCCCAAATCTGGGCCCACACAGCCCAAACTTGAGTCGTCAAAAGACTACAACAAAATTATTACAACAAAGCACAACGTACAACAATACAGTGTATAATAATACACAACTAAGTCTTCACTATTATTGCCACACTATTTTACAAAACGTGAAGACTATGATAACTATTCCTCGGACCCTCACTCCATTCCCCGGCTAGACCCTGTTATGTTTTCATCTCCTGTTGAAAAACAATGGAACAAAAGAAAGGGTGAGCTTAAATAGCCCAGTAAAGAATATCATGACTAAGATAATGACGAATAAATTATCATTAGTCTTCAACAGTTGAGTTCTTGATAGAATACAATAGACTACAAGGTTTATATCAAAAACTGCAGTTAAATTCTTAAACAACGTTCAGATCAATAATAGCAGCAGAATGAGTAATCTATTAGAAGAATAATGCAGACTATAATGTCCACTCGGTTCTCTTTTTAGGAAAAACATCATCAACTTTTATCATCTGAAATATCATTAGTCAAGATAATACAAATTCACAGTTCCTGATCATAATCATGCAGATCAACAGTTCATCTTTGCACTACGGGCCAAAGACATTCAATATAACACCAACGGTCATGATTATACCAGATTCAGCCTTTGGTCATAATCATACCAAACAACAGTTCATCTTTGCACTACGGGCCAAAGAGAACATTCACCACGTGCCATAAAAGACACCGAACAGATGTATCACCTTTAACCTATTATATCGCCTTTAACCTATCATCTGTTCAACAAATATATCACATCTGTGCCCCCGGCCACAGATATTCACAACAGCTTGATTTTTGGATGATTAGAATGATATAAATGATGAACAGAAGAAATAGGATAACAATAAGTATCGGAAGTTTACTTTGTACAGATTCAAATAATGTCCAAATTGTCAACATGATGTGGAGTGAAATTCAAGATCCACAGTTCAGAATAACGGTTACAATTCAATAGAAAGGTTCACGTAAATAGGAAGGTTCAGTTGAAATAATGAAGTTCAACTATTATGGAACATATAATATTTTCAGGAATTATAGAAGCAATAGTTCCATAATAAATTTCGATTTAGGAGTATGAAAGAAAATAATATCCCTTACCGTAGCAGGTTTGATTAACAAAAGGTGAAGGAATTTAATACAAAGGGTTATTCACCAACAGGCGGCAATCCGCTCCGTAAGGTTATTCCCACAATTTAATATAATTTGAGTACAAAGAGTTATTCACCAAACAGGCGGCAATCCGCTCCGTAAGGTTATTCTCAGAGATTAATAATAAATGAATACGAAAGGTTATTCACCAACAGGCGGCAATCCGCTCCGTAAGGTTATTCCCACAATTTAATAGAATTTGAGTACAAAGAGTTATTCACCAAACAGGCGGCAATCCGCTCCGTAAGGTTATTCTCAGAGATTAATAATGAATGAATACGAAAGGTTATTCACCAACAGGCGGCAATCCGCTCCGTAAGGTTATTCCCACAATTTAATACATGGAAATAAAAGGCACGTCTTATGAGTAAGGAAGAAACAATATTATTATCGAGAATCAAATAATGATAATCCCTTACCATAGTATGTTTGAATAATGGAAGATGAAAAAGATGGTATCCCTTACCTCAACACGTGATTGGATATTGATTTAAATGAGGTTGATTAACTTGAACAGTACACGTATACTTATAGATCTTCACAAATACTCAAGATGACTTAAGCACACTTAGAGAGAACTTTCACAAGAAGTATTTAGAGAGAGAAAGAAAGAACAAGTAAGGAAGTTTATGAAAAATCCTTAAGTTAAGGCTTCTATTTATAGCCAAAAATCTTATCATTCATTTAATCTAAACCATTCATTTAAAGATCATCTTTTAATCTACACCATCCATTTCAAATATTATATTATCTTTAATCTACACCATTCATTTCATATCACCTAATAATCACCTAACTTTATATTATAAACAAATCAATTCAATTATTCAACAATAATTCACACTTTAATCTACACCATTCATTTCATATCACCTAATAATCACCTAACTTTATATTATAAACAAATAACTTTATCAATTCAATTATTATGACTAATTGTTATAAATACAGTATAGTTAGCTCTTAGATATCAAGTCAATAAATTAATGAAATACAACTGTTTAAATAACATCATAATAGAGATAACAATAATGTAAAATAAAGCATACGTTACTGTGTAATGACAATTATTGATTCAATAATGTGAATTACTGTGCATATGTTACTGTGACAATTATTAGGTTCAATAATTTTAAAAACAGTGCAACAACAATTATTGACTCAATGATATAAAATACAGTGTAATGACAATTATTAAATCAATAATGCAAAATACTGTGTAACAACAATTATTGAATTGATAATATAAAATATTATGCAGTGACAATTATCGATGAAATGATGCGTAACAGTTACGGTGTCAATTATCAGACCAATAATATGAGACACTATGCAATACCGTGTGTTACTGTAGAGTACCGTGTGCTACAGAAAATACCATAAACTACCGTATGCTACTATTCTTTTATCACCGGTATTTTAACAGTTCCGTTGACTATTTTTATTTAAAAAGGTTACTTCTGTCGTTTTCTATATCCGACAAATATTCCGTTGTGGGGTCCACCAATAATTTATTATTTCGGCGCCGTCGTACGGCACGAATATTCCCCGACCAAACGAATATTCCCCGACAAAGCGAATATTGTCCGACAAAATAAAATTTGCACATAACATCCTTAACTTTTAACTTTATCGATTTAACCACTTACTGTTTCAAAAAAAATATATATGAAGAAAAATTAAATTTTGTATTTCATAAAATTCGGGGTCTTACAACCTCCCCTCCTTATGAAATTTCGTCCCCGAAATTGACGTACCTGACATATCGAAGAGGTAAGGATACTTAGATTTCATCTCAGATTCTAGCTCCCAGGTCATTTCCTCAGTATCTTGGTTCCTCCATAAAACCTTAACTTGAGGTATAACCTTTGAGCGTAGGATCTGCTCCTTCTTATCCAGGATCTTAACAGGTACTTCCTCGTATGTTAAATCCTCTGCTATAACGTCTGGTTCTAACTCAATGACGTGGTTTGGGTCCTTCACATATTTACGTAACATAGATATGTGAAAAACGTTATGGATGCGAGACATACTTGGTGGTAGGGCTAGTCTGTAGGCTACGGTTCCTATTCGATCGAGGATTTCAAATGGGCCAATAAATCGAGGGTTAAGCTTTCCTCTCTTTCCGAATCTCGTAACCCCTTTCCATGGAGAAACACGTAAGAATACATGATCTCCGACGTTGAAACTTTCGTCTCTCCGATGAAGATCAGCATAACTCTTTTGTCGTTCTTGTGCGGTCTGTATTCGTTGTCGGATCATTTGGATCTTTTCGGTCGTCAAGCGTACCAACTCGGGTCCCAACAATTTTGCTTCTCCTACCTCATTCCAACATATTGGAGAGCGACACTTTCTTCCATACAATGCCTCGAATGGAGCCATGCCTATGCTTGCTTGGTAACTGTTGTTGTAAGAAAATTCCACCAACGGCAAGTACTTATCCCAACTTCCTTTGAAGTCTAATACACAAAGTCTCAAAAGATCTTCGAGGGTCTGGATCGTCCTTTCCGATTGTCCGTCCGTTTGAGGATGGTATGCAGAACTAAAACGTAGTTCAGTGCCCATAGCTTTTTGTAGACTGATCCAAAAGCGTGAAGTGAATCTAGGATCTCGATCAGAAACTATGGAAACTGGCATGCCATGCAATCTCACGATCTCATTTATGTACATACCGGCAAGACGTTCAAGTGAAAAGTTTTCTCGTATAGGCAAGAAATGAGCAGATTTGGTCAATCTATCTACGATCACCCAAATTGCATCTAAGCCTTGAGAAACTTTTGGAAGACCCGTCACGAAGTCCATATTGATGTGTTCCCACTTCCATTCGGGAACTTCAAGTGATTGTAATGGACCTTTAGGAACTTGATGCTCTGCCTTGACACGTTGACAAGTTAGGCACCTTGAGATAAACTCTGCAATCTCTCTTTTCATATTGTTCCACCAAAATGTATGTCGAAGATCTCGATACATCTTGGTACCTCCTGGGTGGATTGCAAACGGCGTGTTGTGTGCCTCCATCATGATTTTATGCTTTAATTCAGGATCGTTAGGAACACAGAGTCGAGAGTTGACTCGAAGTATTCCTTTCTCGTCGATTCTTGCTTCGGGAATGGCACCTTCTTGTACTTTCTTTATCATGTTTATCAGTTCCGGATCGGTAGCTTGAGCAACTTTAATTTTATCGATTAAAGTTGGTTCTACTCGCACGTGAGCAATCTTCGAGTGGGTCCCTGGTGTCTTTAGCTCTATCTCCATCTTTTGCAAGTCGTACAAAATACACTTTTGTGTTGTCAGCAGTGCACTTGTACTTGCATAAGATTTTCTGCTCAAAGCGTCAGCTACAACGTTCGCCTTTCCCGGGTGATACTGGATTGTGTGGTCATAATCCTTTAACAGTTCAAGCCAACGTCGTTGTCGCATGTTGAGTTCCTTCTGGGTGAAGAAATACTTGAGACTTTTATGATCCGTATAGATATCCACTTTTTCTCCGTACAAGTAGTGTCTCCAGATCTTCAACGCGAAAACGACTGCTGCCAACTCTAGATCATGAGTAGGATAATTTTTTTCATAATTTTTGAGTTGTCGAGAGGCATAGGCTATAACCTTTCCATGTTGCATAAGGACACAGCCTAGACCTTTGCCAGAAGTATCGCTGTAGATAACAAATTCTCCTGATCCTGATGGTATGGTCAGAACAGGAGCTGAAACAAGTCTCCTCTTGAGTTCTTGAAAACTCTTCTCGCATTCCTCGCTCGATATAAGTTTTGTACTAGAATGAATGATACCGATATCTAGTAATTAAACTTTCAACTCTTGGTGTTCTATGGGAGCCATTTGGTATGGGACTTTAAAAATGGGCTTAGTGCCGGGTTCAAGATCGATACAGAATTCAATTTCACGGTTTGGGGTAAGCCAGAAAGTTCCTCAGAAAAAAACGTCAGGAAACTCATTAACAATGGGAATATCATTCAAGTTTGACGTGTTTTTGTTCAAATCAGTGACATGAGCTAAAAAGGCTTGACATCCGTTTTTCAATAAACGAATGGCTTTATGGCTAGAAATAACAGTTATAGATTTCAATGGTTTAGTTGCTTGAATTTGCATGACAGGTTGATTAGGAATATGAAAACTAATAATCTTATGAAAACAATCAATTTTAGCATGATGGGTAGTCAACCAATCAATTACTAAAATCACATCAAATTCACGCATCTCCAAAGAAATAAGGTCAACAGGTAATGTGAGGTTGTTGATTTGAACTAGGCAAGATTTATAGATAGTAAATGTAATAGGTATTTCTCCCAATGAGGTTTCAACTGATAAAACAAGATTTAAGTTTTCAATAGTCAAATTTAAACGTTGAGTACATATAGGTGAGATAAAAGAGTGGATAGAGTCAGTATCTAATATGGTATAGACTTCACGAGAATTTATGAATAGCTTACCGGTTATCACCTCATTCGGTTTCTTGACTGTTATCGTCAAATCGAATCCCGAATACTTCATTCGGATCTTCACGTATTTCAACCATGGGAATACCACTGAATAATTTTCTAACAAACTGTTTCTCGGGTTCATCAACTTCATCAGTAGTAAGGTACCAATGATTTCCATTAAAATAGTATTTTCGATAGACTGCAGTTTCCACGATAGTGACTAACTTAACCTGAATTCCTCTAAATTGTAACGCCCAAAAGTATAGAAACATCATTTTTAAATAATCTTGAAAATCATAGCTGGAACACCATAAATCCCAAAGACTAATATGAAAAGTCCATATATTCTGATCCTTTGTTATAGAGCATAACCAGGTGATATCACTCTCCCAATTAGTGAGTAAATTAAAGGCAATAATTTCCGCAAGTTCGTTACTTCCTTTAATTGCTTCTAAGAATGGATCTGGAAGACTGTAGCAGAGCTTTCACCTTCATCCTTACTGGATAGAACACGCATAATTTTTGCCTTAGGCAAATGATTCAACTCTGAGTTTGTAAGAAGATTATTCGTCGCCTCTTGTTTTGCAGCTACATTTGTTTCGGTAATTTCATAGTTAACCTCCTGATTTCCAGATGCCATGATTAACTGTGGTCACAAAATAAATGTTAGTTCAAATAAACTGACTCATCTCTTCATGTTCCTACATTCAAATCGATTTATTAGATAAAAAATAAATCTAATTTAGGTAGGACACACTAGTGATTGATTCTATTCGTCTCTCCCCTCCTAGTTCTAACCCCAGATCTCCATTAAAGACCATATCCCTAAGCTCTGATGCCAACTGTGACGCCCCCAAATCTGGGCCCACACAGCCCAAACTTGAGTCGTCAAAAGACTACAACAAAATTATTACAACAAAGCACAACGTACAACAATACAGTGTATAATAATACACAACTAAGTCTTCACTATTATTGCCACACTATTTTACAAAACGTGAAGACTATGATAACTATTCCTCGGACCCTCACTCCATTCCCCGGCTAGACCCTGTTATGTTTTCATCTCCTGTTGAAAAACAATGGAACAAAAGAAAGGGTGAGCTTAAATAGCCCAGTAAAGAATATCATGACTAAGATAATGACGAATAAATTATCATTAGTCTTCAACAGTTGAGTTCTTGATAGAATACAATAGACTACAAGGTTTATATCAAAAACTGCAGTTGAATTCTTAAACAACGTTCAGATCAATAATAGCAGCAGAATGAGTAATCTATTAGAAGAATAATGCAGACTATAATGTCCACTCGGTTCTCTTTTTAGGAAAAACATCATCAACTTTTATCATCTGAAATATCATTAGTCAAGATAATACAAATTCACAGTTCCTGATCATAATCATGCAGATCAACAGTTCATCTTTGCACTACGGGCCAAAGACATTCAATATAACACCAACGGTCATGATTATACCAGATTCAGCCTTTGGTCATAATCATACCAAACAACAGTTCATCTTTGCACTACGGGCCAAAGAGAACATTCACCACGTGCCATAAAAGACACCGAACAGATGTATCACCTTTAACCTATTATATCGCCTTTAACCTATCATCTGTTCAACAAATATATCACATCTGTGCCCCCGGCCACAGATATTCACAACAGCTTGATTTTTGGATGATTAGAATGATATAAATGATGAACAGAAGAAATAGGATAACAATAAGTATCGGAAGTTTACTTTGTACAGATTCAAATAATGTCCAAATTGTCAACATGATGTGGAGTGAAATTCAAGATCCACAGTTCAGAATAACGGTTACAATTCAATAGAAAGGTTCACGTAAATAGGAAGGTTCAGTTGAAATAATGAAGTTCAACTATTATGGAACATATAATATTTTCAGGAATTATAGAAGCAATAGTTCCATAATAAATTTCGATTTAGGAGTATGAAAGAAAATAATATCCCTTACCGTAGCAGGTTTGATTAACAAAAGGTGAAGGAATTTAATACAAAGGGTTATTCACCAACAGGCGGCAATCCGCTCCGTAAGGTTATTCCCACAATTTAATATAATTTGAGTACAAAGAGTTATTCACCAAACAGGCGGCAATCCGCTCCGTAAGGTTATTCTCAGAGATTAATAATAAATGAATACGAAAGGTTATTCACCAACAGGCGGCAATCCGCTCCGTAAGGTTATTCCCACAATTTAATAGAATTTGAGTACAAAGAGTTATTCACCAAACAGGCGGCAATCCGCTCCGTAAGGTTATTCTCAGAGATTAATAATGAATGAATACGAAAGGTTATTCACCAACAGGCGGCAATCCGCTCCGTAAGGTTATTCCCACAATTTAATACATGGAAATAAAAGGCACGTCTTATGAGTAAGGAAGAAACAATATTATTATCGAGAATCAAATAATGATAATCCCTTACCATAGTATGTTTGAATAATGGAAGATGAAAAAGATGGTATCCCTTACCTCAACACGTGATTGGATATTGATTTAAATGAGGTTGATTAACTTGAACAGTACACGTATACTTATAGATCTTCACAAATACTCAAGATGACTTAAGCACACTTAGAGAGAACTTTCACAAGAAGTATTTAGAGAGAGAAAGAAAGAACAAGTAAGGAAGTTTATGAAAAATCCTTAAGTTAAGGCTTCTATTTATAGCCAAAAATCTTATCATTCATTTAATCTAAACCATTCATTTAAAGATCATCTTTTAATCTACACCATCCATTTCAAATATTATATTATCTTTAATCTACACCATTCATTTCATATCACCTAATAATCACCTAACTTTATATTATAAACAAATCAATTCAATTATTCAACAATAATTCACACTTTAATCTACACCATTCATTTCATATCACCTAATAATCACCTAACTTTATATTATAAACAAATAACTTTATCAATTCAATTATTATGACTAATTGTTATAAATACAGTATAGTTAGCTCTTAGATATCAAGTCAATAAATTAATGAAATACAACTGTTTAAATAACATCATAATAGAGATAACAATAATGTAAAATAAAGCATACGTTACTGTGTAATGACAATTATTGATTCAATAATGTGAATTACTGTGCATATGTTACTGTGACAATTATTAGGTTCAATAATTTTAAAAACAGTGCAACAACAATTATTGACTCAATGATATAAAATACAGTGTAATGACAATTATTAAATCAATAATGCAAAATACTGTGTAACAACAATTATTGAATTGATAATATAAAATATTATGCAGTGACAATTATCGATGAAATGATGCGTAACAGTTACGGTGTCAATTATCAGACCAATAATATGAGACACTATGCAATACCGTGTGTTACTGTAGAGTACCGTGTGCTACAGAAAATACCATAAACTACCGTATGCTACTATTCTTTTATCACCGGTATTTTAACAGTTCCGTTGACTATTTTTATTTAAAAAGGTTACTTCTGTCGTTTTCTATATCCGACAAATATTCCGTTGTGGGGTCCACCAATAATTTATTATTTCGGCGCCGTCGTACGGCACGAATATTCCCCGACCAAACGAATATTCCCCGACAAAGCGAATATTGTCCGACAAAATAAAATTTGCACATAACATCCTTAACTTTTAACTTTATCGATTTAACCACTTACTGTTTCAAAAAAAATATATATGAAGAAAAATTAAATTTTGTATTTCATAAAATTCGGGGTCTTACATGTCATATTGCTGCACTTTACGGTTTTGACTTTTGCTAAGTGAAATCGTAGAATTGGTCTTCAAATAGTAGAGTAGTTCCGGCTCTATTATTTTAGCTTTACGAATACAATGGCTCGCGATTCTAGGTTTACTCTGCGATCATGCAATGACTTAAGTTGACTCTATGATCTTAGAGTTGTTTTGTCTTTTATTCTACGAAAAATCTTTCTACTCTTGGACAACTAAGTTATCGCAAGTATTTTATTTCTATGCTCTACGATTTGGATGAACCTAACAAATTTGATCAATAACTAAGTCCTTTTACATAAAATATTTGACAAGGACTTTACAAAATATACTTATTTTTATAAATATAAATTAAAATAATCACTATTAAATTAAATAAAGGGACTATATAATGTATTTACTAACAAAGAATAGATTTTACACCTATATAAAATTTTTTTTGTAAAAATATCAATTTTTACTTATGAAAATAAAAATTATCTAACAAATTATTCTCTTCCCTTCCCCCAATCAAGACATACACAAACGGTCTCGGATATAACCTTGATCCCACATGAGTCCAATCTGATCAAAGCATGGGCTGGTCAAAGCCCTTAGCCACCATAGCTTGATTAGTCAAATTTTTAACGAGTAGGCTTTTTAAGCACCATGTAGTATGTCATAGAGTTGAGTCCGTGGACTGCATATGATTTTTCTAATATTTTTTTATTCTAAAATATAAGATTATTAATTTTTTTAAATATATTCAAAATATTTTTAAATTTAAATTTAATATAAATTTATTCAATTTTAGTCAATATAATAACTAATATTGTATATCTAAAAAGTACTATCCTATAATATTTATTATTTAATAATTTAATAAATTTTATCAATTTTGAGTTTAAAAATTAACTTTTAAAGATTTGTATTAATTTTATAATTTAGAATTAAAAAAATATGACTTTTTTTTCCCTAATGTTTCTGTATGTTTGGTTCCACGATTAAAATGTTACCACATGTTTCTCATGTGCAATTTACTACTCCTTTCATTTTAATTTATTAGTCATTAAAATTATTTTTTTTCCTTTTCCAATTTAATAGTCGTCCTGTCTTATTTAGGATAGAAAATTACTACATTCCTATAATAGTCTTAATTCCTTTCATTTTTTCAAGAAAAATTATTACTATAAAAATACTATTCTCTGTTCTCTCTCTTGTTTAACATAAAGGGGCAAATATGAAAATTGAGACTTATATTAATTATAAAGCAATGACATTCTTAATATGTATGTTTTATGTTATAACGGCTACTCCCCGTTCATTTTTATTTGTTGTTTTAGAGAGATTTTTTTTATATTTGTCGTTTATAGATTTAAAGAAAGTTTTAAATGTTTAATTTTTTATATTATCTTTTATGATTAAAGATTAATAAGTTTCACTCTCATTTTCTCAATAAATTTTAAAAGACTAATATTAAAATTTTATATCTAATTTAATTAATTAAATAAAATATTAATTATATTTCTTAATCTATATATATAATCTTAAAATATTAATTAAAAATAAACAAAGAGAGTAATAAATTTGAATGGAGGGAGTATGACTGAAATCAAGATTTTGCTGAATTAGTAAATGTATTTTAAAGTTCGGGCCAAATAAATGGAGCGAGTGCAATCTTTATTCTTTCAGAAGCCACTTTAAACGATGAGCATATCTTGTACGGAAATAATTATTAGATGTTTTTAGGATATCTCTCGCGTGATGTTTTATACTATTTATGTGTTGTTATTTCAGCGTTTAAAATGAGTTATTTTATTTTAAATAGTAAAATGACAGTACATGAATGGTATAAAATACCGCGTAAAAGGTATCCCAAGACCGCTGAATAATTAGTCCTTGAATGATACTTCATTTCTTACACGAAAACAGTACTTACTCCCTCGCAATAAGATACTGTACAATTTTATTTGTTATAAAAAAAGGTAACAAGTATATAAAATAAATGATAAATATTTATGTCATTTAATAGAATTTATTAGTATTAAAAAAATTATTTTTATGAAATTTAATGGGATCACTAAGATTAAAAAATTTAAAAATTTTACTCTCTTTTCTCTACTTCACTTTTCTAAATATATGTGAAAAAATATTTAAAACATTTTTTAGAGGGCAGATGTAATATCTATTTTGTTTTAATAAATTTTTTATGAGCAATAGTATAACATAACACAATATAAGCTTTATCGTGTTATAACTCTTTTATTTTGTATAAAAAAAATATATTTGTCAATAGAAAAAGTTATTTTATTATGGATAGCTTGGATTGATGGGTATATAAAACGACATAATATTATTAAATTTATAATTATAATTAAAATATCATATCATTATAATTAATTAGATTAACAACATATCATTTTTAGGGATAAATCATAACAATATAATAAAACATCTTTACTAAATTTTGCAAATAAATTTAATTATTTATTTTTGTTGAATGGGAGGAGTATTACTTTTAGCATAGATATGTAAGAAAAATATATTCTTAATATTTTTAGGAAATTGATATTTTTATGAGCAAAATTAATAATTCTACAAAATCATTTTCACCTGAAAAGTAAATGGATCTCGTCTCTATGTGAGAGAGATATTGTGAAAATATTAATTTTTATTTATAAAAATGATAATTTTCTATTTTTAAATTTTATAAATGTAACTTCTTTTGTAAAACAGAGGATGTATTATACTGTTGAATTCCCCCGATGGATTGCCTAATGCACATCCGAATTTGGATACTGGCTACGAGTTTTATGTTGGACTAAAATTGACAAAAAGGAAAATGAAAAAGGAAGAAGGAAAGGGAAAAAAGAAAGAAGAATTTATTATATAGAAACTAATATTTTCATATATATATATATATATATATATATATATATATATATATATAACGGTTCAAAAGTATACCTCTTAAATAATGTATATCCTCAAGTAACATACTTTGATCAAAACGACGTCGTTTTAAAGATTCTTTGATGGTATTTTCATAAATAAAAGAAAAATAAGTGAGACCGCGGAATGTCACATTTTCTTTTAATATTATTCTTTTAAATAAAAAGAATATTCAAAATATCAATTTCCCAATAAATATGTGGAATTGATACTTTCACAAATTAATTTGATATTTTTACAAGACTCACTTATGAAAATATCAAATTAATTTATGAAATTAATATTTTTATAAATTAATTTAATATTTTTATAAAATTAAATAAAATCTACTTATAAAAAAATTAAATTAATTTATAAAAATATCAATTCCCTCGATATAATATGCATCCCCTCTCTTGCAAATATCAAAAACAAAGGATAGGCGACGTAATGAGAGACAGACAAACCCACTCGGGAGTAGTTGAAAAATCAAGCAGATAAGAGAGTGGGTTTGGTCCCCTTAACCTCAATATACTCCATAATATTTGACATGTGCGATTTACATTTTTGTATTTTGGAAATATCATATTTCCTTTTTGGCTTTTTTAGCTTTGTTATCTTCAACTCACTAAAAAGTTATCATTTTCCCGCAACCCGGAAAAGGTTAGTTGCTGGGGAAGAAATAATGTTAAATTTACGCCGATAAGTTCACATAACTTTAATTTTAAAAATACTATTGATAAATCAGAGTAATAAATATTATTAAAAATATAAAATATTATTAAAATAAATATAAAAATATCATTAAATATATATTTATTTTAATAATATAAACAGTGAATTGATATTTTTAAAAATTAATTTAATATTTTTATAAGTGGGTCATAATTGATTTTATAGAAATAACAAATTAGCTTGTCAAAATATCAATTCCATATGTAAATTGATATTTTCACAAGTTAGTTTGATATTTTCACAAGTGAGTTTTATTTAATTTTATAAAAATATCAAATTAACTTATAAAAATATTAATTTTCTATAAATGTTACTCTAACATTATTAAGTATTAACTATGGTTAAAGAATTAGATGCCAAGGAAAGGGTTCCTACTCTTTAAATTAAAACACGTACTCATCCGCTTGGTGGCCAAGACTGGAAACGAGTCGAATTGATTCGAATTTTAAATTATTCAGATTCGACTCGTAAAGTTAAATTTGTACTCGAATTCGACTGAGATTCGAATTATATTTGAAAAATTTTATTCAGATTCGACTTGACTCGAATTTTCGTTACTCGAATTCGATTCGACTCGGATCGAATCATATTCAAACTACTCGCGAACTTCAAATTCAAACTCGAATTCGAGTCTTCACACAGTAACTAGTTTTATAATACATATAATTATTAATTGAATTTATTATTTTACTTAGAAATGAAAAAATATAATTATAATTACACTTTAAAAATATAAAATTAAAATTAAAATTACAAATAAAATAAAATAAAATAAAAAAATAATAACTAATTATTCAAATTTTGTTTAATTGTGTATATATTATAAGAGAATGTATCGAGTATCTATTCAAATATGTATCAATCAATTATGATTAAAAATTCGAGTAGTTTGAATCATAAACGAGTCGAGTATAACTTTATTCAGATTTTACTCGTATTTTTATTCAAACTATTTTTTATACTCAAATTTAGATCATATTATTAATAAATTCGAGTCTTACTCATATTTTTTCACGTTGAATTCAAATCAAATCCGAACTATTTATTTCGATTTACAACTTTATTGGTGGCTACCCCAAGCGGTAGGGTCCCAACTCTTAGACTAAATCAACTGTACTAATTTCAACAAATTCCACCACGTGACAATTATGCCATTTGAGTGCCCCTCTTTGTAGAATATATAATGTTTAAAATAAAATTTAATTATAGTGCGTCTAAAGTCGTCCCTCTTTGTAACCCCCACGTGTATAATATATATTCTTCCTCCTCCCTCATTCTTTTCTCTTCTTCTTCCTTCATTTTCCTCTCGGTCTCCCTGCTTTCCTGAAAATGAATTTTCACAATTTTTTTCATATATCTCCCCTCTCCATGAACATATTTTTCCTCTACAAAATCATAATAATTTTGACGCTTGTTACGGCAAACAATTCCCCTGATCATGGATTCAAGTATTTAGAACCCATCTGCTTCGAAAACCCAAGAGAAAATCAAAATAATTTTTCCTCCCCTCCTTTTCCTCCTCCTTCCTGGGAAGCCCCTGTATTTTCCTCCGATTGCACAATATGGACCAAGGAGTGTTCCGATGAGATTTTGAGGATTGCCAAACACCCGAAAACCGCAAATTGGTTAAAAGCAATGAGGAGAAAAATTCATGAAAACCCAGAACTTGCTTTTCAGGAATTTGAGACGAGTCGACTCATTCGACACGAGTTGACCAAGATGGGTATCAGCTTTAGGTTCCCTTTGGCTACAACTGGTATTCGAGCCACCATTGGAACAGGCGGCCCACCTTATGTAGCCATCAGGGCTGATATGGATGCCCTTCCTATTCAGGTACACTCTTCTTGACTTTGATTTCATTTTTTTTTTTAAATTCTTTATTTTATGTTTAATTTTATATCCCGTACTCCATCAGCTCCAAAATTAAATATATATTTAATTTCTCATATATATTCTTAATTTTAATTAAAGATTTAACTGATATTAAAAATAATAATAAAAATTAAAGACAAATTCATAATAAAAAATACATGTCAAAATAGGGAATATTAAGAGTGTTTTACGTGTAACCTCGAAGCACCCACAACCTGGGCCCCACTACATGCCGCAGTAGTCCATGCCATAGATGTATGCAGTGGGGCAAAACTTGTGCGTCTTTGGGTATGAAATATTTGGACAGTGTAGCATTAGTTACGTGCCGACTCAAAAAAGATTAAAAAATAAGTAAGGTAGGGTTTTATTAGGTTATTAAATTTAAAAAGTAGGTAACGAATATGGTTTAAATATTGGACAATTATTTGTATGCATAGTAGTAATATAAGGTTAAATTACAGATATTCTTTTAATTATATTTTTTAAATTAAAACTGCCGAATCCCATTATATTAATATATATATATATATACGGAGTATTTCTCAGGAAGCCGTGGAATGGGAACATAAAAGCAAAGTCGCCGGCAAAATGCATGCTTGCGGTCACGACGCCCACGTGGCAATGCTTATGGGGGCCGCTAAGATTTTGAAGACTCGGGAGAATCATTTGAAGGTAAGTTTGCATTATTGATCTAAATATATATATATATATATATATATATATATATATATATATATATATTAGTAATTACATGTGACTGAAGGCATGGCATAACGAAAAATTAAATTAAAATTTAAAAAATAATAAAATTATTATTATTTGTATTATTATTAAAGAAATTATACAATAATTTTTATAAAAATAATGGAACCCATCACTTTTATATGGTGGATTCTATTATTTTTACAAATATCATTGTATAAATCATTGTTATGAGTCGTTACTCATAGTATTTTTCTTTAGTATTTATTGTTAGTTGATTGTGACGACTAAAAAAGGAGACATAATTTTGAAAATTTTATATATGCCACTACTAAAAGTTGGTAAGAAGAATTATTTATTTTAACCTAGTAGAGGCATAAAATAATGTTCTAAATACTATATTTTAGTTAAATTTAAATAGTTTAAAAATATGTGTTTCTCATGTAATTTATATTAATTAAATCAAATTGTATTATAATATGAAATTTAAATTTTAAATAATTAAATTGTCACAATAATTGACAATGTTAAAATTTACTACTTAAGAAATTATTTATATAAATAAATACATTGAAAATAATTGACAATGTTAAATTTTATTACTTAAGAATTTATTTATACAAATAAATACATTAAATATAATTGACAATTTTAAATTTTATTACTTAAGCAATTATTTATAAAAATAAATATATTAAATATAATTGACAATATTAAATTTTATCACTTAAAAAATTATTTATACAAATAAATATATTAAAATTATTTAAATCTATTTAATATGGGGGTATTTAAGATATTTCTCTATACTTCTACTAAGAGTAGAGGCAGGTAAAAATTGTTGTACTCCTGCCGCTACTCTTGGTTGCGACAGACATGTACTCTTAGTATATTTTTTGAGTAATGGATCTCGTATTGAATGATTGAAGATGAATTTATTGGAATATAAACTATTTGCTATGACTATTACCTTATATATATATATATATATATACACACACACACGTACGTACGATTCTGGTATTCCCCTGCATAATTGTGACTAAAATAAAAATGATACGAATCCCGTCGGTTGTAAAAATAATGTTTAATTTAGACGCAGTCTTGGTAGTCCGTTTTATGTGACCACTTTCTTGTGAAGAATATTGAAATGAGTAAAAAAAACAGAGTACTCTGTTAATACTATAAATAACTGAAGGAAGACGGTAAAGGTTCAAGTGCTTAGCTAGTTTTGGCGGTATGAGATTGGAGAGTTGACCGACCGACCGACCGACCCATTGTCTGTCTTCTTGTTTGGTTGGTTTTTGTTGAAGCTAAGGATTGTTTTGTTTCGTGCGTGGTGCGTTGTTGTGCTTACACAAAGAATTTAAAGCAATAAAATTTCAAAAGTAAGCGTTCATACTCGTAATGATTAATCAATTGTTCAAGGCAGAAACATAGTATTCTACTGATTAGGTCCCACCATAAACATTTTAAATTCAATAACTCTCGGGCGATCGATCCAATTTTTTTTTTAATTTTATTCTTAAAATATTTATTATAATAAAATTTTTGTACAAGATTCAGTGATTTAAGTATAATTTGGATGTATATAAATAATAGTGTTATACAATCTGTACAATACTGTTATTTACATGTATCTAAATTCTATAAAAATCAAATTTTTTTTGTCAGAAGTACTCTTTCCTAAATTTTGTTACATCTTCGTGATGGAAGAAAGATACCTTGGGAAATACATAAAGACAGGCGTTGAGCTATTAACCTTTAATTTTTAAGGTTGTTACATATTGAGATGTCCCATCTCCAATTTAGAAGGGCCCATTTAATTGTGTTTAATTCTAAATCAGTTTTTTGTGGTTCTATTTTTAAGGTTTCACCGTCGTAATACTTCATCCATTCTAAACTAATTTAAGATTATTATTTATTTTTTAAAAGTTAATTTAAAATATTTTTAAATTTAAAATTAACATAATTTATTTAAGTTTTAAAATAATAAATCTAATAACAAATATTATTTTTAGCTAATTTATAATATTTATAATTATATTAATATAAACTAAATGAATCTATATTAATTTTGAGTTTAAAATTAATTTTTTTTAAATTAATATTGATCTTATAATTTAGAACACAAAAAATCTATAGTATTGACAAAGCAAATGTTAAACTCAACAAATTTGGACTTTAAAAGATTCCTCGTCGAGCTAGATTTGACCTTTCAAGATTTTCTTAACTTTATTTTTGCTTAAATTTTTTGTGCACACCATTAAGGTAAATTGCGAAGAGTCGGTGTTAGTGTTAGTGTCAGTGTCGGACTTTTTAATATGGATAAGTCTACACACATAACAACTAAACACTATATCAAATACTATATTTATTTATATTATTAAAAAGTGAGGTATATTATTAAAATTCATATCATGTCCTATTTTTTAATAATGTAGATAGATGTAGTGTTTTATTGTTGTGTGTTTATACTTATTTTTTTGTAAATGCATTTATTTGGGAGGACATTAGGACAATGGCCCAACCTAGAGTTAGTATGGAACTTATTGCCGTGCTGTCCAAGTGTCCTGTGAGCCGGATACTATCATTTAATACGAATACTATATCTTGCATATTCCAAGATAAGTAGCAATTCTCGCTCTCAATTTCGTTCATAAGTAACAATTCCCGCCCTCAATTTCATTCTGCATACCCAGTTGATTAGTGTTCCCAGTAACAATTTTCCAAACCACAGTGTAACATTATGCAAGCCCGCCCCTGTGAACAACTATAGTTTCTTCAAAATTTTCAGACTTCATTGTTAAGGAAAATTTTGTTTTGAACAGAAATGCAATAAAAATGTCACGGGAAACTTTGAAATTCAAGGGGTTATATGTTAAGAGTTTATGTTCATCAATTTGTGATGTTATTAGAAGCAAAATGTAAGATTCTATAAGATTATCTGCGGAATCCATGTGCTCAGTAACTAAAACTGCTGGTATCTTTTACAGGGAACTGTAATAGTGATATTTCAGCCAGCAGAAGAGGCAGGAAATGGTGCAAAAAGGATGATGGGAGATGGGGTTCTAGAGGACGTTGAGGCCATATTTGCGGTTCATGTATCACATCAGCACCCAACGGGTGTGATCGGGTCAAGGCCTGGACCGTTGCTCGCTGGTTGTGGGTTTTTTAGGGCTGTGATTACTGGAAAACAGGGCCGAGCATGTAATCCACACCACTCGGTTGATCCTGTCTTAGCTGCTGCAGCTGCTGTTATCAGTTTACAAGGGATTGTGTCTCGTGAAGCCAATCCATTAGACTCCCAGGTGAGTGAACTCTCATTCTAAGTTACTAGAAATTATATATATATATATATATATATATATATATATATATATATATATATAGAAAGTTAATCCAGAACAACCGGTTGCTGGCCAACAAAATCGAGTGCCTGTATGTAACTCTTCCAAGGAAGAGGAAAAAATTACATTATATATATAACATATTTAAATATAAAGAAACCAAATCCTAGTTTTTGTCTTATGCTTCAACAAGCCGCAACAGCTGATAAATTTTACAAAGAAATTGCCTCTTGTTTTGGTTGCTGAAACAGTACTTCCGACAACCGGTTGCTGTGGATGGACACCTATATATATATATATATAAGGAATTCTTTGGTTTGGGCCAAAGAAGCGATGTCACATTGTCACTCAATCTTTATCTAATTGACTAAAAAAAAATTATGTTCACGAGTATCTCACTAGAGCACCTTGCACTTCTAATAAGCCATGAACTAGATCAGAATCATTCTCAACGAGTTTATAAGAAGTGATCCCATTTTTTTTCATATATATAAATTCAGCTTAGGAATTGTTTTGAATCACCTAACTGAATTTTTGGCTTCTACAGTTTTACTCAAAAATGACTTTTTATAGATAAAACGAGTCATTTATGAGTAAAACGAGTGCGCACAGGAAAGTAGACAAAAGAATCAACCAACCACTAGGTCCTTTTGCCACATCTCTATACACGTCTTTTCTTTTCTTTTCTTTTTCTTTTTTTTAAAAAAAAATAATAATGGAGAGAAAAGAAAGCCAATAGATTAGGTAAAGAAGAGTTTGATTAGAAAGACTAGACACTAGTGATCTAGGAAAAGTAACACGCTAAACACCAGATAATAATTATTATTTACTTAATTAGTATAATTAGTACAACTAGGAATATTAGACATGATGGAGCCATTAAAGCGTTAAAGTACTATTTATGGGCGATTGGACGTTAATGGATGAGAAAAGCAGGCCAAAATTACCTGTTAAGAGCATCATTAAGCACTAATGTTGGGGGCAACTCGATCATGAATATCAATAACTTAATCCTTGTGTGCGCTCAAGTGCGTGTCATTATGATAAAATGCTAATAAAAGTATGATTAGGAGATTGAAAAACAAGGAAACATGCTAATTATGTTTTGAAACATGTTGCTTTGCTACTCAGGTGGTATCAGTCACTTCATTTATAGCTGGAGATGAGCTTGACATGATACCTGACTCAGTTGTTCTTAAAGGCACCTTGAGAGCTTTCTCTAATACCAGCTTCTACCAACTTCTTCATAGAATAGAGGAGGTATGTTGTATAATCATTGTCAAGAACTACATGCTCCGTTCCAAAATTAGAGATACATTTCTGTTTTTAGACTATAAAGTCACATGAAAATTTCTAAAATGTCATTACCTGTATACTAGTTAGATTGAGTACTATTATACCACCACTGCTAGATTTTTAGCAAATGTTAAGGATACGTTTGAAAAAGTAAAATTTCCTCTAAAAGTCGTCATTTTAGAAATGTATCTCTAATTCTGGAATGGATGGAGTAATACCAAAGAACTATTCCTATTCAGTTTGATTGCTAGAAAAACAGAACTGAAAACTATACCAACCTGTATTACTCTAAAAACAGGTCATTGTTGAACAAGCAAGAGTTTTCAGATGCTCAGCAACAGTTGATTTCCTTGAGAAAGAAAACACAATATACCCTCCCACAGTTAACGACAACAACATGTATGAACATGTGAGAAAAGTCGCCATTGATCTAGTAGGGCCAACAAATTTCCAAGTTGTGCCACCAATGATGGGGGCTGAAGATTTCTCATTCTACTCGGAAGTAGTCCCTGCAGCATTCTACTACATAGGCATAATGAACGAGACATTGGGTTCAGTACACACCGGGCATTCCCCTTATTTCATGATCGACGAGGATGTTCTTCCTATAGGTGCTGCAGCTCATGCTACCATTGCCGAGAGATATCTCAATGAGCACAAATGATGAAGGAACTGTTTTATGGTTTATTGTGCTTAATTTTTGTTCAAGGGGGGAAGGTGATAGGTATAGGGAAGGGTTCCTATGATGTAGAGGATTTAGTACAGGAGAGTTTGTTTGTTCATTAATGTAATTGTACAATGGTAGTTTTGTATGGTTCTTTCTGTGAATAGCAACGAAGTATTATCCCACTCTTCATTCTGTTCAGTATTATCCATGATAAAGTTGCATATTTTGTAAGTTATTTCAATTATTTTTGAACTATTATTTCTTTTGGGGTTACATTGAAATGCTATTCTTCTTCCATCTTTCCATATATATCTATATATATATATACACCAATTAATTTAAATAGTAAAAAAAATATTTAGACAATGAAATTTGGTGAAAAACATATACATGTGAAGAAGATCCTCTACAAAAAATTACATGAAAAAAATTCAATCCAAAAATGAGTTAGATAATCACCAAAACTTTCAACGGTCGATATTGCATATATATATATATTGACTTTTCATTCCACCCACTTCCCAATTGAATTTTTTCATGTAATGTTTTGTAGATGATCTTCTCCACATGTATATTTTTTTTCACCAAATTTCATTGTCTAAATATTTTTTTTACTATTTAAAATTAATTGGTTCATTTTTTAGTAATTTGCTTTAGAGTCTGACTATATATATAGGGAATGATCTAGCTTCAAAGTTGGACCAGAGTATTTATCCATTCAACCCAATTTTGTTTGTCCATTGTGAGATCGAGAGGCTCGGAAAAAAATAATACCGCATAACAGTTGTGCAATGTTTGTATGATATATGGCCAACATAAAAATTATCTCTTAGCCTGCCAAAAGAAAAGTACAAGCACTAGTACTAGTACTGCACAATTGTTATGCGATACTTATTAGAGTTGTATAACAATTATGCGGTACTACCATATACCGAATAATTGTTATACGACTCTAATAAATACCGCATAACAGTTGTGCAGTAGGAACAAAGTAAACGTGACAAAGTTCAAGTTTGATGATTTCTATGGACATATTATCACCAGTAATCGTTGCAGGAACATGCACCATTTATTGATCTGATGAAACCGATTTGAATCCCTCGCTACTATGTCTTTCCCAGTTACCAATGATTTGTATTTCATTGCAGTGTGACAATCTCCGCAGACACGCAGATTCTTGAACTTCCTAATGGGTTTTGGTTTAGATGTGCTTATAAGACCAAATGCTACAGCTATTTTCTCACTGTGTTAGAACAAATATTGTTCCTTCTGCTCCTCTACCACATCATGGAGAACGAAATCTGTATCAGGGATGTATCCAATCTTTTCTATTTTGATTGCCAACTGATCTAGTTCTTTATATATCTCTTGGGCTTGGGGATGAGAAGTATCCCCTAGATGAAACTTATGTACCCTATTTCTTGTCTTTATCCAGCTACAGCCAGCTTCCTTAAACCAAATTTCTCTTTCATTCCTTTTCTGATTTCCATAACATCTTCCCAATGACCCTTGAAGGAAGGATAGTAAGATTAAGATATGAGCAGCTAGATCACTTGGGTCCTACTCAAGAATCATTCTTGCGGCATGTTTTCCTAGTAGTTTTCGCCAAACCAGAGCATCAGCCGCGTAAGGCATTGAATTGATGAACTAAACTGCTCTTTCAAGAAATTCTAGTCCACCAAATAAATCGACCATATGATAGTATTGTATAATTGTTATACGGCTTCAATAGGTACCACATAACAATTGTGCGGTGTTTGTACTTTCATGTTTACTTTGTTCCTAACGCACACTGTTATGTAGTGCCTATTAGAGCCGAGCCGTATAACAGTTATGCGGTATATGGTGGTACCGCACAATTGTTAGGCGGTTCCAATCGGTATCACATATTAATTGTGCAGTACTTATGCTCTTTTTTTTGGCAAGTTTAGAGGTAATTTGGTATTTTTTTTTATATGGATCATATACTGCATAACATTTTTGTTATGCCCCACATATCTTTTTTTCACATAACAGACAGACAATATTGAGTTGGATGGATAAATGTTCTGATCCAATTCTAGACCTAGAACATTCCTATATATATATATATATATATATATGTATGTATGTATGTATGAGTGTGCTTTTTAACCATATGTGAGGCTTATTCAAGAAAGAAATTAATTATGTATGGAAATGTGTTGTTTATGTAATGATGAAAGAGGATTCTTGGGTAATCGGAAGTTCGTGCTTTGAAAATTTAGAGATTTGATTTTGGAATGAAATCAATTGAAAGCCCACATACCACCACCATATCCACAGACCCACTACCATCTTCACAGACCCACATGACTGATTTGGATTTCAATAAAATGGTGCGAAAATCTATAAAAAAAAATTACAAGGCCAGAGTGTGGTCATAAAGTAAGGTGTGAATTTCCAGATTTTTTCGATTAACATAATTTTGCTTTTCCCATTCTCAGATCTAGAAAGAGTAATTTTTTGTGTGTTTCAAATGCATTGCAAGGGTTGCAAGCTTCATCATGGTGGTGATGGTGACAGGTGCGGTGGTTGTGGTGGCTAATGTTGATGGTGTAATGGTAGAGCAATGGTGGTGGAACTAAAAACGCTTTTGATTTTTTTAAATCCTTCTCATCGATCTAGAAAACATGTATGAATGAAAAGAGTTTTTGTTTAATCTACTTCAATAAATTAATTTATCCAACTCAACTTTCTCTCTATCCATGGCATCAAAATATCCTTGTAGACATTGTCATAGTGATTTCTCAAATAGAAATTTAACGACTTCATCATTTTTTTTGTAAAAAATAAATGAGTTGAATGATGCAAGTGTAAATTGAATCCAGTTTAGTGATAAAAAGAGTATTTATCCCGAATTTCAATAAAAGTTTTCAAATGTTTGATCTATAATTGTATGACGAAATCTACGTTCATGAAACAATAAAACCTTAATGCTATGTCTGGATTAAAAAAAATAGAATAGACGAATGAATGAAATAAAGAAATGAATGAAATAAAGAATGAAATAATTTATTTTATTCCAGCTAGAATGAGTCCATTCCATACCCTCCCTCAAATAATAAAATTCATAAATTTGACAGAAATGTAAATAGTCCATTCCATTTCAACAGAACAACCAAACATAATTTTTTTCATTCTATAAGAATGAATTATTTCATTCTCACATTCATTCCTTCGATCCAAATATGACGATATTCAAGTTCTTTAGGAGTGTACTCGGATTTAGTCACATTGGGGCAGAGATGGATGACCTTAGCAGTAATACATCAACGCACCAACATCTATCAATTTTGAATGTCAAGATTCATATGATGGAATACTCAAATCCCCCAACATTTCTTTCAAGTACATAGATAAGATATCTAAATACAAAAAATAAAATGAAGGGGGAAAAAAAAAAAAGTATACTATTTCAATGACATTAATGATGTTATTAATCTTATTTTAACAAAGCACAGTTAAAGATATATTAATGGATTTGCCCAACATACAATTCAAACTCAAATCTACAAGTGACACATGCAACTCCATTAGTATTTATGTGTATATGAAATACATTTTAATTTACAGGATACAGATACAATCTGTTTTACAGTTTTATGACAATTCAGAAATAAACAACTCTTCTTAGCATCTCATTCCAGATTGTACGCCAATTCTAATATATTCTTACAGCAACACAGAAAATCAAATTTTATTTGAGGTGCTCCATATGGTAACAAAATCCCATTATATTAGTGAAGTCTCACCTTTTCTCTCCACATAAACTTCTAGCAGCCTGTAGAGCAAAATAAGTAAGGATGATGTCAGCACCAGCCCGCCGGAGACACATCAGCGACTCCAACATGACCCTTTCCTCATCAATCATTTTGAGAACACCGCCGGCCTTGATCATTGAGTATTCCCCCGAGACCTGAAGCCAAGAATATCAATGAAAAATATAAGGAACAAATTACATCCAAATACAGGTAATAGAAACTATCTTACATATTGACAAAAATATTAAACTTGGATGAGATGGCAGGGGCATGATTATTTTTCGTCTAAAGAGGGCTAGGCCGCTAGGGGGTTAATGGCAATATTAAGCAACCGCAAGTAGGCGGGACAAGGTTTTTCTGAGTCAAGTCCAAGTGGTAGAGGTAAAGCTAAATGAGGAAACTGCAGAAGCAACACTACTTGAAATGCTAATATCCATCAAAGTACATGCACTACTCTTTGGAAGGGCAAAGTAACTTGATTCTCCAGTTCTCATGTAATGTCAATACCTAGTACTCCCCCACATAAATTTCAAGCCCTCTTTTTTACCAAGTGTTTGTGCAGGTTCAATTTTGATTAAAAGATGTTTTTGTTATAGATCTGTTGTAGATAGAATTTGGATTTTGGAACCAGGTGGAAATATAAGATTTCAATCAAAAACTCAAATGTGTTTTTGGTAGCAACGACTTTTTCTCCTATACTACTTAATACGACTCGGAAGTAAAAGAAATTTATCAAAAGGAAGATTACTACCTCATGCATCCTTCTTAGCTTCCTAGATCAACGGGGACCAAATACTGCATTATAGCCTTTTTCTTTAACATTGAGATTATTATAGTTGACTAATCATCCATTCCTCTTTTTCTTTTATGGAGAAATGGGGAATATTAATATTGTAAATATTCTTAAAGGGATGAAGAATGAATGAGCACCCCCCCCCCCTCAAAAAAAAAAAAGGCAAAAAAAAAGAAAAAGAAAAAAGGGTAGAAAATCCACTAATGAGGCATACAATCACAAGTTTATGAGAATCTACTAGGGCTCTTCACTAATGATTAATATCATTTTCTTGTCTTGTAGTTAAAACTGCGTTTAGATTCATGCTCATTTCTAGGGGTTCCATCAGTTTAGAAGAACAACTGAGATGAAAAGTATTTCGACATATATTGTGATAACCTTCATAAGGGATTGGATTGTCGAAATGAAAGCACAGTTTCTACTTTAAAGATACAGAGGTGACATCAGAATTGAAGGATCAAATGCGAATGAAAAACAAAGTTGAAGTTGATGTTACCTGATAAGCAGCAATTGGCAAAGGTGAGTTATCCCGTAGAAGTCTTATGATATCCAAGTACGGTAGACCTGGTTTCACCTATGAGCCAGTTGAAGTAACTTAGCAAAACAGAAGGATCCACCACAAATAATCAAACTAAATAAACTGACCACAAATAATCAAACTAAATAAACTGAAAGGGATACCAACCAGAAGAATATCGGCTCCTTCAGATTCGTCTTCACGGGTCTCAACTAGAGCCTCTCTATAATTTGCTGGGTTCATCTGATAACTTTTGTATGCAATCATTGTTGAAATGCACAAGTAACATTTAGCAAGATTCAATTAGTACCAGCAAGAAATCATTAAATCTAACGAACTACATACGTTTTCTTGTCTCCAAAACGGGGATTTGAATCTAAGGCTTCTCGAAATGGACCATAGAATGAGCTTGCATACCTGTTTGCACAAAATTTATAGTAACATGTTGAGACCAGTAGCCAAATAGTATTTAAAAAACCATAAATAAACACATCATAAAAACAGCAAATTTTCGAAAAATTATCAAACATAAAACTTCTCAGACAATTATGCACTCGCAGTAATTGTTCAGAAATAAGACATGCATAAATAGCCTCTTGAAAGATAGAAATAATCAAATTATATTGTATAACAAATATGTATATAATTAATGAGGTTCTGCCTGCTGGGCATCCTATAAAACTGAAACTGATCTACTTTGCTGGATTGTGGTATGCAAATTTTAGGAATTGCACTAGTTTTACCTGTAAATGGCATACAAAGAGTGGGACACTACACAAATTTTAAAAAATTATCATCATCTTAAAGAAATTAAATAACTATCACGCATCACTTCACAAAAATTTAATAGGTCAAGTGGCTGTAAAAGCATAAATGTGTGCTTGATGACTCCACAGACACGACTATGTTTAAATAGATTCATGACCTGGTTATCTAGGCATGATGGAAAAGACCAAGTCAATGGTCTCAAGAGCAACGAGTCGCTGGATATGTAGGGCCACCCTTAACCGTAGAAGAAGTGTCAAACTTTTAGACCTTCAGTTGTACACTGTCCTGACATGACAAAAATTAAGATCTATACCCTCCCAAACAACTCTGTTAATTGCACCTTTTGTGAATTTCTAAAATAGAGTGCAAGATTAGCGCATTAACAAATATTCCTTCATAATTGAGTGAAATTACATTTTCTCCTTATCCCTAGGAAAAAAGACGATTTCGAAATAATAAAGACCTAATCTTCTCCTTCTACCAATGACGGCATGCTTCCAGGTATCATATTATGATACAAGCCTATATTTGCCTCTTGAATCACTTGTGCACATCAATAGCATAGATGAAATATCAACCTAATCTCAGATTCTCAATTGCGTACAAATGTAAGTATATATACTTCTACTGAGAAAATATAAGTTCTTCTCATATTATTAGCATGAAGACATAAAAAGAACATTCATCAAGATGAAAAACAAGCTTTAGCACAACATTAAATGTGATAAAGAACTACAGTTTTTTCAATAAACCAAAAAGAAATATAAATAAGAAAGTTACTTTGCAGTATAGGACATGATAGACACATGTGAAAAACCTTCAGCATCAAGTGCAGCTCGAATTGCTCCGATACGACCATCCATCATATCACTCGGACTGACAACATCAGCTCCTGCTCGGGCCTGCACAGACAAAAGGACAACCACAAAATGGTATACTCATACAATATAGTTGCTTTCCAACTAGAGAATTTACAAGATAGTGCTTGTTATTTCCACAAGGGTATCCAATATACAAGGGGCCCACTGAAGGGGAGTAATTTGAAGATCCCATAACAGACCATACCATATGCAATTGTGAATAAGAGAATACTCAGTAGAAATGCTCATACATATTGCACACCTTCCTTAAATACGACTTGTATATAAATAAAATTGACTAAAATATAAAGTATGAATGTAACAAGACAAAAACTGAAACACCAAAATCGACTAACAAGAAAACTATATACCACTACCCAAAAGATGTAATTCAACCAACCCAATCTAGCAAACTGGATAATTCCCTGTTCAATTTTTTAAAGATAAAAAGGACCAAAGTCCTAAAACAATATAACTAAACCTAATTTGAAACTATATAATTAATTAACATGTAATCCATATAAAAGCCAACTTTCTTGCTAATGCATAACTACCAATCAACGTCTTTTAAATAATTGATACATTGAGAGGCATGTGAATCGTTCAAGAATAGATAAAAGAAAGAGATTGCTGGAAAGAATAATTATCAAACCCCATTACTTTTAGAAGATGAGGTGAAAACTAAATTTACAATGTCGTGATAAATACTATATTTTGACCCAAATAACAAGGAGATATAATAATTTGAAACTTTAAGAGTATAGAATGTGGATAGTTCACAAAAGTGTCCATGGGACCTCTTCAAAAGACTTCTTTCACTCAATTAAGTATATAGAGTAGAGAGTTTGTCCACTTTATTCCCTATCTAAGAAAACTTTTGGTGATGACACGTGAAAATTAAGGACTCTTGACATGTTGAAGCAAAAGAAGAAACCAACAAAGAGTTCAGCCAGCAGATAAAGCACCAAAATCAAGCTCAGGGACAGGTTTTCTGCAACCCAAAGAGACTAACACACCCAACAGTAGTCCATTTTGGAAATAATTTATGAATAAGAATTTTTTCTGAAGCCTACCTTTCATTCTATTATATTCTTTGAGAATATTATGGATAGATAGGAATTTAGTGTGTTCTTAAAGAATTTACAATTTGTATCATGCCTTGTTTTCAAATCCTTGAAATTTCAATTCAGTTAATTGGTATACTTTTTGAGTTTTGACTAAATGCATAAGCTAAGACCTCTATATAATCTCTCGAAGTAGTCTTTTATAGGTAATATGTTGAGCAGAGCATATACTTAAACCCATATATGTGAATGAATTTAGTAACAAAAATAATCTTCTTTTGGATGATAAACTAGTAAAATTATTTTTGGGATTTCTTCATCATTTCATTATCTTCAATAGGAGTTAGATTTAATAACTGTAAGCTATTGAACATGTCATTTACCTAGTCACATCATAAATTGATATTAAAGGATGGGATATTTATAGTGTATGATTTTACAATACTAGCAAAAATTTAAAATTACATGCAAACCTACATATACAAATACATAACATAAGAATTAAAGTTACCTGTGCAACAGCCTGTTTGCATAACTGATGTATAGTTTCGTCATTCATTATAACTCCTGCAGGATATTGAAGATTTTAAATTCAAAAAGTAACTATGTCAAGTAACTAAGTTCAGTGATGAACATTGAGCCATCAACCTTAGGCGAGAGTACTTGAAACCAATGTTACTATAAAAGGTAGTAAATTACATTTTGGTATGAAAATTCCATGGGACAATTTCGTTCCAAAATATTAAATGTAGAGATTTAAAACTCTATTTCCTACTTAGTAACAAGAGAAAATGTAAACTTTTATTGTATAATAATGATTATAGTGTTGTTTCAGGATTTTGCAAATGAGTTACATATTTATATAGGCATTGGTTCATGGAACCAATGGCTAGGATCCAATCTAATAGAGGGCTAAGATCAACTATCTTAAAAATTCCTTCAAAATATATAGGATATTTAAAAGAATAATTATCACATAGATTAATCTAGAAAGCTATTAAAAACCCTGAGTGAGCGCCTTGTAGGAGTCCTAGAGGCGTTGACATGATATAACCTTCTTAAAAATGCACATTTGTGACACTCGCCTGGACTTGAATATAATTTATAAAAGTTACAATAGTGTACCACGATTTAGATAAACGTAATGAAGTACCAAGTAAGCAACCTGACGAAACCTACCACTACTGTACTCCGTATCATTGAAAGTGACATTTTCCATTCCCGTTTTTATTTCACATACTGTATCAATCTGCAATCCAGTTAATACTATTTGAAACATAGGCTTCATAAGCCACAACAAAGACAACTACTATCTGATTGTTTAATTAAAAAAAAAACTTATATAGGTTTCAGCCATAAATTTAAAATAAAACATAAAAACAAAAACACACATGCATAAGTCTGATAATCTTGGGGGTTATCTGTCAACCCAGATGTTTTCAACGCAGCTTTGAGTTGGCAAGCATTTACCTTCTGTCCATTGTCTAGTTGTAATTACATAACCATGAAACATAAGAAACTTCCAGAATTGCTATTTTATTTTAAAAAATTAAATATTTTATTAGTTACTAAATATGAAGTTGCTTTTGCTTAACAAAGAAAGAATAATAAATAAACATGCCACTGTATTGACTTTTAAAAGAGGACACAAATTTGGGACCTTTTTTTTATAAGTAAACAAACATTTGGGACTTCCAAATAGAAAAGACTGTAAAATGGTAGATCGAGTAATTTGCCATTTATCCACACTAATACTCATCCACACTACCTACACTGTGCAGAGAAAAGCACTTCGTATTATGCATCACCTTTAAAACACGGTTCTTTGTTATTATATTCTGTAATCTAAATTTTTCTTCTGAATAAGCTGCAACTTGAGAATTATATCTCTCGAATCACGGAAGTGAACATCTCAAATACGCTTTGACCTTCAAACTAAAGGCAACAACTAAGAAGGAATTTTTTTTTTGGGGGGTGGGGGCGGGGGTGGGGGTGGGGGACCAAGCCATGGTAAATCATACAGTTAATATCTTCCAGATATGTTTCCATATATGCATTATAAAATTCTCTTTGCGGATTACTCGAAAGCTAGAAACTATGTAATATCTTTCTACTCATTAGTGGTGAACGAAAAAAGAGTAGCCTCGCTCGCTCACACACACAAACACGCATAGAGTAAACTAGGAAAGTTGGCAGCTAAAACAACAGCTTAATTACAGTAACTAGACTTTCGAATATAATTACACATAATATTGTTCCTAGAAACCTTGTACTTCAAAAAATCAGTTTATCATTAAGGAATTCGGTACAAGTATGTTTTACCATCTTCTCTGACTATACCATCATGCCCGTCAGATGAATATGGGTCTAAAGCAACATCAGTGTAGATAATCTGTTGAAAACACATTATATTGTTATAGCTATCATCAGAAAGGCAGAAAAATCATCACAAATCATGTTTAACCTGGAGAAATCTATAGGTCCTTCAAAGAAACTAAATATATTCAGAAGTGACTTACAAGATCAGGGTACTTGTCTTTGAGCAATCGTATGGTTCGAGGAACTAGTCCATTTTCATTATATGCTTCGTCTCCTGTTGGGGACTATAGGGGCAAGAACCAATTACACCATAACATTGCATTGATCTGAAGAGTTAGGAGAAATATAAAGGGTGAGAATGAACCTTTAGCGCATCTGGAACTTTTGGGAAGAGCACAATGCTATTAACACCAACATCCCGAGCCTTTGACACCTACATAAGAAAACACCTTAATCAAATATGATCCTAAATTAAAACTATAATACACTCTGTACTTGCTACCTGTGCTATGGCTAACTAGTTGTAAAGTCATGGGATAAATCTAGTCTTTTAGAACATATCTAAAAGTTAGGCTACCAGCCAAATATATCATAGACTCACTAAAATTGTAATTAAGTCATAAACCAAGAGGAAAAACGGGATGTAGATGCAGGATTATTACTATTATACCAAGTTGTGAAGTCGTAGAGGTAGTTCTAGTCTTTTAGAACTTATCCACCAGTCGGGTATTGTTGCATTATAATATACTAAAGTATGAGTTTGTATCATATGATTATTTGCACAATGTAGGGTAAGCCAACCCAAATATCATCAAGCGTTTCTACGTTTTGCAGAAATTCTAACCAAGGTGTTCAGCAAGTCATGTGTAACAACACAAACAACTAAAAGCATTAAAAGTTTTAGCATAATGTATACATGACCTTCTACAACCAAGGTGATCAAACAATAAATGTTTATAAAGGTGCAATGACTTCAAACCCAAAGTAGCATCAGCTACAACTGCAAGAACTGAAGAACGTAAATAATAGCAGATTTCAATTAGGATGTGATCATGTGTAGGGTTCATGAAATTGACTAAAAGGCAATTGGGAAAGGTTAGAATGAGTTATGTTTGGCTAAGCTTCAAGCATCCGACTAAAACATGTTCAAGGTTAAAAGTCAATTCCTTACATATAAGATTGAGAATGTATTCATTTCATATTATCTAATCTTTTAATCATAGTGCTACTTTTTGCAGCAAAAAATCATAAATTGAGCCCATTTTTGTTTCCAATTGAACATTCGTAAAGTCTAATATCTTGTGTACAAAATAGCTTGATAGTAGTTAATACTAAGATATGAGTCTTCAGTGAGGCTTAACGCCATTTTGCAAGATCAAAGGAGTCAGAGTATACTAACCTCTTCCACAAGCCCATGTCTCCATCCTAGCCTATAACATCCAGGCATGGCACCAATAGGTGTGTCCTCTTCACCTGTAAATCTCGTAAGATGAGACGCTATGTATCAAGCAAACTGCCACTGCCACACACACTAGATCTCTGCTACCGCCACACACAAATAGATATAGTGGGCATGTGTGTGTGTGTGTATATATATGTGTATATGTATATGTATATGTACAGTCACACACACACTCACACACATATATAGACACACACAACATAACCAACCAACCTTCATGTATGAAAAGTGGATATACAAAATTTGCAGGGGCTAAGCTTGTTTCTTGGAATGCAGCTCTAAAGACTGGTGATCTACGGTTACGACGAGGGCGCCGACTAAGTGGCTTCATATTAAACCAACAACAAATGCTAAAAGTTAGTAAAAACAATAAGTCTGATGCAATTAAATCTTACTGAATTGTAACAAATTATTCAAGTAAACCATAGCAAAATAATATTTTCAACACAGACAAATTAAGATACCAAATAAATTTACGCATCACCACCATCCATTTGTCATTGCAAAACTCAACATTAATACACCAGTCAAAATTTATGACAACAAACATGTAAACTCAATTACAACAAAGCAAATCAATTGAACCCATAATAGTTACTTTTACCAACAAATATTGATCAACAATCATTATGATATCGAATCTAGAAAAAAGGCATCTAGCAGTTTTGTTGTAAACATACTGAATAAAAACACTTACAAGTGAAGGCACCACCGGAGTACCAGCCGGTGTCGCCGGCATAGGCGGCACCGCAGGCGCTTCCGGCACATTTCCGGCAACCACCGCAGCTTCACATTCCTGATCACTCAAACCCATCTTTTTCATTGGCCCTTCACGGGTCTCACTTGCCTTTACAATCAACAACCCCCGCCTATTAGCTAGCCTAATCGAAGGCCGAACCGATAAGAAACTCTGATTCACCAAAGGATTTTTCAAATCAGCATATTTGGGACAATCTAGGCCCTTAATTCCCCCCATACCACAAGGTACATTCACAAAACTGGAAGCCATAATAGCTGATTTCTGCCCTTCGATGACACAAAACAATCAAAAGATTGTAAATTTAGCACAGAATTAAGGTCACATAAGCCAATTAAGAATAAAATTGAATATGGTATTAAGCAAAAAGTGGAGGGCGAACTTACCTCAGAAGGGACGAAGGCCTTATCTTGAAGAAAATGGAAGGCAACCAATGGGAAGAGGTTTAGGAAGGAGAGAGGAACGTGGAAATCTGACTAAAAATGGACTGATGATGATTTTTGGTGGATAACCGATCAGAAATCTGGTACTCTGGACCTCTGGTACTATGTTTGGATTTGGTCGGGTAAGGTTTATATATTACCGTGTGTTAATTGTAGACCTTGACTGTTTACTTTACATGAAAGAACAAAATATCTACTCCATTAACCAAAAAACAAAGAATAAGTACAAACACAGTACCACTAAATATTATTCTAAATATTATTATTTATTTATATTATTAAAAAATAGAATATAATATAAATTTTAATAATATATTTTATTTTTTAATGGTGTAGATAGATATTATTTTTAAAGTAATTTTTTGTTGTAGTGTGTATCAAATTGTCCAAAAAACAAAAGAGTTGAATTGTGTATCTTGATTTTTTAAAGTTAATCTGTACTATTTTTAAATTTTAAATTTTATTTATGGGTCTTAGTTTATTTTTGTAATACCCTGGATATTTTTTAGGCTTGAAAATATGATCGTGAATTTTTTTAAAATTAAAACCTAATTTTGGTAAATAGAATACCTAAAAAATAAGTACTCGGGTATATTATTGAGGTTTAAATATGATTCAAACGTGTGATAGTTTTAAATTAAAGGTTAAGTTATGACCTAATATAAGTGTTATGTGATTTCAATATGAATCTTTGTTTCACGTACAAAAATTATTTTTGGGAGAATAAATGCAGAAAATGTTTTTTTATTTTTACAATTTTTCACATTACATCACAGCGTTTATAAGGGATATAAAGACGTAATTTCTATTCAAAAATATGAAAATTTGAAGTTGCTTGAAAACCCTAATCAAATTGCTTAAAAACCCCAATCAAGTTATTTGAAAACCCTAAGTCAGCTACTTGATATAAAATTTAAAAGGTGAAATAGTTGCTTAATTTAATTACTAAGTTAACTAGGAAGTGAGAGGAATTAAATAAATTAACAAGTTAGTATTTAAAACTAGTTGAAAATATTTCCTAAGTTGCTTGAACATTTTGTGGAAAGAACTAAACTAATTGAAAAATTAAGTAAACTAATTAACTAAGCAAGTGGTTAAATTAGTTTACTAAGTTAACTAATTAAGTAAATTAATTAGGTTAACAAGCAATCCAAGTGAAGTTCATGTAACCAATTAAGCAAGGGGCTAATTGATTTTAGCAATCTATATGAGCATATATTAACTAATCAAAACCATGATTTCAAGTTACTTTGTTGGATCAAAATCAAATTGGAAAAGGGGGGAGTGACTGAGTTCAAAGGGCCTGAATGGACAACAAAGAGTTAAGCTCCTTGCCACTAATTTAGCTTAGAATGACCTCAAGACTTGCAGCCCCCTCTTGAAGGCATTTAGGGTAAGAAACATGACATTTATGCTTGTTAACCAAGGGTTTTAAACCCAATAAATAGCCCGTCCACACTTATAATTGTTGGTTTACAAAAAATTCATAGACATACAATCATATTGCATAAAAATAGCGGAAGTATGATAAAATTAGATTTTAAAATTTTACAAACCATAATCAGGACCAACTTTTATGCGCAATTATTAATAAAATAATAATGAGTTAGAGTTATACCCTTGTAAACACTAATATTCCACAGGTACGTGTTTACCTCCAATTCCTTTACATTCTTCTCTAAATCCACCGATTAGATTCCTTAGATCAACGTTAGTTATCCAAGTGTATAGCCTCTAGAGGTGATCCACCAAGAAAAATATGAATTCAAGAAGTGAGTGATGACAAACCCTAATTTTCTCTCTCTTCTAATTCCTTAGATAAAGAGAACTATGCGTGTAACCTTAATCCATAATAAGACTAATCTTATTTATAGATTTATCTAACCTTCCTAAACTCTTTAGGAATAAGGTTTTAATTTAACTCCCAATTTAATTAGGAACTAAATTTAATTTTATAATAATTACAATTCCTAAACCATTTAAGAACTTAATTATTTATCATGAAAGTACTCTTATTAATTCATAAATCATTTAGGAACTAAATAATAATAATAATAATAATAATAATAGTAGTAGTAGTAGTAGTAGTAGTAGTAGTAGTAGTAGTAGTAGTAGTAGTAGTAGTAATAATAATAATAATAATAGTTCTCTTATTAATTTATAATTAGTATTTTTAAAATACTAAAATATAAATATTATGCTATTTAATTTATTATATCACCATAGTACTTAATTTATTATTACGATTATGCCACTTAACTTCTTAAATAAATATTTTTCTTTTGCGGTGTGACCCTTTAGGTTCTCCATATTAAACCGGTTGTAGAATAAATTAATTAAAACCATTATAATCTTATCTATATAAATAAATGAAACTATTTAATTTATTTAAATAAATAATATTTATTCCACAATAAGGGTAAGCCCCCTTAGCGATCAACGACTTTTCAGATAATATAGATTTCAACATTTAATCGCAAAAGATCTTATTCCACAAATAGTTATCGTACAATTCAATCTTTCTACCATACAATGTCACAATCAAATATTAGATATGGAATTATTATCAAGTCTTATTTCATTTGATCATATGCATTTCGATTTTCAAATGCATAACTCTAAATAATACAAATTAGAAGCTCTTTTCTAATTTCATTCTGCCTAGGCCAATGACTACTAAGTTGTCATTTATCGAATCATATTGGACATACTCTCCTTTTAGTAGAAGTGATAGATTTTTTGTTGACCATTCACTTATCTCCATGTACAACATATTATACCCGAGTATACCCTTTGATATATCTTAAAGGTCTTAAAAAATATTTCAAAGCATAATTAATTATACATAAGATACTATGATGATATCAAGTCCAATTGTAAGACCCCGAATTTTATGAAATACAAACTTTAATTTTTCTTCATATATATTTTTCCTGAAACAGTAGGTGGTTAAATTGATAAGGTTAAAAGTTAAGGATGTTATGTACAAATTTTATTATGTCGGACAATATTCGTTTGGTCGGAGAATATTCGTTCTGTCGGGGAATATTCGATTCGTACGACGGCGCCGAAATAACAAAATAATGGTGGACCTCCACAACGACTTATTGTCGGATATAGAAAGCGACATACGTAATTTTTTTTAAATAAAAATAGTCAATGGTATTATCATTTTGAACTGTTAAAATACCTGATGGTAAAAGAATAGTAACATACGGTATTACATAGTAGCACACGGTATTACATAGTAGCACACGGTATTGCACTGTAGCACACGGTATTGCACAGTGTTTCATATTATTAAATGATAAAGTGGTTATTGTACTATATTGACTTTATTGAACCAATAATTGTCACATGCATAATAATTCATATTATTGAGCTGATAATTGTCACAGTAGCATATGCACAATAATTCACATTACTGAATCAATAATTGTCATTACACAGTAACGTGTTATTTTCTTATTTATTTTCAGCATTATTGTTATCTCTTTTGCGATATTGATTAAACTGTTGTATTCTATTATTGGGTGATTTTCCTATTTTTCTAACTCGAAAAACCAACTACACTGCATTTACAACAATTAGCCATAATAATGAATAATTGTGAATTATTGTTGAATAATTGAATTGATAAAGTTATTTGTTTTTATTATGATAAATTATATAAAGTTGTTTGTTTTTATATATAAAGATAATTGATTTATTTAAAGTTAGTTGTTTTATATATAAAGTAAATTGAATGGTATAGATTAAAAGATGATATTTAAATGAATGGTTTAGATTAAAGAAATCTTAAAAGATAAAATGAGTGGTATGGATTAAACATTATCTTGAAATATACGGTTTGGATTAAATTAGGAAATCTTGGTGATGATAAGAATTTTTGCTATAAATAGAAGCCTTAACTTAAGGATTTTTCATATAAACTTCCTTGCTTATTCTTTATTTCACTCTCCAAATATTTCTTAGTATAAGTTCTCTTTGAGTGTGCTAAAGTCATCTTGAGTATTTGTAAAGAGCTGTAAGTGTACGAGTTCATATCTAGTCACGTGTTAAGGTAAGGGATACCATCTTTTTCATCTTCCATTATTCAAACTTACTATGGTAAGGGATTATCATTATTTGATTCTCGAAAATAATATCGTTTCTTTCTTACTCATAAGACGTGCCATTCATTTCCATATATTAAATTGTGGGAATAACCTTACGGCGCGGATTATCGCCTGTTGGTGAATAACCTTTCGTATTTATTTTCATATATTAAATTGTGGGAATAACCTTACGGCGCGGATTATCGCCTGTTGGTGAATAACCTTTCGTATTTATTTCCATATATTAAATTGTGGGAATAACCTTACGGCGCGGATTATCGCCTGTTGGTGAACCTGTTGGTGAATAACCTTTCGTATTCATTCCTTATTAATTTGTGGGAATAACCTGACTACGCGGACTACCGCATGTTTGGTGAATTACTCTTCGTATTCATTTCTTACTTGTCTCTTCTTGGTAAAGTTTCCTGAAATGAATACATATTCTTTAATAGTTTGCGCTTCATCTAATATCATTTCAACTGAACCTTCCTATTTTTCTAAATCTTTCTATTGAACCTTAACTGTTATTCTGAACTGTGGATCTGAAATATCATTCTTGAATTTTAGTCCACATCATGTTGGCAATTTGGACATTATTTGAATCTGCACAAAGTAAAGTCATAAACTTTTGATATTTATTGATCATACTGTTTCTTCTGATTCATCATCTATATCACGGTTGTTATTCTAATCATCAAGAACCATGTTGTTGTGAATATCTGTGGCCTGTGGCACAGTTGATAGGATAAATGCGATATAATTATTGTGTCTTTTAGGGCACGCGGTGAATATTCTCTTTGGCCTGGGGCAAAGATGAACTGTTGTTGGTATGATTATGACCAAAGGCTGAAAACTGGTATAATCATTACCGTTGGTGTTATATTTGAATATATTTGGCTCGTAATGCAAAGATGAACTATTGACTGGCATGATTATAATCAGGAACTGGAAATTTATATTATCATGACCAGCGGTGTTTAAGATGATAAAAGTTGAGGATATTTTTCCTAAAAAGAGAACCGAGTGGACATTATAGTCTGCATTATTCTTCTAATAGATTGCTCATTCCGCTGCTATTATTGATACAAAGCTTATTGTCTATTATATTCAATTAAGAACTCATCTGTTGAAGGCTAATGATAATTTATTTGTCGTTATCTTAGTCATGATATTTCTTACTGGGCTATTTGAGCTCACCATTTCTTTTGTTCCATTGTTTTTCAGAAAAAGAGAGAGTAGCCGGGTCTAGCAGGGGAATGGAGTGACGGTCCGAGTGATAGCTATTGTAGTCTTCACATGTTGTATATAGTGTGAAAATAATAGTGAAGACTTAGTTGTGTATTATTGAGTTTTGCATTTCTGTTCTATGAACTATTTATATTAAAGATTATGTATTTTATGGCGTCTCAAATTGGGCTATGTAGGCCTAGATTTGGGGGCGTCACATTTGGTATCCGAGCTTAGGGATATGATCTTTAATGGAGATCTGGGGTAGAAGTAGGAGGAGAGAGACGAATAGATTACGTCACTAGTATGTCCTACATAAAATTTTGTTATCTAATAAGTTGGCTTGAATGTAGGGACAAGAAGTGACGAGTCAGTTTGTTTTACTAACCTTTATCTTATGACCGCAGTTAAGAATGACTTCTGAAAATCAGGGAATGAATTATCCACTTCCCGAGGCGAACGTAGCTGAGAATCAGGAAGCTACAAACAATCCTCCTGCAGCTTCAGAAAATAATGCTGGTGATCATGCAAATCAGAATGGTTTCTTTAGAAACTTCATGCAATTTATTCAAAATCAGCCGAGGGGAGGTCGTAACGATGGAAATGCTGATAATTCAAGGATTGTCACCGTTAAATAATTTAAAGAGTTGGGACCACCTGAATTTTTCGGGAAGCCTGAACCACTCAAAGCGGAGGCATGGTTAAAGCAAACGACAAAAATCCTTGATGTCCTGCGATGTGCAGATGATCAGAAAGTGCCATTCGCCACCTTTATGTTTCGAGGGGAGGCAGACCATTGGTGGGAGGCGGTAAAACGCATCCATCATTCGGCTCTCGAAATGTCTTGGCTAGAATTCAAAGAGTTGTTCAACGAAAAGTATTTTCCAGAAAGCATCCGCCATATGAAGGAGGTGGAGTTCATAAAACTAGAGCAAGGAAATATGTCTGTTTCACAATATGAAGCTAAGTTTGCCGAACTATCTCGTTTCGCAACTCATCTAGTGGATGACGAAGCACGGATGAGTCGGATGTTCTTACGAGGTTTGAGATTCGAAATTCGTCAACAGCTTAGCTCTCATAAATTGACCTTGTATTCAGATGTTGTCGATAGGGCTCAAAGGGTAGAGCAAACAGATGAAAAATTGCAGCCAAGAGTCAATGATCAGCGTAGAGAGAGAAATGACAACAATCACAGGAACGAGAACCATAAGGGAGGTAACCAGCACTTCGGTAGTAATCACGCATCGAATAATAGAAGAGGAGAATCCAGTGGGAATAATTTCAAGAGAAAGAGATTCCATAATGATTATGGAAGAGCACCGGCACCAGTACCAGCACCAGCACCAGTACCAAGGGGAGGAGATCGACCACCGGTAAGATGTTACAAGTGTGGTCAGGAGGGTCACATCAGCCCAAACTGTACTCAACTGTCCAAGTTGTGCTACAGTTGCGGAAAAGAAGGTCATGTGGCTCGATTTTGTCCTGTTTCAAAATCAAGTCCAACTGCAATGATGGTACCAAAAGCTAGCACGGATAAGGGAAAATCTGTAGTTCAAGGGAGAGCTTTTGTTGTGACATCCCAAATGGCACGAAACCCGAACGAGGTGATAACCGGTAAGCTATTCATAAATTCTCATGAAGTCTATGCCTTGTTAGATACTGGCTCTACCCATTCTTTTATCTCACCTACGTGTGCTCAACGATTAAACTTAACTCCTGATAATTTGGACTTTGACTTATCAGTTGAAACCCCATTAGGAGCAATAGCCATTACGTCTACGGTATATAAATCTTGCTTAGTTCAAATCAATAGCCTTATATTACCCGTTGACCTTATCTCTTTGGAAATGCATGAATTTGATGTGATTTTAGGAATTGATTGGTTGACTAATCATCATGCTAAAATTGATTGTTTTCAAAAGATCATTAGTTTTCATATTCCTAATCAACCTGTCATACAAATTCAAACCATTAAACCATTGAAATCCATAACTGTCATTTCTAGCCATAAAGCCACTCGTTTATTGAAAAATGGATGTCAAGCCTTTTTAGCTCATGTCACTGACTTGAACAAAGATGTGTCAAACCTGAATGATATTCCTATTGTTAATGAGTTTTCTGATATTTTTCCTGATGAACTTCCCGGCTTACCTCCAAATCGGGAAATTGAATTCTGTATTGATCTTGAACCCAATACCAAGCCTATTTCCAAAGCCCCATACCGAATGGCTCCTATTGAACTTCAAGAGCTAAATGTCCAACTACAGGAATTGTTAGATACTGGTTTCATTCGTCCGAGTGCATCGCCTTGGGGTGCCCCTGTTCTTTTTGTCAAGAAGAAGGACGGGAGTATGAGATTGTGTATTGACTACCGAGAGTTGAATCATGTCACCATCAAAAACAGGTACCCGTTACCTCGAATTGATGACATGTTTGATCAATTGCAGGGTGCTCAACATTTCTCAAAGATTGATCTCCGCTCTGGATATCATCAGTTAAAAGTTAAAGCTGATGACATTCCAAAGACTGCTTTCAGAACCCGCTACGGGCATTATGAGTTCTTAGTCATGCCTTTTGGACTAACAAATGCTCCTGCAGCTTTCATGGACATGATGAACCGGATATTCAAAGAATATTTGGATCATTTTGTAGTTGTCTTTATTGATGACATTCTTATATACTCCAAGAGTCGTGAGGATCATGAATAACACCTGAAATTAATACTCCAAAAGCTACGTGAGAACAAGTTGTATGCCAAGCTGAAGAAGTGTGAGTTTTGGCTTAAGGAAGTCACGTTCCTTGGGCATGTGATTTCCAGTCAGGGAATATCAGTTGATCCTGCAAAGATTGAAGCAATATTAAATTGGGAGCAACCTCGGTCCGTAACTGAAGTCCGAAGTTTTCTGGGCTTAGCTGGTTATTATCGGAGATTCGTAGAAGGATTTTCTCGAATCGCCATTCCATTAACTCAGCTGACTCGGAAAAGCACAAAATTCATATGGAACGAGGAATGCGAGAAGAGTTTTCAAGAACTTAAGAAGAGACTTATTTCAGCTCCTGTTCTGACTATACCATCAGGATCGGGGGAATTTGTTATCTACAGCGATGCTTCAGGCAAAGGTCTAGGCTGTGTACTTATGCAACATGGAAAAGTTATAGCCTATGCCTCTCGACAACTCAAAGATTATGAGAAAAATTATCCTACTCATGATTTAGAGTTGGCAGCAGTTGTTTTCGCATTGAAAATCTGGAGGCACTACTTGTACGGGGAGAAAGTGGAAATCTTCACGGATCACAAAAGCCTCAAGTATTTCTTCACCCAGAAGGAACTCAACATGCGGCAACGACGTTGGCTTGAGCTGTTAAAGGATTACGACCACACCATCCAGTACCACCCAGGAAAAGCAAACGTTGTAGTTGATGCTTTAAGCAGAAAATCTTATGCGAGTACAAGTGCAATGCTGACTACGCAAAAATGTATTTTGTACGACTTACAAAAGATGGAGATAGAATTAAAGCCACCAGGGACCCACATGAAGATTGCGCACGTACAAGTAGAACCAGCTTTAATTGATAAAATTAAAGCTGCTCAAGCTACTGATCCGGAAATGATGAGTATGATGAAGAAAGTACAAGAAGGTACTATTCCAGAAGCAAGAATCGACGAGAAAGGAATACTTCGACTCAACTCTCGACTCTGTGTTCCTAACGACTCTGAATTGAAACATAAAATCATGATGGAGGCACACAACACACCGTTTGCAATTCACCCGGGAAGTACCAAAATGTATCGTGATCTTCGACATACATTTTGGTGGAACAATATGAAGAGGGAGATTGCAGAGTTCATCTCAAGGTGCTTAACTTGTCAACGTGTCAAGGCAGAGCATCAAGTGCCTAAAGGTCCATTGCAATCACTCGAAATTCCAGAATGGAAGTGGGAACACATCACTATCGATTTTGTGACGGGTCTTCCCAAAGTTTCTCAAAGTTTTGATGCGATTTGGGTCATCGTAGATAGATTGACCAAGTCTGCTCATTTCTTGCCTATAAGAGAAAACTTTTCACTCGAGCGTCTGGCCGGTATGTACGTAAATGATATTGTAAGATTGCATGGCATGCCAGTTTTCATAGTTTCTGATCGAGATCCTAGATTCACTTCACGCTTTTGGATCAGTCTACAAAAAGCTATGGGCACCGAGCTAAGATTTAGTTCTGCATACCATCCTCAAACAGACGGACAATCTGAAAGGACGATTCAGACTCTCGAAGATCTTTTGAGACTTTGCGTGCTAGACTTCAAAGGAAGTTGGGACAAGTACTTGCCATTGGTTGAATTCTCCTACAACAACAGTTACCAAGCAAGCATAGGCATGGCTCCATTTGAGGCTTTGTATGGACGAAAGTGTCGCTCTCCAGTATGTTGGAATGAAGTAGGAGAAGCAAAATTGTTGGGACCCGAGTTGGTACGCTTGACAACAGAAAAGATCCAAATGATCCGACAACGAATACAGACCGCGCAAGAACGACAAAAGAATTATGCTGATCTTCATCGGAGAGATGAGAGATTCAACGCCGGAGATCATGTATTCTTACGTGTTTCCCCATGGAAATGAGTTACGAGATTCGGAAAGAGAGGAAAGCTCAACCCTCGATTTATTGGCCCATTTGAAATTCTCGATCGAATAGGAACCGTAGCCTACAGACTAGCCCTACCACCAAGTATGTCTCGCATCCATAACGTTTTTCACATATTTATGTTACGTAAATATGTGAAGGACCCAAACCACGTCATTGAGTTAGAACCGGACGTTATAGCCGATGATTTAACGTACGAGGAGGTACCTGTCAAGATCTTAGATAAGAAGGAACAGATCCTACGCTCAAAGGTTATACCTCAAGTTAAGGTTTTATGGAGAAACCAAGATACTGAGGAAATGACCTGGGAGCTAGAATCTGAGATGAAATCTACGTATCCTTATCTCTTCGAAATGCCAGGTACATCAATTTCGGGGACGAAATTTCATAAGGAGGGGAGGTTGTAAGACGCCGAATTTTATGAAATACAAACTTTAATTTTTCTTCATATATATTTTTCCTGAAACAGTAGGTGGTTAAATTGATAAGGTTAAAAGTTAAGGATGTTATGTACAAATTTTATTATGTCGGACAATATTCGTTTGGTCGGAGAATATTCGTTTTGTCGGGGAATATTCGATTCGTACGACGGCGCCGAAATAACAAAATAATGGTGGACCCCCACAACGACTTATTGTTGGATATAGAAAGCGACATACGTAATTTTTTTTAAATAAAAATAGTCAATGGTATTATCATTTTGAACTGTTAAAATACCTGATGGTAAAAGAATAGTAACATACGGTATTACATAGTAGCACACGGCATTACATAGTAGCACACGGTATTGCACTGTAGCACACGGTATTGCACAGTGTTTCATATTATTAAATGATAAAGTGGTTATTGTACTATATTGACTTTATTGAACCAATAATTGTCACATGCATAATAATTCATATTATTGAGCTGATAATTGTCATAGTAGCATATGCACAATAATTCACATTACTGAATCAATAATTGTCATTACACACTAACGTGTTATTTTCTTATTTATTTTCAGCATTATTGTTATCTCTTTTGCGATATTGATTAAACTGTTGTATTCTATTATTGGGTGATTTTCCTATTTTTCTAACTCGAAAAGCCAACTACACTGCATTTACAACAATTAGCCATAATAATGAATAATTGTGAATTATTGTTGAATAATTGAATTGATAAAGTTATTTGTTTTTATTATGATAAATTATATAAAGTTGTTTGTTTTTATATATAAAGATAATTGATTTATTTAAAGTTAGTTGTTTTATATATAAAGTAAATTGAATGGTATAGATTAAAAGATGATCTTTAAATGAATGGTTTAGATTAAAGAAATCTTAAAAGATAAAATGAGTGGTATGGATTAAACATTATCTTGAAATATACGGTTTGGATTAAATTAGGAAATCTTGGTGATGATAAGAATTTTTGCTATAAATAGAAGCCTTAACTTAAGGATTTTTCATAAAAACTTCCTTGCTTATTCTTTATTTCACTCTCCAAATATTTCTTAGTATAAGTTCTCTTTGAGTGTGCTAAAGTCATCTTGAGTATTTGTAAAGAGCTGTAAGTGTACGAGTTCATATCGAGTCACGTGTTAAGGTAAGGGATACCATCTTTTTCATCTTCCATTATTCAAACTTACTATGGTAAGGGATTATCATTATTTGATTCTCGAAAATAATATCGTTTCTTTCTTACTCATAAGACGTGCCATTCATTTCCATATATTAAATTGTGGGAATAACCTTACGGCGCGGATTATCGCCTGTTGGTGAATAACCTTTCGTATTCATTTCCATATATTAAATTGTGGGAATAACCTTACGGCGCGGATTATCGCCTGTTGGTGAATAACCTTTCGTATTTATTTCCATATATTAAATTGTGGGAATAACCTTACGGCGCGGATTATCGTCTGTTGGTGAATAACCTTTCGTATTCATTCCTTATTAATTTGTGGGAATAACCTGACTACGCGGACTACCGCATGTTTGGTGAATTACTCTTCGTATTCATTTCTTACTTGTCTCTTCTTGGTAAAGTTTCCTAAAATGAATACATATTCTTTAATAGTTTGCGCTTCATCTAATATCATTTCAACTGAACCTTCCTATTTTTCTAAATCTTTCTATTGAACCTTAACTGTTATTCTGAACTGTGGACCTGAAATATCATTCTTGAATTTTAGTCCACATCATGTTGGCAATTTGGACATTATTTGAATCTGCACAAAGTAAAGTCATAAACTTTTGATATTTATTGATCATACTGTTTCTTCTAATTCATCATCTATATCACGGTTGTTATTCTAATCATCAAGAACCATGTTGTTGTGAATATCTGTGGCCTGGGGCACAGTTGATAGGATAAAGGCGATATAATTATTGTGTCTTTTAGGGCACGTGGTGAATATTCTCTTTGGCCTGGGGCAAAGATGAACTGTTGTTGGTATGATTATGACCAAAGGCTGAAAACTTGTATAATCATTACCGTTGGTGTTATATTTGAATATCTTTGGCTCGTAATGCAAAGATGAACTATTGACTGGCATGATTATAATCAGGAACTGGAAATTTATATTATCATGACCAGCGGTGTTTAAGATGATAAAAGTTGAGGATGTTTTTCCTAAAAAGAGAACCGAGTGGACATTATAGTCTGCATTATTCTTCTAATAGATTGCTCATTCCGCTGCTATTATTGATACAAAGCTTATTGTCTATTATATTCAATTAAGAACTCATCTGTTGAAGGCTAATGATAATTTATTTGTCGTTATCTTAGTCATGATATTTCTTACTGGGCTATTTGAGCTCACCCTTTCTTTTGTTCCATTGTTTTTCAGAAAAAGAGAGAGTAGCCGGGTCTAGCAGGGGAATGGAGTGACGGTCCAAGTGATAGCTATTGTAGTCTTCACATGTTGTATATAGTGTGAAAATAATAGTGAAGACTTAGTGGTGTATTATTGAGTTTTGCATTTCTGTTCTATGAACTATTTATATTAAAGATTATGTATTTTATGGCGTCTCAAATTGGGTTATGTAGGCCTAGATTTGGGGGCGTCACACCAATGACCACTTGTACTACTATCATATAACAAACTCTTATTGACATGCAAGTAAAACTCTATTAGGTATTCTTTAAGCGAGTCACGTTCAGTGAACTTATTCTCTAATAAACACTTATATATTTGCTTTAGTGTTTCTACATAAATAATTATGAGATCAATCATCCTCTTCATAAGAGCAATCATAGTATGTACTAATCTATTCGGATTCATTAATCCCTATTTTAGTGATCCCATGATTAGGAACATTTTAGTTTTAACCTATCTAGAATTTAGATGTCATTAGCATGATCAGCATCATGATTCTAAAGCAATGCTTAAAACTATGAGTTTATCACAATTAATTCAATAATTAAATATGGATAAAGAAAATACATTTAAATAAATGAATTCTTTTGTTAATAAATAAATAAGATTACAAAGTATATGCTATATCACATCAAATGTGATTGGCTTGTGTGCGTACTACTTCGCATCATCTTGTCACTTATTAAAAATGACAATATCTTCCTTAGAGGCTTCTGCTGCAACAGTTGTAGAGACAGACGAATTTAGGACATAAGAAATCTTTTCAGCAGTGAGAATTATTCTCAGATTCATTAACTAGTCCGTATAATTTAGCCAGGATAGTTTGTTAGCATCAAGTATGCTACGCGGTGATAGTGAATTTGACATTTATAAAATTCTGCATGTGAAATAGACAATTTTTAGCTTACATTCATTTCATTAATTATCAAAAATAAATTAAGTATTTATTTAAATTGGTATCTCTCACTATTTTTTTATCAAACTAAATTACTCTCAATATATAGTTCGGCAAATCTAATAAGATTTTCTAGTGAGAATAAGGATCCTATTTCAAACTATATATAAATAAATAGGTAGACAACTCTTGTCAATTACATCATCTTGTAACTCCTTGTATTTTGCCTCTTAGATTATTATGATCATGTGTGTCACTGTTTGCCTAATTTTTAATTAGCAATTAACACGCAAGTATACGTGGTCAATAAGTAATATAATGATAAGTCGAGTGTCGATCCCATAAGGAATCAAAAATAATTATTATCAATTACTAACTCTTAATCAAATTAATTATATTTAAACAATCAAATTAAATAGTAGAATTAAATCTAATTAAAATTAACTACTAATTAAACTAATGACAAGGATTAAATCAAATTTTAAATACTAAATATCACAATTTTCCCTAATATTTTATTTAAATCTCTTCACTCCCTTTTTAATTAATTAATTATATTGAATTGTTAACTATGAATTATTTAAAATATTTAGAAGCCTTTATCAATGACAATTATCTCCTACTTAAATAAATAATTATAGGTCCATGAGAATTAAATTAAGTAAAAGTCATTAAGAACATATTCCAAAAAAAGGTTACATATGATATATAGGTATTTTCATCCTACACACAATCAAATTATGTAATTCGAAGAATAATAAATCAGTTACATGATATCATATTTAAATCTAAACCTATAATCCATCTTTTGATTTCCTATAGATTATCCTAATTAATTACCCGCAAATAATTCTTATATGAATACCCACAAATATTTTTGGCGCAAAAATATTTGAATCTGAATCTATAATCCATCAGATAACTTCATATAGATTATCAAACTAATTACTACAAATAATTAATACCTAAAAGCACAAAATATGATAAACAATTCATATATAATCTAATATAATAAAAAAATAAAGTAAATTAATATAAACTATACATAGGTTTTCATTGCAATCTTCATTAAACGATTAGTTTATAACTAAAAAAGAAAACATTATCATATATATATAAATCATCCAAAGAATACAAAAGTTAAAGATAAGAGTTAGAGAGAAAAATCTGAGTTGAAGCGTAACCTCCAATCTTCTTCTTCAATCCTTCCAATCCTTCATTGATTTCTCCTTTAGATCTAATAAAACATTGTTTGAATCAACTATAATCTTATTCTAATCTATGTTAACTTCATCTAAAATATAAGTTTTGACATGTATTTATAGATTACATATCAAATCCCTAGCATATATGGACAACCCAATCCAATTCAGAGTCAAAAACATAAAAAAAAAACGCGTTCAAATCAAGTCTGGCCTGAACAACACGGCCCCGGCCGTGTTTTTGCACTAAGGGAATTCTCCCCACCCGTGACCTCTTGGCCAAACATGGCCCCGACCGTGGTTTTACACTAGGCGAATCCACCCCGGCCGTGGCCTTATTTTCACCTTTGACGTCTGTTGGAAAAATGACCATATTTTTTACATACGAACTCCGATTGAGATAATCCAAGATGTTACGAAAAGTTGAAAAGTAGATATACAATTTTTATGTTTTTGGATTTGACAAATTCTAATCAAATCAAGGTCAAAATCAAGTCTAAAGTGACTACTATGTAATTGACAAGCTGAATTCTTACAAAATAACATCAAAACATATCTAACTAACATAAATCACTTAAAACTAATATAAAATACACAAGAACTTACAAAATATTAAGCTAAAAGATAATCAATACATAGGTATAAAATCCACTTAATAGACACATCTGAATCAAAATTATCCAAGTTAAATTCGACCTAGCATTTTCGTATAAGTGAAAAGAAAAATATTGTTCTTGTGCGATGTAACAAAACAACATTGTTTAATTCTTTTATAAACATATACTATGTAATAAAACAACATCTCAAACAATTAATATAAACATTATGTGACACAACAAACATATATTAATTATTTGATGTTCTATTGTTTTATCATGCTAGAAGGCCATGTTTGATTATTCTAAATATCTTTAAACGTTACAACTTAATATATTCTTTTGAAGGATTTGTTATCAATTGTCTCATCTTGTTTAACGTCGCACACACACATATATAAAATACGTGTCATATTATTTAACATGTGAAACATGTTTGATAATATATAATATATACATAATTAGCATGCACATATAAAATACTATATTCTACTTGGATTGATTATGAACTTTTATTCTAGTTTGGTTCACTAGAGCCACCAATTAAACCAAAAGTTCAAACCTAAGGTACGAAAATAAGTACAAATGTAACTATTATATTTATAACCCGGGCTCCATTACAGATGGGTCTTCAAACGCTCCTTACTCATTGGCTCCAATTCTTCAAATAATTATAACTAATCCTATTACAAACTATTTTCATAAAATATAAACTTTGATCAACAGTCAAAATGAAATACATAGGAGAGAGATATAATTTACATCAAGAAAAAAATAGATAAGATGAGGTACACATACCTCATTTATAAAAACACATTTATTCATGCATCCACATAAAATAAATCCAATCTCAATGGTCAATAGTCTATAATCAATCCATTGTATTATCATACATATCGTCATATGTATCAATATAATATTATTCATCTCATGAATTAAAACCATTATACATATATATCGATATCATTTAATAGGCAATTTAAAGTTGTATGAAATCCAATTTCAAGCTTAAAATAAACTCTTTATTTTAATTATAAAATTATTTAAAAATAAACCTTTTATTTTATTTTTAAGAATTTGCAAAAACTCAAAAAGGAAATGAAAAAAAAATAATTTTTAGGACAGGCACTGCAGCGCCGGGAAAAAGCTCTAGAACGGACACTGCAGCGTTAGTACTGTAAAAACAGTTCGCGATTTTGCCAAAAAACGATTTTTTGATTTTTCTTATTCTAAAACACGATTTTTGTGATTGATTTTCAAGACCCATGATTTTATACAATAAATTGTTCTAAAGACACACCCATACATATATCGAATCAAAATAATTAATAATTCGCATAAAGTTTGGCTCTTGATGCCACTGTTGGTTTGCAAAAATTCATAGACATACAATCATATTGTATAAAAAGAGTGAAAGTATGACAAAATCAGATTTTAAAAGTTTACAAATCATAACTAGGATCAACCTTTATGCACAATTATTAATACAACAAGAAGGGGTTAGAGAGTTATACCCTTATAGACACACTAAATTTCAACAGATACGAGTTCACCTCCAATTCCTTCGCGTTCTTTTTCAAATCCACCGATTAGATTACTTAGATCAACGTTAGCTACCCAAGTGTGTAGTCTCTAGAGATGATCCACTAAGAAAAATATGAATTCAAGAAGTGGATGATGACAAACCTTAGTTTTCTCTCTTTTCTAATTCCTTAGATTAAGAGAACTGTGTAAGTAACATTAATTCATAATAAAACTTCTCTTATTTATAGATTTATCCAAATATCCTAAATTTTTTAGGAATAGGGTTTTAATTTAACTCTTAATCTAATTAGGAACTAAATTTATTTAATATAATAATTATAATTCTTAAACTATTTAAGAACTTAATTATTTATTATGAGAGTACTCTTATTAATTAATTCTTAAACCATAAGACTCCTCTTATTAATTTATAATGAGTATTTTTAAAATACTTAAATATAAATATTAAGCTATTTAATTTATTATGTCATCATATAATAAATTAAATATACTTAATTTATTATTACGATTATGTCGCTCAACTTCTTAAATAAATTATTTTCTTTTGTCGTGTCACCCTTTAGGTTCTCAATATTAAACCAGTTGTAGAATAAATTAATTAGAACCATTCTAATCTTATTTATATAAATCAATTAAACTATTTAATTTATTTAAATAAATAATATTTATTCCGCAATAAGAGTAAGCCCCTTTAACGATCAACGACTTTTCAAATAATATAGATTTCAACATTTGATCATAAAAGAATATATTCCGCGAATAGTTACCACACAATTCAATCATTTTACTATACAATGTCCCAATCAAATATAAGACATGAAATTACTGTCAAGTTTTATTTTATTTGATCGTATGCATTTTGATTTTCAAATGTACAACTCTAAATAATGTAAATTAGAACCTCCTTTTTAATTTTATTCTGTCTTGGCCAAGGACTACTGAGTTATCATTTATCAAATCACATAGGACATACTTTCCTTTTCTAGAAGTGGTAGATTCCTTATTGACCATTCACTTATCTTCATGTACAATTTATTATACTTGAGCAACCCTTTGATATACCCTAAAAGGCCGTAAAGAATCTGTCAAAGCATAACTCATCATATACAAGATACTATGATGATCTCAACTTCAAGGATGACTTGCACTACTATCACATAAGGAACTCCTATTGACAGACAAGTAAAACTCCATTAGGTATTCCTTAAGCGAGTCACATCATCTTCATAAGAGTAAAAATAATATGTACTAATCTATCCGAATTCACTAATCCCCATTTTAGTGATCTCATGATTAGGAACATTTTAGTTTTAAGCTATCTAGAATTTAGATCTCATTAGCATGATCATCATCATGAGTCTAAAAGTATTGCTCAAAATTATGAATTTACACAATTAATTCAACATTAAATATGGATAAAGAAAATGCCTTTAAATAAATAAACTATTTTATTAATAAATGAATAAGATTACAAAGTATATGCTATATCGCATCAAATGTAATTGACTTGTGTGCATATTACTTTCAATAATCCTCACCAATTCACAAAGCTATTGAGCTAATAATCTAGTGAGAGAATCCTTGCAAGAAGCTTAAGCAATCAAGAGAAAGTAAATCTTGCATTTCAAGAGGTAATAACGTTAGTTTAATTAATTTTCCTTTTTCATGTGTTCTTGGGTTAGAATCATGAAACCTAGCATATGTAGGTTTATAATTATGTTATAAGATGTTATTGAAGCTCAAATCATGGTCGCCTAGCTTTATAATGTTTGTGGCATCATGTTTGAATAAGTTAGTCAAGAACGTATAAAATTAATTTTTATGTTGTCTTTGCAAACAATTTTTACAGCCCTTCGGGTTGGATCTAGGTGGTCAAATATAAAGACGAAATGAAGAGGGTTAAGTAACGAAGACGTGAGCGCAGGAATTATGCAAAAATATTTTTAAATAAGGAAGATATGAATTTTCAAAGTACGCAGTTTGAACAACTAAACTACTAGGCAGCACACTGTTTGTGCACTACCAAGGAAGTTTGTTTGGGCACTGCTGACCTACCCATTAGGGCTGCTACCTACTGGGGTTGAGGGGGTGGCTGTGGCACTTGAGGCCTAAGCTTATGGCCTGTTGAGGCTGTATGCCGAGGCATTCTAAGGCCAAGTAAGGCAGCCTATTGCCGAGGCCAGCCAGGGCTGCCAAAACAGCATGCCAAGACCTGCTGGACAAGTCATGCCTAGGTTTATGGCTTTGGGCTATTGGGGACCTTCAGGGGCTTCGTATTTGAAAATTCTGGGATTTTGAAAATAAAATACAAATACAAATTTTTAAGTCCGTAAGCTGTAAACTGTGTAAAAATTTTAGAAATGAAATAAGGGTCTTAAATTAAGGTTACAAATGAAATAAAGATGTTAAGAACTGTATATTAACCAATATTGTTATGATAAATAATATAGGTCATACAAAAGACAAAAAAATACGCGTAGTCCATAAAACAAACTAAAGCAGGCAAGTCTTCTTAAACTTATTTTATTGAACATGTTTTCTAAATTTTTTGCATGCTTGTGTTACAAAATGTGTTATAAATTATTGATAAGTTAATTGCCTTTAAATTCATCTTAACTCGAAAATTGAGCAATTGCAGTTGGAATAATTATTTGTGAAGTGTTGAATTATTATAATTCTTTATTATTGTTAAACTAAATTATTTTGGGGCGACTTTTGCATGCTAAAGTAATAGAGTTGAATAATCCTTATTCGTTGGGGAATAAATGATGTGTCGGGGAACCGACTTAAACACTAATGATATGTTTCGTAGTCAGTGTAACATGTATTGTGCATAACATAGGATATTATTTGGCTGATCCCTTATAAATATCCACGAATGGTTCTAAAATCTTTATGATTGACGAACACTATTATTTCTTGTTTAACAACCATTCAAATTACTATGTCAAACAAACTTTGAGCTATTTTCCTTGATTCCTATAAGTGTGAGCTTGCTTATATGCCATCTGTTTAACTTGTTAAGCAATCAATTACTCATTCTTGCAAATAATATTTATTTGCATCTAAGGAAAAAACTCCAGAAGGTTCTGGCACTAAGGAGAAATGAAAGAAGAAATGCTAGAATAGAATTTATGTTTACTTTTTGTATTCGGATACAAGTCATAAAGACTTTTTGTAATAAAGACCAAGTAACTAGGAATGTTATAAGCAAATTATTAAGCAATGGTATTATATTATTATCATATTATGCTATATCTTTAAATTACATTAAAGATATAGTGTATGTTAAGGTTATTGATTTAATATTATTTATAAAGCTATACATATGAGTGAGGTTGTTGATAATAGAAAGTTCTGACAACGATCAGGGTTAGATTATTCAATTGCGCGATGTTAAAGTGTCATCTTTATCGGAAAGCCTCATTTATCCTGAGAATGATCAAATTATTGATACTATAAATCTCAGATGAAAATTATGAATAATGTTAAAGAGTGAGCACCAGATCTGGAGTAGCGAATACACGGATTTGGGGAAGTCACAATTTTATATATGAAAAGTTATTTTTTTATTTGTAGTTATTATTTAATTATTATTATTCATAGAATTTAACTTGTTTAAAATTTTTATATTTTTTAAATTTATTATTTTTACAACCAAATGGGATCCACATCATATATATATATATATTGTAAGACCCCGACTTTTATGAAATACAATTTAAATTTTTTCTCATATTTTTTTTTCCTGAAACAGTAAATGGATAAATTAACAAAAATTAAAGTTAAAAATATTTGTCGGAGAATATTCATTTTGTCGAGGAATATTTGTTCTGTCGGAGAATATTCAATTCGAACGACGACGCGGAAATAACCAAACATTATTGGACCCTGTTAGTTCCCGTGGACACAATAGAGATCTAGAAGGGGGGGTTGAATAGATCATTTAAAAACTTTTTACTTTTGTAACGAAAGCATTTTAGTTATAAATGATAGAATCAATTCAAGCACAGAGGATTTTACTTTTAATAAACCCCTTAAAGAAATATGAGCCATTTCAATTTAGTGTGTTAATCTAGTATGGGTGAAAGCAGATATTGTGCAGAATATAAAAGACATAAAGTAAATGACACAAGAGATTTATAGTGGTTCGGAGACTGAATAACTCTTACTCCACTCTTCTACTTGACAGTAGGAAATCCACTAAGATTTAGTCCTCTGGACTAGGACACTCTTGCCCTCATCAAAGCTAGCAGCTTTGGTTCCTTTAGTCACATTAAGACTAGGACACTCTTGCCCTCATCAAAGCTAGCAGCTTTGGACTGTAGACTAAGTCCAGCAGACTTAGAATCTCTTGTACCCTTCGGTACTCAACAAGTCCAACAGACTTGATTTCTTTTTAGCCACTTGGGCAAGGATCATTTGACTCTCTTTTGTGTGTTGGATGCTTGTTGGGTTGTGCTGCTAAGATGAATTTTGATCTTCTTTATCTTCTGGTACTTAGCAGCTGCTTATGATCCATCATTGAATGCTGCTGATGTTTGTCGTTGATATTCTCCTTCTTTCTGATATTCAGCAAATACTCAAGATCACCAAATGTGCTGCTAGGCTTTTGCACTTCAGCTCCTTTGGTACTTGATAGCTCCTCGAGATGAACTCCTGAGATGACTGTGATGCTTCTTCTTTTTGGTACTCAGTTGTTCCTTCTTATCATAGACAGTTTATTGCTTCTCGAGATGGGCTTCTGAGATGACTGTGATGCTCCTTCCTTTTGGTACTCAGTTGCTACCATGTATGTATCAAGTTGGCGTTTAAGCTTCTCTCTTCCATGTGCCTAGCAGCTCTGAACACTTCTTCTGTAATAGAGTTATTTATCTCTATGTCTTTCTCAATTCAGTGTTAGTGTTCTGATGGATCGTAGAGTCCTTCAGCATCTTCATTTTCTGTTTCACTCTATGATCGGTTATTGTCTACCATCATCTCTCTCGTGTATATATTTTTCAACTGCAACAACAACTCTTTTCTTCTGTTCATTCTGTAAGCCTTTATATCTCTGAGCAAATATTACCGTTGAATGAAATCCCGTTGGTTTCATTTGGCTTTGTGCAGATCTTCAATATCTTTAATGTTGACTTTCTTGCCGCGTGTGTCAGTGCTTTTCTGACGTGTTCGGATATGTTAACCTGTAGCTCTGCTTTCTCTGAATTTATACCCGTTGCTCTTCTCAGAGTTGTTCATCAAAGATTATTATATTCTTTGCTAGTTAATCTTCTGATTCATCAATAAATGTTTTCCTTGACTTTAAGAATCAGCTGCTCTGCAGGCTCTGACTTGTTGACTTGTCTTCTTTATCACTGTAGAGATGTCAGTCTCGTGTTCTTTCCAGTCTTTGGAGTGAACAGGTCTTAGAGAATATGATCGTTGGGACATAGTCTTCTGATTTCTTGAGCCTGATACACGATACTAAAAGTCTTTGCTCTGACACTCAGCACGCATAAGTCAGTATTCTGACATTTCTGACTTCTTCTATAGCAGATGCCTTAGAAGTGTTGACGTGGATGTTTCTGAAGTAATTAGCAACTCATTTTGAGACTACTGTCTTAAGTGCTTAGATGTCTTCAATCCTAGTTGGCACTTAAGTACTCAACGATCAATCCAGTTGTAGCTTCTTGCTTCTGATCGTTGAGTCATCTGCTGGTTCTGCTATGTAGCTCTACGATCTTGTCTGTCGTAGGCTTCTGATCGTTGAGTCATCTGCTGGTTCTGCTAATATGCTTCTCATGCTTCGTGATCTTCATTGTGCTTTATGTATATAGAGCATAAGTCTGTGATCTGCTTTAAGCTTTAACAGATGATTTCTTATCATAGAGGATTGCTCTATGAACTTTAGGCTTGCTCGAACTGCTTGGTTCTATATGTCATGGAAGACTGCTGTATGAACCTTCAGGTGCCAGATCTTTATTGTAGAGGACTGCTCTATGAACTTTCAGTTTCATTCTCTGTTGTACAATCAAAGGCTGTTTATGACAGGTAGCATTTGAATATCTTCAGCTTGATTGCTTTGAATGTTGTACATCTGAACTTGCTTTAACATTTTACGACTTATCTGACTTGTGGTGTAAGTCATAGTGTAATCGTAGAGTTATGATTTGAACTGCTCTACGATCTCAGTTCAGACTAGATGCTGTAGATGTACGAGATCTTCATTCAGTTTGTTTAACAGCCCAAGGACAGCCTACTGAATAATCTTTATGAGGATTGCTGTCATGATTCTGAACTTTGACTCTGCTTGGTTCGTAGACAAGATTAGGAGAATCGTAGAGTGACTGTCTATATGGACTCTACGATCCCGAGAGTTAGCTCTACGATTCTGAGACAACTCTACGATCTGCCGAGAGGACTCTACGATTTTTCGAGCCTTATTTTACGTTTACCAGGCAGTCTCTACGATCTTCCTAGGAGACTCTACGATCTTCCTTTGAGTGATTTCATAGGACTTCTATCTGAATGACACTTCACTTCTCAATCAGTCTTGTTGATGGAGTTGGTGCTTGGATCTTCTGTTTGCTTGTCGGTCATTCAGGGTCTTCATACTGATGATCTTTTGAATAGACGCTCTATGATTCTGCTTTGGAAATGTGAGCGTGTGACTGGTTATACTGATGGCTTGCAGACTCTACGATCGTGAGTGTAGTCTGCGATTCTTGCTTTAACTCTCTTGCCAGACTGTTGTACTTTTGACGATCAGGCCTATCTATTACAATTTAAGATCAACCTAACAAGTTTGATCTTTCTATATATATAGTCCTTGTACATAGTGATCTTTTTGAAGGACTGTATAATGCTATTAACTCATATGAGATCAACTTAACAAATTTGACCTTGTCAATCTAAGTCCTTAGAACATAATGTCTATTAACTATTAAGGACTTTACATCTTTCATTAATGCAGACATATTTGCCTATTGATTCATTTATCTTTTAGCACACATCATCAAATCTTATAATAGAGAAATAACATTCACATGCATTTTCCAAATAATCTCCCCCTATTTGATGATAACAAAACAACAATACTAGATGCTTATGCATTTGATGAATGAATCTTACTATACAGTGAGCTACTGTATTACTAGAGCAGAAAATATGAATGTCATTGATTGAATAGTTAAATACAGATTACACAACATCCTAAACACTGGATCCAGATCATACTATTTCAGTTTGAGATGTACCTTCCTTTGTATTTGTATGTCTTCTGAATGATCTACATGTTGTTGCTGCTTATCTGTTAGTTTTGCTCCCCCTCAGCTGATGACTTCATGTCTTCGTCTGGCTCCCCCTCAGTTCTTGCCTTCAAGGCTTCCTTTGCCTGTTTTCTTTTCTGCTTCTTCTTGCTCTTCTCCTTTAGCTTCATTCGTTTCATCCTGATCCTCTTTCTCTTTTTCTCCCCCTTTTTGTCATCAATAGTCTGAGAGAGCTGCTAGAAATCTACCATGAGCTGCTCGACCAGGTAGGATGTGTTTCCAATTTCAATCTTTAGATCTTGTTGAGTGAGCTCAATGGTCTGAGACAGAGATTGATTTAAATTCTCTATCTTTTCCGAAAGAGATGCAATAGATTCTTCATTGTTCTTCCGAAGTTTCAGAATTTCTTTCTGCTGATTTTCTGATGACTTCTGATTTATCTGATCTTGTTGAAGAAGCTTGAAAGATATGTTTGAAAAAGATGCTTGCACTTCTTTGTAGAATTCTTCTGCTCCAGATATAGCCTCTGCTGTGGTAGAATTCTTGAAGATGTTCTCAAGAGCGGTGATTGTATCAAAGAAATCATTGTTAGATGATGAAGGAATATCAGAGGGTGATTTGCTGGGAATATTTGGCTGAGACTGGTTTGTTGCAGTCGTAGAGTCATGATGCTTTACGGCCCTTGACTCTACGAGTCTATTTTGCTTCTGACTTTCATCTTGATTGATCAACAGTGAATAAGGAATGAATATACTTTCTGCATGACGGTAGGTTTTGAAGTGTTGGACATTTTTGATCAGCAGAGTTGGAAATGATTGAACTCTTGGGAAGTTCTGAGAAACCAACTTTAGATTAGGAAAGTAAGTATAACACCAACTGATGAAGCTCGTATCTCTGAAACAGATAGCTTTTAACCAGGGCATCTAAGGGTAGAACCTTCTTAACTCCTGACCCTTATGATCATATAAAACTGTGGTTCGATCGAGCTCGATGTCTTCAAACTTGCTCAGTAAATCTTTCATGGTTATTGAAGCTACTCTGATTTGACCATTGCCGTGATCAATCCATTTGTTTGGCAACATGGCTCCTGGCTTTTCAACTGCTTCCAATATAATCCTTCTTCGAATACTTGATGGTGAGGCTGCTGGAACATGATGATTAAGACTTTCTGACTCAACATTTTCAGAGCTCGAGTCTTCTTGATCTTTATCTCCGAATGTTGTTTCCTTTCCTTTCCTTTTGTCAGAGTCTTTAGCTTTAGAAATTGATTCCTTTGAAGCTTTGACAGGTTCAGCAGTTGTTTCTTCTAACTGTTCTTTATTTCTCAATGTTCCACTAACATCGTCTTCTCTTACTTCATCAACTGTTTCTGCAGTAAACATTTCTTCACTTCCAGATTTTGACTCACTTGGAGTCACATTTTCTTCAACAGGTACCTCCTTACTTTCATCACTGAGATCAATGAAGTTAGGTGAACCATCTCCTGCCTTTTTATTCCCCAGAGATTTCATCATTTGTTGAAGACGAGCACTTTGTCTTTTTGCAGGCTTGATCATCTCAGTTTTTAACTTCTTGAGGGATGATTTTGGTGAGATGAATCCAAATGATAGAGACTCATAAGATGAATCATCTTTACTTGAACATGCTTTCCTTTTTCCTTTGCTTTCCTTCGAATCTTTCTTGCTGCTGCTAGTCATCCTTAACCTCTTATTTTCCATGGGATTCTTCTTCCAGTTGTCAAACAGTTTAGGAGACATAACTTTGTGGACATTCAAAGCCTCCCCCTCATCATCCCTAATCTTATCTTGCAGTTTCCGCTTCAGTATGATACTTAAGAATCTTCCATAGAATACTTTTGAGATTGGCTTCCCAGGGGCCTTTATTTTCTCAACCTCCTTGACTAACAAGTCAAATAGTATGGCACCAAAGTTTATGTTCTTCCTCATGACAATAGCAGACATGATTCTTAGTTGAGGATCACTTACAGTGTCATGAGCGGTGTCTTTGCATAAGATACATTTGCCTACTATCTCTGCCAGGAACTCGAACTCTTCTGGAAATTCCTTTTTCTTCCTACCCTTTAGTTGAGTATTCTTTACATAACCCATCCTCCTCATTCCTTCAACTGTATCTATGTCTTCAAGTGATGATAGATCTCCAACAGTAATTCCCAGACACTTGTTGATTTCGGTATCATCTATTTTGAGTCTTTCTCCTCTAACTCTTGAAACTAACTCATCATTGTTTACAACTGCATTCCGATAGAACTCTTTTACCAGAGCAGAGTAGACCTTGGTGTTTGCCCCCAAACAATCTGAGAAACCAGCTTCCTGCACTATTGTAAGAATATCCTTGAATTTCTTTTCAGAGGACTCAAACTTATCAAAGCCGAGTTAGATGCCAGAAACAACTTGATAGTTTTCCATATCAATGGTTTTGTAAAAAGAGTGTTTGGTCAAATGACGATTTCAGAGAATGACAAGGGTGTGATCGAGATGTATACATATCAGGGGTCTTTTGTGTTTAGGGTTTGAAGATTTTCTGGGTTTCAACAATGGTTTTGGTACAGGATGAGTTTGCACGGTTTTGAGAAATGGATACTGATAACTGATGGGAAAGGACAATCGTCAGTTTGAAATTTTGGCTTATGTCAGTTCCCTCGTAAGTTCTGTAGAAGACACATGTAGGATATTCATTTGCAGGACGTGGCCTTCACTTTTGCATTTATTGTAACTGATGCATAACTGACTCACTTGAGTTTGGAGAGCGTGAACATTACTTCCCTGTTTGACAGACACCTTGGTCAGTTCGTAGAGTGACTTGCTCTTTACTCTACGATTATCCTTAGAAAAGACTTTTGGTCACCAATGCAGAATGCTTGAGATTTCTTTGCACAGTTTTCTTCTTTTGTACAAACAGCAGGTGGATCATTCCTTGACGAATAACGACTTTAGTTGGAGAAAATTCCTTTTTTTTTTTTACACCTGGAGCTCAGAAGGAATACAGGTGATGTAAAACGCTCAGTCTTTTGGCAGAGTTCAGGAAGCTCAGAGAGGGCATGCCTCTTAGTTTGAAACTTAGGACTTGGTTTGTCTCTGAGACGCTTTATCTGAGAAAAGACTGCTTTGATATGAAAGAGGGAATGTTAATCACTATATGACATGAACTGTGAGCTGGTAAGAGGATGTGAAAGGTTCAATGAAAGGATGGTTTATGTGGAGTGTGATTGTAGACACATTATATTCTACGATCTAGTCGTTGATCATAGTGACTCTATGACTTGGAGTAATTATGGCTGAACAGGTTATCAAACATAGAGTTTAGAGACTCTTTGATTTGGAGATGAAGATTTAATAGGTTCTGATAACTTCTTCACTTTTTGTTGAACTTAGCTGACTATCGCTCCCCCACGGTCAACTTCCATCTCTGAGATAACTTGTCTTTCAGTGACTCTTTATCTTAGGTTCGTAGAGTACTTTCCTTAGTACTGTCTATTCTACGATTCTTTGACTGGTGCTGTGATCGTAGAGTTGATCTGACATTTGTTAGACTTTGTCCTGTGCATTACTAAGCTTGACAGAATGTTGCTTCTCCATACTTGATACTGCCTCCTTATGATTTGATTCTCCATCAATGGATTTATAAAGAGTTTTCCTCAGATATGACTTTGCTCAAATCCCTTTTTCTGACACTATGATCGTAGGCTTTGTATTCTCAGCTTTCGGTGATAGTAGAGTTGACTCGCACTTTGATGAGACCCTTGTCCTTGAATTTCTCTTTAATCTAGTTCCTTTTTGAGTGGTCTTTGGATCAGTCAAGACACCTGCAGGTTAAATTTTCTAATTTGGTACCCACACTTATTTGGGTCCTGAGAGGTTAGTAATTTTAAGTATCTAACATTGTCATATTTTGAAAACTCAATGTGCATAGTAGTGAATGAATGATGCCAGTTATTTTATGCTAAATGAGTATGTGTGTGAGAGGTTTAAGATTGATAAATCACTTTTCATGAAGTACTGAATTTTTGAACTTTAGTGGAGTGATGATCAGTTCTATGTATTGTGCTTCAATGGCTCGTAGAGTTGATCAGTCTCTACGATCCTTCAAAGTGCAACAATAGATATGATCATACTCTACGATTTATCAAGAACTCAGATTAAAACCAAATCGAAAGTAACTCTAAAGAAAGTTGAGGTAGGATAAATACCAATCGAGGCTACCTCTTTGGATTTTGAGAGAAACTGTGACGACCCCAAATTCGGGTTCCATAACCTCGAGTTTGGTTCTCACTATTCAACACATTACTAACAATTAAATACATACATTGCATTTAAATATCGCGGAATAATACATATTGGTTCCCTTCAAAAGGTTACAATACCAGGGTCTATCAACCTTAACATAATAACAGTTCCTATCACAAGGAATTACAAAAGATTTAACAACCGTAAATACATAATTAAAGATCTAAATAGCATGTATAAGCTAACTTAAGCTCTGGCTTTTCCTTTTCCTTTATCCTTCTTTGAGCAATCAGGATTATCTGAAAAATGGTTCATGATATAGCAAGAATGAGCAACTAGTTTGCTCAGCAAGTTTAGAACAGTCATATAGATTTAATATATCATGAATGAATGGGAAATATCATCAATGATTCAACAATAGATATAACAATTGTGAATGAAACAGGATTCAAATTTTAATAAACAGAATATTTGAATCTTAAAATGCTGAGTGGTCACTAAGGACCCTGAACTAACTAGGGTATAATAGAGTTTCCTCTGACCCTTTGAGTTGTTTGGTTTTCAAGGGGATCAGCCTATTCAACCCGCTGTATATGCATTACATTTAGTCACTGGCGCCCAAAGTCGGTTTCCCGACACAAAATTCCCTAATTTAGGGCTGTTCAATTCTCAGACTTAATATAAGAAATCCGCACCCAACAATGGTTTGGATAAGCTTTTAAAAGTATTCACGTTATTGAATTTAGAAACGCAATGTCTAGCTGAACTATTAGCTTCAGACATTTTTAATACAGTTCATGAATCAAGAACTAACAAGCTTAAAATGCACTAAGTGCGATTGTATAAACAATATGGATGTGGAATAATTTTAAATAATTAAACCACTTCAAGCTTTAACAATAATTACAAGTATGGAAACTTGTTCAACGATAATAATTGAGTAGGGTTAGAGAACTTGCCTGTTTGCTCAGCTACAATAATTGTCTAACTTTAACTAACTTGCTTTGAAAGACCTAACATTAATAAAGTCGGTCTAATAATTAGTACGGCGTATTTGCATAACTATACGCTTAATAACAAACTTATTTACCACACATAAGTACTAACACATAATTTACATTAGTCAAAACAATATTATTAACCTTATAGACACTTAATCATTTTAGGTTAATAATTTAATAAGTTAGAAAATATTTTTCTTAAGTGTTGGACACTTAATAAACCCTTAAACAACTTATTATAATTGTTTAATTAAATTCAATTTATTTTATTAACTCAATCTCTTTTTAATTACTATTTAATATTGATTAAATAGAAATTAATTAATTAACTCTAGTTATTATTTAAAATAAATAATAACTAATTGTACTTACTTATTATTAAATAATAAATAATTATTAACTTAATTTTAACCTTCTTTAATTTAATGTTAATCAACCAATAATTAACTAAGTAATTAACCTTACTTATTATTTAATTAAGGAAATTAAATAATAGTTTACTAATCTTAATCCTCTTTAATTATTATTTAATGTCAATTAAATAATAATTAATTGTTTAATTAATTTTAATTATTATTTAAGGTTAAATAATAATCAAACCATTCTTATTTATTATTTAAATTAAATAATAAATTATTACTCTAATAACTTAATTTCCATTAATCGTTATTTAATGCTAATTAAATAATAATTAATTACTTAATTATCCTTATTTATTATTTAATAATATTTAAATAATAAATAATTCATTTATAAATTTTATCTCTCTTTAAGTATTATTTAATAGGCATTAAATAATAATTGCTAATTTATCATCTTTATTTATTATTAACATTTAAAATAATAAATAATAAATTTATTTAACTTAACCATGATTAGCCAACTAGATTAATATTTAAAATATTTAAATATTAAACTTAATGAAAAATATCCTCCCCAATATTATTTTTGTATTATTATTATTTTTGTTATAATTTTAAATTATTTTTTAAATATTTAAATTAATTAAAATTAACCCGAATGGCATTTTCGTAATTAAGTTGAAAAAACCGGACCGATGGCAATTTTGTAAATAATTCGAAAACTGATCGGAGGGCAAAATGGTAATTCTGCCAAGAAAAACACGGAGGGGCAGAATCGTAATTCCGCCGAAAAGTTTCTTACCGCGCATTGCGCGCGTTTTAGTTTGTTACGGGTCAAAACGACGCCGTTTTTGAAAGGCCGGAAATGGCTTCCGCGCGTACGCGCGGAGTGAATTTTCTACGGACGCCAAACGACGTCGTTTGGATCCGCGTTTCTGGTGAACAGTAGCTGCGCGCATTGCGCGGAAAATCCAAATTTTTTATTTTTAGCAGATTGTGAACAGTGCTCCGGCTACCCATTTTAAATAAAAATATACCATCAAGTAAGCTTTAACTCTTCAATAAAAATCCAAAAAAATTACCAATCAACTTATATTAATTTATAACATGAAAAATTAATTTTTCATGATTTAATAACATTATTTTTTTATAAAAAACTTTACATCACATAAACTACCACAAATCATAACTTTTTGTGTATAACTCCATTTTAAGTGATTCAAACTTTGTTTTTCTCATGATTTAATGTTCTATAATATTAGAACATCAAACCTAAGTTTTATAAAAATATTTTCGGACATAATTTCCAAAACTTGTTTACACACTATTAAATACATATTTTAGCATATAAAATATACCAAAATACAAACCAAACATATTAAACTCAAGCATGGCATAAATATTACAACTACACATTAATAACTATATTAACATGTTTATACTAACATGATGATTTATTTAATTTAAAAACAAAATTTCATTTAAAATAACCATTACCTTGATTTAATGGCTATTCTTCTTTTTCTTCCAAAATAAGTTGTGAAGGAAGATGACATGAACCAAGACTCCTTCTCTTCTCTTAGTATTTTGCTCTCAAATTTTCTCACCCTCTCAAATGCTCTCTAGCTCCCTCTTTAGTTTGAAAAATAATGAAATGTACAAGTCTTACAAATGCAAGTATACTCCTACAAAATATTAGATACACATATTGTATCTATTAATCTAGACCATCATGCACCTATATTGGATACTTACACAAGAAAATTTGCCCATACTTAGTTGGTGAGAATTTTGTGGGAAAAGACTTTCCCAAAAATCAAAACAAGCAACCTTTAATTAAATAAATAAATAATAAACTAAAATAACAAAACAATCCATTCTTTTCTCTCTCCTCTCCATGTATGCTCGGCTGACCTCTTCCTTCTTGTCCCAAAAATCAAGTCACTTTGCTTATTTTAATTAATTAATAAGTTATTTAATTGTTTTTCCAAGTGGGCCAATCATTGGGCTTTAATTTAAAATGCCAATTGGGCTTCTATTAAATTGTTTGGGCTACTAAATTATCAAATTTTATTATTCTCCACTTGGGCTACTAATTGACCCATGTTGGGCTAATTTAATAATTTACACATTAATTATTCAATCCATGATTAAATAAATAATTAGATTAAATATTTTAATCCATTAGTATTAAATTACTAAATGGACTAATAAATATTATTATTAATATTTCACATTATTTACATTAATTAATAATCATATTAATTAATTTATTATATTTAATTCACTCATTATATTCAATTTAATTGAATATTTAATTAATAGGAAACTTATCAATTATTTTGATATTAAAACTTTAGGGTTTGTTCACTAATTTAATAACATATTAGTGACCTCCTTTAATTAATTTTAGTAATTAATTACATAATTTTTTAATCACATAATTAATTAATCACATAAAAAGATTTAAATAATCTCGTAAAAATAACTCGTTGGAAATTAAATTAATAATTTAATTAATAAAGATGTGGAAATTCTAGGACATTACATTCTCCCCTCCTTATAAAAATTCCGTCCTCGGAATTGTAAAAATAAGGTTACTCAAATAAAAACGGGTAATTTGCCCTCATTTCCTCCTCTAATTCCCACGTAGCTTCCTCAATGGCGTGATTCCTCCAAAGTACTTTGACAGAATGAATTATCTTATTTCTCAATTTCTGTTCCTTCCTATCGAGTATCTGAACAGGAACTTCTTCATAGGATAAGTCCTTCCCGACTTGAATTGGTTCATAGGAGATAACGTGCTTGTAGTCTGGTTTGTATGGCCGCAATACCGACACGTGAAACACATTGTGAATATGTTCCAATTCAGGAGGTAAAGCTACCTCGTATGCTACTTCACCCACTCTTCTCAATATTTCGAACGGTCCTATGAACCTTGGACTCAATTTCCCTTTCTTTCCAAATCTGATCTTCCCTTTCCAGGGAGATACCTTAATGAACACAAAACTCCCCACTTCGAAGTCTCGTTTCTGTCGATGTAAATCGGCGTATTTCTTTTGACGGTCTTGAGCTGCTACTAGCCGAGCTCTTATTACCTTGATAATTTCTACCGTCTGTTGAACCAATTCTGGCCCCAACAGTCGGCGTTCTCCTACCTCATCCCAACATAGAGTGTAAGACCCCGAATTTTATGAAATACAAAATTTAATTTTTCTTCATATATATATTTTTTTGAAACAGTAAGTGGTTAAATCGATAAAGTTAAAAGTTAAGGATGTTATATGCAAATTTTATTTTGTCGGACAATATTCGCTTTGTCGGGGAATATTCGTTTGGTCGGGGAATATTCGTTTGGTCCGACGGCGCCGAAATAACAAATTATTGGTGGACCCCACAACGGAATATTTGTCGGATATAGAAAACGACATAAATAACCTTTTTAAATAAAAATAGTCAACGGAACTGTTAAAATACCGGTGATAAAAGAATAGTAGCATACGGTAGTTATTGGTATTTTCTGTAGCACTCGGTACTCTACAGTAACACACGGTATTGCATAGTGTCTCATATGATTGGTCTGATAATTGACACCGTAACTGTTACGCATCATTTCATCGATAATTGTCACTGCATAATATTTTATATTATCAATTCAATAATTGTTGTTACACAGTATTTTGCATTATTGATTTAATAATTGTCATTACACTGTATTTTATATCATTGAGTCAATAATTGTTGTTGCACTGTTTTTAAAATTATTGAACCTAATAATTGTCACAGTAACATATGCACAGTAATTCACATTATTAAATCAATAATTGTCATTACACAGTAACGTATGCTTTATTTTACATTATTGTTATCTCTATTATGATGTTATTTAAACAGTTGTATTTCATTAATTTATTGACTTGATATCTAAGAGCTAACTATACTGTATTTATAACAATTAGTCATAATAATTGAATTGATAAATTTATTTGTTTATAATATAAAGTTAGGTGATTATTAGGTGATATGAAATGAATGGTGTAGATTAAAGTGTGAATTATTGTTGAATAATTGAATTGATTTGTTTATAATATAAAGTTAGGTGATTATTAGGTGATATGAAATGAATGGTGTAGATTAAAGTGTGAATTATTGTTGAATAATTAAATTGATTTGTTTATAATATAAAGTTAGGTGATTATTAGGTGATATGAAATGAATGGTGTAGATTAAAGATAATATAATATTTGAAATGGATGGTGTAGATTAAAAGATGATCTTTAAATGAATGGTTTAGATTAAATGAATGATAAGATTTTTGGCTATAAATAGAAGCCTTAACTTAAGGATTTTTCATAAACTTCCTTACTTGTTCTTTCTTTCTCTCTCTAAATACTTCTTGTGAAAGTTCTCTCTAAGTGTGCTTAAGTCATCTTGAGTATTTGTGAAGATCTATAAGTATACGTGTACTGTTCAAGTTAATCAACCTCATTTAAATCAATATCCAGTCACGTGTTGAGGTAAGGGATACCATCTTTTTCATCTTCCATTATTCAAACATACTATGGTAAGGGATTATCATTATTTGAATCTCGATAATAATATTGTTTCTTCCTTACTCATAAGACGTGCCTTTTATTTCCATGTATTAAATTGTGGGAATAACCTTACGGAGCGGATTGCCGCCTGTTGGTGAATAACCTTTTGTATTCATTCATTATTAATCTCTGAGAATAACCTTACGGAGCGGATTGCCGCCTGTTTGGTGAATAACTCTTTGTACTCAAATTCTATTAAATTGTGGGAATAACCTTACGGAGCGGATTGCCGCATGTTGGTGAATAACCCTTTGTATTAATTTCCTTCACCTTTTGTTAATCAAACCTGCTACGGTAAGGGATATTATTTTCTTTCATACTCCTAAATCGAAATTTATTATGGAACTATTGCTTCTATAATTCCTGAAAATATTATATGTTCCATAATAGTTGAACTTCATTATTTCAACTGAACCTTCCTATTTACGTGAACATTTCTATTGAATTGTAACCGTTATTCTGAACTGTGGATCTTGAATATCATTTTTAAATTTCACTCCACATCATGTTGACAATTTGGACATTATTTGAATATGTACAAAGTAAACTTCCGATACTTATTGTTATCCTATTTCTTCTGTTCATCATTTATATCATTATAATCATCCAAAAATCAAGCTGTTGTGAATATCTGTGGCCGGGGGCACAGATATGATATATTTGTTGAACAGATGATAGGTTAAAGGCGATATAATAGGTTAAAGACGATACATCTGTTCGGTGTCTTTTATGGCACGTGGTGAATGTTCTCTTTGGCCCGTAGTGCAAAGATGAACTGTTGTTTGGTATGATTATGACCAAAGGCTGAATCTGGTATAATCATGACCGTTGGTGCTATATTGAATATCTTTGGCCCGTAGTACAAAGATGAACTGTTGATGTGCATGATTATGATCAGGAACTGTGAATTTATATTATCATGACTAATGGTATTTCAGATGATAAAAGTTGATGATGTTTTTACGAAAAAGAGAAGCGAGTGGACATTATAGTCTGCATTATTCTTCTAATAGATTGCTCATTCCGCTGCTATTATTGATCTGAACATTGTTTAAGAATTTAACTACAGTTTTTGATATAAACCTTGTAGTCTATTGTATTCTATCAAGAACTCAACTGTTGAAGGCTAATGATAATTTATTCGTCATTATCTTAGTCATGATATTTCTTACTGGGCTATTTGAGCTCACCCTTTCTTTTGTTCCATTGTTTTTCAACAGGAGATGAAAACATAACAGGGTCTAGCCGGGGAATGGAGTGAGGGTCCGAGGAATAGTTATCATAGTCTTCACGTTTTGTAAAATAGTGTGGCAATAATAGTGAAGACTTAGTTGTGTATTATTATACACTGTATTGTTGTACGTTGTGCTTTGTTGTAATAATTTTGTTGTAGTCTTTTGACGACTCAAGTTTGGGCTGTGTGGGCCCAGATTTGGGGGCGTCACAGTTGGCATCAGAGCTTAGGGATATGATCTTTAATGGAGATCTGGGGTAGAACTAGGAGGGGAGAGACGAATAGAATCAGTCACTAGTGTGTCCTACCTAAAATAGATTTTATTATCTAATGAGTCGATTTGAATGTAGGAACATGAAGTGATGAGTCAGTTTATTTGAACTAACATTTATTTTGTGACCACGGTTAAGTATGGCATCTGAAAATCAAGAGGTTAACTATGGAATACCCGAAGCAAATGTAGCCGAGAATCAAGAGGCCCCAAACAATCCTCCTGCCAACTCAGGAAATAATGTTCCTGATAACATGATGAACGATGGATTCTTTAGGAATTTCATGCAGTTCATACAGAATCAAGGAAGAGGAAATCCAGTCAATAATAACGGTAGAAACGCTGGCAATTTGAGGATGGTCACTGTTAAGCAATTTAAAGAATTAGGACCACCTGAATTCCACGGGAAGCCTGACCCACTCAAAGCGGAGGCATGGCTGAAGCAGACGACAAAAATACTTGATGTCTTACAATGTGCTGATGATCAGAAGGTGCCATTTGCCACTTTTATGTTACGAGGTGAGGCGGACCATTGGTGGGAAGCGGTAAAGCGTATCCAACCTTCAGCACTCGAAATGTCTTGGACAGAATTCGAAGAACTGTTTAACGAGAAGTACTTCCCAGAAAGCATCCGCCATATGAAGGAAGTGAAATTCATTAAGCTGGAGCAGGGAAACATGACAGTTTCTCAATATGAAGCTAAGTTTGCTGAACTGTCTCGTTTTGCGACTCATCTAGTAGATGACGAAGCACGAATGAGTCGAATGTTCCTGAGAGGTTTGAGACTCAAAATTCGTCAACAACTTAGTTCTCATAAATTCAGTTTGTATTCAGATGTTGTAGATAGGGCTCAAAGGGTGGAGCAAACAGATGAAACATTGCAGCCAAGAGTTAATGATCAGCATAGAGAAAGGAGTGACAACAACCACAGGAACGAGAACCATCGAGGAGGTAACCAACACTTCGGTGGTAATTCCACACCAAATAACAGAAGAGGAGAATCTAGTGGGAACAATTTCAAAAGAAAGAGATTCCATAATAATTATGGAAGGGCACCAGCACCAGTACCAACACCAGCACCGACCCCAGTTTCAAGGGGAGAAGATCGACCACCAGTGAGATGCTATAGGTGTGGTCAGGAAGGTCACATCAGCCCAAACTGTACACTGCAGTCCAAAAAGTGCTACAGTTGTGGGAAAGAGGGTCATCTTGCGCGGTTTTGTCCTGCCACAAAATCAAGTCCAGCTGCAATGATGATACCAAAAGCTAGCGCGGATAAAGGAAAATCTGTAGTTCAAGGGAGAGCTTTTGTTGTGACATCCCAAATGGCACGAAACTCGAACGAGGTGATAACCGGTAAGCTATTCATAAATTCTCGTGAAGTCTACGCTTTGTTAGATACTGACTCTACCCATTCTTTTATCTCACCTGCATGTGCTCAGCGTTTAAACTTAACTCCTGAAAATTTGGACTTTGACTTATCAGTTGAAACCCCATTAGGAGAAATGACCATCACATCTACTGTCTATAAATCTTGCCTAGTTCAAATCAACAACCTCACATTACCTGTTGACCTTATTTCTTTGGAGATGCATGAATTTGATGTGATTTTAGGAATTGATTGGTTGACTACCCATCATGCTAAAATTGATTGTTTTCATAAGATTATTAGTTTTCATATTCCTAATCAACCTGTCATGCAAATTCAAGCAACTAAACCATTGAAATCTATAACTGTTATTTCTAGCCATAAAGTCATTCGTTTATTGAAAAACGGATGTCAAGCCTTTTTAGCTCATGTCACTGATTTGAACAAAAATACGTCAAACTTGAATGATATTCCCATTGTTAATGAGTTTCCTGACGTTTTTCCTGAAGAACTTCCTGGCTTACCCCCAAACCGTGAAATTGATTTTTATATTGATCTTGAACCCGGTACCAAGCCCATTTCCAAAGCTCCCTACCGAATGGCTCCCATTGAACTTCAAGAGTTAAAAGTCCAACTACAGGAATTGTTGGATACCGGTTTCATTCGTCCGAGTGCATCACCTTGGGGTGCTCCTGTTCTATTTGTGAAGAAGAAAGACGGGAGTATGAGATTGTGCGTTGACTACCGAGAATTGAACCATGTCACCATCAAGAACAGGTACCCGTTACCTCGGATTGATGACATGTTTGATCAATTGCAAGGCGCTCAACATTTCTCAAAGATTGATCTCCGTTCTGGATATCATCAGTTAAAGGTTAAAGCTGAGGACATTCCAAAGACTGCTTTCAGAACTCGTTATGGGCATTATGAGTTCTTAGTCATGCCTTTTGGACTAACTAATGCTCCTGCAGCTTTCATGGACATGATGAACCGAATATTCAAGGAACATTTGGATCATTTTGTGGTTGTCTTTATTGATGACATCCTCATATACTCCAAGAGTCGCGAGGATCATGAACAACACCTGAGATTGATACTACAAAAGCTCCGTGAAAACAAATTATATGCCAAGTTGAAGAAATGTGAGTTCTGGCTTGAGGAGGTCGCGTTTCTTGGGCATGTGATTTCTAGTCAAGGAATATCAGTCGATCCTGCGAAGATTGAAACGGTACTAAATTGGGAACAACCCAAAACAGTAACCGAAGTCCGAAGTTTTCTGGGTCTAGCTGGTTATTATCGGAGATTCTAGAAGGATTTTCTCGAATCGCCACTCCATTAACGCAGCTTACTCGGAAAAGCACAAAATTCATATGGAGCGAGGAATGCGAGAAAAGTTTCCAAGAACTCAAGAAGAGACTGGTTTCAGCTCCTGTTCTGACCATACCATCAGGATCAGGAGAATTTGTTATCTACAGCGATGCTTCTGGCAAAGGTCTAGGTTGTGTCCTTATGCAACATGGAAAGGTTATAGCCTACGCCTCTCGACAACTCAAAGATTATGAGAAAAATTATCCTACTCATGATCTAGAGTTGGCAGCAGTCGTTTTCGCGTTGAAGATCTGGAGACACTACTTGTACGGAGAAAAAGTGGATATCTATACGGATCATAAAAGTCTCAAGTATTTCTTCACCCAGAAGGAACTCAACATGCGACAACGACGTTGGCTTGAGCTGTTAAAGGATTATGACCACACAATCCAGTATCACCCGGGAAAGGCGAACGTTGTAGCTGACGCTTTGAGCAGAAAATCTTATGCAAGTACAAGTGCACTGCTGACAACACAAAAGTGTATTTTGTACGACTTGCAAAAGATGGAGATAGAGCTAAAGACACCAGGGACCCACTCGAAGATTGCTCACGTGCGAGTAGAACCAACTTTAATCGATAAAATTAAAGCTGCTCAAGCTACCGATCCGGAACTGATAAACATGATAAAGAAAGTACAAGAAGGTGCCATTCCCGAAGCAAGAATCGACGAGAAAGGAATACTTCGAGTCAACTCTCGACTCTGTGTTCCTAACGATCCTGAATTAAAGCATAAAATCATGATGGAGGCACACAACACGCCGTTTGCAATCCACCCAGGAGGTACCAAGATGTATCGAGATCTTCGACATACATTTTGGTGGAACAATATGAAAAGAGAGATTGCGGAGTTTATCTCAAGGTGCCTAACTTGTCAACGTGTCAAGGCAGAACATCAAGTTCCTAAAGGTCCATTACAATCACTTGAAGTTCCCGAATGGAAGTGGGAACACATCAATATGGACTTCGTGACGGGTCTTCCAAAAGTTTCTCAAGGCTTAGATGCAATTTGGGTGATCGTAGATAGATTGACCAAATCTGCTCATTTCTTGCCTATACGAGAAAACTTTTCACTTGAACGTCTTGTCGGTATGTACATAAATGAGATCGTGAGATTGCATGGCATGCCAGTTTCCATAGTTTCTGATCGAGATCCTAGATTCACTTCACGCTTTTGGATCAGTCTACAAAAAGCTATGGGCACTGAACTACGTTTTAGTTCTGCATACCATCCTCAAACGGACGGACAATCGGAAAGGACGATCCAGACCCTCGAAGATCTTTTGAGACTTTGTGTATTAGACTTCAAAGGAAGTTGGGATAAGTACTTGCCGTTGGTGGAATTTTCTTACAACAACAGTTACCAAGCAAGCATAGGCATGGCTCCATTCGAGGCATTGTATGGAAGGAAGTGTCGCTCTCCAATATGTTGGAATGAGGTAGGAGAAGCAAAATTGTTGGGACCCGAGTTGGTACGCTTGACGACCGAAAAGATCCAAATGATCCGACAACGAATACAGACCGCACAAGAACGACAAAAGAGTTATGCTGATCTTCATCGGTGAGACGAAAGTTTCAACGTCGGAGATCATGTATTCTTACGTGTTTCTCCGTGGAAAGGGGTTACGAGATTCGGAAAGAGAGGAAAGCTCAACCCTCGATTTATTGGCCCATTTGAAATCCTCGATCGAATAGGAACCGTAGCCTACAGACTAGCCCTACCACCAAGTATGTCTCGCATCCATAACGTTTTTCACATATCTATGTTACGTAAATATGTGAAGGACCCAAACCACGTCATTGAGTTAGAACCAGACGTTATAGCAGAGGATTTAACATACGAGGAGGTACCTGTTAAGATCCTGGATAAGAAGGAGCAGATCCTACGCTCAAAGGTTATACCTCAAGTTAAGGTTTTATGGAGGAACCAAGATACTGAGAAAATGACCTGGGAGCTAGAATCTGAGATGAAATCTAAGTATCCTTACCTCTTCGATATGTCAGGTACGTCAATTTCGGGGACGAAATTTCATAAGGAGGGGAGGTTGTAAGACCCCGAATTTTATGAAATACAAAATTTAATTTTTCTTCATATATATATTTTTTTGAAACAGTAAGTGGTTAAATTGATAAAGTTAAAAGTTAAGGATGTTATGTGCAAATTTTATTTTGTCGGACAATATTCGCTTTGTCGGGGAATATTCGTTTGGTCGGGGAATATTCGTTTGGTCCGACGGCGCCGAAATAACAAATTATTGGTGGACCCCACAACGGAATATTTGTCGGATATAGAAAACGACAGAAATAACCTTTTTAAATAAAAATAGTCAACGGAACTGTTAAAATACCGGTGATAAAAGAATAGTAGCATACGGTAGTTATTGGTATTTTCTGTAGCACTCGGTACTCTATAGTAACACACGGTATTGCATAGTGTCTCATATTATTGGTCTGATAATTGACACCGTAACTGTTACGCATCATTTCATCGATAATTGTCACTGCATAATATTTTATATTATCAATTCAATAATTGTTGTTACACAGTATTTTGCATTATTGATTTAATAATTGTCATTACACTGTATTTTATATCATTGAGTCAATAATTGTTGTTGCACTGTTTTTAAAATTATTGAACCTAATAATTGTCACAGTAACATATGCACAGTAATTCACATTATTAAATCAATAATTGTCATTACACAGTAACGTATGCTTTATTTTACATTATTGTTATCTCTATTATGATGTTATTTAAACAGTTGTATTTCATTAATTTATTGACTTGATATCTAAGAGCTAACTATACTGTATTTATAACAATTAGTCATAATAATTGAATTGATAAAGTTATTTGTTTATAATATAAAGTTAGGTGATTATTAGGTGATATGAAATGAATGGTGTAGATTAAAGTGTGAATTATTGTTGAATAATTGAATTGATTTGTTTATAATATAAAGTTAGGTGATTATTAGGTGATATGAAATGAATGGTGTAGATTAAAGTGTGAATTATTGTTGAATAATTAAATTGATTTGTTTATAATATAAAGTTAGGTGATTATTAGGTGATATGAAATGAATGGTGTAGATTAAAGATAATATAATATTTGAAATGGATGGTGTAGATTAAAAGATGATCTTTAAATGAATGGTTTAGATTAAATGAATGATAAGATTTTTGGCTATAAATAGAAGCCTTAACTTAAGGATTTTTCATAAACTTCCTTACTTGTTCTTTCTTTCTCTCTCTAAATACTTCTTGTGAAAGTTCTCTCTAAGTGTGCTTAAGTCATCTTGAGTATTTGTGAAGATCTATAAGTATACGTGTACTGTTCAAGTTAATCAACCTCATTTAAATCAATATTCAGTCACGTGTTGAGGTAAGGGATACCATCTTTTTCATCTTCCATTATTCAAACATACTATGGTAAGGGATTATCATTATTTGAATCTCGATAATAATATTGTTTCTTCCTTACTCATAAGACGTGCCTTTTATTTCCATGTATTAAATTGTGGGAATAACCTTACGGAGCGGATTGCCGCCTGTTGGTGAATAACCTTTCGTATTCATTCATTATTAATCTCTGAGAATAACCTTACGGAGCGGATTGCCGCCTGTTTGGTGAATAACTCTTTGTACTCAAATTCTATTAAATTGTGGGAATAACCTTACGGAGCGGATTGCCGCCTGTTGGTGAATAACCCTTTGTATTAATTTCCTTCACCTTTTGTTAATCAAACCTGCTACGGTAAGGGATATTATTTTCTTTCATACTCCTAAATCGAAATTTATTATGGAACTATTGCTTCTATAATTCCTGAAAATATTATATGTTCCATAATAGTTGAACTTCATTATTTCAACTGAACCTTCCTATTTACGTGAACATTTCTATTGAATTGTAACCGTTATTCTGAACTGTGGATCTTGAATATCATTTTTAAATTTCACTCCACATCATGTTGACAATTTGGACATTATTTGAATCTGTACAAAGTAAACTTCGGATACTTATTGTTATCCTATTTCTTCTGTTCATCATTTATATCATTCTAATCATCCAAAAATCAAGCTGTTGTGAATATCTGTGGCCGGGGGCACAGATGTGATATATTTGTTGAACAGATGATAGGTTAAAGGCGATATAATAGGTTAAAGGCGATACATCTGTTCGGTGTCTTTTATGGCACGTGGTGAATGTTCTCTTTGGCCCGTAGTGCAAAGATGAACTGTTGTTTGGTATGATTATGACCAAAGGCTGAATCTGGTATAATCATGACCGTTGGTGCTATATTGAATATCTTTGGCCCGTAGTACAAAGATGAACTGTTGATGTGCATGATTATGATCAGGAACTGTGAATTTATATTATCATGACTAATGGTATTTCAGATGATAAAAGTTGATGATGTTTTTACGAAAAAGAGAAGCGAGTGGACATTATAGTCTGCATTATTCTTCTAATAGATTGCTCATTCCGCTGCTATTATTGATCTGAACATTGTTTAAGAATTTAACTACAGTTTTTGATATAAACCTTGTAGTCTATTGTATTCTATCAAGAACTCAACTGTTGAAGGCTAATGATAATTTATTCGTCATTATCTTAGTCATGATATTTCTTACTGGGCTATTTGAGCTCACCCTTTCTTTTGTTCCATTGTTTTTCAACAGGAGATGAAAACATAACAGGGTCTAGCCGGGGAATGGAGTGAGGGTCCGAGGAATAGTTATCATAGTCTTCACGTTTTGTAAAATAGTGTGGCAATAATAGTGAAGACTTAGTTGTGTATTATTATACACTGTATTGTTGTACGTTGTGCTTTGTTGTAATAATTTTGTTGTAGTCTTTTGACGACTCAAGTTTGGGCTGTGTGGGCCCAGATTTGGGGGCGTCACATAGAGGTGTTCTGCATTTTCTGCCATATAAAGCTTCGTAAGGCGGCATACCTATGCTCGCATGATAACTGTTGTTATATGCAAACTCAACTAGTGGTAGATGGATTTCCCAACTGCCCTTGAAATCCATCACGCAGGCCCTGAGCATATCTTCCAATGTCTGAATTGTTCTCTCACTTTGCCCATCAGTCTGCGGATGATACGCTGTACTCATTCTCAACTGAGTCCCCAATCTCTCCTGAAGACTTCTCCAAAATTTTGACGTGAAGCGCGGATCTCTGTCTGACACAATCGATACCGGCACCCCATGTCTTGAAACTATCTCTTTGAGGTACAATTTGGACAACTGATCCAAACTGAACCTAATCTTGATCGGCAAAAAGTGCGCTGACTTTGTTAGCCGATCCACAATCACCCAAATTGCGTCATATCCCTTCTGTGTTGCTGGAAGTCCTACCACAAAATCCATGGTGATATGCTCCCATTTCCACTCAGGAATTTCTAACGGCTGTAACAATCCACTTGGTCTCTGATGTTCGGCCTTTACCCTTTGACAAGTTAGGCATCGGCTGACACATTCTGCAACCTCCCTCTTTAAATTCGGCCACCAAAAATGCTGACGTAGATCTTGATACATCTTCGTACTCCCCGGATGTATCGAGTATCTCGTACTGTGGGCCTCTTGCAAAATTTCCTCTCGTAATTCAGGTACTAGCGGGACCCAAACACGATTTTCAAATCTCAGCAATCCCATGCTATCAATTTTAAACTTGACCTCTTCTCCATCGGTCATCATCTTCCGGATTCTGTCACATTCCTCATCTTTGTCTTGAGCCTCTTTCACCCTATCTAACAAGGTTGGGCTCACCTCGACTTCTATTGACTCGTTTGGACTTCTCACTTCCAACTCCATTCGAGCTATCTCTTGAACCAATTGTTCTTGATCTGTCAATATGAACAATTTCTCCCTGCTCTTTCTACTCAGAGCATCCGCTACTACGTTGGCCTTGCCGGGATGATATAGAATTTCACAATCATAATCTTTGATCAATTCCAACCATCTCCGTTGCCTCATATTCAGCTCCTTCTGTGTGAAGATATACTTTAGACTCTTATGGTCTGTGAATATCTCACATTTCTCTCCATACAAATAATGCCTCCAAATTTTAAGGGCAAACACTACCGCTGCCAATTCCAAGTCGTGGGTAGGATATCCCTTCTCATAATCTTTTAATTGTCTGGACGCATACGCAACGACTTTGCCGTTTTGCATAAGCACACAGCCAAGCCCCTTGTGCGATGCATCACTGTAGACCGTAAAACCTCCTGTATCGTCTGGTAAGGTCAATACAGGTGCTTCACTAAGTCTTTTCTTTTACTCCTGAAAACTTTCCTCACACTTCTCTGTCCACACGTATTTCACCGTCTTTCTTGTTAAGTTGGTCAACGGTGTTGCTATCTTTGAGAAGTCTTGAATGAACCTCCGATAGTAACCCGCTAACCCTAAGAAACTTCTTACTTCTGTCGGCGTCCTTGGTTGTTCCCAATTCATTACCGATTCAACCTTCGCCGGATCAACCGAAACTCCCTCCTTGTCAATAACATGACCTAAAAATTGAACTCTCTCCAACCAGAATTCACACTTTGAAAACTTAGCGTACAACCGCTCCTTCCGTAAAATCTCCAACACCAATCTTAGGTGTTCAGCATGCTCTTCTTCCGTTTTGGAATACACCAAAATATCGTCAATGAACACGACTACAAATTTATCCAAGTATTGCTTGAATATTCTGTTCATCATGTCCATAAATGCGGCTGGCGCATTCGTTAGTCCAAACGACATCACCAGAAACTCATAATGCCCATATCGAGTTCTGAATGCCGTCTTGGGTATATCCTCCTTCCTGACTTTCAACTGATGATAACCAGTCCTTAAGTCAATCTTTGAAAAGTACTTCGCCCCTTTCAATTGATCGAAAAGATTGTCAATTCGTGGTAACGGGTACTTGTTCTTAATTGTCACCTTATTCAGCTCTCTATAATCCATACACAATCTCATCGATCCATCCTTCTTCTTTACAAACAGCACCGGTGCTCCCCATGGAGAAACACTTGGCTGAATGTACTTATTATCTAACAACTCCTGCAATTGCACCATCAATTCCTTCAGTTCTACCGGAGCCATCCTATATGGTGCTTTCGATATTGGTGTTGTCCCCGGTACTAAATCAATCACAAATTCTATCTCTCTGTCCGGCGGTAAGCCCGGCAGTACATCTGGAAAAACATCCATAAATTCCCTAACTACTGGTATTTGTTCCATCTCGGGACTCACCACTTGTGTGTCAACCACATGAGCCAAATACCCTACACAACCTTTCTTCAATAATTTCTTGGCTTGCATCATCGTCAGACAAGAAGACTGTCTTGACGATTTGCTGCCATAAAATACAACCTTAGACTTATTTGGTGTCATAAGGTGTATGCACTTCTTCTGACAATCAATTATCGCCCCGTGGTTAAACAACCAATCCATCCCAAGTATTACATCAAATTCCCCCAGACGTATTGGAATTAGATTCACATTTAATTTCTGACCCCTGATTTCAGCACAACAATTTCTATGTATGTACTCTACCGGAATCACCTCTTTATTAGCAACTTCTATGTTCAATGAGTTTTCTAGTTTGTCCCTAGGCAACTCTAATCGTCTAGCGAAATCATCAGACACAAATGAACAGGTAGCACCCGAATCAAACAATACATATGCATTTATATTATTGATCGGAATAATACCTGACACCACGTCTTTTGACCCCACGGCATCTTGCACCGTCATATTGAATGTCCGGGCTGTCGGCTTGTTCTGTGGTACCGGTCCCCCGATAGCCAATTTGCTGTTATTGCCCTTGTAGCCGCTACCCCCGTCATTCTTTTTCTTAGGGCAATCCTTTATCAAATGGTCAGATGCTCCGCAAGAAAAGCATCTCACTTTCTTTGGGAGGGGACAATTTGGAGAAATATGTCTCACCTGACCGCAATTATAGCACGTGTTCTTGCCTTTCCTGCACTCCCCGAAATGATTCTTTCCACAAATATTGCATGCTGGCTTTTTCTGAACACTTCCTTGTTGATTCCCCGAGCTCTTGTCGTTGTTGCTGTTGTCCCATTTACGTTTGTTGCTGTTATTATTGCCTCCACTGTTGCTGTTCGTGCTTCCCCCTTCATTCTTCTTCTTATTTCTCTCCTGGTTGTACTTGGTTAACGCGTCGCTTCCTCCTTCAGCAATAATTGACTTCTCCAACAAAGTTGCGAACGAGTCAATCTGCAGTACTGCTACCTTGTTGAATATCCAAGGTCTCAATCCATTCTCGAACCTCCTGGCCTTGCGTTCCTCCGTGTCTACCTGATGTGGAGCGAACCTGGCCAGCTCATTAAATTTTGCCGCGTACTCCGGTACCGACATGTTCTCCTGTTTCAGTTCTAGAAACCTTACCTCCATCCTACTCTTCATACTTTTCGGGAAATAATTCTCGTCGAATATTTCCTTAAATTTTGTCCAGGGCACCACACCATCCCCAGCCCTATTCTGATTGGCTTCCCACCAGAAATTGGCTTCGCCCTTCATCATGTAGGTAGCAAAAACTGTCTTTTGCTCCTCAGCTACTCTTGCGATAACGAACGCCTTCTCTATCTCCTTTATCCAAGACTGGGCCTCTATCGGGTCCGACGTTCCCCTAAACTCTGGCGGTCCCACCGCTTTAAAATCTTTGAAATTTGCCAACTGAGTTGGTGGTGGTGGTGGCGGATTTGCTACAACAGGGTGGCGGTTTTGCATTGCCTCAGCTAGCATGTCGACAAAGTTTTGCATAGGGTCTACGTTGTGTCCCCCCGCGTCGTTGTTAACTGACTCTTCTACCCCCTGGTTCCTTGGTGGTTGTCTACGTGGCGGCATTTTCTGTTATAAACAAAAATTTACATTATTATACTGGTTTCATCTTTTTCATTTCATTATTTTGTATCTTAGACAATGTTTAGCTAAAATACAAGTAATTATTTCAACACGCATATAAACATAAATTCAACTGCATTTATACTCATATGCTAAAACAGGAGTGCGTAGCACTTTACATCAAAAGCATACTGCTATAAATGCTTCTATCCCAGAGAAGCTACAAAAGATGGGATCTGACATATCCTACAACTTCTTAGAGTTGGGACTTAGTGACATATTAACCCTCTAATAAAACAAAAGTTGGGTTTTACTGCATCTATTTACATACGAAATTAGAAAACAACTACTACTACTACTGACTGCGCATCCCCCTACGGATCGCGTCGTCATACTCCTCATCCCCGATGGCCATCACCACACTCCTGCTGATGGTGTGCATAGACTGGCCCTCCTCAGCTGGGTAGTAGTGCACCCTGCTCTGAAGCCTACCATATAAAGATCGGTAGACGTAGCTAAGTCTATCCGTCCTCACCCGCTTCTCGCGGACCTCCTCCTCTAGCTCAATCATCTGACCATAAGCGGCATCCCGCTGTCTCTCCATCTCCATTCGGTCCTCTATCGCCTCCTGCCAGTGTGCACGGATGGCGGCCTTCTCTGTCTGTACTTGCTGAACCTTCAGCTCAGCCTCGGCCAACCTAGTCTCAGCCACTGCCAATTTGGCCTGCAGTTCTACGTCCTGATCTACCAGCTGATGTGTTAGCACTGCAAAGTGCTCCACCGAATCCTCGTACTCCTGTACCTGATCCTCCAGTCCTACAATCCTCTCCTTCAGCTCTGTGTTCTCGCCAGAGAACTGGTAAGCCGCATCCCTATACTGATCCTCCATGTGCTGGTGGGTCAGATTCTGTTCCTCTAGATGCTGGACCCTTGCCTCCAGCCCCTCGTTCCTATCGGTCAGTCCCTCTATGATGTCAGCGGTAGTGGTGCCCATGCCATCAGCTGACTCCTCCTCCTCAGACTCCTCTGACTCTGCCTCATCCTCACTGTAAGGCCTCATGACTCCGCCCCAGACGGGCTCCACATGATCCCCCTCCTCAGGATCCAACTCTGGCTCCTCTACGGGTGCAGCCACCAGCGGCTGTGCAGTATCCATATGGATATCAATATAGTCCTCCTCAGCAGTGCGACTCGACTGTCCGATCTCTGCCATCCTATATCATAAAACAATAACACACGTTAGTACAGCAATAAAATATATTCATTGATGAAATGAAATGATATTTTATCATGTACATCTCGGCTCGATGGATTTTCTTAATCCATCTCCAGAAATACACAACATGATGAATCTCCCCGATTCATCCCCTAACGCACTCGATATGAGTTTAATACTAAGGTTATAACTTAGGTTTCGCAAATCCTAACGTTTCTAACCTACAGCTTTGATACCAACCTGTGACGACCCCAAATCCGGGTTCCATAACCTCGAGTTTGGTTCTCACTATTCAACACATTACTAACAATTAAATACATACATTGCATTTAAATATCGCGGAATAATACATATTGGTTCCCTTCAAAAGGTTACAATACCAGGGTCTATCAACCTTAACATAATAACAGTTCCTATCACAAGGAATTACAAAAGATTTAACAACCGTAAATACATAATTAAAGATCTAAATAGCATGCATAAGCTAACTTAAGCTCTGGCTTTTCCTTTTCCTTTATCCTTCTTTGAGCAATCAGGATTATCTGAAAAATGGTTCATGATATAGCAAGAATGAGCAACTAGTTTGCTCAGCAAGTTTAGAACAGTCATATAGATTTAATATATCATGAATGAATGGGAAATATCATCAATGATTCAACAATAGATATAACAATTGTGAATGAAACAGGATTCAAATTTTAATAAACAGAATATTTGAATCTTAAAATGCTGAGTGGTCACTAAGGACCCTGAACTAACTAGGGTATAATAGAGTTTCCTCTGACCCTTTGAGTTGTTTGGTTTTCAAGGGGATCAGCCTATTCAACCCGCTGTATATGCATTACATTTAGTCACTGGCGCCCAAAGTCGGTTTCCCGACACAAAATCCCCTAATTTAGGGCTGTTCAATTCTCAGACTTAATATAAGAAATCCGCACCCAACAATGGTTTGGATAAGCTTTTAAAAGTATTCACGTTATTGAATTTAGAAACGCAATGTCTAGCTGAACTATTAGCTTCAGACATTTTTAATACAGTTCATGAATCAAGAACTAACAAGCTTAAAATGCACTAAGTGCGATTGTATAAACAATATGGATGTGGAATAATTTTAAATAATTAAACCACTTCAAGCTTTAACAATAATTACAAGTATGGAAACTTGTTCAACGATAATAATTGAGTAGGGTTAGAGAACTTGCCTGTTTGCTCAGCTACAATAATTGTCTAGCTTTAACTAACTTGCTTTGAAAGACCTAACATTAATAAAGTCGGTCTAATAATTAGTACGGCGTATTTGCATAACTATACGCTTAATAACAAACTTATTTACCACACATAAGTACTAACACATAATTTACATTAGTCAAAACAATATTATTAACCTTATAGACACTTAATCATTTTAGGTTAATAATTTAATAAGTTAGAAAATATTTTTCTTAAGTGTTGGACACTTATTAAACCCTTAAACAACTTATTATAATTGTTTAATTAAATTCAATTTATTTTATTAACTCAATCTCTTTTTAATTACTATTTAATATTGATTAAATAGAAATTAATTAATTAACTCTAGTTATTATTTAAAATAAATAATAACTAATTGTACTTACTTATTATTAAATAATAAATAATTATTAACTTAATTTTAACCTTCTTTAATTTAATGTTAATCAACCAATAATTAACTAAGTAATTAACCTTACTTATTATTTAATTAAGGAAATTAAATAATAGTTTACTAATCTTAATCCTCTTTAATTATTATTTAATGTCAATTAAATAATAATTAATTGTTTAATTAATTTTAATTATTATTTAAGGTTAAATAATAATCAAATCATTCTTATTTATTATTTAAATTAAATAATAAATTATTACTCTAATAACTTAATTTCCATTAATCGTTATTTAATGCTAATTAAATAATAATTAATTACTTAATTATCCTTATTTATTATTTAATAATATTTCAATAATAAATAATTCATTTATAAATTTTATCTCTCTTTAAGTATTATTTAATAGGCATTAAATAATAATTGCTAATTTATCATCTTTATTTATTATTAACATTTAAAATAATAAATAATAAATTTATTTAACTTAACCATGATTAGCCAACTAGATTAATATTTAAAATATTTAAATATTAAACTTAATGAAAAATATCCTCCCCAATATTATTTTTGTATTATTATTATTTTTGTTATAATTTTAAATTAATTTTTAAATATTTAAATTAATTAAAATTAACCCGAATGGCATTTTCCTAATTAAGTTGAAAAAACCGGACCGATGGCAATTTTGTAAATAATTCGAAAACTGATCGGAGGGCAAAATGGTAATTCTGCCAAGAAAAACACGGAGGGGGAGAATCGTAATTCCGCCGAAAAGTTTCTTACCGCGCATTGCGCGCGTTTTAGTTTGTTACGGGTCAAAACGACGCCGTTTTTGAAAGGCCGGAAATGGCTTCCGCGCGTACGCGCGGAGTGAATTTTCTACGGACGCCAAACGACGTCGTTTGGATCCGCATTTCTGGTGAACAGTAGCTGCGCGCATTGCGCGGAAAATCCAAATTTTTTATTTTTAGCAGATTGTGAACAGTGCTCCGGCTACCCATTTTAAATAAAAATATACCATCAAGTAAGCTTTAACTCTTCAATAAAAATCCAAAAAAATTACCAATCAACTTATATTAATTTATAACATGAAAAATTAATTTTTCATGATTTAATAACATTATTTTTTTATAAAAAACTTTACATCACATAAACTACCACAAATCATAACTTTTTGTGTATAACTCCATTTTAAGTGATTCAAACTTTGTTTTTCTCATGATTTAATGTTCTATAATATTAGAACATCAAACCTAAGTTTTATAAAAATATTTTCGGACATAATTTCCAAAACTTGTTTACACACTATTAAATACATATTTTAGCATATAAAATATACCAAAATACAAACCAAACATATTAAACTCAAGCATGGCATAAATATTACAACTACACATTAATAACTATATTAACATGTTTATACTAACATGATGATTTATTTAATTTAAAAACAAAATTTCATTTAAAATAACCATTACCTTGATTTAATGGTTATTCTTCTTTTTCTTCCAAAATAAGTTGTGAAGGAAGATGACATGAACCAAGACTCCTTCTCTTCTCTTAGTATTTTGCTCTCAAATTTTCTCACCCTCTCAAATGCTCTCTAGCTCCCTCTTTAGTTTGAAAAATAATGAAATGTACAAGTCTTACAAATGCAAGTATACTCCTACAAAATATTAGATACACATATTGTATCTATTAATCTAGACCATCATGCACCTATATTGGATACTTACACAAGAAAATTTGCCCATACTTAGTTGGTGAGAATTTTGTGGGAAAAGACTTTCCCAAAAATCAAAACAAGCAACCTTTAATTAAATAAATAAATAATAAACTAAAATAACAAAACAATCCATTCTTTTCTCTCTCCTCTCCATGTATGCTCGGCTGACCTCTTCCTTCTTTTCCCAAAAATCAAGTCACTTTGCTTATTTTAATTAATTAATAAGTTATTTAATTGTTTTTCCAAGTGGGCCAATCATTGGGCTTTAATTTAAAATGCCAATTGGGCTTCTATTAAATTGTTTGGGCTACTAAATTATCAAATTTTATTATTCTCCACTTGGGCTACTAATTGACCCATGTTGGGCTAATTTAATAATTTACACATTAATTATTCAATCCATGATTAAATAAATAATTAGATTAAATATTTTAATCCATTAGTATTAAATTACTAAATGGACTAATAAATATTATTATTAATATTTCACATTATTTACATTAATTAATAATCATATTAATTAATTTATTATATTTAATTCACTCATTATATTCAATTTAATTGAATATTTAATTAATAGGAAACTTATCAATTATTTTGATATTAAAACTTTAGGGTTTGTTCACTAATTTAATAACATATTAGTGACCTCCTTTAATTAATTTTAGTAATTAATTACATAATTTTTTAATCACATAATTAATTAATCACATAAAAAGATTTAAATAATCTCGTAAAAATAACTCGTTGGAAATTAAATTAATAATTTAATTAATAAAGATGTGGAAATTCTAGGACATTACAGAAACAGAGTTAATATAAGGAAGTGAGTATTGCTAAAAATAAATCTTCAAGTTTTCCTGAATTTAGAAGGTTAAATTCAATCTTAACACTCATTTTTCTTTATCAATTGAGAACGCTCTTACATGAGTACAAGTAATATTTAATAAAAGATATGACATGGTTTAACGAGAGTATTTTAGAAGGATAATGATTCTTTTACAAGATTCTGAGAAATGAGGATGAAAAATAACTTGTCATGCAATACAATAATTGATAACTTCAGTACTTGGAGGAGATAGGATAAAATACCTCACTGTTGTCAATTACTTGACAACCAGTGGATCTGATTTTGATGAAGCATAGCTGTTATTGCAATGATTTGCAGTCCTTCCGGTTTTTATTTGTGACACTATAAATTTCTTCATATAGCTCAGGTTCTGGTTGTTGAGAAGGGCAATGACACCCATAGTTGAGAAGTCCATAGATTTAATCGTTGACAGTTGATGAAGGAGTGAATGTCCCCTACTGATTTCCCTTAGCTCAATTTGTCTGAAGAAGATAATTCTTTTAAGCACATGGTTAAGCATGGATGGCCTTAGGCAGCTTCTTCATTGGATTCCCTGTACAAACAATTTTCAACTTGTGAGATTAAATTAATTTTGTCTTTTATACCCAATACCGAGATTTAACACTAATTTAAATTTGTGTCATGGATCAACTCAAAGCGTAGGCTTTAACATATTTGTGAGAACCTGCTCTGATACCAATTGTTAGTTCCCGTGGACACAATAGAGATCTAGAAGGGGGGGTTGAATAGATCATTTAAAAACTTTTTACTTTTGTAACGAAAGCATATTAGTTATAAATGATAGAATCAATTCAAGCACAGAGGATTTTACTTTTAATAAACCCCTTAAAGAAATATGAGCCATTTCAATTTAGTGTGTTAATCTAGTATGGGTGAAAGCAGATATTGTGCAGAATATAAAAGACATAAAGTAAATGACACAAGAGATTTATAGTGGTTCGGAGACTGAATAACTCCTACTCCACTCTTCTACTTGACAGTAGGAAATCCACTAAGATTTAGTCCTCTGGACTAGGACACTCTTGCCCTCATCAAAGCTAGCAGCTTTGGTTCCTTTAGTCACATTAAGACTAGGACACTCTTGCCCTCATCAAAGCTAGCAGCTTTGGACTGTAGACTAAGTCCAGCAGACTTAGAATCTCTTGTACCCTTCGGTACTCAACAAGTCCAACAGACTTGATTTCTTTTTAGCCACTTGGGCAAGGATCATTTGACCCTCTTTTGTGTGTTGGATGCTTATTGGGTTGTGCTGCTAAGATGAATTTTGATCTTCTTTATCTTCTGGTACTTAGCAGCTGCTTATGATCCATCATTGAATGCTGCTGATGTTTGTCGTTGATATTCTCCTTCTTTCTGATATTCAGCAAATACTCAAGATCACCAAATGTGCTGCTAGGCTTTTGCACTTCAGCTCCTTTGGTACTTGATAGCTCCTCGAGATGAACTCCTGAGATGACTGTGATGCTTCTTCTTTTTGGTACTCAGTTGTTTCTTCTTATCATAGACAGTTTATTGCTTCTCGAGATGGGCTTCTGAGATGACTGTGATGCTCCTTCCTTTTGGTACTCAGTTGCTACCATGTATGTATCAAGTTGGCGTTTAAGCTTCTCTCTTCCATGTGCCTAGCAGCTCTGAACACTTCTTCTGTAATAGAGTTATTTATCTCTATGTCTTTCTCAATTCAGTGTTAGTGTTCTGATGGATCGTAGAGTCCTTCAGCATCTTCATTTTCTGTTTCACTCTACGATCGGTTATTGTCTACCATCATCTCTCTCGTGTATATATTTTTCAACTGCAACAACAACTCTTTTCTTCTGTTCATTCTGTAAGCCTTTATATCTCTGAGCAAATATTACCGTTGAATGAAATCCCGTTGGTTTCATTTGGCTTTGTGCAGATCCTCAATATCTTTAATGTTGACTTTCTTGCCGCGTGTGTCAGTGCTTTTCTGACGTGTTCGGATATGTTAACCTGTAGCTCTGCTTTCTCTGAATTTATACCCGTTGCTCTTCTCAGAGTTGTTCATCAAAGATTATTATATTCTTTGCTAGTTAATCTTCTGATTCATCAATAAATGTTTTCCTTGACTTTAAGAATCAGCTGCTCTGCAGGCTCTGACTTGTTGACTTGTCTTCTTTATCACTGTAGAGATGTCAGTCTCGTGTTCTTCCCAGTCTTTGGAGTGAACAGGTCTTAGAGAATATGATCGTTGGGACATAGTCTTCTGATTTCTTGAGCCTGATACACGATACTAAAAGTCTTTGCTCTGACACTCAGCACGCATAAGTCAGTATTCTGACATTTCTGACTTCTTCTATAGCAGATGCCTTAGAAGTGTTGACGTGGATGTTTCTGAAGTAATTAGCAACTCATTTTGAGACTACTGTCTTAAGTGCTTAGATGTCTTCAATCCTAGTTGGCACTTAAGTACTCAACGATCAATCCAGTTGTAGCTTCTTGCTTCTGATCGTTGAGTCATCTGCTGGTTCTGCTATGTAGCTCTACGATCTTGTCTGTCGTAGGCTTCTGATCGTTGAGTCATCTGCTGGTTCTGCTAATATGCTTCTCATGCTTCGTGATCTTCATTGTGCTTTATGTATATAGAGCATAAGTCTGTGATCTGCTTTAAGCTTTAACAGATGATTTCTTATCATAGAGGATTGCTCTATGAACTTCAGGCTTGCTCGAACTGCTTGGTTCTATATGTCATGGAAGACTGCTCTATGAACCTTCAGGTGCCAGATCTTTATTGTAGAGGACTGCTCTATGAACTTTTAGTTTCATTCTCTGCTGTACAATCAAAGGCTGTTTATGACAGGTAGCATTTGAATATCTTCAGCTTGATTGCTTTGAATGTTGTACATCTGAACTTGCTTTAACATTTTACGACTTATCTGACTTGTGGTGTAAGTCATAGTGTAATCGTAGAGTTATGATTTGAACTGCTCTACGATCTCAGTTCAGACTAGATGCTGTAGATGTACGAGATCTTCATTCAGTTTGTTTAACAGCCCAAGGACAGCCTACTGAATAATCTTTATGAGGATTGCTGTCATGATTCTGAACTTTGACTCTGCTTGGTTCGTAGACAAGATTAGGAGAATCGTAGAGTGACTGTCTATATGGACTCTACGATCCCGAGAGTTAGCTCTACGATGCTGAGACAACTCTACGATCTGCCGAGAGGACTCTACGATTTTCCGAGCCTTATTCTGCGTTTACCAGGCAGACTCTACGATCTTCCTAGGAGACTCTACGATCTTCCTTTGAGTGATTTCATAGGACTTCTATCTGAATGACACTTTACTTCTCAATCAATCTTGTTGATGGAGTTGGTGCTTGGATCTTCTGTTTGCTTGTCGGTCATTCAGGGTCTTCATACTGATGATCTTTTGAATAGACGCTCTATGATTCTGCTTTGGAAATGTGAGCGTGTGACTGGTTATACTGATGGCTTGCAGACTCTACGATCGTGAGTGTAGTCTGCGATTCTTGCTTTAACTCTCTTGCCAGACTGTTGTACTTTTGACGATCAGGCCTATCTATTACAATTTAAGATCAACCTAACAAGTTTGATCTTTATATATATATAGTCCTTGTACATAGTGATCTTTTTGAACGACTGTATAATGCTATTAACTCATATGAGATCAACTTAACAAATTTGACCTTGTCAATCTAAGTCCTTAGAACATAATGTCTATTAACTATTAAGAACTTTACATCTTTCATTAATGCAGACATATTTGCATATTGATTCATTTATCTTTTAACACACATCATCAAATCTTATAATAGAGAAATAACATTCACATGCATTTTCCAAATAGACCCCCTACAACGAATTATTGTCGGATATAGAAAACGAAAACATTAACCTTTTTAAATAAAAATAGTCAACGGTACTATCATTCTTAACTGTTAATATACCGATAGTAAATGAATAGTAAAACACAGTATTGTATAGTAACATACGGTATTATATAGTTGCACAGTATCATACGGTATTGCATAATAGCACGCGGTATTGCACAATGTTTCATATTATTGAACTGATAAAGTGGCTGTTGTACAATATTGACTTTATTGAACCAATAATTGTCACAGTAGCATATGCACAGTAATTCATATTACTAAATCAATAATTTTTGTTACATAGTAACGTGTTCTTTCTGCTATTTATTTTCAGTATTATTGTTATCATTATTATGATGTTAATTTAACTGTTGTATTTCATTATTAGTTAATATTACCGCTGATATTATGAGTCTCTAATTTAGAAGGCCAACTACATACATTGCACTTATAACAATTGATTATAATAATGAATAATTGGTGAATTATTGTTAAAATAATTTATAAAGTTATTTGTTTTATATACTTTATATAAAGTTAATTATTTTATATATAAAGTTAATTATTTTATATATAAAGTTAATTGATTTATATAAAGTTAATTATTTTATATATAAAGTTAATTATTTTATATATAAAGTTAATTGGTTTATATAAAGTTAATTATTTTATATATAATGTTTGTTTTTTTATATATAAAGATAATGGATTTATATATAACGTTAATTGTTTTATATATAAAGTTAATTGATTTATTTAAAGTTAATTATTTTATATATATAATTTGTTGTTTTATATATAAAGATAATGGATTTATATATAAAGTTAGATGTTTTATATATAAAGTTAGTTGTTAGTTGTTTTATTAAATGAATGGTATAGATTAAAGATAATAAAATGAATGGTTTGGATTAAATTAGGGAATCTTGGATTTTGACTATAAATAGAGGCCTTAACTTAAGAAATTTTTCATAGCATTCTTACACATTTTCTTCCACTCTCTAAAAAATTTCTTAGTGTAAGTTTCTTTCTATGTATGCTAGGTTATCTCATGGATTGGTAAATATCAGTTAGAGTGCTATATTTATATTCTAAGTCATTCCTGGTTTTGAAATCTTTTGCATTCTTCTTTGAATTCTCGAGTGAAATTTTCTTATGTACAGTAACTCTTTCGAAAAATTATAGTAAATTCATTATTTATCAGAATTTGATGAATTGAAAGCCTGTCTTTTCAATTTTCCGTGCTCTACAACTTTGAAGAAGGAAGAAAAGTCATCTGAAATCATCTTCATGCCTTAAAATGATAAAACCCGTAACCTATTCTGATTTTCATCACTATTTTCAGTCTTGGTTTTGAAAATTCATAACTCATTCATATTAACTTCAAATTGAGTGATTCTTGAGTCTATGCCGTGTATCTTTTCGAGAGTAACATTATTTTAAAAAACATACAGAGATTTTAAAAACTCTAGAAGATTCAAAAGTCAGATTCTTTACTGCTACATAGACAAACAAGAAATGATTTGTTCGGCCATAAATTTGTTTCACAATATCAAGGTAAGAGATTATCATTCTTTAATTCTCGAAAATAATATCTTTTTTTTCTTACTCATAAGATGTGTCATTTATTTCCATGTATTAATTTGTGGGAATAACTTGACTACGTGGACTACCGCATGTTTGATAAATAACCTTTCATATTCATTCCTTACTAATTTTTGGGAATAACTTGACTATGCGGACTACTGCATGTTTGATGAATAACATTTCGTATTCATTCCTTATTAATCTCTGAGAATAACCTGACTACGTGGACTACCGCATGTTTGGTGAATTACTCCTCGTATTCATTTCTTATTTGTCTCTTGTGAAAATAATTTGTTTACACGAATTATCGCATGACACTTTTATTCCATATTCGTTTGTTATATCATTTTCTTTCATATTCGTAAGTTATATTATTTTCTTTTATACTCGTAAGGGATACCATCTTTTTCATCTTCCATTATTCAAACTTACTATGGTAAGGGGTATTACTTTTTTTATACTCTTAAATTTACTATGATAAGTATTGTTCGGTAAAAATTCCTGAAAAGATTATATGTTCCTTAATAGTTTGAGTTTCATCTAATATCATTTCAATTGAACCTTCCTATTTTTCTAAATCTTTCTATTGAACTTTAACCGTTATTCTGAATTGTGGATCTTGAATATCGTTTTTGAATTTGAGTCCACATCATGTTGACAATTTGGACATTATTTGAATCTGTACAAAGTAAAATCATAAACTTTCGATATTTATTGATCATCTTGTTTCTTCTGATTCATCATTTATATCACTGTTGTTATTCTAATCATCAAGAACCATGTTGTTGTGAATATATGTGGTCTGGGGCACAGATGATAGGATAAAGATGATATAATTGTTGTGTCTTTTAGGGCACGTGGTGAATGTTCTCTTTGGCCAGGGGCAAAGAAGAGCTGTTGTTTGGTATGATTATGACTAAAGGCTGAATACTGGTATAATCATGATCGTTGATGATATTTTGAATATCTTTGGCCCGTAGTGCAAAGATGAACTGTTATTTGGTATGATTATGACCAAAGCCTGAATACTGGTATAATAATGATCGTTGGTAATATATTGAATATCTTTGGCCCGTAGTGCAAAAATGAACTGTTGACTTTTATGATTATGACCTGGAACTGTGAAATTATATTAACATGACCAATGGTGTTTCAGATGATAAAAGTTGATGACATTTTTCTTAAAAAGAGAAGCGAATGAACATCATAGTTTACATTATTCTTTTAATGGATTGCTCATTCTGTTGTTATCATTGATCTGAACTTTGTTTAAGAATTTAACTGTAGTTCTTGATAGAAAGCTTATTGTCTATTATATTCAATTAAGAACTCAACTGTTGAAGGCTAATAATAATTTATTTGTCATTATCTTAGTCATGATATTTTCTTACTGGACTATTTGAGCTCACCATTTCCTTTTGTTCCATTGTTTTTCAACACGAGATAAGAAAGTAGCTGGATCTAGCTGGGGAATAGAGTGAAGGTCCGAGAGATAGTTATAATAGTCTTCACATATTGTAAATAGTGTGACAATAATAGTGAAGACTTAATTGTGTATTATTGAATTCTGTATTTTTGTGCTTTGTGGATTGTAATAATTTTGTTGTAGTCTTTTGATGTCTTAAATTAGGTTGCGTAAGCCCAAATTTGGAGACGTCACACACACACACACATACACACACACACACACACACACACACACACACACACACACACATATATATATATATATATATATATGTGTGTGTGTGTGTGTGTGTATATGTATGTATATATGTATATATGTACAAATTATGAGAATCCTGGCATTTTAACTTATATTTTCGGACCCCAAATTTTATATAATTATAACTACTTTCATCTATATTCTTTAAAAATTAGTTGTTAGGAGCACAGAGTGTTTGCACAATGACAACAATTTTATAAAGTTGTTAGAATTGAAGATGAAATATTAGACTTTTACAATTTTCTTTTTGATACTTATGTTGCACAAAAAGTATATCGTTTCGTAAAATTTATAAATATAAAAGATTTGTTTTTATTTTATATTTATCTATAAAAATAATAAGTTATTAATTTAATAGAGATATAATAATGAAATTAAATGGTAAATGTTAGAACACTATGTCATTTTATATGGCTACCAATTAATAATAATAATAAATTCTTTTTATTTAACAAAAGTTCTAGCCAAATGGGACACTTATTGGGAAATAAAGGCTCTTATTTTATTGACAATACCAAACGTTACCAGTTGCTACATGAATGTTAAGTCATGGAATTATTTATTTATTTGTCATTTATAAATTTTAAGAAAATATTAAATACTTGAAGTTCTATTTTTAATTTTTTCCTTCTACTTTCATATTTTTTAAATCAGAAGCAAAAAATAGTATTTGGTGTTATGAATTCATGCACATGCATTTGTGAATATCCAATGTACATCTCAAATACATGTATCTCTTCATACATGTATGTATATTTATTTCTAGTTCATTTCCCCTCTATATTTGTATATTTATTCCTAGTTCATTTCCCCTCTATATTTGTAAGCCTATAAATAGAGGCATCTTATTTGATGTATGACACACTTGTGAATGAAATGAAATAGTTCTCTTATTCTCTCTAGCATTTTCTCTCTTGATTGATTTCCTAGATTATATTTCATAAGATTTGGTAATTAATTCGGATTTTTAATTGAATAAACAAATAAATAAATCCAAACTATTAATGTATTGTATTTTAACTCACTATTCGAACCATCAAACCATATTTTCACTTCAATCCTACGCTATATATTGCAATTGAATCCACATAAAATTTAAGATGGCCCTTGGGTAACAGCAGGCCACATAAACGCATTGTTTGATCAAATTTAGACCATTCTCGGCAATGTTGAAGTTAAAAGCTAAGAAATTTCATTAGTATAGGTAACGTTAAGTATTAATTTGGCTCTCTTTCGTCTTTCCAAATAAATTTAATTTATCATATTATCCATATATTAAATATTAATTTATTTCTCTTTCGTCTTTTTAATAAATTTTAAAAAAATAATATTAAAATTTTATATCTATTTTAATTTATCAGATGAAATATTAATTATATTTTTAATATGTGTGTTTTGACCGAAAAGGTCAATTAAAAAGGGATGGAGGCTAACATTTGGCTCCAGTTGAATATCCTTGCATCATTGTTCCCCGAAAAGGAAATTAGTAAAGTAAAAAGGTCAAATAGACTCAACCCAAGTAGTCAACAAGTTTTAACTTCGTGCTATAAACCAAAAGCCATTGGCCCAAGCAGTTGAAGTGCTAAGAGGGTCCAATAGGCTTTGGATTCCAAGGGCCAGATCAGCCCACATAATTTTCGAATGTTAGTTGAGGTTTAATTGGGCATATAATTACCATCAAGTTCTACAATTGGCCCAACCATACCAGCCTTTTGGTTGTTACTTTAATCATTCATGGAGTACAAATTGTCAAGAGTACTACATGAACGGGCCTGCAAATATTGTCACATTATTTTAAAAGCATTCAAATTTTGAAATCGAAAGTTTATTTAAAATAATATTTTAAAATTGACATCCTCTAACTTTTCCATCTATATATCTTTTTAATTCAAGAAGGAAAAAAAAACCTTTTATGTTAAGAAAAAAATAACTCAATTCTACTGATCGATCAATCCTAGACCAAAGTTGTATCCTTTATAATAAACATGTAAACTTATGGTATCTAATATGGATTTTCTTAGAATGTGTCTTTAGGCACATGCTAAAGGCACATGCTAAGCGCGAAATTTAATGCATAATATTATTTGTTTATGTATTTACACTGAATTCAATGCATAAAAAAATAATATATTAGTGGATCCCATATATTGAATTCAGTACAAATTTATAAAAAAATAATATTTAGTGAGGTTCATCTCTTAGTTTTCGTGCTTAATATGTACCCTTAAGACACACTTTAAACGGACCTATCTAATATTATAGACTTATTAATGAAATTTTAACTTAATGATTAAGATTAAAATGTTACGAACTTTTACTAATTTCAACAAGATAAAGTACAAATTTATTTTTGGAGTTGCATGGTGTAGACTCTTTTAAGTTCTAACGTAGCTGTCGGTGCCCCCCAACAAATTAATTGACTAAATACTCTAATAAATTCGGTTATTCTTTTTATTTTTTTTATTTATAAAAAATGAAATATTAAGTAATATTTTTTATAAAAAAAGTTGATCAGAATACTTGAATTGTACGGTAAATGAGTTCAACTTCTTGGCTCATATGATGTCAAATCAAATTGAGGAAAGATGTCGCCAAAGAATTACTACTAGCTTGCAAAAGCGTTAACTTTACAAGGACGGACTAGACTAGAGTGGCTAGCTGACCTTGTCAATAGAAAAATGTGAGATTGAAGGGCACCTCCGATCCTGACGTGACTTTCTTTGATTTAGTGGGACCATCGTCAAGATTTTGTTGATTTTCACGCATGAAATCATTAATCACGCATGAAAAAGATATTGACTTGGAGGATACGATGCATGACTTGATTGGTGAATATATAATAAGACGGAAAAAGATATGAGTAATGATATTTTATAATAATTTTTATAAAATTGACAAGATTTATCATGTAAGTAGTGAATCTTACTTTTTTTTATAAAGATAAATATATGAATCATTGACAAAATTATTGTACATAACAAAGTTTATAGTAAGGCTACCTTTGAATGAAAGAAAATATGAGTTTTGTTATATGTAATTATCTATAAAATAATTTAATATAAAAATAATATAATTTATTATTTTTATATTATGAATTCTATTATTTTTATATTGAATTATTATGCACATATTGTATAAATAATTACTCATAACAAAATTAAAAAAAGAAAAAAGAAAAAAAGAGCTAGCGTTTATATATTTTTCATATTAGACCAACTCCTTCACCTTCACTCGACCCACTCTTAAGGATTATTTGATGTTGAATCTATTAATGTGTTTAGATGTCATGAAAAAAAATGTAATTAAGTCCCATTATTACCTATTTTTTATAATAAAATATTTCCCTTAATTTTATTATGCAATTTCGACACTATCATAGAAAAGTTTAGATCTATTTTTGTACAAATTATAATGTCAACTAAACACTTGTAAGATTTTATTTTTTTTGCTTTCCTTTTACTTTAATTTTTTTAATATAATTTTTTCATCGAAAATTCTTGACATTCAAGTAGAATCCTGCTAATACCTTGTTCGTAAGATGAAAAAATTGAGGAAATGATAGAAAACCTAAAAAAATAATAATATAATATTCCTTAGAAATGCCTTATTTGTAAGTTTTTTTAGTTAAGGAAGTTCCGGAAAAAAAAAAAAAAAAAAAAAAAAAACTCAATTTTTCTCTAAAAAAAAATTATGAGGAAAACCACAAGAAAGCTAAGAATTGAAATATGAGCTTAATAAATTTATTTATTTTATTCCTAATTACACTTAACGTTAGTATAAGAAAACAAATTTGGATATTCATATCCATACACAATGGCACTTGCTTAAGTAACCCTACAAATAGAATTAAGGAAAATAATCCCACCCCCACGCCCACGCCCACGCCCACCAACACCAACAAGTTGTATAAAGGGAGTAAAACAATGATAGAAATGCGAAGATCTATAGATTTTCTTGAACCCGTATTTGGTTAGATATCAAATCATTTGAAATTTATCCTACTTTACTTTGAATTTTTAAACTTTAAATATTTATTTGACTTGGCAATGGATCCTAAATTTATTTAAGCTTAATCTTCTTTCAAATCCAATGCTCCCTCCATATCAAACTAAATGCTCAATTTTGACATTTTAAAGTATAGTTGACTATTTTTAAAATTAACTGTTATATCATTTTAATCAAAATATAGATGAAAATATTATAATTAAAATAAAATATATATGGAGTACAATTTACTACTAATCTCAATTTTTATAATCTTACAAATATATTTATACATACTTAATTATTAATTTTAAAAATAATTAATTTAATTTTAAAAAATTAAAATTATGCATTTAATTTATAACAGAGAGAATAGTAAATATGAGTAAAGAAACCAGTCATTTTATAGACGGTGGATTTGGATTAACTGTTGGGATTTATATTAAGCGGGGGATACTTCAAATTTCAACTTCTAAATAAGAATTTGACCGCATTCACTTAAAACTCATTAGCCTCAAGAAGTAGGAAATTAAATAACAAATTCACATGTTGCCTAAAGGTCGATATATTAAATTGCAATAAAAAAATCGACATATTAAATCACAAGATATAATATTTTAAAATATTTTATCCTCCAGAATGATCACAAATTACAATTTTTTTAATTTAATTTTTTTCTCTATTTAATTTTTTCATTCCAGTTGTAACATATCGGTTTTTCACTTTATTCCCTTTAGGTTATAGTTGTTTATAAAAAAATATGTTTGAGATTGGATTATCTACCTTAATTTAGTAGTACTTTGTGTTATTTAATCATTTAATGAGGAATTATTAATCTCTTAATGTTAGACTCTTAGTCTTATAAAGTCATTGAATAACGTAAAATTGGGGAGATTATTAATTCCAAGTTTTTTATAGGATTATATAATCTCACATAAATAGTATTGGGAATGATAAAAAAAATAGTTCATAGGACTATTTAAATGACTATTAATCTTCCATCATGGAATAAAATAGTTCGAAATAGTGTTAAATTAATATAAATAATTTAGTGTCAAGTATATTTTTTTCAAACTAATATACCCTTAAATCCTTATAAATATTCATATTATTATCTGATATTCCGGGTCCTTTTTGACGTTTTAGATGAAAACTCGGCAATCTATCCCTACCCTAATCCAATCCTACTTTTGAATCCTTGTAAACATTCATTACTATCTGATATTAGTAATGAATAAAATCAATCTAAACCACCTCTTGCGGCGTCCTGGTACCACTCTTTCCAAGGAAAGAAGTCAAGTTAATATTCATTAAAATCCCGAGACTTGATCTAGTCGATCAAGTTAATATTCATTAAAATCCTGAGACTTGATCTAGTCAATCATTTTGTGGCATCAAAGTCATACATCTCCACTGGAGATGAGGAAATTAAACTCTAACGTGGCCCACATCCAGTCTGTTTAGAGACTCTAGACCTTATTTGTTGAATTTGGCATGCCCTCAATTTCCTTACATTTTCATCCCACTTTCATCATAGGTATGTCCTAATTTGAAAGAAGAATATATCCCATTTTTTGTAAAAAGGGTGGGGGCTAAGGATACAAAATAGAGGTGCAAGTCTCATTTTGATGTATAGAAAGTAGCATATTTTAGAGTAACTTTTCCTTTCGAGAACAAAGTGATTTGTTTTGTTAGATTTTTATTAGGATATCATAAGTGATGATTATATGGATATCGAATAAATAAATAATTAATATATATGAATAAATTAAGATCTAATGATTTAAGTTTTTGAATTTAGTTAAATTCCAAGAATAATTCTATAGATATAAACTATGCACAAACATTATAAGAGAAAAATAAAGAAAATAAGAAACGGTTTCAAACATTTATATTACTGCGCTGTGCATGCGTCCAAAACTTAATATCAGACTTAAAACTTAATGGCTTAAACTTGATTCTCCGGTTCTCCCCTAATAATTTTTATACAGTGCTACTTCTATCTGGTAAGAATTGTCATTTTTTTATATTTAATTACTGTAATAGAAATAAAATAAATATAGTAATTGGGTTTTGCGTATTTGGACAATATCTCATAGCTTAATGATTTTTTGTGGTTGACTACGGTAGCCCATACTGGTGGGTCGACGAACAAGAATACGTTGCAAGCTATAAAAGTAACCACGGAGACGTACCCAAGACTTGGTCATTCTTTCTCCTCCACTACTAACCAGATCTTGTGAAATCAAATCTAAACTAGATATTCCTGAAGACCTGAATGAGGAAAGACTAGGTCAAACGAGATCCCCATCCCAAAGTTCCCTATCAAGTAAAATATACAAGTATCATCCATAAAGCACTATATAACTAACAATAATAAATACTACATTCAAAAAAAAAAAAAACGATAATAAATATTTAAAAGTATCACATAAAAATTATAAAATTCAAGTGAAACGGGGTCACTTAGGAATTTTAAATAAATATATGCAAAGGAGTTCGTATTTTATACATGCAAAAATTTTTGTTCCACAAGTAATCTCATTTGTCAATTATTTTTTTATTTCAATGAAATAGTTCTTTTTTGATGATAGTACATATCTAATGACAAAATGTCCTAAATTTATTGTCATAATTATATTACCATGACATCATTGTTAAATTAAATATTCAATTTTTTTTCATTCAATTGTATAACATATTTATCAAAACATCTTCGTGAGTAATAATTCAAATATCTATCTATATTATAAAGTGATGTTCATAATTATTTTGGTGTAAATAAAAAAGTAAATTTTTTTACTTTTTTATTTTACCTTTTAAAAGATAGGAACAATTATTTCATAAACTCAAAAATTTGTATTTTCTTTCTCCCCACTCCTTTATTAATTTGTATTTTTTTTAATACTCATTCCTTCGACACACACGTAGTGTATGCCAGGATAATAGTATTAATAAAATAGTTCATACTAATAAGATCATTTTGCGGGGGGGGGGGGGGGGGGGGGGGGGGGGGGGGGGGTGAGATTGGATTACTCTGTTTTTTAAGCCTCTGCTTTTTGATCGAAGTACAATACAATCCTATCATAAAGTATATTATCACTATTTCAATATCCAAAATCAGTCCAATCTCACCAGACACTATAAGAAAATAACTTATTTTCGACAGAATTTTTCGTCAAAAATAAGTTTATTCCGTCGGAATTAGTTTATTCCTGACAAAAAATTTAGTAAGAAATTTCATCGTAAGCAATCACGTTAGGAATAATTATGTTGATAATTCAGTCGAGCTTACTTTATTCCAACAAATTTATCATCAACCAAATTTTCGTCGACAATAGACTATTGTAGATGGAATTGCATCTGTTGGTTTTAAGGCGTTGTAATGTCTGAATTCGTTCGAGGCTTTTTAATCCCGACGAAATTTCCATTAGTATTACGCACTGCCCGTAGGAATTAAGCTGTTTATTTTCGTTAAAATTTTCGTCGGCATTGAACGATTCTGTCGGGTGTAAATATTTCATAATAAATTAGAAATCAATATTCTCGACGGAACTTTTGTCGGGATTTGCCTATTCCGTTGGGAATAATGTATTTTTTTAATAATAATTTTACTGTTTTTTCAATTTTTAGAATTTTAAACCACATTTTTGTACCTGTAACCTGCTTTATTCTAACAACACATACAGTAATCTGTATATTATAGCATATACCACGTAACTACTTTAATTCCAACATATATACACATTTTAACGTGTATATACAACTAGTATGCCAACTGCATTTGATCTTTCCTAACAATAACGTATATAAACTAATTCCGAATAAGTTTTAAACCAAAGTCAAAGTAACTTCAATGATTTACAAAACTAAACTAAAATACATTGATTTATAGAGAATCAAGCTAAACTACAATGACTTTCATATAAAATCAAGCCACTTCAATGTTTTACAAAACATCTAAGTAAATGTTATACAAAATATCAACCTAAACTAGCAGTACCATCACTATGTGGATAATCATCTGGCGGGAGTCAACGTTGCTGCTCTGGTGTTTGAAAATCATCGCCATCATCCCCTAGCTCGAGATCGGCATTGCCAAACTGCTCAGCATCACTGGCTTTCTCGGCAATGCCACGCTGTTGATACAATTCAAAATATATCTTATTAGTCCGTATATGAGAATTAAAGAGACAGTTAAATACAAATTAAATAACGTGCAAAATATACAACTAAAAATGAATAAAATATATACTTGAGTAGTCGGAAGTTGACTCAGCATAGCCCAAAAGCCTCCGAAAATGGAGTAACCACCATCCAGACCACCTTGTTGCGTATCGCGACGAACTGCTCCGGAGGGATACGCGTACTCTCAACAGTGGCTCCTACTGCAATGTCCTGATCAATAAGTTAGTGAAGGAGACCATGGTCAAGCATGTCCTGATGACAGAATATCAGATCTATGCCAAACGTCTCCGATACCGCCTCCATAACCCTCTGTGCCAAACGCGTAATATTTTATATTATCTTATATATATATATATATATATATATATATATATATATATATATATATTATGAAATAACGAGTAACATACTAAAATGAATACCTCTAAGTAATATATTATATTTTATATTGATGACGATATTACATGATTTGGTTAGGAATTACATTTGATTTGGTTAAGCGCGCGCGCGCGTGTAATCTAGTTTGTTTATAATAATCTGATTTGGTTAAAAAAAACTGTATAATATTTTGATGGTATAAACTAATTTGGGCTATGCATATTATGTATATATAATATGATTTGGTTTGTAATATTCTAATTTTGACTGTTATATTATGCATATTACAATCTAATTTGGCCCTAATTAATGGTATAAACTGATTTGGATTACATATGGCTGAAATATGCTTTTATAATCTGATTTAGGAAAGTATATATGCATGTATAATCTGATTTAGGGTTGTGGTTACATATTTATTGAATTTATTTCCAACGGAATTTTTATCCAATTTTAGATTTAATCATAAACAAAAGAACTAAAAATAATTTCAAATACATAAAATATAATAATAAAGTAAATTAAATATTATATAATAAAATGGTAATTAAATTATAATGAAATATAATAAATTAAATTTAATTAAAGAAAATTACATAATAAATTAATTTTATTTAAATAAATTGAAATATTAAAATAAAGTAAATAAAATAAAATAATAAAATAAAGTAAATTACAATATATTAAATTAAAATTAATAAAATAATATAATATAGTAAAATTATGACCGTTTATTATAGTTGTTTAAAGGAAGTCATTGTGCAAAATTATCTTGGGGTAAGAAGGTAGTTACATTTAAGTGTCGCTGGGTTGATAATGACAATGGTGTTAAAGTTGATCGTAATAAAATCGTCACAGTAGATTTAAAGTCAAAGTTAAATTCTGATGACGTATTCGTGTTAGCCAACCAAGTGATCCAAGTGTGTTATGCCCCTAATGTCGTCAATTGTCAAATCCTTTGGTATACAGTTGTCACAACGAAGACTCAGACATTTAATGGTACTAATCTGTTTAGGACTGATGAGTCATTGCAAGAAAATGTTTGCAATCCTAGCCAAATAGAGCTAGTTGATGACAATGTGTTGTGTATGATGTTCTTGATGTACCCGATGATAAAGAAGCAAAAGAAGATATGGTCGGAACTGATTATGTGATCGTTGAAGATGAAAACAACGAAGACATCGATGAATAGGAAGATACAGAATCAGAGAATGATAATGAAGTTGATTATTATAGTTTTAATGATGTAATTTATAATATCAATGTAGTAAGGGTGAACATCTGTATATATTAATTAAATTTGCACTATTAATAATAGTTATTTAGTTCAATTTATTATAATTAAGTAATTTTATTTGGTTATATCAGTGTATACATATATATGGCTAGACATAACGGTAGTGGTCGCCGCGACGGTGTTCGTACAATATCTGTTAACGGGTCAGCATCTTTTAGTAAGTTTTTTCATCGTGATTAATTATATTTTATTAGTTCATTTTTATTTATGTAAAGTTTAACATTTACATAATGTCTGCATTACATTTACAGATACGAGTTGTCAACGTCACCAAAGGACTAACCTCGATTTATTTAGCCGTCCACCAGCAGTTTCACACACGGGTGTTGTAAATGTCGACTCTTCACAGTATCTGACTTTAATGACTAACAAATTAATTATTATATTTATTTGATGGAATAATGTATAACATAATGATTATATATTTATTGTAATATACTTGACTATGTAGCTAAGTCCACTATTCACGCCATCTGCTTGACACACCTCCTTATTGGTTGCATGTGATACAACTAGTATGCGTAGTATGATTCCTCCTTTATGAAGAATGTATTACGCAAGTTTCACGTAAGTTAAATTTACACAAGTTAAATCGTATCCATAAGTAACAATTGTATAATGTTTTACTTTTTATGATATATTATTATTTTTCTATAGATATGAGGATGGTGTCTCTTAGCCGACCGACGACTCAGTTATTATAGCTCATATCGCGAAGAATTACGTCGACTGGTTGTACAAGATCAGACAAAGGGTTGAATGGTTTGTTGAGGAGTAACAAGATACTACTATCTGCGATCATCAGCCCTATATCGTATATGATGCAGCATGAGAGGCCATGTGTGCATATTGGGATGCTGATGACTACAAGAAGAAGTCTAAGAAGCAAAAGAATAATCGTAGCAAGTTGTGAGTAGTACATACTACTGGCTCGTAGTCATTCGAGGAGTTAAAATCAGTACATATATGTGTGTTCACTTCTATGGTTTAATATATATTGCCATAAGCAAACTAAATACATGTTATATATATTAATATATTTATTAGGCCATACGGAAGAGCTTGGGCAGACCTCCCAGCATGCTCGAGTTTTGGGATAGAGCCCATATATCTAAGGACTTTACTATGTCTTCCGCAATATTAGTTATACGGGTAATATTTGTTATTGCCATTTTGGCATTTTTAATATTAAGTAGTAAGGCTTCAAATTGAACCAAACAGTTCGAGTTTGATTCGGGCTCGACTCCAAAAATATGAGTGAAACTCGAATTCGTTAATAATATGATCCAAATCTGCGTATAAAATATAGTTCTACTAAAAATATGAGTAGAATTTGAATAAGGTTATACTCGACTCATTTAGGATTCAAACTACTCGAATTTTTAATCATGATCTGATACATAATCGATTGATACATATTCGAATAGATACTCGATACATTCTCTTATAATATAAACACAATTAAATAAAATTTGAATAATTAGTTATTATTTTTTTCTTTTATTTGTAATTTTAATTATAATTTTATATATTTAAAATGTAATGATAATTATATTTTTTCATTTATAAGTAAACTAATAAGTTCAATTAATAATCATATGTATTATAAAACTAGTTACTATGTGGAGCTTTGAATTCGAGTTTGAAGTTGAAGCTCGAGAGAAGTTTGAATATAATTCGATCTGAGTTGAATCGAATTTGAGTAACGAAAATTCGAGTCGAGTTGAATCTGAGTATTTTTTTTCAAATATAGCTCGAATCCGAGTTGAATTCGAGTATGAATTTAACCTTACAAATTGAATCTGAACATTTTTAATTCCGGATCGATTTAACTCGTTTGCAGCCTTATTAAGTAGTTAATAAAAATATTTAATTAACTAACATATAGATAATAAATTATAGGATTGATTTTAGAATCTTTGAGACTAGCGTATACCTGAGTTGCAGACTACTAGGGGAGATCCTGAGACGTTATATTCCACCATCCCTCTGACCGAGATTAGCTTATCTCGGGACGAGGAGATGGCTCTTTGGGTGGTATCTCAGGATCCCCCTAATAGCAATACCAACAGATATCGAGTGCTAGGGCCGTCAAGGGTACCAACATATACATTACCTAGAGGTAATCAATATTTACTATGTGATAAGTAATTTCATAATTTCATAATTTATATCACTTCAGAAATTAGTAGTATAAAATTATTTTTATTTTCATAGGCTGTAGCCAGCGTCAGCGTCTAAGCGTATCTGTTGGATCATCTTACACGATCACTTGCTTGGACGACCAGTTATTCTAGAGGGTCTGTATGTTGATGTTAGAGACATTTCGTATGGATTCGATATTTTATCGTCAGGACCTATGTAATATCCCAGCTATTTACAAGAATTGTAGATAAGATTTTTTTTAAAATATTAATTAAAGGTTATGGTTTAAAACCTAGAGTTGTAGAACTAAGATATGTAGAAAATGGGTAAACATTTTTTTTTAACATAATTTATTTGTTAGAAATTAAATGTGAAAATATTTTAATGATGCATGTAGAGAATTTATTAAGGAAATAAATTCCATTGAGAAGTGAAGGTGGATATATATATATATAAACACCTAAAACGTGCTTGCTAGCCAAATAAGAGGATGAGTAAGTTAATACTCAATTAAACTAATAAATTAATTATTTTAAATATGAAGTAAGAAGGAAAGTCATGAAATATAATTAATTAGGTTAATTATATTAGTTATGAGTTAAAGTTGTGAAAAATTTAGGATGATTGTCTAGGATGACAATAATTTGAAGTAATTAATTAAGTAATTAACTTAATTATTAAGTTGTTGTATAGAGTCTATTAATGAATTTAAAATAAACCCAATATTTTAATTGATGTAAGTCTTATTGGTAATTATATAGAGGTCCAAATAAATTTAAGGATCTAGCCTCATGAAGAGTCCAAGTAATTTAATTACTATTAGTGAACTAGCCTAAAATGATTATAGATGTTAGCCCAATATGAGAATACTTGCATGAAGGTGGGTAATTAAATAATAAGCCCAAATGTTATAGTCCAAGAGGTAATTAATATAAGTTCAATTAAATTATGTTGGCAAGTATTGTATATAATGTGGTGATAGTCTAATTAAATAAATTACCTAGCCCAAGTTATGAAAGATGTGTGAGTTATGATGGGTAACCTAAGTTATGGAAGATGTGTGAGTTATGTTGGGTAGCCCAAGTAATTAAATAAGAGAGCCCAATGCAAAGTAAATTATATAGCCCAAACATTTAAAAGTAAAATGATGGTTAAAGTATTGGAAAAATATTTTCAAGTATTGTTGAGTGTAGAGAATTAACTAATGTAAGGTTAATTGAATAACCCTAGTTGGTAGAACAAAGAGAACATTAACCAAACGTGGGTTAATTGCTAGGTGAATGAATGTGATGATGAGAATTAACTATGGATGAGTTAATTGAGTAACTATAGGTAGTAAATAAATTAAAATTTTAACTATGCATGGGTTAGTTATAAGAAGAATATTATAGATACAATTATGTATGTATATAATTCACCAAGGTAGAATTGGTAAGTAACTATGAGTTAGATGATGTAGAGAATTAACCACATGGTGGTTAATTATTGGGAGATGTATATATATATAAGATGAGCTTTAACCAATGTTGGAGATTTAAGTGACCAATGTTAAGTGTAGTACTTTAACCATATGTCTTATGAGAGTTAAAGAGTTAACCACATATGGGTTACGTGTTGGTGATTGTTGCTTATTTTACACTTCACCATTTATGTTGCTTGTAGTCAGGTTGATGGATGACATTTTAAATGTCAAAAATGCAAGTATAACGCATGTATAGGTGAATAGGTATACGTATATTGGTGTATATATATATGGATGCTTATATAATGATATAAGACATAAAAATAAAGCCAAGTTGGTGAAAATTATTGCTATTCCTGAATTTTGAGAGGGCCCCACATGAAAATGTTGAGTGTTGGTTCATATTGCTTATTTTTCACTCCAAAAGTTGCTTACAAGCAACCTTGATGGAAGTCATTCACTTTAGTCATTCCATGCAATAGTAAGCATATTTATGACCACTAATTGACTAGTGTTGGTTGATTAAGAGCTTAATTGGGAGGGTCCTAGACTTCTATAAATAAGGAGCAAGGACTTGTATAGGTTGTTAGTTCATTTGTTAGTTCTCTAAGTATAGTAGAAAGAGGTTTCTAAGGGAGAGCACATTTGAGAGTTCATCCATGTTCTTCAAAGTGTTAGTGTATATTTGTAAGATGAAGGTTAAGTAATCAAGGAGGATCGCTATGTTCGGGTAGATTAAGGAAGAGATCCAACCATTTTCAAGAAGAATATTTTCTTTTAAAGGTTGAAAAGTTTTCTTAACTTAGATCTTGTTATTTATGTTGTTAAATGTTGAACTAGAAATGTTATAAATGATGTATGATATGTATATGATGTATGTAGAATAAAACATGATGGTCTAGCAACTAATGCTCGTAGCATCATGTTTGAACCAATCGAACCAAGGATTTATGGAACTAATTTTTATTGTGTCCATGTGAGCGATTTTAAGCTTAAATCGTTTGGAATTTAGATTTGTGATATAAAGAGAAGTTGTAGAGGGAAAAATTATGATGAGCATGGACTCAAGAATCACCCAAAAATATTTAAAAATGAAGAAGTTATGGCTGTCGGAGCAACGGAGAGTCATGTAGCCAAAAATTTAGTTTTTTGAAAAAAAGGTCTGAGCGCACCTGCACTCATGGTGGGCGCAGTTGCGCCTGAGCCCATTGCCTAATAGTTTTTTTTTAAGGTCCGGGTCGGGTCTGTCCGGGTCGAGTTTTCTTTGAAAATTTAAGTTAAAATAAGTGTGAAATGAATGTATTTGTATAATAAACCAATATATGGAGTTTATTAGTAACAAATTAATAGCTAAATATTTAAAATAAAAACTAAGGTTAATACAATTAAAAAGTTAACTATTGGTATTGTTTGAAATAAGATATTATCAAGTGGTGAATAATATTAATATGTGATTAAAATGTTGTAAAATGATTAATAATATTTGTAAATGATTTAGATATTATTACATGGTTAATAATATTAGTAAGGGATTAAAATATTATTAAATGGTTAATAATATTAATAAGTGATTAAAATATTATTAAATGGTTAATAATATTAGTAAGAGATTAAAATATTATTAAATGGTTAATAATATTAATAAGTGATTAAAATATTATTAAATGGTTAATAATATTAATAAGGGATTAAAATATTATTAAATGGTTAATAATATTAAATAGTTAATAATATTAATAAGTGATTAAAATATTATTAAATAATTAATAATATTTGAATGTAATTGTGTATTATCAAATGTAGATAATATTTTGAGATATTTGGTACATTATTAAATGTCCAAATTATTAAGTTATGTAAAAGAAGAAAGTTTAATTGAATTAAATCAGTGTAAATAGTCCATTTGTGACTAATTTAGACAACTTATTAAAAGTGGGACGTACAAAGAACGTGTAGTGAATGTGTAAATTGGTTAAGCGTACATGACATGTTCGAACTATATTTTGGACTACGATTTTTGTCCGGAACTTAAGGGTTCATTTATCGAATATCTTAAGAGTTAATAATTTGAAGTTAGAGTCTTATATAAAAACTAAGTAATAGTCATTGTAACTAATGATGATGTCAATTTCATATATATATTGTAGGTTGAACGAAAGACGCAAAATAAGCGTAAATGGTAGAAGCAAACCAGACAAGTTTTTCAGAACTTGCTCCTATGTGCATTTCTATGCAATCATATATTATTAAATTATTGATATGAGAATATATTGATGATATTTGTGTTATATGAAACGCATGAAGTATGATTATATGCGAAATATGTACAGAATAAGAAACATGACTTGATATGTGCCAGAAGTGTATTATATGCGATGTATAAGAAGTATGAAGTATTCATAACATGAAATGCATGATGTAGGAATAAAATGCAGAATATGTATAACATGTGAAATGTGTAATGTGTTATGTGTAGCTCTTAGACTTGCTGAGCCGTCGTGCTCATTCTTGTTATAAAACAAATATTTTCAGATAGTGCAAGTTATTCAAAATTTTCGATAAAGATCAAAGAATAGGAAAGCATATTATTTTCACTGAAGGTCTAAATGAATATTGTAGATATCAGTCCGAATTAGACATGTAAAATGTTTGTGAAGAATAAAGAATTGGTTGGTATGTAATATGAGTGTTAAATACTCAAATTGATTGTAATAGAATGTCGTATCATGTATGATATTGAGACATACAAGAAATTTGTAAAGATTGTGATTCTGGAATAGAAAGAGATATTGTAAAATTGTAAATAAATGATTATATATCAATATTAATATTGTTATAAGTTATTATTGATAAGGAAAAAGTTGTACTCGTGTTGAATCGGATCCGAGGTTTGAGGGACCCGAATTTGGGGGTCGTCACAACCTACCTAGTTATGCGTGCCTTAATCAACTTATGCAGGATATTGCATCAAGGGCCATTGTCGAGAGTACGGGTATCACTCCGGATCAGTTTGTCGTGATATGTGACGATGTGGTACGGATGGTGGTTACCCTGCTTTTGGAGGCCTTTGGCCCGATGCTGAGTCAGCCCCCGATAACTCAGGTATTTTATCTATTATAATTTGTATTATCTGCATGTTACGTAAATTCAACGATATTTACTTGTTTCTGTAATTCTCAATAATTTCTTTACAATGTACTTTTTTTTTGTATGAATAGGTTGACGATGTCAAGTGGGGCCTTTCTGACCAACTCACTAATGATGGCAATGATAGATAATTGTAGGTATACTTGTATATATTGTTAGTGGCAATTACATTGTACATTATTATAATTGTAACGCTTATATTTGTACATTATTGTACATCGTAACTTAGTTTATATGTACGTGTTATTGTTGGGATAGAAAACTATTATGTTAGTTTATATGTATGTGTTATTGTTGGGATAAAATACAATTGTATTAGTTTATATATTGCAAGTTTGTTTATATGTATGTGTTGTTGTTGAGTTCGAAAATAGGTATAGGTACAGGTACAAAATCTGGTGTAAAAACCTGGTTACAGAAAAGAAAAAAAAAATGCCTTATTTTCGATGGAATAAGGTATTTTCGACGAAATTTGTGGTGGAAATAAAAATGAAAATACCATTACAGGTAAGACACGTGGCATTATATCTCCAACGGAATAATCTTATCACTGAAAAAATAATTCATCGAAAATAATAACTCTTTAGCAAACCTGAATGAGCCATGTGGCATTTGTATCTTTGACGTATGTGCCCATCCAAAATAAAGTCCGTCGAAAATAACTTCTCCCCAACGGACTGTTCATCGAACATAAGTTCGCCGAAGTTAAATATTTCTAACTAACTTTCCGACAGAACTATTCCCAACCACATTATATTCAGCTGAATTTTCGACGGAATATTCTATCAAAAATAAATTAACACTACAAAAAAATGCCCTATCTGCGACTGCCTATAAATGACCACAGTCGATCGCAGATATGTATCACTCTCGCTAATAGTGGTGGCAGATTATCTGATCACTAGTTGGATGTCAGCGACCGTCGCCGTCGCGAATCTAAGTCAGCTTCAGAGTGGCGTGGTGCCACATGTCAGCGTCCACCATCAGCGACCGCTACGGTCGCTGATGGTTTCAGTGACGACATACGGTGGCTAATATATTACAAAATAAATAAAAAATAAATTTTGCTTATTTTGTGGATTTTCCAAAAAAAAATTGTACCTGTTTTGTACATGCTTTATATTACAACACACAACAATTCATATATATAAAGTAACTCCAACACACATTCATAATATCAATTAATTCATTCATTATATCTAAAAATATATAATACAATCCATCCAAATTGAAATATAAATAAACCAACGTAAAATCTACATATAAATAAACCCCCATAGGTACCCTTGTACGACGACTCTATGATTTTCTCCAACTCTCCATAAAAGGCATGACCAAACTCATTATAACAATCTCCTTGAACACACACTCTAGTGTTAGTTGTTCATTTACCTCGAGTATATGTCTTTGTATGAAATTCACAGTCATTTACTTTGTAACCATTGTGGCTGACTTGGTTCTTGTCTGGGCCCATAGCTAGGCTTGTACATTTGAAAGAATCGTTCTGTCATTAAGTGCCTACAAAATTTTTATAAATTGTGAATTACCACTTATAAATTGTGAATTTTCAAATTCAATATGCCAGTCTCACCACACTTGTAACAAGTGTTTCCACCGACACCATATCCGTATCCGCTATCACCACCATCGTATTCGTTGCCACCACAATATCAGTTTTGAAAAGGAAGTCAGATTAATTAGTATGTTAAGAGAGAGAATTGAATTTATTGGAAGAATTTTCACATGAAAAACAAGTAGGGAGGCGTCTCCCTAATTGGTCTTCATATGAAAATTCATCCAATAAATTCACCTCAATTTTATTTTATTTTATTTTAAATAATATTATTTAATTTTATTTTTAACAATATCATATTATATTATATTATTTATTTATTTTAATTTTTTCTTTTAGTGTAATTTTATTATATTATATTATTGTATTAAATATTGTATGATATATAAAATTAAATTAGATTATATTATTTTATTCTATTTTAAATTAAATTAAATTATATTATTTTAAATAATATTAATTTATTTTATTATATTATTGTATATAATATCATATGATATTTAAAATTAAATACACTGTATTATTTTATTTTTTTCAATTAAATTAAATTAAACTATTTTAAATTATATTATATTTTTTATTTTAGTTAAACTCGCACAGTAAAAATTCAATTCGAACCATCTTCCAAGATTTACAACTAGTACAGTTTAGACTTCAAATGTATATAAATATATTATCATCCCTTCCGCAACCAACATGCTATATTCGATCAATTTCGATCCATTTCACAAAGGTTAAAGCCAAGCGGGATTCAGCATTTCACAAGGATGAAACCAAAGAGGGATTCCATTTGCTAAAGGAAATAAAGTAACGTATTCCTTTTGTTAAAGGAATGATAACATATACAAATGTTATTCACCAAGCAAGTGAGCAAGTAATCATAATAGATACAAGTGAAAGTCATAACAATATCATAAAACCCATAACAATATCATAATAGATACAAATGTGACAATCTTAACAATATCAGAAAACAACTACAACAAAAAGGAAAACAATATATTAAATACGAACACTTAATACCCATAAACAAATAGGAAAACAAAATCAGAAAATAAACAACAAAAATGCTTATATATAAGTTTTTGGAAGTGAAAAAAGAAAAAAAAATTGAAACTGCTATGACGATGGGTGGTGAGCGGCGTCCGACTCCTTCTTCTCACTCTCTTTCTCTATTTTCTCTCTCTCTGTTCTTCTCATCTCTGTCTTTTTCTTTCTTTTGTGAGTGACTCATGCCTTTATGTGTTTAATATGTTTTAAATGTATCAATAATCGCTATCTCCGACCATATGCGGTCGCTGAAACGGTCAGATTTACTATCATCAGCGACTGTATGTGGCTACTGATAAAGCTGATACGACACTATTAGCGACCAACCTGTAATCGCGCCAATTGTTTAAGAGGGAAAATTTTTATAGCGACCGTGCAACGGTCACTAATACTAACAACGACTAAATTCATAAGCAATGCTATAGTCGATCGCTACTAATCCTTTTAGCAACCGAATAATGCGATTGATGTTGGGCCTTTTTCTTGTAGTGTAATGCCAACGGAATATGACTATTTTTGACAGAATAGTCTGTCAAAATTAAATTTTTTTCTTATAGTGGATCTAAATGACGCATGATATTAGTCTTAACTATTCACTAGTTTGGTTAATACTTCATCGAGACCTCCAACTACTTTTAAATGTAAATAATACACAACTAAAATAACTTTTAAATATAAATAATACACAACTAAAATAGTTAAATTTCATGAGTAGTTTTATATGCAAAAACTATGCACAAAAAATTTGACAACAATCAATCTAAAAAAGAGTAATGTTATGGAAACAAAGTATACACAAATAGTAAGAAAAAAAAGAAAAGAAAAAATAGGAAGTGAGACCTACTATTGAATATTTTTACACATTTTTATTACAATATATACATATATCGATACTTCTATTAGTGCACAATTTTTTGGATATAGTTTATACATATAATATTATTCATATAAAAAAAGAGAAAATAAAAAGTATGACCTACAATATAAAATTTTAAACATTTTTATTAATATGCATTACATAAATCTTATCAGTTATATATAATTTTTTATATATAATTTATGATATAAAATTATTTCATTGAACATATAACATAAAATTCTACCAAATGAACAAATGATTGATTCTTGTTCCCAAAAATCGACAGGGATATGGGGTGTGGGGTTTAAATTCTAAATGCCTATATATTAATTATCCAAGTTACAAGGTCTCCAAACAGTGGAACAACAATTTAACTTGTGACTTCTTATCCTGTGAAAAAATAAAGAGTAATGATGTTTTTGTCATTGCATCTTCAATGCAATGTCAATAAATATTTGTATAATGTGCATATCATGACTTATTTATATTTTTTCTATCCCAAAATAAAAATTCTGATTAATTTTTTACGAATATTAAAAAAGAAGAAGTTAAAATGGCAGAATTATCCATATTTAAATTCTCATTCTATTGTATAGTTTTTTGTACATGACTAATGATACTCTATAGATATACATAGGGAATAAAAATATGACAATTAATAATAAGAATATTATAGACAAATTATTGTAAATAATAGATTATTTAAGGCAAATAGACATTTAACTTGGGATTACCTAAAATAGTAATAATGACTTTTATTTTAGGATGGAAGGAGTATTTGTTGAACCGTTATTTGATTCTGTGTTTCCGTGCAGTTAAAAACTTTTATAAAAATAATGGGTTACTTCATTTGTCTCTTTTTAATTAACGTTTTAAAGTTATACACATAAATTTAAAAATATAATTAATATTTTATTCGATTGACTAAATTTAGTATAAAATTTCAAGATTAGCCTCATAAAATTTATTAAAAAGATGAGAGAGAAAGAAATTAACCTTTAATAATAAAAGATAATATAAAAATTAAGTATTAAATGCTTATTTAATATTTATAAACAAAAAATAAAATAAACAAAATTTTTTCTAAAAAAATAAACAAAATTCCTTATCATTTTTATCATTTTTAAAATCACAATTGTTAATGTTCGAATTTGTCTATATATTCAACCATTGATTTGTACGTGAACTTATATAGAAAGAATCACCAAAAAGTACATGACGATTAGTATCATAATTAAGTTATAAGGCAACAAACCCAAACTTATTGATCTTTGGAATCCTCATGTGAGAGCATTACGCCTGATGGATTGTAAGGACAAGACCCAATATAGGCAGCCCATTTATGGTAGTAAATATTCAGCCCAACATTATCCGTACTCATTCAACATATGAAATGAGGTGAAGACTCAAAGGAAAAATGTTTAATTTGGGGGTCCAAGCACTAAAACGACCGAATGCAGTAGGTTTTGGGAGTCTGAAGACTGCAACGATTGAATGTAGTAAGGTTCGAGAGCCCGAGGAATACAACGACCGAAGATAGTAAGTTTTGGAAGTTCAAAGACTACATCGATCGAAGGTAGTAGGCTTTGGGAGTCCGAAAACTACATCGATCGAAGGCGGTAGATTTCGAGAGTCTTAAGGACTACTACAACCGAAGATAAAACCTAAATAAAGGGGAATTCAATTTATAATTGAATAGGTCACCCTCCATTTTAGAAGCGATGCAATTACCCCTTTTAAAAGGAGTGATCTACTTAAGTGTGGGCTGCTGCTAAAAGAAAGAGGACGAAGGTAGCTGGATTGGAGCAAAAATTAAGAGAATCCAAAGTTTTTATTCATTTTGTGATGAATGAATTCTTTAATTATTGTACTATTTAATAGCATGTTAACACTTTAGACTTCCTTACCCCCCATAGCCTTATTTGATAGACAATTGAAGGTAAGGCTAAAAAATATTAAAAAATAACAGAACTGACTATTGATAGTATCGTCGAAATCTAACATGTCATGTATTAGGGATAGGTTTTTTTTCATAGTTTGAAACTTATATGTGTCAGGTTGAAATACTTCAGTAATCATATAAGGACCTTCCTATGTAGGCTTTATTTTTCTTGTATTCAGTGGTGTAGACGCTTCAGCTTGCAGAAGGACTAGATCCTCTACTTTAAAAGTTCTATTTTTGTTTACTGGTCCCTCCAGAAGTAGACTAAAGAGTTTGGAGATAACATCTTATGGACATGTCTTGATCTCCAACAACTTTTCTAACTCTGTGTTTAGTAAAAAATTTAATCTTAAATGGGGAATAGAAGTAATTGCCTTGAGCATTGATAAAGTTGTTTTTCCTAAGATGGCTTTGTAGTTGATGACAACATGGACCACATAAAATTTCTCCATTAGAGAGGACTGTTAAGGAACTGTGACAAAAACTACTAAAAACTCGATTGTTTTTGCTATTGGGATAGAAGCGTTGCTGAAGTCGTAGAAAGGTGAGTCGTTGCAAAACTTTAGCTTCCTACTCCCCAAGTTCAGTCTATTGTATACATGTTCATAGAGTACATTGACTGAACTTTCATTATCGATGAGTATTCGCAGAAGTTCCATAGTACCCATATGTACAGTTATGACAAGTGCATTATCATGAGGTGACCCTATATCTGGACGATAATCTTCATCTGTAAAGGTAATGGTTTTATCTACCACGTAACAATTCAGGTTTTATTTTTGCACCTAACTTTTGAAGGAAGCGCTTCAATTGGTAACATTTTTTTTGTTTCATGACCTTTCTTCTCATGATAAGAACAATATTTACCATTTTTTCTTTGTCTGGAGAAAACTTTAATCGTTGAAGGTTTATCGAAGAAGAGTTTATTCTTGAGTTCACTTATAAGTTTAGTCTTTGTCCGAAGAGTCTCTGTATTTTTTTTTTACCCCTTGTCCCTAGAGCTACCAATCACCCCTGAAACCCTTTCTGTCATCATTTCATTTGTGAGACCCATTAACCTTGGGATATTTTCTTTAATGGTAATCATCATTGTTTCTCGAAGTACCCTGAAGGTTGGCGACATCTCTATGAAGTTTTAAACCTTATTATAAGCCTCAACAAAATTTTGAGGGGCTTTAAAGATGATCTTCTCAATTAACCGGTTGAATTTCTTAATGTTCAAACTTAGCATAAGAAATTGTATTGCCTGAGCTGGATCCATGGTAGGGATCTTGGCTATTACGTCTCGAAATCTCTTGATATATTACTAAAGAGATTCATTTAATTTCTGCCTTACTTAGATCAACGAAGTTATCCTATTTTCATGTTTCTTGATGTTGCTAAAGCGTATGTGGAATTGTTCTTTTAGCTCTTTCTATGAACTAATAAAACGAGGAGGAAGTGCAACCATCCATTCTCTAGCAATTATTTTTAGGGTAAAAATAAAAAGATGACACCTTCCTGCAGTATTATGACTATAGAAACACATTAAACATTTATAAGAATAAGTATGGTCATAAGGATCACCTGTTCCATCATATGTCTACAAGTTTGGGACTTTAAGGGAGATAGCTATCAATCCTAACTTTATCAAGACACTTAGTGAAAGGATCTGTGTAAGATTTGATGCCTTTGACTTCGATGCATACTTTAAAAGATCTTTGGGGAGATTTTTTTCAGAAAAACTATCACGACTTTGACTTCTTCATCTTCGGGATCGTACACCACTTGTATGTTGTGAAAGGGATCTTATTCTTCTTTCTCTGTATCTGTCCGAATCAAATGATCAAGTGTTGGTGCTTCTACAAGTGTTGTGGGAGCCATATCGACTTGATCGAGAAGGTGTTCCACATTTGCTTAATAGGTTGTCTTCAACTCTTATTAGATCCACAAAACTGTTTGTCAAACTTTTTTCGCTGAAGTTGAAGAGGTTTTCTCTTATCGTGTACTTCTTGGAGGCGACATTGCTTGTCAGCATTAGTTGGTTGATGAGACTGCCAAAGTATTTTTCCATGAGAATTGATGTGGTGGCCTGGTGACGGCAGTGGTGCAACCATGAAAGATTTTTTTTGCAAAAAGTGGTTGAAAGAAAATTTTACTAAATACTAGAAGACCCTCCTTCTAGCGCCAATGTTAACACTCGAATTTGTTCACACGTTCAACTACTGGTTTGGATGTAAATCTGTACAAAAAGAACTATCAAAAAGTACTTAAATGTTTGGGCCACCGGTGGATATATACCTCCGATGTGAGAGTAAATACATGTTTCAAGATGTGTTAACAACGGAGGAAAGAAGTATTTAGTATGCTAGAATATCCTCCATATATCTCTATTGTTTACCTTGTATATATAGTAACCATACCTTTTTGATAGGATCACAATTTCTAGTAAGAGTTGTGTAGTAGAGATCCTATTGAAACATATAATTACCATACAAATTAGTATTGAATATGATAACCAGTTAATGCCTAAAGTTATATGGCAGTGGATCCAAACTTATTGGACTTGAGAGTTCTTATGTGAGCACATTAGGCCTGATAGATTGTGACGACAAAGTCCAATATAGACGACCCATTTATGCTAGTAAATACGCAACTCAACAACAACAACAATTCTTATATAAGACATAGCTTAATTAAATTCAAGTCCCATTCTTTAATTAATTAAAATCATCATAATTATATGAATTCAAGATTTACAGTAAGACATATATGCTCCTTGTGAAGTGTTGTGTATTGTTAGTTAATTCCTCAATAACAAAACTAAAGCCTTAATAGAAAAAATATTTTTACGTAATAAAAAATAATTAAGAGTTTATTGTGTAATCTTTCTTCTTTTTTCTATAACATATTAATGGATTTGTGTAGCTAAATCAATTATCTTACTTTCAGAATTATTTAAAATGACTATTATTTTTTGAAAACGTGGAAGAGCTCAGCTGCAAAGTTATGAACGGATGAAGTTACATGCTTTTTATATGGAATTCTAAATGCATGTTTTACTGAATACTCAACAATTAATGGGACATTTTCTTCTATTGTCTTTAGGTGCATGGTATTATATACTGACATTTATATATCGGTAAAAGTTATACTGTTAGAATCCTCTATATATTATTATTACACGATCTTTGTATAATTTATATTAGATATAATTTATATCAAGTATGTCTTAATTGCTAAATTGTGTGGTGTCGAAGTTAAGTTATGCCAATATAATTAAATGCAATTATCTTTTGTATGTATATACATACCATTCAATATAATTCTTATTTTATAATTTCTACATATAAATATTTGGCTTGACATGCTACGATTTTCTTAATGAAAGTCTGATATAACTATATATATAATTAAAGTTTCATGCACCGATAACGTATATACTAGTGGTGTTATGAAGCATGAAATTTTTGCAGGTATCTCGACTGTCAAACAATACTTTGTGCATTGGATTACTCATAAGATATGCTTCCTGTGAGGGAACTACAGTACCCCTGAAATTAGTAACTTTTTCCTTAATTCCTGTTTGACCTTTAATTTATTTATTTTTATATCTCAGCCAGAAAAGGAAAAGTTTAAAAGGTCTAAAAGCAAAGGAGAAAACATCAAAAACAAAAAGTAAAATTAAAAAAATGTAAAGTAAATGCCGAGTCTTTTTATTCTTTTAGCAGTTGAGAGAGAATTGAACTTTGAAATTGCCAAGGAATGGAAGGGTGAGAAAATACCATAGAATTGTTGATGTTGGCACAGCATTTAGCTTTGCTCCATTGGAGTAATCTGATCATCAGGTTCAAATTATTTACTCATATTTTAAGCAATTTAGATATAATAATCTAATATTTGATACAAAACTAAGAAACTCCTAAATATGTTTTCCTAAATTTTCTCCATTGTAATAGTGTAAGTTCTAAAAAAAAATTATATTTATCATTTGCATTCTATTATGCTAACATAAAATTTAATTTATTCTAGTTCTGCACGAAAAATAAACATTAAAATTTAGAATTCATTAATTTATCATCCACTCATATATTTGATAATATGATGTTCTGGATAAAGAGCTTATCATCTTTTTCTGGGTCAAAATATGAAGGAAAAAAATTAATATTATAGATATTTAAACTTATTATTGATTGTGTGCTTGTTCGTTTACCCCATTTATGAAGTGTTTAATACATTTAGGTGCTGTTTGTTTGTGTCTTAATGGCTCTTAATGGACAACCTCTTAATCGCTAAGAGGAACAAAGTTATTTGTTTTTTTTTTTGTTACATCTGAATGCCTCTAAATGGTTGAGATACAAAATCAAATCTAAACCATTAAGAGGAGCATCTTAATGAACTTGGACAAAAATATCCTCTTCAATATTAACAAATTCCTTTTATATCCAACACTCAATATTATTATTATTATTATAATAATAAATATTATTATTATTATTATTATTTTTATAATAATAATAATAATAATAATTATTATTATTATTATTATGATTATGATTATTATTATTATTATTATCATAATTTTTATTATAATTATAATAATAATAATAATAATAATTATTATTATTATTAGTACTATTTTTAATATAATTATTATTATTTTTATAATAATAATAATAATTATTATTATAATTAATATTATTATTACTATAATTATTATTATTAATTATAATTATTATTAGTATAATTATTATTGTAATAATTATTATTTTTATTATTATTAATATTATAATAATAATAATTATTATTATTAGTATTATTATTAGCATTATCATTATTATTATTATTATTATTATTATTATTATTATTATTATTATTATTATTATTATTATTATTATTATTATTATTATTATTATTATTATTATAATTATGATTATTATTATTATTATTATTATTATTATTATTACTAGTAGTAGTAGTAGTAGTAGTAGTAGTACTATTTTTAATATAATTATTATTATTTTTATAATAATAATAATTATTATAATTAATATTATTATTACTATAATTATTATTATTAATTATAATTATTATTAGTATAATTATTATTATAATAATAATTATTTTTATTAATATTAATATTATAATTATTAATAATAATAATAATTATAGTAATAATAATTATTATTAATAATAATTATAATTATTATAATTAATATTATTATTACTATAATTATTATTATTAATTATAATTATTATTAGTATAATTATTATTATTTTTATTAATATTAATATTATAATAATAATTATTATTATTATAATAATTATAATTATGATTATTATTATTATTATAATTATTATTATCATAATTTTTATTATAATAATTATTATTATTAGTATTATTATTAGCACTATCATTAATATTATAATTATTATTTTTATAATAATAATTATTATTATTATTTTTATAATAATAATTATTATTTTTATAATAATTATTATTATTATAATTATTATTAATAATTATAATTATTATTAGTATAATAATAATTATTATTATTATTATTATTATTATTATTATAATGTTCAACTGTTCATAGGGTTAAAATGGTAAAATACTGTTATTCAGACATCTGAAAAAATTGATTATCAAACAACATTTTTTCATTCAGATACAATTCTATTCAGATGCTCTATATTATTCAGATGTCTAAATTATTCAGATCTTAATACAGAATTTTATCAAACAGCACCTTAGAGTTTCAAATGCATTTAAGAATCTTATTTATTTGCAAATAGTCTATTCTAAACGTAACTTATTAAACTTATAAATGCACAATTCAAAAATTAAACACACCGCATTACTTTTGATAGAATGACTAAACGCACTAATTAAATGCTACCACTATAAGCACTAGACCTGACAAAAGTGGCCCGCGGGCCGGGCCGGCCCGCTCGTTTTTGGGCGGGCGTTGGGCTGAAGAAAAATAGCACTTAAAAAATTGGGCCGTTTTGGCCCGGCCCGTTTCGGCCCGGCCCGGCCCGGATATATATATATATTTTTTTTACATTTTTTTTTATTGTTCATTATTGATAAAAAAAATAAAATATTAACTTAAAAAATGAATCAAATAACAAATTATGAAAAATATAAGAGTAAATTCTAATATGTAATCTTAAATAATAATATATATGACTATAAAATTACTATAAATCACAAGATTAGTTATATTTTAATATATATGACTATAAAATTATTGATTATTTTATTTACTAATACTATTAAATGATTATGTATAAATTATATGTTATAATTGTAAATAATTAGAGTTAGTATTTATTTTAAATTATGTATTATAGTTGTAAATATATATATATTTTTTTTAAAAAAATTATTTTTTTTATAAAAAATTTAATTTTTTTTTTAAAAAAAAAAAACTCAAAAAACCCGCGGGCCGGGCCGGGCCGGCCCGTACGGGCCACGGGCTCAACATTTTCAGCCCGGCAAAACCTGGGCCGTTTTGGCCCGGCCCAGAAATGGTCCGGCCCGGCCCACCCCGCCCCGCCCCGCCCAATTGCCAGGTCTAATAAGCACGGACACGTAGACATACTCATGTTAATATTAAAAAAATAAATTTAAATGTACAAATTTTGTGTACAAACTCCATTTAAACTATTTGAAAGTGTGGTCTGATACGAAAATTTATGTCAAATTATTTTTTAATAGTGTAAATAAAATTTGTGTAAAAAATTTATGTTTATAAACTTATCTGTATTAAAAATTATCAAAAAGTTGAATTTCGAAACTTGGCAAAAACTTCACCATTTTAAAGTTTTATATTAGTGCGTCAAATCCAGGGCCGGCCTTACCTTATAAAAAAAAAAGCCTGTACTTTAGGCCCCATTTTAAGGAAGACTCCAAATTTTTGAACATCATAAATAATTCATATAAAAAGGTCTTATAAAAATATAAGCCAAATAATTTCTTAGGGCCCATAATCCAATTCAAATATTAAATATGTAAAAAAAATTAGCAGTATAAAAAAAAGCCTCATTTAAATAAAAATTATTAATACTCCCTCCGTCTCAAAATAAAAGTTCTCCATTGATTTTTGTAGTCAAATTGACCATTTTTAAAATTAATAATTAAGCATATATATTTAGATTTAAAAAAAATAAATATTAAAATTAGTACTAAATTTTATATAATTTATAATGTTTATAGGCTTTTTACATATATATTAAATAATAATAAGATATATTTATTTAAAAAATGATCAATTTGACCATAAAAGTCAATGAAAGATGTACCAAACATAAAAAATCTCATTAAAAATATTGCTTTAGGCCTCAAATTGTCTTAAGTCACCCCTGATCAAATCTCAACAGATATCTAATTTGAGACCCGAGTGTTTACAAGGAAATATTTTTATAACTTTTTTGGTTTAAGAAATATTTGATGAGCAGCAAAGAAACTTGCAAATATCCAAATTGCATACCAATTTGAAAATTATTAAGCCATGGTACTCGCACACTTGATGGTGATTTGATCATACGGTTCATGTGCATAGATTTACTTGGTACCCTATTGTCGGTCTCATGCTAAGGTATAATCACCAACGGTCAACACGTGGCAGACAAAAATGGGACCTACATTTCGAGTGTGAATAAAATCTTCTCAGTTTGAAAAAGAAACTTTCTGCTTTTGGACACCCTCTTTTGGGACGGATTTTACAAGGAGTATAAGTACAAATATATACTTAGTCAATTATTATATTTATCTTAATTATTAAAAAATAAAAAATATTATTAAAATTCATATCATAACTTATTTTTTAATAATTAATATAAATATAATATTTTATTTTATATTTAAATATTATATACATAAACTTATCTTTCTACAAACCAAAGATTTAGACCAGAAGCCCCAAATTTGGGGCGCACCAAAGATTTTTTATATATTTCCAAAGGACCCACAGAGATTTTCAAAATTTGCAAGTGGGTCCCTGGTCCGGTGGTCCTCCACAACTTTTATATATTTCATGTCTCCATCAGTATAATTGCAAAAGTTGGATTCCCAATACTTTGTTCATGTTTACATGATCCCTCTACTGTGGTCACAAAATTACCTATTTCAGACCTGAAATTTCTAATAATTATGCCGGGGCCCTAGGGTTTGATGAACCTGTCTAGCCAGAATCAGCAGAATAGCGTTGTGAGAAACAAGCAATTTTGAAAATTGACCAATTTAGTTTCTTGTTTAGCTATAATCTCATCACCAGCTTTCACTCTTTCTTAATTCTCAAGTTACATGCATCAAAAATATACATGTAACAAAATTTCAACTTGGCTTAATTTCAGCAAATCTTTCGTAGAATTAATGCGTAGATTCGATTCTCTTAGATTCAACATTTTTTTTTCCTATAAAAGACAATTAAGCTTAGCCCTTATTAGTAAATTGATAATATGCGTAATTTACATACATAATATCTAAACACAACATTTAAACACTATATTTATCTTAACTATTAAAATTTTTGACATGACACGAATTTCAATGTCATGTCTCACTTTTTAATAGTTAAGATGAATATAATATTTAAATATTATGTACTTATATTTATTTTTGATAAAATTCTATTATCTCTTACTTTATGAGTAAATGAGCTTAATTTATATTTTGATATTAATAGGGGGGATACTCCAAAAATGTACAATCCCCAACAAATATTAGTTATTTAGAATTTTCATTGCTAATTATATACAAATGATCTGAATGAAATCATTCTATGTCAGTTGCATAGATTTTCCTTGAAATCCATATTATGCCTACAAAACAAAATTTGGCCTCATATTGCAAGCAAAGTGCACATACCATAAACAATGTCCCTATTATTGATATAATTGAATAAGGCACTCACTCAAAATTATATATCTAAAAAAATACATCAAATCAATAAATAAAAAAATCCAAATTTTAGAAAACGTGCATTCTACTTAGAAATAGAACCAATTAAAAAAAATAATATTATTTTCACAAGTAAAAATTGATATTTTTGCATAGTCTCTCTCACATAAGTGTGTGACCCATTTATTATTCGTGTTAGAAGAATTTTGTGGAACTATCATTTTTACTTTAAAAAATATGAATTCCCTAAAAAAATTGTCCAACCTTTATTTCTTAACATTCACATGCCAATTTCTTTAAAAGTCCCTGTGGTTGTAGTAATGTTAAACGCGAAAATGATTAGCAAGAAAAATAAAATCACTGTAGAAGTCAAAAAAAGAAGAAGCATACCATAATTTTTCATAAAGGGTTAATGTGACAATTTCATGTAAAATATTCAAATTACTTTCGGAAGTAAATACTTTTAAAGTCCCTGTGGTTGATCAATATTCTAGTGCATTGTGTTCTTCCTTCTTTTTATTTTTTTATTTTAAATTAGTGATCAAACTAGTTAATAAGTTGCCATCTTTCAATAATTTATGATTACAAGGGAACTCTTGACGGATTTCACCTATATGAACGTGAGAGTGGGGCCGCTTTCTAAGAGAATAGGGCTTGTTTTCTTAATTGGTTCATCAAATTTGGGATCAAGTACAAGGCCGAAACAATGTGTTGGCTTATTAAGAAAGTTCATATTTTACCTAGAGTGTTATGTGTTTGACACAGATTATTATATCTTAAAAGCAGTCATACTTCAAGTTCGTAGTTCATTATTGGCTCTAGTATTAGAAATTGTTGAATCACTAAGTGTAGGTACAATTCATTATGCATAATAGTCTATCTTTACCCAAACTCGAGTGTATATTTTATTAAAATATAGTGGAGATTGTTGGAGTTATTAATTTAATAAAATAAATTATTTTAATATTAAATTATTAATTATAAGTTATTATTATTACCTTGGGAGTTACAAAGAATTAATTTTTTTTTGTTTGTATTAAAAATATTTTAATTATTACTCTAATGAATTGGATGGTAGTTTGCACTAGGAGCAATGAATCAGTTACATTTTAAACGATTGAATGTCACTTATATCCCTTCAAGTTGTCATTCACTTTCAAAGTTGTACTTCAAGTGTTTTTTTTTATTTTCAAAGTGATATTTTTTGTCGTTTCCATTCTTTTGACCCAAATTTCACCTAAATCCGATTCACGTTCGACCCGATCCAACTTATTAAGGGCAAAATTGTCTTTAATAATATTAAGAATGCCAAATCAAAATTATATTTTAAGCATACATATACCGTATATGTATAGTATTTATGTGTGTGTTCATAAGTATTGTAAATACTAGAATATACAAATTAAAAATTAAAATACAAGCAAACTAATTACTATTAAAAAAAAACAAAGCAAACTAATTATGATTCAAAAAATACAAATTCAAATTTCGATAAAAAATATAATCCAAATTTTTGAAAAATTAATTATTATTTTTAATTTTGAAAATTGAAATTATTATGCATAAAATAAAATCATTAAATCTAGGCTTAAATATAAAATAAACATATTGTTGAAAAAATGAACATACTTCAATGTATCAAATTATTAATTAATTAAAATCAATAAAAACAAAACAAAAATTAGTTCATCTTCATCTACCATATCCTAGATCTCTCTTCATCCACCACATCCCTAACTAATTAATTTTCTCAATCAAAAACAAAACAAAAAATAATTTATCTTCTTCGAAGAAATTCCAACACAAATCTCATCCTCTCAAAAAATTCAAAACCTTAGGATAATAATCCCATCTTCTTAAACAAATCGTTGGTTGGGCAATTAGATTTAGAAATTTGAGAGCAAATCAAAGCAAAAATTATAAATTGAAAGCAAAGCAAACTTCCAGTTCATTCAATTCCTCTTCTATACATTGCCGCCTCCATATTCTAGCACCTCACTGTTAAAAATTATTCAAAATCACCCATTTCCGAATCTCTAACACCCAATTCCAAAAATTCCTCAACAAAAGAGAAAAATAGGCATCAGGCAAATGGGATTCGACTCCCCACTCTTCCAAACCCTCCACTACATCCTCGACAACTCCGCCGCCGCCGCCGACAATAAGTCCGCAGCCAACCACCCCAGTCGCTCCTTCGTCAGCGACGCCAGGGCCATGGCGACGACACCCGTCGAGGTCAAGGAATACCCTAACTCCTACGCCTTCATCATCGATATGTCGGGGCTGAAATAAGGGGATATTAAGGGTCAGGTGGAGGAAAACAATGTGCTGGTGATTAGTGGAGAGAGAAAGCGGGAAGAAGAGAAGGAAGGGGCGAAGTTCGTGAGGATGGAGAGAGAGTTTGAAGATGAACCAGATCTAAACAAAAAAAGAGCGAAAAAAATCAAATCTAAGAGAGAAAATGAATAGGGTTAGCGAAGGAGTTGAATTTTGTTTTTGTTTGTTATTTTACTTTTTCCCCCTTTAATCTAATAATATAATTCTTTTTCAAACTTATATATATATATATATATATATATATATATATATAAATTATGTACCTTGTTAGGGTTAGAGTTCGTGGTAATGGTAGATGCGAGAAATCCGGAAAGAGTATGAAATCGGTTGAAAGATTGGAGAGGGGAGAAGAACCAGTAAGTAACTACCAAAGTAACACGTGACAGAACTCTCAGGATTACGGTGTAACCACTGATATCTTAGAGTCGTGACAAGTGTTTCGAGTGAATTTAAGATAGACAAGCCACCACTTTCATTTACTCGATTCAGAGTCGATCACAAGTTTCTAATTCATTCCAACTTGTTGAGAGAGAGAGAGAGAGTTTAGATGGCTAGATTTCTTAAAGTATCCAAAGTCCCTTCACTTTGTCAAATGAATGAATATTTATAGGGTCATGTCATGTGTCAGGCACATGTCAGAAGGAAAAATTTCAGAAATTTCTCAAATCATCCGATTATTCTAGCCACCAATCTAATCCCTCAACCGATTCCCAATATAAGTTGTTCTAATTAGCATTCTGTCTCGGGACTCATGACAATACTTTTAAATTATATCTTTAAGATACAATAAATTAATTTCATTGTCAAAGAAAGACATCACGGGATGGGAAAAGACCACCCTAAAGGGGTCTCCACCTTAGGGGAGTGAACCCTAAGGGGACGAACCTTAGGGGGCGAACCCTAATGGATCTCCTTCCGTCTTTTTCAATTTTTATTCGTTCGTTATTCGTTAGTTTTTATTTTAGTTTATTCAATGTGAACCCTAATTTTATTCATGGGCTCACATATATTAAGTTTATTTATTGTTTGAAATGTTTTAATATTTTTTAAAAAGTATGTTTCTTTCTTTTATATTTTTAAGCCTAGATAGATTTAATGATTTCATAACATGAATAATAATTATATTAATTTTTAAAAATAAAAATAATAATTAATTTTCAAAATTTTTGTTTTATTGTGGTAACTTGAATTTATTTTTGTGAATTTTAATTTTTCTACTATTATGAAAAAACTTATGAATAATGGTAAAGACATTATTCAAATTCAAAATTTAGCCAAATTTCCCTTATTTTAAAAATATATGTAATATATCTGAATGCAATAAATTACAAATTTGCCTTTTAATTGAAAAATAGGTTGGGTTGAACTTGAATCAGATTTAGGTGAAATTCGGGTAAAAGGAACAGAAACGACAAAAAAAGTCACTTTAAAGCCCAAAATGAAGAAAAATGCACTTATGGGACGATTTTAAAAGTAAATAACAACTTAGAGGGAATAAATGACATTCAACCCATTTTAAAACATTACTCCATATCGTTATGGTGTGTTACCTGTGCATGATTGTTACATATTAAAAGGTTTTAATCGGTTAAGAAGGAGAGTAATAAATATATACATTTTGAGAGTTGCATGGCAGAGAAAAGATGTTCATTGAGCATGCATATTGTAAATATCATGTAGGAGAAAATTAATATATTGTGTTTATATATTATGTATGAATATTGGTATATTATTGTATGTAACTTGGACAAAGAACAGTATGATGTTTATAGAGTTTCGGGCTATTCGAGTTATGTAAACTACATTGAGATTAACAACGTGGATATTGGACTGTGGTATTCTGCAGATGACATGTCAGTGATTTGCTATACAGAATTAAATATTAATCTTTTCGCGATAACGTGAATTACCTTAAAAAAAAAAATCTTGCCTCAGTACAACGTCGCTTATTTCGGCTATTTTTGTTATTTTGGTTGTATCATTCTATATTTATTTATTTATTTAAATTTATCTTTTTGATCTTATTATTTTTTATACCAAAGGAACAACAAATAATATATTATTGAGATAATTGATAAACTACTCATTTACAAATTTATATAACTAAAAAAATACATCAAATCATTAAAACTTTTTCCAAAATCTAGAAAACGTGTATTCTACTTTCAAATAGAATCAATTAAAAAATTTGTCCAATCTTTATTTCTTGGCATTTTCATACTTGCTAGTCTTGACATGTGAATGTTAAGACTACTATATAGCATGTCAATTTCTTTTAAAGTCCCTGTGGTCGTAGTAATGTTAAACGTGAAAATGATTGGCAAGATAAATCAAATGAATTAGAAGTCAAAAGAAGAACATAACATAATTTTTCATCAAGGGTTAATGTGACAATTTTCATGTAAAATATTCAAATTACTAGTATTTGGTAAATACTTTTGGAATAAGAGATATCTCAAAATGATGTAATTGATATTCTAAAGAAAGATATGGAAAGAATTAGTGAATGGAGAGGTTGAGACAAAAGGTCCCCCAATCCACCTTTAGCATGCAAAGGATGGTGTAAATTAATTAAATTATATTGTTGGTGGGGAAAAAGATCAGAACAGTAAAAAGATCATGAAATAAATCTAAACAATATCATGAGAATTATATAATTAGTTAATCACTTTTCAAAGTTAGTCTTGATATTGTGTAGACAAAATGAGATATAGTAATTATCTCTCTCTCTCTCTCTCTCTATATATATATATATATATGAAAGCAGGAGTTATATTATATTTAAGGGAAAAAATAAAATTAAGCAGCCTTTTAAATCATCTTTAAAATTATTAAACGTCTATATTACTCTTAATAAAATGTTATAAAACAATATTGAAGATATTACTTCTATGCAGAACTGCTTAAAATTTTTGTTTTGAAGGACAGTTTAACTCTATTAATATGTATACATATATGTGGATGTATAGTTTGCTTGGCAATTATAAAGGTAGTTGATATTATCACATACAAAGTATTACTGTCAAAAGTAATATTGTCTCCTATTAAATATATTAAAATAATTATAAAAATATTGTTTAATATATATTTACTCAATGATAATTTAATTTTATTCTAGCAATGTTAAACACGCGCGGTTATCAATCCAAATCCAAATAAAGAAATAAGACTCATGAGAAAAACTAAGAAGGGGGCCCATGATCAGAGTAGTAAGAATGGGTGTCAAAAGAGAATCTAGGGAGAGATCTCTCTCACACCCACAAGGAAAAAAAGGTAGAAAAAACACAAACATTTCCTTGCAAATACTTATACTCTGCTCAACGTACAGATTGCTTCCCAACTACTTCTCCCTCAATAAAAATTTTACCTACATATACACTACCAAGAACAACAACAATAAGAAGAAGCTAGCACGCCTCTCTCTCTCTCTCTCTCTCTCTCTCTCTCTCTCTCTATATATATATATATATATATATATATATATATATATATAATATTGCTATATATATACACAGCAAATAAATCTGAAGTTTGCACCATTTTTATTTCTGAGATCAAATGGATTTGAAACAAGAATTTGATGGCAGCCAAAATAATCAGCAAGAAGAAGAACAAGAGCATTTTCATGTGCTAGCAGTAGATGATAGTCTTATTGACAGAAAGCTATTAGAGAAACTCCTCACTGTTTCTTCTTACAAAGGTTCTCTCTTTTTTCTTTTAATTCTTTCACAAAATATATATACATATCTATATATATACACACAAATAAATAAAAACTTAAATATTTGTGTGTTGATATATATAATATATGCAGTAACTTGTGTGGATTCTGGGGATAAAGCATTGGAATACTTGGGTTTACTAGAGAACAATGATTCCACAACTACTTGTTCATCATCTTCTTCTTCTTGTTCTTGTCTGCCTTCTTCATCACAGCTGCAAGAGGTAAAATATGTATATATATGTGTATATATATATATATATATATATATATATATATATATATTTGTATATCTTTCAATTAATTTCTATATATGCTTTAATTCAGTTAATCTTTATTTCTTCATTTTTATTTCCAGTTTGTGCCTTTTATTTATTTATTATGTATAGTCTCTCTCTCTCTCTCTCTTTTTGGTTCTAAATTTCTAATAGTACTTTTATTCATCATTGCCAATAGGGAATTAACTTTTTCTTTTACTCCTTACCAGTGATCCTTTTTATTGAGTATAAAGGCAAATACTTGACCATCATTAGGACATCTCAATTCGTTTAGATCATCTTTTTATTGTTTCTTTCTACTTTTCTGTTTTTCAACTATTGCAATTGTAGTAATCTTTAAGTTATTTCAGATTAATTACAATGCTTTGCATTTAAGTTTTTGAATACATTCCCCATATCATCACCAATTTTACAAAATGGCACCAACCATCTTTACATATATTATTCAAGGTAGTAAATTATAGGGAGCTCATAAGGAGAGAGAAAAAAAGAGAGAGAAATTACCCCCCCCCCCCCCCCCCCAAAAAAAAAAAAAAAACTGAATCCATTCTGAAGAGTGGTTGTTGTGTTACAATCAAGGGGACAGTGATTTACACATTTTTCAATACATGAGTTCATCAAGCTGATACTGAACTTCCAAATGAAGTCTCAAATGCAAGCATTAATTCAGATTTTAAATGCTTGTATTAATTTTTTTTCATTTGATAATTTGATTGTGCTTAAGTCGGTAAAAATATTGCCAACCTGCTTGTTAGAATTTTAAAATGAATAATTGACAATCACACAAAAATTAGATGAAGAACGAAAAAAAAATAAAAACATGCTATATACTCAGGTTCACCAATTTAGCTATTTTTGTTTGTTTGAAATATTAATTAGATGTTATGCAAGCTCTATAATGATCCACACACCAAATAATGTTTTATAATAACTAGACTACTCTGTCATAGTGGTCATTAGTCGGACTCGCAGAAGTATGAGTCAATGCCAACACTGCTGAATAACATTACCATCACAGACCTTAAGACTATCTTTGTTTGCAAAAAAATATACTTGAGATTGGACTATTTGTATTAATTTAAAACTATTTCTGGCTATTTTATCTCATGATGAGAGATTAATAGTCCTATAAATTATTTTTTGTCATTCCTATATAAGGCTATTTATGTGGTGAAAAAATTGGGATTAATAGTTTTCCTCATTTTAAACTATTAAATGATTTTATGGGACTAAAAGTCTAACATTAAGGGATTAATAATCTCTCATCAAATGATTAAATGGTACAAATTAGCATTAAATTAAAATAAATAGTTCAATCTCAAGCATATTTTTTACGAACAAATATAGTCTAAATGTTGCAGTTATTACGTCTACGTTGGAGTCTTGGACCCTAACATAGGTCCCACAATTAAGTGGTAGTAATCGCTTATGTCCCAAAATGAGAGTCTTTTTTTAAAAATAAATTAAAGAGTTAAAATAATATAGTTATGCATTTAATTACCTTAAATAAGATATGGTTAGACCTAACTTTCTTGGCATACAACTATTGATATTAAACTTGAGTTAGGAAGATGATAAGTTTAATTTTTCTCAACATGCCCGGCTTAAAAAAAATGGGACTCTCATTTTTGGGATGCAGGAGTAGCTAGTATTAAATATTTGTCATCTTTTTCCTATGCTGACTGCAACAGTGATGTCCCTCAAATTAGTTAGCCAGATTTATTTACAGGTAAAAAGGACGGTCGGGTAGAACTTGAGCTAGTTATGAAACAATTGAGGGTTTGCATAATTTACTTAAGACTTAATAACCGAAAAAACTAATAAACTCTTGTCAAATTATCAAAAAAGTATACAAGTTATTTATTTTGCACCTAAACTATTGAACTTTAAAATAATTATAAAAATTTATCATATAATTAGTTGACGTGTCTTTGACTTGTATATATGAGCTGGTCACATTTTGAATATTTTGACAATTCTTTAAAGGTTCAGGGATTTGTGTGCAAAAAAATAAAAATAAATAGTTCGTATATTTTTTTGATAGCTTGATCGGTGTTAAATAATTTTTACGGTCATTAAGTTTTATCTAATATAATTAGTTTCGCCATTTGGCCCCCTCTAGTAACCATGTAGATACCAATTTGTCAAGTACTAGAAATCTACTACTCACTCCCTCCTCTAAAGAATAACCTAAGATATAATTTTTTTCCCAAAAAGATGACAATAATTATATAAAGTAAAGGCAAATATGTCATTTAACGAAGTTTACTAGAGAAAAAAAAAACTGAAAAGACTTATCATTTAATGAGACCACTAAGGATAAACTTAAAACCTATTCTACTCTCTTTTTTCTATTTTACTTTTCTTAATTTGTGTATAAAATATACTTTAAATATTTTTTGAAGCATCGAGGAGGTAATTTCTGATTGTCTAGTTATCAGAAGTCTCAATGTTTAGTGCAAGTTTCAGATATGTGTTCTCATATTATTTAACTTTAGTATCATCCCCTTTTTTCTTTCACTAAATGGTTTTGTATGATCAATTTAATTGATCAAATAATTCTGATAATTTCATTAAAATTTATAATATCCTTTCTAATCAATCCTAATAGAATTCCAACTTTTCATTTTAATTAAGCAGGTGCAAGGGTCAAAAGTCAACTTGATTATGACAGATTACAGCATGCCTGGGATGAACGGTTATGATTTACTCAAAAGAGTCAAGGTAATTAATAATAAAACTCATTAATTTCATATTGATTCTAGCTAGTTAAATGGATTAAATATATGATGGATAATTAATCAAAGTCTTACATTTTTAAACCAGATAAACTAGCTAGCTACTAGCTAGCTAGTTGCATTTCAAGTTTCAGAAAATGAAAGTTGCTAATCAAAAAATTAATTAATTTTATTAATTAGCATTAATCTCAACTTCTCATTGGAACCATGCAACTGCAGGGATCTACTTGGAAAGATGTGCCGGTAGTAGTCATGTCATCAGAGAATGTTCCTTCCAGAATCAATATGTAACATACTTCTTTACTTATTCCATCTTATTTTTATGCATTTGCATGATTATAATTAAAATACTAAAATATAAAATTATACTTTATCAATAAAGTGATACCTCCTGATATAATTATTAGTGCACAATTATACTTTTTAAGTTTATTTTACACTACTAATTATATCTTTAAAGGTACGATTTTACACTAATAATTGCATATCAAGCTAACAATTTGTTATATTTTAGAGTGAGGTATTTTAATCAAAATATCACGGTATCCTTTCTTTATATGTTTCTAATATTGTCAACATTTATGCAATAGGTGCTTAGAAGGAGGAGCAGAGGAGTTCTTGTTGAAACCAGTTAAACTATCTGATTTAAGGAAGCTTCAATCTTACCTTCTAAACTCCCTTAGCCATCCTTGCAAAATCATCGACAATGAATTTGTCGATCAGAATCATGACAACACCATAAACAATCATGATATCAGCAGCACTAACAACACTAATGATAAGAGTGGCACCAATAATGCTAACAAGAGGAAGGCAGTGTCTCCGGATCGAATAGAACGAAGACCTAAAATGAAGGAATTAGTGGTTTTATAAAAATTTGGAGCTTTTATTTTTTTGTCAAAAATAGATGTGGCTTACCATCTTTCCTATATACTGACTTTATATATAAAAGTCTCATATGCATATAATTATATATATATTGTTGCACCATACACAATTTCGATCTCACATGCATGATATGAGTAAACTTAATCCATTGTAATGCTTGAACCAATACCAAAGTAGGAACTTCAAAAGCCTCGTGTAATTGCCAAAAAATATGAAGATGATGATTCGCATCCCAAATAATAATATCCACGCCAAATTTTAGGCCCCTTCTATATACTCGCAACATCAACGCTCCACTGTCGGGACATGTAAGCACATTCCAAACATAAATCAAAAACTAGAAACTAATTTAGTTGATAATCGGGCTGAGAAATCCTCCGAACCGTCTTGTTGAAATTATAACTAGATGAGTAACGATTATTCCAAAATTCTTGAAGAGAGTTGGTAAGTCTTTCAATTTCCTTCAAGGCAGAAAGTAGATTAAATTGTACATTTTGAAACACTATACTAGATTACGTGAAATCTAAATGACCCATACAAAATTGACCAAAATGATGATAATCCAGTGAAAACGAACTTTATTCCAACTCCATTTTAAAAGTCATCCACAAAATCATTCCGAGAATTATTGATGATAGACTGTGTCAAATCTACAGCCAGCAGGCTATCCAAACCAAATTATTCGTCTCGGGCACTCTAATAATAAATGGGTAATAGTTTCATTAGCATTTTCACAAAGATAATAAATATTAGAAACATAACTCGGTACGGTTCCACAAAACTTGCCATAGCAGAAACTGCATCTTATGAGGTACTAGAAGATTCCAAATAAGTCGCCAACAAAGTTCAGGCACAAGAAGATGATCCTTTGGAAGATGAAAATCCCCAAAACAATTAAACAAAGTTTGATAAGTGGACTTCACTGTAAATTCTCCCGAAGGTGAAGGATTCCAAATTAACTCATTTTCATATCCTGCTTCTGAAATATAAATAAAAGAAGTACGATCAACAAGATGTTACATAAATAAATTTCTCAACAAGTTCATATCCCACTATCTCACAGAAATAAAATCTTTAACAGCCAAATTAGGATAAACGTTTGTAACTTTCCCAACATTAAGCCCTTGGCACCCAGGATTCCAAAAATCCTTCCGCACAGAAATACATTCTCCAACCTGCCAATGCACACCTTTAAACAAAATATTCCGACCTTTTAGTAAACCTTTACAAACTAAAGATGAGAAAGACTGTCTTGTAGCTCTTAACAATGAACAATCAAGAATAAAATAATACATGAATCATACAGTAAAATAATGTTTAAACATAGTGTAAAAAGTGAATAAAAATATTCTAATTGAATTATAGTAAAAGTAAAAATATTCTAGTTCTAAACTTAGCTCACAAAATGAAAGAGAGGGTTAGATACTAAGGACTGATGCAGCAAATCAACTTTTATAACTTCTTGAGTTTTGTTCCAGCCATAAAAGTAAACTATAAATCTTAACATTGGGGTGTATAAAACCTTAAAACTAGTACTCCATTCGTTCTTAAAAACTGGTATGGTTTGACTTTTTAAGTATATTGGCCATTTTGGTTTTCAAAATTTATACTATTTTTTTAAATAAATATATGGAAAGAAATTTAAGAAACTATATCGAGTTTAATACTACCTCCAATTTTCATAGATTTGAAAATACAAATAAATTAATATATTAATTCTTAATTCTAAAATTAGTTAATTTGACCAAAAAAAATAAACTAATTAAGCCAATTTTTAAGGGACAGAGAGAGTATCATTTTGCCATTCCTAAATTCTAGATCACGAACCCTGGGTCTTCCCAGTTTTCCATGGTCTTCCATTTCCATAGGAAAGAGTTCTAAAGGATTAAATGCATTTGAAACAGGATTGAGAGAAAGAGAAAACTGAACTTGATATTAATAGTACCTAGGCTTTAGACAATGTTGGTTTAATTGCAATGATTATGAAAATGAGATTGTTTCTCACGTTCAATACCTGGCTCTGATCTCATGTGGTATAAAATTTGCACTACAAATCAATGGTCTTAGGATTCATAATACTTCAAAAGGTTATTCGTTATCAGAGACTTATTTAATACCACCTCTCTCCGGTATTTTATTATATCTCATTAATTGACTTTGGTTATTGACCTAAATTAGCTAATACTGTCTTTATTTTATAAAAAAGAATCACATTAACAAAATAAAAAAAATATTCCACAAAAAAAAAACTATCTTTTTTCTGGATAGTTATATATATATAATAACAATATCCTCAAGTTTGACAACTTGATTTCTTTAACAATCCCTAGTAAATTACTAACTCATTAATTTTAGCTATAAATATGGAATAAAATACATCCTTAATATTTATGAATTTTACAAATAAAAACTTCTTTTTTAGTAATGGAGAGTTACTAGTTTAAATTTATAATATACCACATCTGAGACGTACTAAAAGTGAAAGTATAATCACATCTATAATTATTGCAAATGAACATACCTTTGTATTTTAGCGTCCCTCAAAAGTGTTTTTATACTTAAAATCTCTGCAGTACAAATTACTCTCAAAAGTAATTTTTTGAATTAGAAGCCTATTTTTTAATTAGAAACCTTTTAGCCTGCAGGGAGCAAGAAACATACTCTCTATTTCAAAGTTATATATACAATTTTAACATGATGATTTTTAAGATTAATTTTATGTTTTCAAATTAAGAATCCTTAATTAGAAGTATTTGTTACGAAGTTAATAGTGGTGGTGTGATGCTACTAATGATATAATAAAAGTATTAAGAATACGGAAAATTATGAATGTTTATATTGATTTTTTGATTATCAGTTACGAGAATAAGTATTAATGGTAATCTTTTTAAAAAGATGTGTAATAAGTTGGGCCCTGTTATTATTCTAACAAATCTTATGTATTGATAAGTTTCAAATTGTAATTTAGCTTAAATTTATCGTAATACATAGCAAGACTTTAAAAATATTACGTAAATTTATAATTATAAAATAAAAATATATGTATTTTTTATTTCAAAACAGATTAAAAAGAAAATTATGTCTAATTATAACAGAGTGGATAATCAAATCTACCTTGTTAAAAATTATATTATATAGTATAATAGAGAACTGATTGTCTAATAAATTCTGTGAGCATGTCCTGGAGAATTGGAAATTGCATTCATTTGGAGATTGTGATTGTTATAATGGTTTTTTAATTTGGGTCCAGCTAATATGAGGTGAGGTGGCCCAAGCCCACCAATAATTTGGAAATGAAAAGATATTGTGACAGCCCAGCATTTTCTATGAGATAGCTTTTCTTCTTTATACTGCCTCCAAAGATTTTGAGCGGATCTCCATTGCTTGTTTATTAAACTCCCTTTCAAATAATAAGATTAATATTAAATATTTAAAGAATAATTTAAAATATTTTTAAATTTAAAATTAACATAACTTATTTAAATTTTTATTTTTTTTATAACTAGTAATATTTTTTAAATAATTTATGATATTCATAATTATATTAATATAAATTAAATGAATTCATATTGATTTTTGAATTTGAAAACTTTTAAGATTGACTTTTAAAGTGTCAATATTGATTTTATAATTTAAAACAAAGACTGTGTTTAATTCACTTTCCTGATTTATAATATTAACAAAAATTCTCACAATCAAATTTCTCTTTTTATGTAATTCATAAGAACATTAATATTTTTTTAAAATACACAATATTGACCCCTCTTCCATTGTGTAATTAATTATTTTTAGTGGGTTTGAGAATATAAATTTATATTATGTTAGGTACTTTAATATAATATTTTTTAATAGTGGTCTCATGTTAATATTCACTGCACACTTAAGTGACAGAGACTAAGACTAAAGGTTAACAGTAAAGATTTCACTTTTTATTGTGTTAGGTTATAAATTTAAATTTATCTCTCAACAAAAATCACAATTAACCAAAATACTACATAAAAAAAGATAAGTATCGTATAGTTTCTTCCTGACTTCTTCCCCATACGGCTATACAACAGACAGAGAGACTTCGACATAATTTATCAAATCACAATATAATAATAAGACATTTCTGATCTTGATACAATTCTCTTTTATATATATATATATATATATATATATATATATATATATATATATATAGTTAGACTAATTTATGAAGTATTTTCATTCGTTGAAATCCTGTTCAGGCATATTATTAAGGGTGACGTTAAGAGTCTTAAATATTTAATTTTAAAAAATATTTCAAATGATCTGTCACAATAATATTATTTGAACAAATCTCATGTGATTAGTTATGTCATTAATTATCACTAAAATATTTAATCCTATATTATTTGAAATTAAAATTTTAACACCACTAACATTATTAGATTACTAATTATTCTTACTGCATCATTTATAATGGGTCGCTCAGTATAACCGTGTTATATTATTTATTTTTTCTTTTGCTCTTACAATTTAATTATATTATTATTTTATTTTTTTATATTAAACTTTTTTTTATCCTTTTATTTAATTCATTAAATTTTATAAATTTTTATTTTATCTCGTATAATTTATGCATACAATACCGAATGCGGGTGCGAATAAAGCAACGATCGACAAATGAGAGAACATCATAATCAACATGACACATAAAAAAACAAAAGAAAACATGGCTTTAATCACCTGCAAACGGACATTAGCAAAGGCATTTCAATTTGAGTCGAACCTTGTTAGTTGTTACTGTGTCAGTCAGTCTCCTTTTTCTTTTCTTTTCTTTTTTTAATTTCTTTTTGGTCATTAAAGTCATCACTAGTGAATGAAAGACAGGAAGAAAAACAGTTTTATTTAATAATGTTGTTTGTAATCAACCCTATCTCTTATCTTGTAAATTAGGTCAAAAGGAAGCTGGATTTGCCTGGACGAAACAAGCTCAACGTGGCCTTCTAAAACAACATGCAATAATATTAATTATTACAACATGTACATCCATATGTAGATGAGCATTCATATCATATGCATGCATTTCAATATTCTTTGTTTTCTTTAGGCATTAATTTCACTCAGCAATATAATAACAGAGGGAGGGGTTACTGGTACATACTACATACTTCTCTATAACTATAAACTCTAACCTCCAAAATTTTAAATTTGAATTTGAGCAGAGTCTCCCTTTTCTTTTGAAAAGACTTTTTCTTAGATTTTTTGTTATTATTAATCTATTATTCTTCCTCTACATTGTGAGGGTTATTTTTTTCTTTATGAGAGATTGAATTCTCTCTATGTAAGGAGTTATTTTCATTAAGGTGATGGATGATTACAGATATACTGATTGGATGCGAAATATAGTCGATCGACAGTTTTTTTCCTGTTTTATTTTTCTACTTAGATCATAGAAGTTTATATTAATATCTGCATGATTAAATTTGATGATGACTTAATGCTGAAATGATACGATCAATGCTAAATGTATATGTGTAAATATAGCTTTTGTAAAGTCCTTATTGAATTCATAATTGTATAAGGACTTAGCTTAGAAAAAATTAAATTTGTTAGGTTGATCTTATGAGAAAGAGTGTTGTATAGAAATCTAAGACTTGAAAGACATCAAAACAAAGAGCTAACATCAGAATTGCACCAGTCCAAAATCGTATTGGAAAAATCATAATCGTATTACTACCTCATAATTGTATTGCAAAGATTAGAATTGTATTGCTACATAAGAATCACATTGCAAATATCAGAATTGTATTGCTGCATCAAAGTCGTATTGCAAGTTCAGAATCGTATGACAAGATGATCCTCAAAAATAGATCGTAGAGTAAAAGCTGTCAGAATACTGACAAATAAATCATCTTGGTTGAAGGGGTCGATGCAAAGTCTTTCAAAGTTAGACATAATAGCTGAAGCTCAGAAATGCATGTGCCTAGCGGCTAGTTGACGCAAAAAAGCTAGTCAAAGAATTACCATTTTTGAAAATCTGATAAGCAAACACAACTGAAAGATGTTTTGCCTAAACATCAAAATGCTCATGACAGAGATCTCAATAACCAAGGCTATAAATGAGCAACGAATATTTTGCAACGAGAAGATTTCAAGAAGTCTATAAAAAGAATAGGAAAATCCAAAAAGAGGGAGATAAGATACTGATCAAAAATTAAAAATCTGCAATGCTGAAAACTTACTCAACAAAAAAACTGAACATCTCATTCAAGCTACTAAGTACTTAAGAAATGAATCGTATTGCCAATTTAATAGCAACTCACAACTTCATCATCAACCACAGAAGCAGAAAAACGAGACTTAGTGACTCATCTGATTCTAAGTGAATAAGACCCTGTGTGGGACATACTTGGTGTCTAAGTGTGGTGGTTCTTAGTGAACCAGGTCTTAGTGACCAAAATACCGAGACTAAGTGACTCGAAGGGACTTAGTATTCAAGTGTGCCGAGACTAAGTGACTCGAAGGGATTTAGTGTCCAAGTGTGCCAAGACCGAGTGACTCAAAAGAACCTTAGTGATTCAGGTGTAACTGATCTTAGTGATTAATATGCTTAGTGAATTTTCTACTCGTAGAGTAGGAGTTATTACATCTCCGAACCACTTAAAACTTGTTGTGTCATTTACTCTCTACATTATAATTACTTGTGGATGTGATTATTCATTATTACTTTCAAGCTCCAAACATAAGAACTACTCATTAAATTTTACATCTAAAAGGGGATTTTGAAATACATTCCGCTGTGCTTAACCAGCATTGATTTATAAATCAACAATTAACTTTTTACTTAAACAAATCAAAGAAATTTTGAAAAGACCTATTCACCCCCCCCCCCCCCCCCCCTTGATCTTTTCTATGCCTCTGGGATATAATAGTTTGTAATTCGAATTTCATTAAATAGGGGGGTATATATCCCCTCAATTATACTATACATGTCATTCGTATTTTTCTAATTAAATGAATAATTTTTCCTAATTTTTTTAGGGTTTGTTCAAAAAAATAAATATATTCATCATTTTTCTCTCTCTTCTTTTTATCTTTAAAAAAATTGAAATATATTAACTATATAAATTTTAAATAACTGGAAAAAAAAATTATAACTGATGTAAGAATACAAATAATAATAATCAAATAATCCCTTTAAATAATTAACATATTGATGAGTCAATAGTAGACAAAATTACTGATTGAACACCATAATCATGTTGTATTTGTGTTTGATAAATAGATCATTTCATCAATACACTTAACTCATCATTCTTATTTGATATATATATTCTTATTTGATATATATATATATATATATATATATATATATATATATGATGATGATGATCTACAGTTCTGACTATGGGTCTTTTATCAGCCAGTTAATCTTTCATCGTTTATTTTAAATAATATAAATGACAAGAAAGACTTATTGATAGTTTTTTACGTTAAAAATTTTCAGAATTGTCAGAACACTCCCTCTCTCCTAAAATAAAATTTATCAATCTATATATTGTTGAAAAGGCCTCGAAAGATGTTCAAAACAAGATCCATTATTAATATGTTAAAATGTTAAAAGTAACAACCAAACTCTTCAATAGTGTATTTCAAAATATAAAACTTTAATTCTCAATTTTGGTCATTTTAACTTTAAAAAATAGATCAACAATGGATCTTCTTTTGAAGATTTTTACGAGAGGTTTTCAATAATATATAAATTAACAATTTTGAATTTATAATAAAAAATATTGAATTTTAAAATTTAATTGAAGAAAGAGAAAAAAATTAGTTATAAGAGAAAATGAATACTTTTACCATTTATGGGGGTTTAACGTAGTAGTTTGCGCACCTAACCTATGAATAGTTTACCATTCATACATAAATTAAATGGTCAGAGATCACTCAACTCTGAATAGTACCAAGACTGACACTGACCCTGGATTATATATATATAATCCTGGGTACTATTCCGACAAACAGATTTTACATCGTCCATATAAACATTTAACGATGCAAACGAAAAAAAAAATTGCACAGTCGTTATTCCTACTAGTGGCTAATAAAAAATAATAATAATTTTGACTCAGCCGCTACTCCTACTAGCGGCTAGTTAAGTTTTTGGCTTTTTTCAGTCGCTACTCCTACTAGCGACATGAAAAAAAATGATAGCGTTTTTGGTCTAGGCCCAGCCGCTAGTCACGAAATTAGGTTGAAAAATTGTACCAAAAAGAAATAGAATCCTCTTGGACAATGATGATGGCAACCCAATACTTATCATTAGGGGAAGCTTCAAACTGAACAGGCACTTGAAAGCAGCCGATAATATTTACAGAATTGGCAACCTTAGCCTTCCAGGGAATTTCGTTGGGCCAATGAACTGACTTTCTTGGACAGAAGTCACAAAACTAAATAATGAAGATGAAGTTGGTGATTGTTCTACAGGATATTGAGTTTTGGATTTTCTGTAATTGGAATTTGGTTTCTTCCACGAAAAAGATATAGTTTTTAAAGTAGTAAAGTGGAGCAAATTCTATTGCAAAATAACATTGGAATATATTATTTATTGGGATAAGGTCAAAAATGTCATCATTTTTTCGTATCGCTAATAGGAGTAACGGTTAAAAAAAAAGGCCAAAACACTATCATTTTAACTAACCGCTAGTAGGAGTAGCAGCTAGGCCAAATCAAAATGTTGTCGTTTTGACTAGCCCAAATAAAAAATCCCGTTGTTTGACTAGCCTCTAGTAGGAATAGCAGCTAAGGGAAAAAAAAAATATTAGCCACTAGTAGGAGTATCGACTTGGCAAAAAAAAAAATCTTGTGCGCCGTTAGATCTTTATATGGATGATATAAGATCAATTTACTGAAATAGTGCTCATTGCAATTATTTACTATAGATCATTTTTCATATATATAGGTGAATGATTCATAGCAAGTATTTGCTATAGATCAAAAATGGACAAACACCGTGTGTATCATTGAAAACAAAAAGTAACGGCCAAGATTAGAAACTGAAAATTGACGTCCGCTACTATTAGTGGCGAACGTTTATATTTTAAAAAATATTTACTAATAGTAGCAGACGTCGATCAAAAAGTCAAACCCTAAATATTAGATTAGAAAACTTAATTAACAGATGACCGCTATATCTAATTCTAGTACTGATTAGGAGACCTACTAACTACAAGATATGGTTTATTTTATAGGGTTTAGTTTCTAGGGTTTATGGTTCAATTTCTAGGGTTTAATGTCGTCTATTGATATTTAGAGTTTGACTTTTTGACCAATGTTCGCTACTATTAGTAACAAACGTTTTTAAAAATTTAAAACATTCGCTACTAATAGTAGCGGACGTCGATTTTCATATTATAATCATAACTGTTCCTTCTTATTTTCAATGATATAAATAGTGTATGTCCTATAAAAATTTTTAACAAATATATACTATAAATCATGTCCCATATATATATACATAGATATATATAACTACTGTATATATCAGGAAGGGATATATATTGAATGAAGTCGCTTCAGTCCAATTTCAGCTTTTAATTGACGCGCAAGTTGAATCTTAAGCCTCTATATTTCAAGGAATAACACCACAGATGCTAAAACCATTTATCAAGTTTATACAAACAAGTTTGATAGCTCTAGCTAATATTTTTTTTTATAAATATATATTTAATATTTTATTACTATATATTTATTATTTTTTATTGACATATATATATATTATTGAAGATAAGTTAGATCAACATCATATTTATAATTATATAATACATTAAATAGAAATAGATGGGCAAGATCCATGAATGTTCCCGATGTATATTTATGGTACAAATTAACAAAAATGAACATTTCATATTCTAGCACAATTAAAGGGAATTTAATTTTTTTTATTATTTAGTGATTAAAAATTAAAAATTAATTATTAAGAAAGAATTACGAAATTATATATAACTTTTAGTATTTTAAGAAGAAACTTTCAATATTCCTCCTCCATAATTCAAGATAAATTAATTGCAATTATTTGTTATCATATTAAATATAATAATAATCGTTTAAGTTAATTAATAATCACTCAAATTAACCTATTAATTAATTTTTAATTAAAGTGAATTAATTCGGATGATCAAGAAATAGGATCGTAAACTGGAGTGGGCAACCATATCATGTTATACGCGTTAGTTTCATCATTAATCGCTGTCAATTTTTCCTTTATTTTTAAATTTTTTAAGTTATTTTGTGAAATTTTAAAATTCGGCACTAAAAAAGATTTATTTTAAAGTTACAAATATGCTAATTAGTTATATATAATTGTACTAAAATTAAATAAATTTATATCAATCTTAAAATTTTAAATTTAACAATTCAAAATTTATCTTTAATTTCAGGCATACTACAACAAGATTGGATCAAAAAAAAAAAAATTCCCATTTAAAAAGAGACTTGACTTAAAGCCCCTCTGATGGATCTAGATCAGAGTGAGGACGAGAAAGTAAATTTTATCAAGGACTTCAACATTAATTAACACAACATTAAATTTATTTAATATATGAACTATGCAACATAAGTAACATGATACTACCTATTTTATTTATATTAAATTATAATACAATTTTTTTAACAAATTAAGATATATATATATATATATATATATAACAAAATATAAAATGAAATGCTAAAGTAAATTATTAAAAAAAACAAATTGGTTTATATAAATTTATAGTATTTATTTTAGATATATATAAGGGTGAGCTCAATTGGTGGAGCATTTCAATTGTTATGGTTGGTGGGATGGAGAGGTGGTTCTGAATAATAACGAACTTAGAATAGGACATACATGGCCTTCTTTTCGTACGAATTAATATTTAAATTTAGACACAGATTTCTCCTTCTTTGGCTTTTCTGGTGTAATTTTATGAACGATAAGCCTAGAACCACAAAATTCAAATATAAAATTAAATATTATATCTGTAAGCCCCCAAATTTTATAAAATATAAAATTTAATTTTTTTCCATATATAATTTTCTTGAAATAGTAAGTGGTTAAATTGATAAAATTAAAAGTTAAGGATGTTATGTGTAAATTATATTATGTCGGACAATATTCGTTTGATCGGAGAATATTCGTTCTGTCGGAGAATATTCGTACGATGACGCCGTACGAACCAATCATTGGTGAGCCCCACAACGAATAATTATCGGATATAGAAAACGACATAAATAATTTTTAAATGGTTAATGGTACTATCACTTTTAATTGTTAAAATATCTGGTGGTAAAAGAATAGTAATATACGGTATTACAAGTAGCACACGGTATTGCACAGTAGCACACGACATTGCACAGTGTTTCGTATTATTAAACTGATAAAGTGGTTATCGTACAATATTTGACTTTATTTTCACATGCACAATAATTCATGTTATTAAACTGATAATTGTCACAGTAGCATATGCACAGTAATTCACATTATTAAATCAATAATATTCATGACACAGTAACGTATTCCTTCTTTTACATGCTTTCTGCATTATTGTTTTCTCTATTATGATGTTATTTAAACAGTTGTATTTCATTAATTAATTGACTTGATATCTAACTCAGAAAGCCAACTACACTGTATTTATAACAATTAGTCATAATAATGAATAAGTGTGAATTATTGTTGAATAATTGAATTGATAAAGTTATTTGTTTATTATAATAAATAATATAAAGTTATGTGATATAAAATGAATGGTATAGATTAAAATTTGAAATGGTTGGTGTAAATTAAAGATGATCTTTAAATGAATGGTTTAGATTAAGGAAATCTTAAAAGATGAAATGAATGGTATAGATTAAAGATAATATAGAATTTGAAATGGATGGTGTAGATTAAAAGATGATCTTTAAATGAATGGTTTAAATTAAAGAAATCTTAAAAGATGAAATGAGTGGTAAAAATTATACATTATCTTGAAATGAACGGTTTGGATTAAATTATGAAATCTTGGTTATGATAAGATTTTTTGCTATAAATAGAGGTCTTAACTTAAGAATTTTTCATAAACTTCCTTACTTGTTCTTTCTTTCACTCTTTAAATACTTCTTGTGTAAGTTCTTTCTAAGTGTGCTTAAGTCATCTTGTGTATTTGTGAAGATCTATAAGTGTACGAGTACTGTTCAAGTTAATCAACCTCATTTAAATCAATATACAGTCACGTGTTAAGGTAAGGAATATCATCTTCTTTCATATTCTATTATTCAAACTTACTACGGTAAGGGACTATCATTATTTGATTCTCGAAAATAATATCGTTTCTCTCTTACTCATAAAATGTGTCATTTATTTCCATGTATTAAATTATGGGAATAACTTTACGGCGCGGATTACCGCCGTTGGTGAATAACCTTTCGTATTCATTCCTTATTAATCTCTGAGAATAACCTTACTGCGCGGATTACCGTCTGTTTGGTGAATAACTCTTCGTATTCAATTTTTATTAAATTGTGAGAATAACCTTACGGCGCGGATTACCGCCTGTTGGTGAATAACATTTCGTATTCATTCCTTATTAATCTTTGAGAATAACCTGACTACGCGGATTACCGCATGTTTGGTGAATTACTCTTTGTATTCATTTCTTATTTGTCTCTTGTGAAAATAATTTATTTACACGAATTATCACATGACACTTTTATTCCATATTTGTTTGTAATATCATTTTCTTTCATATTCGTAAGTGATATTATTTTTCTTTGTACTCATAAGGGATACCATCTTTTTCATCTTCCATTATTCAAACTTACTATGGTAAATGATATTAATTTCCTTCACCTTTTGTTAATCAAACCTGCTACGGTAAGGGATATTATTTTCTTTCATACACCTAAATCGAAACTTATTATGGAACTATTGCTTCTATAATTCCTGAAAATATTATATGTTTCATAATAGTTGCACTTCATCATTTCAATTGAACCTTCCTATTTACGTGAATCTTTCTATTGAACTGTAACCGTTATTCTGAACTGTGGATCTTGAATATCATTTTTGAATTTCACTCCACATCATGTTGACAATTTGGACATTATTTGAATATGCACAAAGTAAACTTCTAATACTTATTGTTTATCCTGTTTCTTCTGTTCATCATTTATATCATTCTAATCATCCAAAATCAAGTTGTTGTGAATATCTGTGGCCGGGGGCACAGATGCGATATAATTGTTGAACAGATGATAGATTAAAGGCGATATAATAGGTTAAAGGTGATTCATCTGTTCGGTGTCTTTTATGGCACGTGGTGAATGTTTTCTTTGACCCGTAGTGCAAAGATGAACTGTTGTTTGGTATGATTATGACCAAAGGCTGAATCTGGTATAATCATGATCGTTGGTGTTATATTGAATATCTTTGGCCCGTAGTGTAAAGACAAACTGTTGTTTGGTATGATTATGACCAAAGGCTGAATCTGATATAATCATGACCGTTGGTGTTCTATTGAATGTCTTTGGGCCGTAGTGCAAAGATGAACTGTTGATCTTCATGATTATGACCTTGAACTGTGAATTTGTATTATCTTGACTAATTATGTTTCAGATGATAAAAGTTGATGATGTTTTTCCTAAAAAGAGAAGCGAGTGAACACTATAGTCTGCATTATTCTTTTAATAGATTGCTCATTCCGCTGTTATTATTGATCTGAACATTGTTCAAGAATTTAACTGTAGTTTTTGATATAAACCTTGTAGTCTATTGTATTTTATCAAGAACTCAACTGTTGAAAGCTAATGATAATTTACTTGTCATTATCTTAGTCATGATATTATTTACTGGGCTATTTGAGCTCACCCTTTCTTTTGTTCCATTGTTTTTCAACAGGAGATGAGAACGTAGCTGGGTCTAGCTGGGGAATGGAGTGAGAGTCCGAGGGATAACTATCGTAGTCTTCACGTATTGTAAAATAGTGTGATAATAATAGTGAAGACTTAATTTTGTATTATTATACACTGCATTATTGAACATTGTTCTACCTTGTAATAATTTTGTTGTAGTCTTTTGACAACTCAAATTTGGACTGTGTGATCCTAAATTTGGGGGTGTCACAATATCTATTTTAATTATTAAAAAATAAAATATGACACAAGTTTTAAAGTCATACTCCCATTTTTAATAATTAAAATAAATATAATATTTAAATATTGTGCACTTATTCTTTAAAATCTCACCCCTGGAATCATACTAGTGTAATATATATATATATATTCTAAAAAAACATCAATAATACAACTTTTTCCTATACATTTCTCGATACGGTCTTACAAAAAAAATTACTGTCTGTAATATGTTTTCGGAATTTCTTCATTGTCCATATCTTTATACATACATATAGACACATTATATCACCATGCAACCATGAATTAGGGACAATACAGCCATTTTGATTCCATATGCAGTGATTAAAATAACTTCATATATTAATATCTATCCCACCGGCAAAGAAACAATCGGTGCCCAAGTTTCCTTCATTATAGCAAGGAGCAGCCACACAATTGCTTCTCTTTCACAGACCGACCCTCTCACTCCAAGACCACCTATACTATAAACTTACCACTACCCCTCCCTCTAACTTCTCTCTTCCTTTCTCTCACTAAAATGACTATTCAAGAAATTCCGAGGGCGCAAGAAGAAAACTTCCAAGAGTATTTCGAGAAATGGATTACGGTACAAAAACAACATCTAGACGAGCTCGTTGCAGCATCCAAGTTACCCACTAGTACTACAACTTCACCACCCTCTAATTTGTGTGCCTTGATCAAACGTGTAGTTGATCACTATGAAGAGTACTACAAAGTTAAGTCCCACCAAGCCAAAGAAAACGTTCTGCTCATGCTCTCACCAACATGGACCACTTCAATCGAGGACGCCTTCCTCTGGATTGGCGGCTGGCGACCCACCACGGCCGTTCACCTCCTCTACTCAAAATCCGGGGTGCAGCTCGAGGTCCGACTTGCCGAGTTGACTCAGGGACTGCCAACTGGGGATCTGGCTGACCTTGGGTCGAGTCAATTGGTCAGGGTTGACCAGCTGCAGAGTAAGATTGTCAAGGAGGAGCGAGAGCTAAGCGAGAAGATGGCGAAGCATCAGAGTATGGTGGCTGACTCGGAGATGGTTGAGTTAACTCACGAGTTGATTAATGATGAGGTACGAGTTGAGTCGGCTCTGAGGCAGAAGGAAGAGGGACTAGAGAGGATATTGGGGAGGGCAGATGATCTGAGGCTGAGGACTCTTAAAGGGTTGATTGATATTTTGTCGCCAAGCCAGGCTCTTCATTTCTTGATTGCTGCGGCGGAGATGCACCTTAGGCTGCATGACTGGGGAAAAGAAAGGGACCAGAGGCAACTCAATAGTTCGTAGTCAGATGGGACTCTCATTTTGGGACAGACCAAAGGACTGCTGTCTTGGGTCTCTTGGCCACTATGACTACTGCATTTAGCAGATTAATTTGTAAAATCAAGATGTGTTGTATGCATGCATGCATCCTTCCCTAGAAGACTTTTATCTATATGCATTAGTTTCCTTCCTTGATGACTATTAATTAAATGCATGTACCAATATTCAATCATCTATCCGTTTCCTCGCCAAAGGGAATTTCAATTCCTTCGTTTTTCCTTGTCGGTCTTTTTCCTTTTTCCACCTCAGAATCCCTAAGAACCTGAATTAAGAGTTGGGGAGTACTATCCATAAAATATGTAAAAGAAGTCTCAAACAGTTGAATGATTTGATCCAATCAAGAAATAGATTTTTAAACTCTGAGTAGGGCCATTGTCCGGCAGTTGAACTCATCTCAGTAGGGTATGCCGGTGTAGGGTAGGAGGGGGGGGGAGGGGGGAGGGGGTTTGAAGGATATATACTTTTGATCCGTCTATCTCAAGATATGCATTAAAAATACTTGGAAGTTGAGCAGTTTCTATAGCCACAAAATTGTTACATTGTGAATATGCTATTCCAGAACAGAAAATCACTGCAGCTAGACAACTTAAAAAGAACCCTCCTAAGGGAATAAACTAAGATAGATATAACAGAAGAGAGAACAAGATGAAAAGAGATCAAGCCTCAGTTATAGAAAAACTGTCAACGTGAAGAGAGATCAAGCCTTTTGTTGGACTCACTGTAGTAAAACAGCAGCAAAAAAACGTATTAAATAGTTGTGTGCGCATCTTCCTTTACCCCTGCATAAAAGAGCAAACCACATTAAAGTTGGCGTTCAACTTGTCTATAAAAGATGGCAACAGATCTGTGGAAAGAACAAGATGAAACAATGGTTTGAAACAGTTTCAACTGTACATAAATGTTATTTGAGAGAAACCGTGTCATTGTAAGTAATGCAGTCCAAGCTGTGACCTATTTTACAACAGCAAGAATTGAACAGAAAAGCTGATACAGTAGCTTATTGCTTGGTTACAGAAAATTCAGCAATTAAAGAAAATTTAACAAACCTTAAGGTCCTTCACATTTGGGGATTTATTTTGACATAGAAAGCTATTTTTTGTAGTGATAAACATTACAGAATCAATAATTTGGTTCCAATCATAGGGCTTTCTTATTAGGGGCTGGAATATTTTTTTTTTAGTCATCGTCGTCGAAGGTGCAACTGTTACAACTTACAATAGATTTGATAACACAGCTAGTAAGTGTCTCCTTCAGAATTAATGAAAAAGTCATAGGAGTTTGAACTTGGTGCTTTCTGGTTAAAATTTGTGATTGCCTTCTTTCACACCCAAGAGAGTTTATTTTATATTTCATTGTTAAGGTAAACGCCCAAGACAAGGATGGAGGAAAGAATAAAAGAATAAAAGACTAAAAGAAGATAAAAGAGGCTAAAAGCCACAAGGCTTAATTCAATAATATCAATGATTCAATTAATAATGATGAATTGTTTATATAGAAATAAGAAGAAAAAATCCTAATAATTATCTACTACCTTAAATAATTAATATTCTAGAACATTCTACTAATATAATAAAATATATCCTAATATTATCTACTAAATAAACTAATTACATTGAAATTACCCATAAGTAATAATATATAATAATAACCCAATAATATTAAAGTTATTTTGCTTTCATTCTCATCATTCTCCTCTCCCTTGAACTCATCATTCTCTTCTCCTTTGAAAAAAACTCGTCCTCAAGTTTTGAAGTATAGAAAAATTCACAGTCCACAAACTTGACTCCAAACATAAAAAAAAAATTGGTACTCCTTGTAAACAAATTGATAAGTAGAAAACAATAAGGAGTGAACTTCCTTATATTGCATCTTGTTGGAGTTCTCATTGATAAAGAAATCGATGACTTGATCATTGGTTTTTTCATCTAAATTATCAAGTTGCTTTGGAAATACATCATGAACTTTTTGCTCAATCTCGCCCTCGCTCGTCGTATCCTCAACTTTAACTTAATCTTCTTGTGACTTGTCACTGAGTTGCAAAATTTCTTCATTTGGCTCGTTCACGACATCTTTTTAAACTTTCTCCTTAGGTTTGAATGGAATTAATTTGATAGTATAATGTTCATGTTCAAAAGAGTATAAACCGCATTCTTCATAATCGACATTTAAGCATTCAGCCAAACTTGACCCAATAAAATGTGTAACATTTTTGGGTATAACATCACACCATATTATTCAGAATACATGGACAGCTAGACGGAGACTAAACATCTTTCTGTAACATGAAAAGAAGTATCACCTAGCCAAGAAATAGTGTAAGGTCTCAGATGCGATTCAATAGGAAGTTTTAATTTTTCTAACACACGTGCAGACATAATATTTGATTGTACATTCTTTTTCGATGATAATGTTACACCGTTTTCCTCCACAACAAAGAAAAGTATGAAAAGTAGTGTCACGCTTTGAAGAATCATCTATGCGAAGTTTCGGGAATCTCCAATTCCATGCTAAATTGACGACTAAAATTTTGAGGGCTAATTTGAATTTTTTTGAAACTTCAGGGACTAAATTGAAAACTTCAAAAACTTTAGGGGTTGCACTAAATCAGAAACTTTGAGGGTTGAATTGAAAATTTTAGAAATTTTGGAGACTAAGTTGAAAGCTTTAGAAACATTGGGGTATTAAACCATAATTTTGCCACGGATGAACAATAACATTGTATCGCGTACTGTAGTGGTTTTTTTTATTTTGGATAAAAATTGGAATAGATTTGAAACTACGTTGTCATCTTAGATGTTGTCGACTTTCTAGCGACTTCGACAATTGATGGAGGCCAGAAAATTAGCGTAGAAAGGAACTGATAAAATCAAAATATATCATGAACTTTTGGCTCTTGATACCAATATGGCGTAGGACAAGAATGGAGGAAAGAATAAAAGAGATTAAAAGAAGATAGAAGAGACTAAAAGCCACAAGACTTAGTTCAATAATATCAATGATTCAATAATGTTTATAATGATGGATTATAACTGTTTATATAGGAATAGGAAAAAACTCTAATACTTGGAGGTTAAGTAAAATATTAAAGCAACTTAATTAAATAAAAAAATAAAATTATAGTAATTATCGACTACCTTAAATAATTATTATTCTAGAACATTCTAATAATATAATAAAATATATCCTAATCTTATCTACTAAATAAACTACTTACATTGAAATTATCCATAAATAATAACCAAATAATATTAAATTTATTTTACTTCCATCCTCATCAGATTCCACAACAGAGTAAACTACATAAACATTTAGACAGTATGAAAGCAAATACTCCAAACAGCTACATAGTCCCCTCCCCCAACCCCAAACAAAAAAAAACAATTATATGAACATCTAAACATGTGCTTATGTTGTGGAAACTTTTCTATATTGATTATATTTTATTTTAGCTTAACACTTTAAACCTTTTAAGTTTTTTGCTTTATACAATTGAACTTTAATGTTTCAATTTGAAGGCGTTGAACCTTAATGTCTTTAAATTTCTATAATTTACTCGTTGGCTTTAGCATTTTTTACCGGAACAAGTTACGTGACTCAAAATAAAAGGGCAATTAAATCTTTTAAGGGTATATATCGCTTATATTGGCTCCAATTTTTTCTTCTTTTTTTCCTTCATCACTCACTAATCGCGTGCCGATAATTTTTTGTGCTTCAAAAGATATTTAAGAGTGAAATTACCCAAACCACTCTCTTTCGGATCAATTATTACATGTCAGTAGCCAGAAGATTTTAGTTATAGCAATTTAATTAAGGGTATTAAGGTTCAATATCTTAAAATTAAAATATTGCGGTTTAAGTCGTAAAATACAAAAAACTTAAAAGTTTAAAGTGTACTTAAGCCTTTTAATGCGTAAATATGTTTGACACATGGACCTCAGTAAGTGAACTTTTATAGGAACCAAAAGCGTGTCCACAAACATATCTTCAAGTTTAATTAGAAAACACAATCCTTCAAGGAAACCAATTTTTTGGGGGATAAAAGAAGTTTTTTAGTAGATAGATGAGGAATTTAATTATTTACCATGATTACAGCTCGTCCTTAACGGGGCTTAGCTGAGAACTTCCATCACGATTCTTCTGAATGAAATGAATTATATCTTCCTTAGTCCTGTCCCCTTGGTACTGCGACACGATTCCACTTGCAGACTTGAAGTACACAGTTGGGTAACCTTTGACATCAAAAGTTTCACCTGGGATGTCATTTGCAGTAGCATCCTAAAAATGTAGAAGAGAAAAAGTAAAATATTACAAGGAAGAAGTTAAATAATCAAAGAAAAGGATGACATTAACACCAATGAACCTAATGAGCTATATATAATACTCCCTCTGGTCCACAAAAACACTCCCATGTCAAATCATTTTGTTCAAAAGAAAAATAGTCCCATTTTTTATGATATTTGTATAAAAAACATGTCCTCAAGCTAACCATTACAATTTCATTATCATGTCATCTCACGACTAAATTAAACACCCAATAAATTTAGAGGTAAACATGAAATAAAAATATATAAGTTTGTGAATTTTGCAAATGGAAATCTTGTTTGTGGAATGGAGGAGTACAAGTTAACAAGAGAAAATGAGAGGCATCAGCATCAATGAAATTAACAAGTAATAATAAAAGCTATTACTTTGAGGGGTGGGAAGCAAGTCCTGCTATAAAATGGTTAAAAGCTAGGGAAAAAAGATTAAAAAAAAGAATGAGAGAGACCCAACTAGGAACCCTCATTAATGAATTCAAGGGATGAGAATTTGGTAAGCTGTCTTTGTAGAATAACCAAATATATCGCCCTTTAACAGTTCAATTTGGTGCGGATCACTTTCCAAGTGCATTTAGTTGTTCTAAAATGCAGCATAGTATAGGTATGATAATTATGTAAATGTGTAAATATATTTCAAAAGAATGAAATATGGTACCACACTCCATAGAACTCAGTATGCCTTGGCCTTTTATTCTAGCTCTAACATGCATACATCGTGTGGCTATCTGTCTCAAATGCGGGATCAATAAAATAAAATTGGAGATAAACCACAATCTCACCCTGTATTATGCTATTCAGGACATTATGACACATTCATTTATAAAGATGGTACTTGAGTAGCCGTTTGACTCAGGAGGGCAATTGCATAAAAAACATAATTTATCATTTCTAAGATTTCAACATGGTATGTAGCATCTTAGTACAGAGCCCAAAGTAAATATATCAATAAATTAGGAAATGCTAGTTCCACCAGTAAAACTACTAGTTCTACAAGATTCCCCTTCTAATGATTGTGGATCCTGCAGCAAGTAGGACCCACATTCAAATAGCATTCCACAAAATAAGATAAAGAATATTTTGTAGCATAGAAAATTTTTGAAGCAGTGGCATCACCAATACCTGACTCGAATTTAATGGTTACAACATTTAACAAAGTATAAAATATAAGGATCAATCACAGATCCATGTCAGATGTCTTAGTTGTCTAAATAACTTTATAAATATAACTACTGAAACAACTTACAATCTTTGCAATGACAACCTCAGCATCATTCTCAAATGAGAGGGCAACTTCATCCAAAATCGGGGCCAGCTTTTTGCAGTGTCCACACCAGGGTGCATAGAACTCTAATAGAACTGCAGAATAAACAAGTCTGAGACATTCGATCAATGAATTCCGAAACGTAGCCATGGATAACAACTAATGCAAGTATATCCTTTATACTGGCTTCTGATGCATAACAGATCACCATCCTTTATTGCCATCTTATTTCATGAAATAAAACTAACTTCCCTACAAAAATGATGATTAAACTCCAATGACCATTTTTATCATGTCAAACTAGATATTGTCCACCCCCATCAAGGCAAGACTCCAGTTCTTTCCAACTTTTGGTTTTGCATTTTTATGGTGTATCATCCAAATCCACTTTAACAGCAAAGAATTAACCAAACTTTGAAACAACTTGAAAGTATAACAGAAAGAATGTAATTCTCATAGACAGAGAAACCAGAAAAAGTAAACAAGTAGAAATGCAAAAACAAACAAATTACAAGTAGAACTAATTAGTGCTAGTACTGACCGTTTTTCCCAGAGTTAATAACCATGTCTTGGAAGCTGTCACCAACAACCACCTTGACAGGTTCATTGTTGACCACAGGTACAGGTTCAGATTTTATATATGGTTGCACTTTGCCGTCCTGCAATAATGTAATCTATTTAGCCGCTTTTGGAAACTCCTTAACACTAATTGCCCTTAGAAATTTTTTTTAAATAGAACCTTTTTCACAAATTTTAAAATGTAATGCACTATAAGGAAATGATTTTTATTTATTTTTATTTTTTTGATAAAAGAAGAAATTTTATTAATAGAAAAGAAAGGAGACAATAAATGGGGGGACAAGAAGTCCTCCCACAGCAGACTAAAAATCAAAAACAGAAGAGCACTTAAAAAAGTGCAGTCCTCCAATATCTACAAGGAAATGATTTACCTAGATGCAATTGGATACACAAAGATAGGGTCATTACCAGTGAAGCTGCTACTTAGAAAATTGAATAAAAACTACCAGAAGAAAAGGTTAAGCTAGTGCGACCTTGAAATCCTTCACCCATGAAACAATTTGGTCAGGCTTCACATTTGGCTTCAAATATTTTTGTCCATCAGTGGTCTGGATCATTATGAGAGGCACCTGATCATCTTGAAGTCCAAAAAACTGTTCATTCAAGTCAATGAATTGATTAACATGCGAAAATATCTTTCTTATATATATGCCAAGAAAGAGTAGAAATTACTAACCTGAAAAGCTTGTTTGCTGGCTTCAATGTCTCCCATCAAAAAAACTACTCCCTGTCTTTTGAATTGCTCAGCAACATCATGTAATTTTGATTTGAAATCATCAAAAAGATCACTGCTGAAGTTCGTAAACAACAACGCCTATCCAATCCAATATCTCTCATTACAAAATTATCGTAAATAAGATCTTATAAACTGGTAACAACTATAATAGGTTCTCCTAAAGCGATACCAGTATAATAGGAATGCATACCGCACAGTAATAGTTCAAAATACTAGCAATAAAATCAAGTATTGAGCAAGCATCAACATCAAGATGAGAATGCAAAATTCTGTCATGCACATGTTACCAACAGAACATACTGTAGTTTCCCAAGATCGTGCACAAATGAAAACAATTATAACAGATGCTTTCAATCTTACAAATAAATGTAATAGGTGAAGAAGCAGTTTATCAACGGGGCCAAGAAGAAGATAGGTAAGATGTTTGAGCAATCAATGATTCCAATCTCACTCGAATGGAAAAGTTACTGGATAAGAAACAAAGTTCAAAATAAGAAAACACTGTTTAATTCGCCTCCCAAGAAAGAAGTTCCAAATCCAAATGTCAAACATTGCAACATTCATATTCACCTTTGCATTGGGACTGTTGAAGAATTTGATAACGTAAGGATGATTGCTGGGGTCTTTGTTAAAAAGAGTCACAAGAGGAATACTTGCTTCTTCAACCAGCTTCTCTAGAGTATCGACATTGAAATCCTGGAATTATGTGGCTATAAATTAGACAACTCTTCATTTTTGTAATACGAAAATCCCTACAAATTATATAGAACTCAGAACATCTGATACAAAGTTAAGTAAGTTTTTAACCTGAAAATCTATAACCAGCTCATCAAATGGCTTAAACAACCTAACCGTAGGCCCAGACAGTGATGATTCGCTACGTGGTAAGTGTTTGGCATCCAAAGTATGACCAAACTCATACTCAGAACGCAATTTTTCAGCAAGAGCTGTGAAATTCTTGAACTTCTCTCCAGAGAATTCTGGGAAAACCCCAACCTATAAGAATTGCAAATACGTCCGTTTTAAAGTCCCACAATGTTATGGGTGAGAACGGGAAAGAAAAAAGTACCAAGGGACTTACAACAACAATCTTGTTGGCACCAATTAGGCCGTCAGCATCTTCCACAGATTTTATTTCAGTAGAAGCAGGACCACTTTGTTTCTTCAAATAAGCAACAATGCCATCTGCCTCACGAGGTCCTTTGTAATCATGAACAATCTTTCGTCCATTTCTAAAAATCTTAATGGTGGGAAAACCCTTTATCTCATATTCAGTCGCTAGAACTTTGTTATTTTCCTCATTGGCATCAACCTTTGCTAGTATGACTGGAGGATAATGGCTACTCAATATTGATGCAGCTTTCTCATACTACAAAGCAATAGACACGTCATCAGCTTCATAAAAGATAACAATATCCAAGACTATTGAGTTTGAAAATTCCTATCAGACACCTGAAGTTTGGAAGATTGATTACCTCAGGAGCGAGTTTCTTGCAGTGGCCACACCTATCAACCAATATAAAAAGATATATATTAAATATGTAAAACAAGATTTGACAATTGTAAATGTTTTGATGCGTTTAAATAATTTCTAAAGAGTTGAACACAATCAAAATCATCAAAACCGAATAAATATATTGTGGCTTGAGAGTTCATATTGCCAGTTGTCAGCACATCGTGCTTCTTATTAAATTCTTGGTCTGTGATCAAAACAATGGTCTAATCAGGAAGGTAAAAACAAAGGTTTATCAAAAAATTTGTGTGGTAACTACAGTCAAGTCCCTTGACAAGTTTGCATGAATAATGTTTCCACCAGCAGGAAAAAACAAATTCCAAGGAAAAGCATAACAAAAGTTAAAAAATAAAAAACTTCTTATTAATCATAATACCAAGTATGCGTACTCTTAAAGTATAAAACTGACATTGAGTGTAATGGAATATTGGAATGTTGTAAACCCTCTTATGATTGTTGAATTTTATTTTATTTTCCTTTTATATAAATGAAAATAATTGTTTCCTTCTCATTTCCTTTCATCTGCTCTTTCAAATTCCAAACAAAAGGATCATCAAGCAAGATACTCATTCCATCTAGCCACTCAAGACCATATCTTGAATCCTTGTTCGAACAATGCACAACCAATATGCTGCTTCAGAGGAAATATTTTCAAATCATTTACTTGCTATTTTAGACACCACACATGCTCATACGCACACCCCAAGATATGGAAACCAGCAATTATGTAAGTGGATACAGTCGGATAACTAACTACTACAGATCATTCAAATCTTAATTAATCCACACTAACTATCGCTGCCTGCCCTACTTTTTTATCCCCTACATTTTTATCCCATGAGAATGTATATGCTTATAATTAACAAAAATACAAAATTTGGCACTGAAACCCCATAGTTTGTATCATAGGCCCCATTAATTGCCAAAATTGGAAAACCTCTCCAGTCTTTCTATAATTAAGCACATCCAACAATGCTTATTTAACTGTCAAATACAAGATAATACCAAATTCAAACCCGCTATGATTTAAGCATATTTGACATCACCTTTCAAATTCAATCGAAGGCTGAAAATCTAATAAAAGGCTAACTGAAACTTTAATGAATACAAATTCAAGTATACATACTGATTTAAATATCAAAAAATCCATCCGTTCTTAAATACATGATCAATTTTGACTTTTTGAAGTCAATTTGAGATAATTATAAATCAAATACTAATATGAATTTATTTCATTTAAACATTACAATTAGGAAAATTGTAAACAATTTGGAAAAACAACAAATTACAAGAGTTATTCTTTCCAAAAGTTAAATGAATCACATCAATTTTGCATTTAAAAATCTCAAATTGACTTTGAAAAGTCAAACTTGATCTTATATATCGGAAGGGATGGAATATAATGTTAAAACGAAGTGTAATGAACAACTGAATTTATTCTTATTTTTTTCTAGTTTTCAATTTACTCTTCTATTTCTTTTCCTTTCCTTTCTCTCCCACTTTCTGAGCTCCACAGTGCCTGTTCGGGCAAAACTTATAAGTTGGTCAAACCAACTTAAAAGTTGTTTTTTGCTATTTAAGTGTTTGGTTGTGACTTAGTTTTTGACTTATAAATTAACTTACTTTTAAGAATTAACAAATTCTTACTTCTCAACAAGGTTTTAAAAGGCGCTAGGCAGGAGGCGGGCGGCCGGGGGGGCCTAGCGCCTAGGGACCTGGGCGGGGCCTAGGCGGGATTTTTTATTTTAAGCCAATTTTAATATTTTATCTTATATTTATCCAAACAAAACAATAATATAAAGGAAAACAATCTATAATAAAGATAATAAAGGACTTTACTTAAAGTTCAAACACATATCCATGTTGCTAATGTCAAAGTTCAAACAAAAACATGCAATTGTTTAAAGTTCAAACACAGACAAATAATAAAAAATAAAAACTAATAGTCCTCATCTCAATATCTCTCTATATATCTCTCTAACTCTTCTTCTCCATATCCCTCCAAGATAATGTCTCCATCGGGCTCACACTCATACTCTTCATCTCCCTCTTCTTCTGTGTCATCATCATGCAAAAAAAATTCTTCATGGAATTCTCTTACTCTAACATTTCTACTATTTCTCTTAGGCTCTAGCACGCTATCCGCTTTGGATGTTTCACCGCTTCCTAAGTAAGGCCTGAACAGTCCTCAACTTATTCATCTATTTCTACGACGTCGTTTTGTAACTTAGTTATTAAAATTAAAAAAAAAAAAAATTGCAGTCCTAAATTTTCTGCTTAGGCCTCGCCTAATTTCTCCGTTTTGCCCACCCAGTCCCGTATAATTTCCTGGAGGAATTTTTTTTTCTCCTTGGACATAGGCTAGGCGCTAGGCGGCCTAGGCGTGGCGCCAGGTGGGGGCCTAGCGCCTAGGCGGAGATTAATCGGACCTAGGCGGGGATTTTTAGAACACTGCTTCTCAAAAAATGATTTATAAGTCATTTTAAATAAGCAAGTTTGACCATATGTAATGAAAATTTTACCCTTTATTATTTTTCTAAATCACATCTTTCACCTTCTAACCTAAAAAATCTTATCTCTTCACAATTTGAAGTAACGTAAACAAACTGCTCGATCTGCTGTCTCTCTCTTGGTAAAAATCTGTCTAGCTTCAATTCCCAGCAGATCCAGGTGCTTCTCCTCTTTCTTTCTCCTTCTTTTCGCTGATTTTACATTTTGTTTGTTTAATTTCAAGTCTGTTAAGCTACATCCATCAATTACTGTAGACATCAATGTCTATACGTGATTTTACAGCAATTATGGAGATTTTTGGGTTTTTATTTTGTTCCTGTTCTAATTCTCTTTTTCAGTCTAAATACCAACTTATGTATAGATTGATCCTTGAGGCTCCTATTGAGGTCTATTCAACTTGTAATTAGTTTGCATTTTTCTTTTCTTCTTTTTTTGTTCTTTGCTTTATTCTAGTTCTCTGTTAACATGGCTAAAGACACATCTTTTGAAACAGTTATACATTAAACCTTTGAACTAATATATGTTTTAGTTACTCTTTGATAAAGCAAACAACCACAAACCAACATCTGCATTCAAAAATTCAGTGATGTAGATAAAGCTTCAATCTTTTTAATTATTATTATTATTTTGCTAAAATAGTTTTGTTTTAACTACTCAATAAACCAAATATTGGAAATTGGGTGTACAGCTAATTAGAAGTAAATTCACAAAATAGATTGATTATGTTACTATAGCATAATCCAGGGAAGTACTTCAGTGATTTAATTTCTTCAATTTTTTTAATCGTTTTGTATTTTTTTGTTTGTTAATGGCATAATATGCATTTTGGTAATGTGTGTCTCATCAGCTTCATTCATTTATGTACATAACAATAAAATGAGTAGATTATGTACATGTCTCATGTTATATTATTTTTTGGTGTTTATGAATTAGATGAAAAATGAAGGAACAAGGGGATCGGAAAAACTTCAACCAAGAGGTAGGGGGAGTCGTATGGGGAAGGGAGAGAAGCACATTGATAAATCTCAAGCACATGATGTGCAAATCGGGATAAAAATGCCCATAAACCATATGTTAGGTACTATGTGCATGAGGTAAGAAAAGGAAATAGAGTAGGATGGAGTTATATCATGACCAACTTCATATTGTGACAAACCACTGGAATCAAATGAAAGGAGATTGATTGTTGTGACAATAGTTAATGTTTAAGGAAATATGATAGGGTTGGGATACTAACAAGCAGGATGTTGATGCATCTGAAGAATGGTGGCAAAACAAAATTAAGGAACTCTCTTAAAATCTTACACAATTATTATATAGTAAGTTAGTCGTTATTAATTCTTTTCTATTATTTTTTTTCTTAGACTATATGCAGATGAACAAAGACTTCACCGAATTTTATGGAAAAAATTGCTCAATATACAACAATGAGTATTATGAGTTGTTTGCAACTGTGTTTGCTACGGGTGAAGGCATATGCGCCAAGTCAAGGGTTCACCACTCATTAATGTCTACACAAAGATAAGGAGTCGGTCATGATGATTACTTTAATGTTGATATCAAAGGAGATGAATATGGTGGTGGTATTAGTCGTGAGGATAGTGATGATCTAGTTATGGGAGATAACGGTGGTGTGGATAGTGGTGTTTACGAGTTGTTTGAGAGGCCATCAAACAGTCAATCAAATAGGTCATCAAACGAGAATCTTAATAACGATAAAAAAAAAGGTAACAACTCGAGAGCATCTCTCCAATCAAATTGATTCAATGTTAAATTCCATGTCAAACAAAAATGCAACCACAATATCATATCCTATACAAGAGTTATTCATATTGTTTTCTCTGTGTTTAGTTGTTGCTGTTGTTAAAATGGAAATGAATCATATTCTAGCACACGTGGATGAAGGGATAATCCATTTTATTAATGCTAGCTTTTTTTATAACGATCATGACAGTAAAGAAGAGTTTATAAGAAATAAAGAATTGGATATTCAAAGGTGACAGGAAGAAGACAAAGAATGGTTACAAATGTCTAAAATGGTTACTATTAGAATTTATATGTATTATGAGAGTTTTATTTGTAAGGAACCATGTTGGAATTTTTCAAGAATTGGATACATGTTGATAATAGAGATACTAAATGGTCATGAATTACGATGTTATCAATATTTTCGTTTAGATAAAAATACATTTTTACAATTGTGTAGTGATCATAGAATTTATTATGGATTGAAACCCACAAATGATAAAGTTGTGGAAGAATAAGTAGGCATGTTCTTGATGACTTTAGCACATGGGGTTGGAAATACATTGTTACAAGAAACTTTTAAATATTCGCAAGATACAATCAGTAGGCATTTTCATAAGGTGTTAAATGCAATCTTACAACTTTCTACAGACAGTATTAGACCGGTGTCAATTATAACAATGGAGCATAATATCGTGTGCCGCTAAACAACCGATATCTTCTATTTTTTGATGTATAAATGTTTCTTTTTCTCTTAACTAAAATATATATGATTTATTCATATGTTATAAAGGTTTTCTTTGCCATAGTGAATTAGAATTGTATGGGAGTAGTTGATGGAAGAAGTTCCATACATTGGAAGAAAATGTATTCATATACAAAACATAATGACAGTATGTAATTTTAACATTTGCTTTACATTTGTATGACCTAAATGGGAGGGTAATACTCATGACACTCGTATATTCATACAAACACTTATAAGGGAAGAACTCAAATTAGTTGGTGGTATGGTATCATATTTTTTTATTTTATTTGTTTAATTTGATGTAACATAATTTACTAATTAAATTATCTTCTTGTATATTTTAAAATAAATATTATGTTGTTGATTGGGTTACCTAAATACAAAATGCTACATGGCTTTTATACATGACAATTTATGAGGTATCGCCTCCCAGATTTTCGTCTATGGTAGAACAAAAGAGGAACGTTCACCAAAAATAGTTAAAGAGAAGTTTAATTATTTACATTCTTTTATAAGAAATATTATTGAATGTACAATAATATTTAATTATTTACAATTTATTTGGAGTGTAGAAGGCAAGATGGGCTATTTTGCATGATATGCCATGTTTCTCAATCGAGAGAAAGAAATATTGTTATTGCATAAGTGACCATCCACAACTACATAAGAAAGAAATCTAGTTCAGACAATGCATTTTAAGTAGCTGATAAGAAATGATATCGTACCCAAGATGTCATTAGTGGTGGTGATGACAATGGTGTATACTAAGGTGGTTCTATTCCGATTGATGATGGTTTAATTATTCAGGCAATGAGAGATAATATTGCCCTAAAATTTTGAACTTGGATTGTAGTTGATATGTTTAGAAAATCTATTTAATATTTTATTTAATGAAAAAATGGTGATTCTTATACAACTTTTTATTAATGTTATTTTCAATAATATTCACAATTTATTTTAATTTGTAAGTCATTATTAGCCAAACAACTTCACAACTTGTTTTAACTTAATATTTAACTTTTATAAGTTAAATTGGTGTCGAACGCTTGTACTTAGAAGTCACAACTTAAAATGACTTATAAGTCATTTTAAATTTAAACTTACAAGTAATTTTAAAATAAGTTGTTGGCAAAGGTACCAAGGAATTTTACAGTAATTTATTTCCTTTTCAACAAAACTAAGGAAAAACCCCTTATAGTTGGCACGTTTTACTTATTACAGCATTAAACTTTTAAAAATTGAAATTATCCCATTGAACTAATTAAAATTTTGAAATTAATCCATTCCGTCAAATTATTTGGATGTTGGTTAACTTATTACCTACATGGCTACGTGAAAAAAAAATGAAATTAGAACGTAATGACATGGAATTGAGGTGGCTGACAAGGAAGAATTAAAAAAAACAAAAACTTTTGATTTTTTGCTCTCTTTCTTCCCAGATTCCCAATTCCATTCAAAGCTTGCAGAAGAGAAACAAATGGAAGAAGACCAAAAGATGCAAGTTGTCTAATATCCTTTGCCCATGGCACACCGTCCGTATTTCTTGCCAGAACAGCCATACTTTCCGATCCAAAATATGGGTTTGCTTCAATCAACACCAGGGTAATTTTCTTTCTTTCTTCTTTAATTTTTCTCTCTCTCTCTCTCTTATTTATGTTCGTTCCTAATCTGGGTTTAAAGCCTTCATCTCACCATTTTCTACCACTCAGAACCTAGATCTATGATCTTCTTCCTCATATTTCTATATAATTAATTTGGGAAAAAGTTAGGTTTTCAATTTGGGATGAATGATTTCAAATGATTTCAAGGAAGGATAACCACTACCCTGCCAATAAACCCTTGATATTATCCAATCTTGATTCTCTCGATCATATCCTCATAGAGATTAACTAGCTGAAAACAGATAAGGCTACTTGATTTAAACAACACAAATCTCAAAGCTTATTCTTTAGAGGTTCAAATAGGGACCTTGGAATGCAAATGGGTGAAGACTGAGATCTACAATAACATAAATTTGTAAAAGATGGGTGGTTCATTTGATTTCAGATTTGACCGGAGGCCGGGTAAATGAAAGGCAGTAGCTATGGAATTTAACTGAGGCTATAACTACTGGAAAGAAAAATAAGAAACTGCTTGGGTAGTGATGAAAGTAATGTATGATGCTAATTTGGGGAAAAATTAGGACTTCGGGCCTGTTCGAGAATGACTTTTTTTTTTATTTAAAGTTAAAATTTTAGTAGATTTATAAGTTAAAATTTTAGTAGATTTATAAGTAAAAGTGTTCGGTAAAATTTTTACTTATAAGTCGGGAATTATAAGTAATAGTTGTGGATGTGTTCGGCTAATCATGACTTATAAGTTAAGTAAAATGTAAAGATTACTAAAATGTCCTTTAGTAAGAAGAAGGAAAAAAAAACAAGGAGGGACAGTTTTGTCATTTCATTAGAGTTGACCAACTTAAAAAAATGACTTATAAGTCATTTTTTTTAAGTTCAAAAAACTTACTTATTTTTTTTGACTTTTTTTTCGACTTATAAGTTAAAAAAAAAGCTATTCCCGAACATCACTTTTGACTTAACAACTTATAAGTTGGGTTGACCAACTTATAAGTTGTTCCCGAACACCCCCTTCATCCCACCATCTTCAACTACTAGAAAAACCTAGATTTATAATCTTCTTATTCTTTTTTTCCTTTTTGTTCTTTTGGAATAATGCAGATCGATGGTGCCGCGGATTCCGGCGATGCATATTCGGTGATGACGATGAGGATGAATGCTTTTATAAAATGGGATACAATTTTAGGATTTTATAGGTCGGAATCGAAGGAATAAATTTAGGGGCTATTGATATTATTAGTATCAGCTGTTGATACCATGGCACTGGATTTTGCTGGTGTTGTTGTATCCCTGAAGGTATATGACATTGTTGCTACCAGCATGCTTTTTTGTACTCCAATATATATATGTATGAAATTATATATAGTGAAAAGCTAAAAAAGCTCGAGTCTTTAATGTGATAATGGCCTAAAGGGGTGTTCTGTATCTGGGTTTTTAGCTTTTTAGAGAGAGAGAGATGGGTTTATCAAGAAGAAGAGAGAAAGAGAAGAAGAGGAAAAGGATGACAAATTTGTATTTTTTTTGTTGTAATTTTCAAGTTTATTTTAATTTTATTTGTTTTAAAAAAATTGTTATTTTGTTTTGAATTTTTTATTTGTATTTTTAAAAATTAATTTTTATTTTATTTTATATTTTAAAATTTATTATTTTATTTAAATTCTTTTATAGTAAATTTTAAGTTTATTTTAATTTTATTTGTATTTTTTAAAATTAATTTTAATTTTATTTTATATTTTAAAAATTATTATTTTATATAACTTCTTTTATTGTAAATTTTTAAGTTTATTTTAATTTTATTTGTATTTTTTAAATTTTGATTTAATTTTTTTTTGTACTTTAAAATTTTTATTTTAAAAACACAATAGGAGAGATTATATTTCTAATATATACAGAGAGAGAGAGAATGAAAGAAGAAAAAAAAAATCATTATAAAAGCCTGTCATTATTGTCTAGTTAGATCGGCCAAGTCATAATTTCTCTCTCTTTTATTTTCCTTTTTCCTGCCACGTCAATATATATATATATTTTGCTGCCAGGTATGAAAAAAAATTGAAGTAAGCCATCCAATTTTTTTAACAGAATTGTGCAATTTTATTATTTTAATTAATTTAATAAATTAAAATTTAAGTCATGTAATAAGTAGGGAGTGCCAAGTATAGTGGGAAATCATTAGTTTTGCCTTTTCCGTTTCCTATCCTCCCCTCATTCTTTCCTACTTACTAGTTCTAAACAGAGCTTGATTTAAAGTAAAGTGAAAAGCACATCGAGATCTTTAAATCCAGCACAATAAAGAGTTGAAACAGAACAAGCAAAATTCATATCAACAAATTTACACAATAACAATTGATTACTCAACAAAAATTTATCCCAAAACTAAAATCAAACAATATTTACCATGGAGCGTAGAATTCGACGACCACGAAATCGTGTTTGCCAACAGTTTCATTGAAGTTGGAGTGATCTAGAGTCAGAACGAACTCTTTTTCCGCATAAATCTCTGCAGAAGAAAGAGCAGTAAGAGAAAAAACTAACAAAAGCGAAACCCTAGACGCCATATTTTTTCGAATTATTTGGAGTCTATATGAGTTGTGAACGGGGTGAAAATGAGAGTAGAGAGAAAGAGACGAACAGGGAAGTGTTCCCGTGAGCAATTGGGTAACAATTATATATACTACTCTCTCTGTCGCACGCCATACACGTGGAAAAATTAAAATACTTAAATAAATCCTAAAAAAACAGATGAGAAAAATGAGATTAAAATGAAACATACCAACGTAAAATGAGATTAAGTTCTCCAATTGATATTTTATGTATTTTCATAAAATAAAAAAAATGATTGATAAAAATATCGATTTTTTTGAATAAGCTTACAAACACAAACGTTCATCTCATCATTAAAAAGTAACTGACAAAAAAATTTGTGTCAGATTTCTCTTTTTAATGATAAAATAAGAATTTATATTTAAATTTGTATTTAGTGTTTATAATGTAGACTTATTTATATTTTTTAATAAAAATATCATTCTTCTATTTTTTTTTTCTATCGGAAATTCTCTCATTCCTTTTATCAAATCTAATGATACCAATCGGACTTTATTCACATGGTAGAACTATTTATTGAAGAATAATATTACATATATAATAATTAAACATAATATTAAATATTACATTTATTTTAATTATTAAAAAATAGAGTTTAATATAAATTTTTATATCAGATCTCATTTTTTAATAATTAAAATTAATATGGTGTTTAATATTATTTTTTATTATTATGTTTATAAATTTATTCTTTGTCGAATTAAGCTTATTAGAATTTGAGGTCTTTATTTTTGGCGAGTAAGAATTGTTGTAGTTGCGAAAGCAGCGGAGCCGACACGTAGGCTCACCAGTAGTATCTGCCACGTCATAAAGAGTAAATTGCGTTTCGTCTTAGTAATTAGTAATGATGAATAAGCAGCGAGGCCACCGGAGAAAGGATTTCTTAGACAATTAACTTTGGTTATGCTTATTGTCATGGACAAGATTTATTTTAGAGGATATTTGTTACAAGTCAGGTAATATAACCATTAAAATTTTAAAAAAAAATTAGTCATATTTTATTATTTCTTTTGGAAATTTATTTTATTATTGGTGATAGTAGTTGCGAGAGTTTGATACGAATTTAAGATTGCTTGGTATAATTTTTTTTAATATTCAACTTTTACTAAAATGTCTCATATATTAATTTATATTAAATAATTCATTAATGATTTTTTGTCAAATAAAATTAAATTTCCAAAATACTGTCTAATTAGTTAATTCAATAGTATTTAATAAAATATATATATAATTTTATTACTTTTGTAAAATATTTTCTCCATTCCATATTATTTGATTATTGTTGATTTTTTAAATTCAATTTAAGATATTTTTAAATTTAAATTGACATAGATTATTTTTATTTTAATCAATACAATGATGAATATTATAAACTATCTAAAAAGTATTACTCATTATAAATTTTACTATTTTATAATTTTTAATAAGTCATCTCAATTTTAAATTTAAAAATATCTCAAATTGACTTTCAAAGTCAATAATGATTATATAATTTAGAATAGAGAGTAATAACTTATAATATATTCAATTATTATACATAAATAATGATTAATTAATTAAGTCAATTAAAGCACAAATTATTAAACTTATAATTAGAACATTTATATCCAGCTTATTAAAATAACTAAGATTGTGTTTGATATACAAGTATTTGCTTGCTAATTTTTTTATAATTATGTGTAAATAAAGATATTTGTGTCCAGTTTAGTAAAATATAATAGGTACTCTTATCTGTAAAAAGATCTTAAGATGACCAAGATGTGATAATTTAATATTACCATATATTTTTTGGTTATCCGAATACCTAATTCAAGTTAAAATATCGAAATTTTATCAGGTATATGATTATCAGGAATATAAGATTACCAATATAAAAAACAAAAATTATTAGGATGACCGACTTACCTTATCGAATATTTAAGATTATCATTTCAGATGACTTGTAACAAACGTCCACTTAATATATTATATTTTTCTTGATTAAGATATATTTGTTAATGTAATTAACTTATTTATTTTTATCTAAACACGCGTACTATGAAAATATAATAATTTTATAGACAATTTTTAATATATTACATAATGGTAGAGGGGGATGGTGACATCCTCCTTGAGGTTATGTCACAATTTTGTTTTCCTTTTGCCCTTGTAAGTTCAGTTGTTTGATAATTTTTGTCATTTTTAATTCATTTTTTATTTTTATTCTCTAAATTTTTAAAAAATATTATTATATTTTTACAATAATTATGCATGTATAAAAAACTGATAATATAAATAACCTAGCAAACTTTTCATTAGTCTCCCCTAAATTTCGCTCGTCAATTTATGCCAATGTTAGGCTAAGCTCATTATTCATTATTGCATTCCTCAATTATGCGAACCCCTACATTCTCACACCTAGCATACTTCAGTAAACGGTGAAAAAACATGAGATTGATATTACCTTACTTGTTTCAATATTATTTTGGTAATTTTGGTAACAAAAGATTCAGTTACAAAAAGAAAATACAAAATTATGTGTGCAATAATAATTGGTTATAATCATTGAACTAATCCATGTATGATGAAATGTCAACAAATTATAATCTAATACATTATTTTGTATCATTTTTTTGTAAATATATTTTGTCATCGTAATATTACTCAACATATCTAGGGCTCAACATATTTAGGGAAGAGATTTTTGCATGAAAATACGTTTTGCATAAAAATATGATATTTACACATAAGCCTTTATCATATGAATGTATGAAAATACGTTTTGCATAAAAATATGATATTTACACATAAGCCTTTATCATATAAATATATGTTTCAGTCACTATTTATGTAAGAGAAATCATCGGAAAATATTATATTTTCAAGTGAAAATATCAGTTTTCTTTATGTAAGATCGAGTTTCAACTTTCAAATAGAAAATAATTTTGATCTTTACTTACAAATCCAACCGCGGATGCAAAAAGCATGCAAGACTAGTAAATTTTTAACTCTCATTTTCAAAATTGGAGTTTCTCATGGTACATCAATGTCAATCATTCACCAACGAACAAATTAACCAGTTTCTGTACAAAACACTACCCATCTACTCTAGGGCCCTGTAGCATAACCGGAAACTAGAAGAAGAAATAAATCAAACCGTCATCACACTCGGTATAATCTATAACTTTTCATTTTTTGCTTGTCTTCAAGTTTTCGAGAAGTGCTTCTGCTAAGTGCAACTTTTCAACATCTTCTAAGCTCTGCTCTCTACATTGAACGTTGACTAATCTGAGCATCTGCAAAATTCTCTTTCTCTACATTGCCTGCAGCTTTTTTTCATAATAATCGGACTTCATCTACGAGCGCTGTCCAGCATTTTGTAACCTTACTTGCTCGTGAGCTTTCAAAGCCTCCGAGGTGAAGTTCTCAAGAGCCTTGAATATTGGAACTAAACCTCCTTGTAAACTACTAGAAGCTGCATCATTCACTAATATCATAGCATCCTTGTGCCTTGCTCTCTCTTCCTCCAATCTCTTTCTTAGCACATTTAAGTCCACTTTTAGATCATGATGTGCTGAAACCCCACTTTCTGAGGCAACCGTCGTTTTGTCTGACACTGAATTTTGATTGCGCTCCAGTTTTCCCTTCTCAACACGGAGCATTTTCATACGTTTATCAAAATCTTTTGTAAGGTACTCTGCTTTGAGCCTATGACGTAGCTCTTCATCTTGCCTCTCCCACAACTGTTGCAAGTTTGAAGCAAAATGATGCATTGCATTTGCAACCCCTGCTTCCTTAATCTCTTCCATTGCTTGGTGCCAATCACTGGCTAGTATAAAAATAGGAGGGGCTCCAATCTGCCCTGGGGAGAAGGGTACAAGTCCATCAGGGGTTTCTTCTGGTTCATGATGAAGGCACCGCAGAAGCCACCCATTCAAGGACTCAACATAGGACTTCTGGGCTTTAATCCAATCATCAAAATAACAGCACCAAGTACGGAGCTCCGTTTCAAGTTCAAGAGTGGCTCTCAACCTTGAATCTCTTCGAAATCCAGTGTTTGCTCTCAAAGTTCGAGTTTTACTCTCCATGATGGCTTGAAACTGCTTTTGGTGACACTTGAGCATGAGTTTCCACATTCTTATCAAGCTGCAAGTCAACCAAATAAAACAATCAAATAACAGAGTGCAATCATATAGTATGACAAAATAATATTGATACAAGAAGAAATTCAGCTGTCCACCTTTTTTTTCCTTTTTCTGATAAATAAGTGATTCAATTACCTTCCATAACACAATGACATTTCACAAAACATTATACAGATATGGAAGAACATTATGACACAGAATTTGCTCAAGTGAAATAAAATCATTCACTCCTTACTTCAATCATTTAAAGCGACTGTAGTTAACAGAGAGATCCCATACAAAAAAAATCCTGCAATAAAATTTCACTTGTTTCACATCCCTTATTTCATACTAACTTCATATCCTCTCTGAGAAGGGCCAATTTGGGTTTCTAGAGTTTTTTTTTTGTCTTTAATTTTTCTTACAGAGGCCCGGGAGGGGAGGCGCACGGGGGTTACTGATATCTAACACACCTAAAAATGCCAACTTACCAAATCAACATATACTAGTAATATTTTTGTCATCCTTTTCTTTCAGAAAGAAACAGTGACCAAAGAAACTAAAAATAACTATAATATTACACACATGATATTAAAAAACCACCGGCTATTAGGTTGAATCCCTCCTCCAAATCAGAGGTACAGGTTGCATCAGGTGTGTGCGTTTTTGCGTGTGTGAGAGCAATATCATAACTAAAAGTATCATCTAGAGCACGTTCACAGTTCATACCTATGAATCAATTTGGTGATCTGGGGTTGCAATTTTTCATCCCTCAATTTGTGAATCCTGCTCGATATGGAGTCAATACCTCTGACACAAACATTAAGCTTCGTGAGCAAATTTCTAATAGATGCCTCTGTAGCATTAATTTTGCTAGCCTCAGCTCCATTTTCATCTAAAGCTTTTAGCTTTTTGCACATCTTTTCATAAATAAGCCTCAGCCTTTCTTCACCCTAGATTGGAGGAATCAAATTAACAAGACACCATAAGGATAAAACCTATCTCAAAGTGTTGAAATGGTACATCAAAATTCACAAATTTAGTTCAAGCATTGAATAGCAAAATACCATGATATGTTGAAACATACTGTGACCAGTTAACTCTTTTTCTAAATGTGATGATACCGTACTAGATCATTTCCACCATTATTGACTATCAGGGGGATCAAGGTGGTAAGCATTTTGTGCAGTCTTGGAAAAATAAGTGTTTCCATTTTCTCTTGCAATTAAACAATTTATAACTTATAAGCAACAGCATAACTTAATCAAAAACATAATTACATTATGGTTTGAACAACAATAAAGCATCAAACTCTTCTCTTGACCATGCATTCTGGTTTTCCTCATCTTTCCCCAATATCTGAAGCAAACCTTCAATTAATCAATTATACAAGATCTCTGCTTCTGAGATCAGACATCCATATCAACTATGATTAAATTACTTGCGTGAAAGATTTAATACTCCACCAGACAACATCTACAAATATAAGCGTAAAAATTTACAGTTCAGTAATGAAATCTAATATTCATCATTAAATGGTTTATTCCTGATCCAATGACAGCAAAAAAATATACTCCCTCAGCCCCAAATTGAATGCCATAGTTTTGAACTTGTGGGTATGTGTTTGGGACAGATTTTAAGGCGTGTAGAAAACAGATATATTACCATATTATTATATTTGTATAGTATATTATATTATCTATCTATCTTAAGGCTATAAGAATATAATGTATAAACGTGTATACTATACATCTTAATTTCATGTGGAACAGACCCAATACCTACCAAGCAGACAAAATCAGTCTTGAATCAGCATAAGAATCAAATGGAACTATAAGAATTATTGAAATGGTTAAGGGCAGTCAAAAAACAGCTAAACGACCTAACAGGTCACCAGTTTAAAGCACATAGCACTGCTTTTCCAGATACTCCATAGTAACGAAGAACAAAGCATGAAAAGTATTTTATAAACTAAAGTGATTCTTAACTTCCACTGAATTCAATCAAAAAGCTAGAAGATGAGGTACATTATGTGTTTTAAATCAATTTTAACAAACCTTTCTGCAACTGACTTGAAAAATTATCATGGTTTTACCTGATAGTAGAAGTCTTGGATTTTTCAATAAACTAACATCAGTTTCCTCCAGGCTCTAACTTACATTGCTAAGGCTCAGAGTGGAGTACAAGATGGTTTCAAATTTAGCAGAGCTCTTTGCAGCTCATTTAAGAACTTGCACAGTTAACTCATATTAGTAGTCCAATTATCAAATCCCAATACCCTCCAATCATTAAAAGAAATATGTTTTTGGAAAAAGAACTCTACCTCAGCGATACGAAGAACGTGCTCAAGTGAAATTCAAAAATTACAAGGGGAAAAAAACTACTATTAGAATGTTATTTTCATTAACAATTAACACTATGCTAACCCATTAGTTACAAGATTCAGCTATTTAAGTGATCATTCATAACCATCAACACCTACCTACTTCCTGATGGATCCCATTAACATTATTGTATCTACAAGTCGAGTTAAATTCCTGTCACATGAAAAGATAAAACAACTTGACGACAGATATATAGTATTCATGGAGACATATGTATGTTTTTCTGCACATCAAGGAAAACTACAGTTTATAAAATTTAAGTACTTAACTATACTGTGGTTATATAAAAAGCAGAGTCTTCATTATACCTTAACTTCCTTATAAAGCTTTTTCTCCCATGCATAGAGCTCTTCCAAAATAGTTGAGATGTTACCATAATCAATAGGAATGTCCTTTCCAGAGTCCTCATAGTAGGATCTTGCCAGCTTCATTGTTCTAGAATCTACTCCTAGTGACTGCCTTGATGGACGGTGTGAAGGTACTGCTGGAGGTGCTTTAAGACGCAAAATCTTGGAGATGGCCACTACATGAAGATAAATAATTTCAATAAATAGTAAGGTAAGCAATTACTTACAGAGATTATCATATCTTGTCCTTCACCAAGGTAGTCATATTGACTTACTGGGAAAAAAACAGTTAATCCATTTAGCTTTGTTCTTATGACAATTTAAAGCCCATGGAAATTAATAAATCACAACATTTTCAAGATTCAACAATCCCATGATATTATCCTCAAAAGTAAAGCTTTTGAGTATAGAAGGATATAGAAACTAAAAACCGAATCTTAATTTCAGGGGAAAAAAAGATAACATGCTTGAACAAATCTTTTTCATCAACAAATAAATAACTTATGGTGAACTTTTAATATTAGCCAAGAAGAGTCTTGTGGGAACCAACTTGAAGCACCTTAATATGAAGAAGATGCACGCTAGAGAAATACGACCTCGTAATAGTGAAGTTCTAGTAATTTTTATTAAAGGAGTTCTTATGACCATTGCTGAAAATGGTTACAAATAACTTAACTTAGCACGATACAGTCTACTTTGTACAACTCCCTTATATATTTAAGGCTAAAGCTCCTGAGCATATTACTAAGCTCTTACGCATATACTACGTCCTTCTCTTTTCTTCTTTTTCTTTCTTTGTTTTTTTTAGGGAGGGGGGGTGATGAGGTAAGGGGGTAGGAATGTAAATTGTCAAAAAGATTATTAGGACCATTATAGCTATTAGTCTATTACCCTAGTTAAATTGAACGAATATATACAGGCTCTAGCTATAGGTTTACATTTATTTAAAAGCTTAATCACAAGATCAAAGATGGCGGCAAAGCAGTTTTAATTTCACCAGCACATGATGACAACTAATCAAAAAGTTCGGTATTTTATTTTTCCTCAATTTCTCCAAGAACTACATTAATTTGACCTCCAATTAGACTTGAACATTGTACCTGTCTTTACCCTTCAATACCACAAACTTATTAGAGCAATAGACAATAGTAATTACCAAGTTCTCAATATGATACTTGTTTAACTAATGTCATAAAAGAAATGAATTCTTAATCGAAAATTGAAATGAGGCTGATTTCAATCTGAATCAATCTAATTGATCTCATAGATAACAAAAATAGTGACGTTAATACAATAGGAAAAAACAGACGAACAATTTAAACAAGAACACAGCAATGCACAAAAAAATACTTGAAATTACACCTTTAAGTACAGTGACCTTGGGCAGATAAGGTAGTTTCCCCACCTCAAGCATCAAAGCAACCTCTTTCCCGTAATTAGAAGCCATCTCAAATTCATTCCTAATTTCGCTAACAACCTCCAGAATATCATGAGTACCATGAGTGGATAATGTCGTCATGATACTCCTCTTTGAGGATTCAACTTCATGACCTGAAACCTCTTCTACCTCAAAAGACACCCCTTTCTTCTGCACATAACTATCAACTGAGCTCTTTGAGAGAATGGTATCGGGACTGCTTTTCTCCTCTTTCACATAAACTGACTGTTTTGCCTCACTGTTTTGTGATGGTCCTGCCTTTTCAGTGCCCTCACTATGTTCTGATGGCATTGCCTTTGTATTTCCCTTACTACTATGTGATGGTACCGCCCTTGAACTGTCCTCACTACGATGAGATGGTTCCTTCCTTGGACTTCCCTCACTACCTTGTGGTCGTATGGTACTTGAACTGCCCTCCTTTTGTGGTGGATATGATGGCATTACCTTATAAATGCTCTCTCCAAAATTTCTCCTTATATTTTCATTCACTTTCTTCCCCTTGTGACCTTCAACAGAGATCTCATTCTCTGTTTCTTCTTCCAAATCAGGAATCCCCTCCCTCTCCCTCACCACATTCGAATCTGGACTACTAGCAATAGACCCATACCCATATGCACTCTGAGAATAATAAGTAGGATAACCATTATCATACCCATCAAAAGGGTTAAGGAAATCCCAACCGGAACCACTTGGAGGAGGAGGTGGAGGCGGCCCAGCCGGAGGACTTGGTCGCCTATTCTTGGGAAGCTCTTGACGTGGTGTACTCATCGGAAACCCAAAGAACCCTCCACTCTCATTTGAGTAACTCGAGTAGGAATTGGAATAAGCATATGGTTCCTCCCCATGAATTACAGTACGAACAGCTGGTCCAGACCTCTTCATATAATATGCATATGAATTCGAATTCCCTCCATAAGGTCCCCAGTCTGTTTGATCAGCTTGATCTACTACATTCATTCCATAAGGTGGATCAACTACATTCATTCCATAATGTCTCCAATCTGTTTGAGGGGGTGGATTCATTCCATAGCCATAAGGCCCCCAAGCTGATTGAGGAGGTGCATTCAAATTCCCCCCATAACTGTAAGGCTCCCGAGCTGTTTGATGAGGTGGGTAAACCTCTTGAGGAACAATTTCAGGACTATCATCTACACGAATATGACCAGAAGATGAACCCAATTCAGAATCAGAACTCGAAGATAAATGCAAATGTGAATCATGTATATCCCCAAAATCATCCTCTGAATGACCATGAGAAATCGAACCTGAATTCAAACTCGAAGAACTCTTGTTATTACCAGCATCAATATTTCTAGTAGTACTATTTATATTCTTCTTCATGCCCTTTTTTCCTTCATAAGAAGGTAAACTAAGTACAGGGGAGTCCAAAGGGGACCCATTTACAAACTCTTCATCAACAAACCGGAAAAGCGCTTCGCCCACATCTTTCAATGAACGAAAATACAATATATGGGCAGAGGACAGAGAATACCGGTGCTCGGCGGCCGCTCTGAGTAGCTCTTTCCTCTCTCTACAACGTATCACTAATGGCAAATCATCAACTTTTGACCCTCCACAGCCCATATCAATTAACACGACCAAGCAAAACCCTGACCCAAACCCTAATCCTAATTCATTGAACCACAACAAAAACAAAGCAACCATCTTATTACCTGTCCGTACAGTTGCAGAACTGGATCAAGCATTGTGACTATAAATTCAAATTTCCAGATAAGTGAACAGGAATCAATTCAAAACAAAACCCAGAGAGAGAAAAACAAAAGTATTCCAATATAAGGTGAAATTAGTAGAATGAGAAGATGCCTTTAGAGAGAAAATTGAAGAAGTAGAAGTGGCAATGCTAAATGGGTGAAATCTAACCGTTGGGATGGGGAAATTGGCTCGTTACCATCCATGCGATGAAGGACAGAGAAAGGGAATCGATCGGAATTTGAAATTATTGTTTTCTGAAATTGATTTTTTTTGGGTGTGATTTTAGCAATAAAAAAGTGCAGGGTTTTGAGATGTGTGTGATGTTAGAGGAGAAGAAGACTGACAATGTGAATAGAAAATGAATGGGGGTTTTGATTATTGGGGATTTGTGTTTTGTTTTGTTGTGGATTTGAATTCAATTGAATAAGATTGTTTTTGGGTTTCGGTGAGAGGGAGAATATGGGGTCTAATTGTCAGGGTTTTTGGCAGAAGAAGAAGGGAAGGGTATTGGAACCCAACACTAAGGTAAAAATGGAGGATGCATGATTAACTTTGACCTACTTTTGTAGTATCATCATCATCACCTTCATCATGATCACCATATTTATTTCTACTCTGCATTCTCTATCTAACTGTGCTGGAATTTTGCCGCCTGATCCTACTGGTAATAATGGGTTCGTATATATGGGCCCAGTTTTCGTAGCTAATTTTATTAACTTCTTATTTTATTTTTGGGTCCTTTTAGCATGTGTCGCGTAAAAAACAAAGATAAATTTTATTTATTTATACACTTACACAAAATTCAATAATGTCCACTAATATATTATTTTTTTATATATTAAATTCAATGCAAATACATAAATAAATATTATTATGCATTATTTTAATGTGCCTTTAGGACACATTCTAAGAAAATCCTTTATTTTTATATAAATTTCTCTATCCACTGCGAAAGTTGGAAAAGATTGAATTTAATTTTACTATCTTTATAATTGTCTTATCAGATAAGTTTTAAATATAATATATTTAAATAATAATATTTATAATTATAATAATTTATTTAATTTTAAATAAAATTATTATAATATGGCATTTTAATTTACTAATTAGATTGTAAAAAAATACGCGTCTTTCATACAACAGGACAAAATTTATATCAATATATATAATAAATAAAATAAAATAATCGTTCAACTCTATTTTTTAAGAGTAGTTGTTTAACTTTATTTTTTAGGAGTGATCCCTAAACTTTAACAATAATAAATTCTCTAACTATAAATAAAATTGTATTTAACGCTAATAAAAAAAATTTATTTCACCAATTTATCTATATATAAAATAAATATAACAAAATCATCGTTTAATCTTAAATTTTAAGAGTGACCCATCATTACTGAAATTTAACAATAAATTTTAATTATAAATAAAATCTATATATATAATAATTAGTATAAAAGAGTCTCTAAACCATAAAACTTGAGACTGGTCCTATAACCCTAAAATGTTGTAATAGAAAATAAACTTTAGTAAACAAAATTAATTTTTTCATCTGTTATTTAATTTTTAAATCTTTTTATCTACATTCTTACTATCATAATTATCTATTTACCACTATTTCTTATTCCTATACATTTTCTAATTTAGTTGGTATTCTTTAAAATTCATATTATTGATAACAATAATATTTTATTATATAATAAATTTTTATTATTAAATTATATAAGTATAATTACATGAGTTTAATTAAGATTTTATTATTACATAAATAGATGAATATAGGAATATAAAAACAAATAAATCATTTTAAAGAGGAATATTATCATTTACGTTATATAACTAGAAAAATTATTATTCTAGATTACCAAATTTATTTAATTTTTCATCAATAATTAGTTATACATTATTAGCTATAGAAGAAAATATTTTATTTATATAAAAATCATTGTACACAATATTAATATATTAGTATAGTATTATATAAAAAATATAAATAATACAATAATTTTATAACAAAATAAAATATGTGCTTTGCACGAAATTATGAGATAGTTAGTAATAATAATGTTTTTTGTATTTGTATTGACCCCATTACAAATTCTAATTTCTGACTTTGATAGTGAAATCATATTTTTTTGAATATAGTTGATTCAAGCGAACATGTTATTGATACATATTAATCTAGAAGGATTTTTGTGTGTAATTTGGTGTGTTAGACAAGACTCCCTCTATTTTAATATATTAGCCGTTTTAGGAATATTATTATTATTATTATTTTGTTTCAATATACTAGTCGTTCTCTCGTATCTAAGATATAAAGTTATTTACATTCCTATGATCCCTCTAATTTTTCTCTTTTTTCCAAGGACATTTATTTTTATAAAATACTACTATTCTCTTTTCTCTCTCTTATTTAATGTTTTCCAATAAAAATATAAAAGGATAAATATAAAAATTAAGATCTATATTAATTGTAAAATAATAACATTTTTAATACGTGTGTTTTATGTTATAATCACTAATAAATTGGAATAGAGGGAGTACTATTTATAATAAAGTAGAGTAAGTTGAATGAGTTAAATTATATTAATTATGTTCATGAATCATGAAAACTAATGCAGAAGATCAAGGGTCATCAGATGTATATATCAATCATTAATTGATATATTAAAATCGTTGTTCGATGCTTAGTGATAAATGACATATTGTATTTTTAATAATAAATGTATATTAAAATTTTGTGAAAAACTTAAATTTTGAGATGTTGGGTTAACTTTTAAAAATACCAAAATCTATGTAACCTATAGGTAGGGAGAAAAAAAGAAGAAGGGCTATTGAGTCACCAAGCTTGAATTGCTGAGTTGACTTGAAATCAATTAAAATGACTCGGTGTTTGTGTTGTTATATTTTGGCATTGATTTTTTTTTATTTGATTTAGTTTAAAATTTAATTTAATTTTCTTCTTTTTTGTTTTGTAATTAGTTATGCAAACTTTGGTATTTTCGAAATTTAATTTGATCCCGTGTTAATTTTTTTATTTTTTTTTAAATTAGTTGCTAAATATTTGTACTAGAGATTAGATTTGAAAAATTAACTATAATTCATTTTTTTTTTTAAATTATGTTATTGGTAATGACTAATGAAGAATGAAGAAAACGACTAAATAACCCTTTATCGATTGAATTGAATAACTCAAAATAAAAATATAAATTATATCATTATCCCTTACAACAATTGGCAATTAAGGATAATATAAAAAGATAATTAAAATTATAGTAAGTTTAGCTTATTAATTATCTTTTTAGATTTCATTTAAGTTTTAATTATTACAATAATAAAAACACGTGCGTGGTAAACTAGTGAAAATGATGTGGATGGAAAGGGGATTGTTGACGTTACGCAGAGGGTCCTTGCAAATGGGAAAGAGGAAGGTACGAGATCGGATGACCAAATCCTTAATTTAAATCGTTTAGTTGGGCTAATACTGACCAGAAAATTGGGTTTAAGGGCCCACATAACACCAACCTTAACTTTGTTGGGATATTTAATAGTGTGGTTTAAAAGCCTTTTGCCTTTTTTGGGACGTCTGTCCCAAAAAAATCAGTTCATGTATTTTCTTTTAAGTTGTTATATTTAATAAACCTTTAATTTTAAAATTGATTAATATGCAATTTTTTTCAGATGTTTTAGTTATATAATAAAGGACTAAAATACAATTTGTAGTGTCGTTGTCTTGTTGAAATTTATACTTTAAAGTTTAAAACGTACCTAAGTGCAACTAAAAATTATTTTTTGCTAAATAAAATGCATGCTCCGAGGTTTAAACTAGTCAAAATGCATCTCATATTTATTTTCCGTTAAATAAAATGCACCCTCACTTTTGACTGGATAAAACCTCGTAAAGAACTTTAGGATACACTTAAATACGTTTTAAATGGTACAAATCTTAACAATCCTACAAGTTTTGAAATCCAATCTGTATTTTAGTATATAATAAAGTCATGACCTCCCAAAGGTAAGTCAAAATATGGTATTTACAAATTATATTGTTACTAAAATTTTTAATGAAAATTCTAGATTAAAAATGCAAAATTATCACTTCAATTTAAATTATTTAGTTTTTATGATTGCCAAACTCCATCTTTTAACTATACCTTTTCTCCCAATGTACGTAATCAGCATAAGCTGAAAATAAATTACATGTGTAAGTTTCTAAAGCTATTAAATTATGCACATGCATAAATTTTTATTCTAAGAATGAAACACAATGAGGACAAGTTGTCGTCTACTTGTTAACATGATCATTCTCATAAAGGTCTTTAGGGGTTGGGCCGTTGGGTAAAGTTTCTTTGGGCTCGGAAACCTGAACAAACCCAAGCTTAGTTCAAACATTCTCTGGGCTTGGGCGAAATTATTGAGTCCAAACAAAAAATAATACGACTGGACAAAGTCTTGTAAAATCCAAATTCGGCAAATGTGTGAATAATTAATTAATAAATGATTGTAAACACTTTATGAGTGTTGTACTTTTCTGCTTCATTTTTCTCTCTAGTGAAATGTTATGCAATTCTAATTTCTTTGTTGGTGCATAACTCGAATTTTGATACAATATAAAATTCATCATAAAGGTGTATGAAATTTCTACTTAAAATTATTCTCCCTTTAAGTATATATCCAACTTTTTCTTGTTGACTTATTTTTCTTACTAAAAATCAAGGTTTACATAGGAAATGTAGCAGTATTAATGTTTTTGTGTGATTATTTTTTAATACTAAACTTCACCAAGTATAAGCATGAACATAGCAAATGTATATATATATATATATATATATATAAAATTGCCTACCAATTTTTTATTTTGGAAAAGAGCCAACTTTAATTTAGTTATAACCTATAAGGAATACATATTGCATGTGCTTTATCTTAAAAAAGAAGTTCCTTATTAACACCAAAGTTTGAAAAATGACGATTAATATTACTGGAGTAAAAATGTTATGATCAGAATAGTAAATATAATAAGTGTCGCATAAAATATAATAATTTTTAAAATAATTATAAAAATATCGCTAAATGTATATTTACTACATCGTGCCAAAAAAAAAAAGTCATTATCATTATATAACTGCTCTACAAATAAAATAAAAATCAAAAGAAACCAACTATCATTAGCAAAATTAAGAAAAAACATTTAAATTGCTCTAAGATGATGCCATCTTCTTGAGGCCCTCTTTGAAAGCAATATTAGTAGTACTATAACCTCCAAGTCCTCCATCCACCACAAGGTTCAAACCGCTCACATACTTAGCCTCGTCGCTCCCCAAATATAACGCCGCCGAGGCAACATCGTCGGCCTCCACCGTGGCTTCCTTCATATTCGCAATCCCCTACAAAAACTCCTCCAGCTTTGCCTTCTCCATATTATTCCCTATACATTTCCTTAGCATTGGAGTAGCAACTGCAAAGGGAGAAATACAATTAACCCTAATCCCATAATTCCCCAACTCAACACACAAATTTTTAGTGAGCCCCCCCACGGCATGCTTTGATGCCACGTAGGCATGTGGGACATCTCCACAGGTGACCGTGGCAAGACTTGCGGTGAAGATTATGCTGCCCTTTGTGGCCGGAGCAATTATTCTTGCGGCGTGTTTGGCGCTTAAAAATGCTCCGAAAACATTAATGTCAAATACCCTTTTGAAATCTTGATAATCTACGGCGGAAATTCTTGGATCCATTGTATCGCCAAAAATACCAATATTTATAAACATTAATTAATGTCAAACACCCTTTAAAAGAGAGATGATATTTACTATTTTCAGTGCAATGGATGCATTATATAGTTGTACCATGTGTAATGCATGTTGTATCTCGCGTTGAAAATATTATTTCTACCGGTTATGGGAATACCATTCCCTTTTTAAAATATTGGTATTTTGTCGACGAATCAAATTCTTGGATCTTGTACATTCCTTTCTTATTAATTGATGTTTTAGGAGTAAACATACATATTAGGAAATATAATGAATTATCTAATTGGTTAAATTGGGTGTAAATTAAATATCAATATTATCATTTTCAAATTCATTGAAAACGTAAGAAAGAAAAGAGAAAATGCTATTTCATTGGAGTAAACTTATTGAAAAGACGGGAGAGAAAGAAATTTATGTTTAATATTTAAAAATAATATGAAAAATTAAGTAATTAATTTTTTTTATAAAATTTACAAACAACAAATAAAAAATAACAAAAAGTACTTCTCATTAAAAAAAACCAAAAAAATTAAAGTGTAGTGTTTGATTTTGTATTTGGATATTATGTATATAGACTTGAAATCCGTGTCAACTTTTGAATAATTAAAATAGATGTAGTGTTTGATTTTGTATTTAAATATTGTGTACTTAGACTTATCCATATCTAACACCCTTTGAATTAAAGGATTTATCATTGTCAACCCAATGTATCCATTACATAGTTGTACCATGTATAATGCATATTATATCTTGTCTCAGGAATGGCACCCTCTAAATTCTTGGTAATTTATCTAGGAAATTCTTGGATCAAATTAAAATATATTACCTGGGATTCCAGCATTGCTAAACATTATGTCCAGCTTACCATGTTTGGCTATGGTAGTGTCAACCACATCTTTGACATCGGAATCGACACTAACATCACAATGAATAAAAGAGAATGCTTCTCCGTTTCCAATGTTTTCGCATAGGGATTGGCCTAGTTGGTCTTGGACATCGGCAATGACCACCTTTGCACCGTGCCGGAGAAATAATTTTGCTGTGGTCGCCGATACCACTAGCACCACCGGTGATCACAGCCACCTTACCTTCCAACCTACAAAATGAAAAATTATTGTATATTAATTGTTAATTGATACTATTATTTAAGTAGACGTTGGCTCAAAGAATTAGACATTGTTAAGCTGAATTAATTACCTCTTGGCAGCGGGAGCTAGCAAGGAATAGGCTTTCATCATTTTGATTAGTTTATACTCGTTAGTTGTTACAAACTGAAACTGCAACGAGAGGTTGAAACAAGCTGCCTCTATTAAAAGACCTAGTAATTATTAATTCTTTAATATGGTTGAAAATAAAATAAAAACTAACAAAAATATGATATGTATTTTTTTTATTTAAAAATTATTAAAACAAATGTCACTCCTAGGAAGTGGATTTTTTTTATCAGTGAAGACTGACGTGAGGATTTGACTTTTAAATCGAGAAAATGGGCTGGTTTTATCGGATGCATGCATACCGGGGAATCTTAACTCGACAAAAAGCAATGATCCATTTGATGCTTTACTTTAATACTCCAAATAATAGGGACATGGACAAGTCGCCTCACCTTAATAAATAACATGATCTTGTTATTTAATTAAATAAATAACGTGGTCTTGTTTTATGTTTAATAATTATTTTTAATTTTTATATTTACAGTGGTAGTTGAGGATAAGTTTAAACTATTTTAAATTGTTAAGTCTCATTTGAGGTCTTATTTACTGTGCTGGTTGAGATGTCACTGTCAAAAAGTAAAAATAGAAAATCAGATTTAGTAAATATTAGTAATTCTCGTCTGAACGCACGACATAATAAAAAATTAAATTAAAATTTTTAAAATAAAAATATTATTATTATATATATATTATTAATAAGAAAATTATAAAATATAAATATTATAAATAATATTATTATTATAGGCATTATTATTATTATTATTATTATTATTATTATTATTATTATAGTTATTATTATTATTATTATTATCAGTATTATTATAATTATTGGTATTATTATTATTATTATTATTATTATTATTATTATTATTATTATTATTATTATTGGTATTATTATTATTATTGCTATTATTATTATTATTATTATTATTATTATTATTATTATTATTATTATTATTATTATTATTATTATTATTATTATTATAGGGGTGAATTTGATTTGGGCAATTTTTTTTTATTAGATGAAATATGAGTCATTAAATTAAATTGAGAGAATTTGATTTATTTTTATATTTTTAAATTCAAAATAAATTTTATTTTATTATATAAATATACAGATGGCAGTTTTTTTTCTTTTCATAGTTGCTACATATATCACTATAATCCAATTTGGTTCACGTGCATTAAAGCAGGAAATTCAAGTCTTTGTATATTTAAGAAAAAAGAAATAAATTAGAAACAGATAAATACAATATTATTACTCTTTTTTATTTTGAAATATAAATTAAGATCGAGTTAATTTGACTTTTTAAAGTTAATATAATTTTTTTTTTAAATTCAAAATTAATGCAAACTTTTATTAAATATTTAATTCAATAATAATAATAATAATAATAATAATAATAATAATAATAATACTATAAAAAATATGGCTTTATTTTATACTATTATCTTGGCATGGGAAAATAAAATGCGGGCAACTTGCCTGCGTGCAAGTCCCAACATGCAAACTGTCGGTCAGACCAAATATCCATTCAAAAGTGCTGCAAAGCCCACACCTACTAGTCTTCATCTAGATTCCGGGTCCCAAGATTTGTTGCTGACCCAACCAATTTTTTTTCTTATCTCGGACCCCAACATTAGTTGTTGACCCAACCAATTTTGTCGTATAATTATCGTGAACAATAATATTATGGTAATTAAAAAATAATTATAAAAAATATTTAAAATAATACATGTAATTATAATTAATTATAACTATTAAACTCACTTATACATAATGAATAATTTACCGATTAAATTTTAATATATTAATTTGTAAACTAATTTTTGTAATTATGAGATCGCTTATTGTCCTTCCTCTTAAAAGTGATGGGTTGATTAATTATACTTCTTCGGCTTCAATATATAAAATTAAATGTTTTAAATTCAAAATTACTATTACAAATTAATTTATTTTATTTTGAATATTATAATTAAAAAATTGTAAAAATTATCCAAAAAGTAATATGAATTATAAATTTTATATACTGATTTAAAAAGTAAAATGAATAATTAAAAATATATCTTATAAAAACTCCAAAATTTGATCCTATATTATAGAATAGAGGGTGTATATTAATTTCTTCACTAATTTACTAAAAAAGACTTCCATTAGGAATAGTATGTATATATAGAGGCACGAACACTTTGTTTGCGTTGGGGTTCCTAACTAGGTGGTCGTTTTTTTGTTCATTTCGACTTAAAAAAGTAAAGGAGTATTATTAGATTTTGTGAATGCATTCCGTATTTATTTATCTTTTGGTGATTGTATTAGGGTTTACTTTTAGAATGTACACTTGACATTTAAAAAAAAAAGAAAAAGGAATGTACACTTAGGAGGTGAAAAAAATTGAAATAAATGGGGAATATACAAAACATTTTTCAAATGGTAACGTCACATTTGATTTTTTTAAGAAGTACTAGTTTCAAATCTGATGCAAATTTTCTAATTTAATTTGTCCATTTTAGACCTATATATCACATGCGAAGTTATAGGAAATAGTACCCTACTGTTAGACATGCACAGTAGGCCGGACTGGTCCGGCCTGGCCTGGGCCTGGTAAGCTTTGGTCGTTGACCAGGCCAGGCCGGACTTTGACTTTTGGGCCTGCAGGCCGGGCCGGGCCGGGCTTCTCAATTGAAGTCTGGCCTTTTGAGGCCTGTAGGCCAGGCTGGGCCAGGCTTTAGGCCGGGCCGGGCCGGGCCAGGCTTTAGGCTAGGCCAGGCTAGGGATGCACAAAAAGCCTACGGCCCACAGGCCGGTCTGGCCTGGCCTGAGCCCGGCCTGGTCAAAGCCCGACCTGGTCAAAGCCCGGACCGGGCCGGTCCGCCCTACAGTCTTTGAACAGGCTGCTATTTTGACGTAAAAGCCTGGCCTGACCCGGCCTACCAAAAAGCCTGGCCTGGCCCGGCCTACCAAAAAGCCCGGCCTGGCCCACGAAAAAGCCCGGCCTACGAAAAAGACCGGTCTGGCCCGGCCTACAAAAAAACCCGGTCTGGCCTACGTAGAGGACCGGCCCGGCCCAGCCTGCCCAGCCTAACTAATTCATTTTAACTATAGACTATAACTTGATATATATAAGCAGCAAAAAGACGGATGAAGGGAAGAAATGGTTCATTGTAGGGAGATAATAAACTTTGAAAAACTTTGTTTGGCTTTTCTGTTCATTGTACTAATCACAATTGGTTGACAAATCCGGTTAATGTTGTACAACTTTTTCAGTTTCAAAATAGAATTAATTAATTTAGGTATTCTAAAATTAATTTTAAAATATATTTAAATTTAAAATTGATTCAATATAATTATAAATTATCTAAAAATATACTACTCAAATTTTCAAGATTAATTTTTTTAAAAAGTTAGATAAATAAATTCATCAATAATTTTCTTTATCTGGCAGGGTATTGGATGAAAAGAGAAGTAGACTTAGCTCAGAATCGTTGGAGATATGCATTTATTATAGAGATTATTTTTCCGCACAAAGAATAGTACAAGATGTAATAGACGATGAAGATAGCTCAGAAGATCTCGAAGTTGGAGTAAAAACTGACGAAATTGCACATCCATGAATATTGAAGATATATATTTTTTCTTAAGACTGAAGATATGTTTCTTGAAGATATAACGAAGAGATAACTTTTGAAGATAGGAAGATACATTTTTTGAAGATTTGAATTTTGAAGACATTTTAAAAATATTTTGAAGCAAAATATTTGTAACCGACTCATTATTTATTATTGATTAATTACTCATTTTTAATTTTTTGTCAATACATTTAATTAATATAGTAGTTAGTTTATTTAATATTTATATTTCACATTAAAAATTAGTTGATTACATTTTTAGGCCTGGCCTGGCCCGGCCCGGCCCAAGGACTGGCCTGGCCTAGCCTGGGCCGGCCCAAGGCCTGGCCTGGCCTAAAGCCTGGCCCGGCCCGGCCTAAAGCCTGGCCCGGCCTGGCCTACAGGACTCAAAAGGCCAGACTTCGATCGAGAAGCCCGGCCCGGCCCGGCCTGCAGGCCCAAAAGTCAAAGCCCGGCCTGGCCTGGTCAACGGCCAAAGCCTACCAGGCCCAGGCCAGGCCGGACCAGTCCGGCCTACTGTGCATGTCTAGGCCAGGCCAGTCCTTGGGCCGGGCCGGGCCAGACCAGGCCTAAAAATGTAATCAACTAATTTTTAATGTGAAATATTAATATTAAATAAACTAACTACTATATTAATTAAATGTATTGACAAAAAATTAAAAATGAGTAATTAATCAATAATAAATAATGAGTCGGTTACAAATATTTTGCTTCAAAATTTTTTTAAAATGTCTTCAAAATTCAAATCTTCAAAAAATGTATCTTCCTATCTTCAAAATTTATCTCTTCGTTATATCTTCAAGAAATATATCTTCAGTCTTAAGAAAATATATATATCTTCAATATTCATGGATGTGCAATTTCGTCAATTTTTACTCCAACTTCGAGATCTTCTGAGCTATCTTGATCGTCTATTACATCTTGTACTATTCTTTGTGCGAAAAAATAATCTCTATAATAAATGCATATCTCCAACGATTCTGAGCTAAGTCTACTTCTCTTTTCATCCAATACCCTGCCAGATAAAGAAAATTATTGATGAATTTATTTATCTAACTTTTTAAAAAAATTAATCTTGAAAATTTGAGTAGTATATTTTTAGATAATTTATAATTATATTGAATTAATTTTAAATTTAAATATATTTTAAAATTAATTTTAGAATACCTAAATTAATTAATTCTATTTTGAAACTGAAAAAGTTGTACAACATTAACCGGATTTGTCAACCAATTGTGATTAGTACAATGAACAGAAAAGCCAAACAAAATTTTTCAAAGTTTATTATCTCCCTACAATGAACCATTTCTTCCCTTCATCCGTCTTTTTGCTGCTTATATATATCAAGTTATAGTCTATAGTTAAAATGAATTAGCTAGGCTGGGCAGGCTGGGCCGGGCCGGTCCTCTGCGTAGGTCAGGCCGGGTTTTTTTGTAGGCCAGACCGGTCTTTTTCGTAGGCCGGGCCAGGCCGGGCTTTTTCGTGGGTCAGGCCGGGCTTTTTCGTAGGCCGGGCCAGGCCGGGCTTTTTGGTAGGCCGGGCCAGGCCAGGCTTTTACGTCAAAATAGCAGCCTGTTCAAAGACTGTAGGCCGGACCGACCCGGCCCGGGCTTTGACCAGGCCGGGCTCAGGCCAGGCCGGATCGACCTGTGGGCCGTAGGCTTTTTGTGCATCCCTACCTACTGTCAACCATTTTATATATGCTCAATTTCGACGAATTACGATGGCGGCTTAACTTTTTTGACCAAAAACAAGAGAGTCCTACCCCGAAAGCTGCTAAACAATATAATTGGAGAAGTGAGAAGACAGAATAGTGGCATGCAGTAAACCACAAACGTAAAACTCAACTAACTAATTCTTTAAAAAATAATTAAATTTTCATATATATATATATATATATATATATATATATATATATATATATATATATATATATTTTGCATATAAGTGTTAGAATTATAATATATTTTATTAATAATATATTTTGTATTAAATAAAATTATTTTAAAAAAATGTCTTGATCCACACTCGTGGATATATTATTAATTCATCGAATTTAAACTCATTAAAAAATATCACATATATATTATTAGTATATCAAATTTAAACTCTTTAAAATTTATAGCATGCATTTTTTTCTCAGTCTTCTATAGTGAAGAATAAGTTGATATTGTCGTTAATTTGAAAAAAGTAACATTTCATTTTGGAAAGTGAAGTAACATTACTCATAAAAATATGTAACTCTACTAAATACATTAAAATGACTTGTACGTGCCACTTGAATTTTATCTATTTTTCATTAATTTCCTTCTATCCATGGAGGAGTTATACGAAAAGGGGAAATAATTGCCTTCTTTATTTTAGCAATTATTCACAAAATCATTTCTCTTTCCAAAAAAAAAAAAACATGAATCCTGATTACTAGAATTCATTAATTCAATACAAACAAAATATGTCATTTTGTCAATTAATTAAAATCACTTAGCGCCTCTTGATGCTCTCCCTCAAAGCCACATTCGTGGTACTATACCCTCCATCAAGAACAAGGTTCAACCCACTCACATACTTTGCTTCATCACTACCAAGGTACATCGCTGCCGCCGCCACATCATCCGCCTCCACAATCGCTTCCTTCAAATTCGCAATCTCCGATATAAACCCCACCACCTTCTCCCTATTCTCCACCCCAAAACACTTCCTCAACATCGGAGTATCCACCCCGAAAGGCGAAATGCAATTAACCCTAATCCCATAACCACCTAACTCCACGCACAAATTCTTCGTAAGACCCGCCACCGCATGCTTGGATGCCAAGTAAGCATGTGAGACATCTCCGGAAGTAACAGATGCAACGCTTGCGGTGAAAATTATGCTCCCTTTATTAGCCGGAACCATAACCCTTGCGGCGTGTTTGGCACTTAGGTATGAACCGAAAACGTTAACATTAAACACGTGTTTGAAGTCTTGGTCGTCGGTGTTTAGTATTTTTGTTTCTACTTGGCCGTTGATGCCGGCATTGGCGTACATTATGTCGAGCTTACCGTGTTTGGCGACGGTGGAGTCGATGAGGTTTTTGACGTCGGAGTCGTTGGTGACGTCGCAGTGGATGAAGGAGAGGGAGTCGGAGTTGTTGATGTCTTTGCAGAGGGAGTGGCCTAGTTCGTCTTGGACGTCGGCAATTACGACCTTGGCGCCGTGGCGGATGAAGAGTCGGGCGGTGCTCTCGCCGATGCCTCGGGCGCCGCCGGTGATCACGGCCACCTTGCCTTCCAACCTAAATAAAAAATGAAAATGTATATTTGCATTTAGATTTTAGTTCAAAATAAGGCAGATGAGATTAGAATAGCAAGCAAAAATAATTCTGCCATATTAAATATATATTTAGTACCATGTTTTCAATTCTTATAGTGATACTTGACATTTTAAATTGTTTTGACAATCTCAATATTGTTATGATAACATTATTATTATACTCCGATTCTGAAAATATCAATCACGTGCCAACAATAGGAAAAAAATCTTTTGTTTGTTTGTTTTTTATTTTTTATTTTTGCACTCTTTCAAAACATTTGCTAATCGGAGCTAAAACTCATGAAATGAAAAATGTCAAATAAGAATAAGACATTGTTCGATTATGCATTGAAAGACAGAAATTAAATGACCGTAATTTTAGGTACTCACTGTATAATGCTATAGTATTCAGTTTTTCTATTGGTTAAATCGACTATATGCATGTAATCTAGTATATGTTGATCTGGACTGTATTGTATCGGTTGTATTGTATATGTTGAATAGAGTTTATTGCATGTTGAATGAATCAATTGTATATCAATTAAATTAAGATATATTAGACTCGACATATGTAAGTAGTAGAATATCAGAGCTTAAAGAAAAAAACCGTACCTTTTGGCAATGGGAGCTAGCAAAGAGGAGCCTTTCATGATTTTTCAACTTCTCTGAGAGCTCGAATTTTGCGACTACTTGATTGGTTGTTGTATTTAAGAAAGAAGCTACTAAAACGCAATATATATAGAAATCGGGGGGGGGGGGGGGGGGGGGGGGGGGGGGGGGGGGGGGTGCGGGCACCATCAAATTTGACTGGAAACAGGTTGTAGCAATCATTTTTGACTTATAGTTAGCAGTAGGTGAGCGTGCCATGCAGTCCAATAGGAGAAGCTACGTATACAATAATTAATGGGTTAGCTGCAAAACTGTCATAGTTCACCAGATTCCATTTCAATTTTTTTAATAGTGTTTTTTTAAATTTACATTTTTTATAAAATTATTTCTTTAATATATTAATAAATTTATAGGCTAAAACTTACGTTTTATATTATTAAATATATATTTAATCCATTTTAAACTTATGAATAAAACAATATATATGTTTGTATAAAACATAAATAACATAATTACCAATGATTCTAACCTATAATTTTATTAATATGTTATAAGAGAATAATTTTATAAAAAAATTAAACTTAAAAAATATAATTAAAAAAATTAATAATTTAAAATTAAAAATAAAATTTTATGTCACACTTTGCAGTTTACACATAATTTAATCACACAACGACCATTAGTAAGTCGTGGATATATACGAGTTAGATGATAAACATTATTGACAAGGCCAGTAGATTCATAAAAATTTTGACCAGAAAATAAATAAATACAATGTACTTTCCGTTGTTGAATGTAATCATTAATTCTTGACGTTTATTGGGTAGGTGAGTTTTGGCTGTATCATATCACGTTGCCGAGACTGACCAACTCACCAACCATTAGTTACTACTTCCATAAAAAGTGAGCTGGATTGGGATGGTCAGTAAAATTCCCCCTTTTTAAAAATGGGAGTACTATTTACCATGATTTTTAACCGATTAACGATTGTACCAACAATTTTAAACTTGACTAAATATTAAATTTATTCTACCATACACGTAACACAAGATAATTTTTTAGTAGTTTTCTTAAATAACAAATTTAACCAAAAGTTTAGTGTGAAAATATATTATGATTATATTTCTTAATTAAGCAAATATGCATTGGCGACACTAAAATTTTGAGTCTGGAGGAGCCAAACTATTTAAGAACAATTAGTCAAACAAAAAATATAAATAATATCATATACATTATATTTATCAAACACTCCTTTAAATTAACAAATTAATCTTTAAATTGAATTCTTAATTTTCTGTGTACGGCACATCAAAGAGTAAATTGTGTAAAAAATATAATAAAATATTTTTTACTTATGTATTATACTTTAAAAGAAATTAAAAAGTGTCACACATTAGTAGTAATAATGCAATTATGGAGAGTAAAGAAATATCTCTGTTTTCATGGAGAAAGTGAAGGGATTTCCGGATGTGGCATGACAAACAATTTGGAAGGTGGGCCGAAAGAATCCACGAAGGGCAATCCACGCCTCAAAGTTGGGTTGTCCTTGACATTGGTATCCTTCTTATATTTAATGGAGCCTTTACTCAAAGGAATTGGACAGAATACCATTTGGGTTGTCATGATTGTAGTGTTTGTGCTTGAATTCACTGCCGATGGTGTTTTGTGCAAAGGACTGAATAGAGGATTAGGGACACTGACGGCAGGATCATTGGTATTTTTGACGGAGTTTATTGCTACAGAATATGGGAGGGTGTTTCGAGCTATTTTCATAGGTACTGCAGTTTCTGAGATTGGGGCAGCAACTTCATGTATGATATTTTCCCCTTATACAAAGAACTATGGGTATGGTGTAGTGATATTCCTCTTGACCTCTAATCAGATTACTGTTTCAAGCTACTGTGTTGATAACGTAATAAAGTTTAGCACTTTTGATGATTTTCTTAGAAATTGCATCTTTAGCTTATCTTGTTCTTGGCCTGATCCTGTTTTTAAGGCTAGTCAACTTTTGGAAGGATATTATACAGCTGCATTATCACATTAAGGCAGTAATTACTCTTGGGCTATGTTTGTTTACAAAAAATATGTTTGAGGTTGGACTATTTGTATTAATTTAACATTGTTTCGGACTATTTTATCTCATGATGAGGGATTATTAATCTTTTAGTATTGGACTATTAATCCCAAAACTATTTAATAGCTTAAAATGAGAAGGACTATTAATCTTACATTCATCATGTGATTATATAATCCCTCATAAATAACTTTAGGAATAATAAAAAATAATCGATAGAATTATTTAAAGGACTATTAATCCTCCATCACGAGATAAAATAGTTCGAAGTAGTGTTAAATTAATACAAATAGTTCAATCTCAAACATATTTTTTACAAATAAACATATTCTTGGAGTGTGTGAAATGGCGCTGGTATTTTGAATATATACGTTAAGCTTAATGCTACTGGAAGCAGGATAATGGGCATTATACTGTGGGCAGGAACTGTAATTGTTGATAAGAAGACTCCATCTCGCTTACTTCTTTTGGTCAGTTTCTTGGGCTATGGTGCTGTTAACTTTGTTTCTTTTGCTTTTGCCTAGGTGATTATTTTTGGTACTATAATGGTTGTAGTACATGAAAGCAACTTACACATAATGGAAGATGTTATTGTAGACATACAAGTCCTCAGCTTAACATTGCTAAACCTCATTGGAGCTTATTGTCATATTCAAGAAAGAAAGATGAAGTGATAAAGTCCTTATGGTTCAAGGTCCAGAAAGTTAGAAAAATTAAGACCGGAAAAGCGACAGTTATAAAAGCTAAATCTGGTGTACAGAATGTTCGTTTAAAAAATGAGTTGGAACGCAACATTACAAAGCTTGGGCATGCAAATGCAAAAATATACAAATGTGAAGAAGAATGTTGTGTTCGACATATGTGTTACAATTAGGGATATGGAAATGGGAAGGAAGATGCTCCCGTGTGACATGTTAGGTATGAGAAAATTATTTAGTAGTTTCGGAATACAGTCACGTAGTGTTTCAAGTCAATTATATCTTCCTATTTTAGTTGTGTCCCACTACATGTAACTCTGGACCTACTAAAATAGGGAGGGACCTATTAAAATAAGAAGATATAATTCGTTTAGATCACTACGTGACTATACTCCGGGATTACTGAATAAGTACTCTTAGGTTTGAGAATAATGCCAGGATGAATTTAGTGAGACGTGTGCCGTTTAGTGATTGCCCAGGTCATGATATCCTAATAAAGCATTACTTCTTATCGATGCTTAATGGTGCACCAATTATCAATGGAGCATTACTTATTGCAGCCAATGAAAGTTGTCTCAAAACTCAGACTATATATAGAGCACTTCGCTGCTGTTGAAATTATGCCTACTACATGGAGCAAATTATGGTTATTGATATCGAATGTGATGTTTTCAATTATGTGTAATACATTGATGACAAGGTGGATTTTGGAAGGGAATAGTAATGTTACGGATTATAGTCCGGGTGTAACTATCCGGGCTTGGGATGAATTTAGTTATGATTAGTCCATGAAAAACAGAGGACTAGGATTAAAATTGTGATGGAAGGGTAGGATTCATTAGGTGATCAATTAAAGCATATAAAAGGCAAACCTTTGTATTACTGGACAAATTATTTAAAATTATCAAAATCAAATTTCCAATCTCCCTTCTCTCTTCTCTCCCTTAAAATTCTTCTTAGTTTAGCTAATAAACTCAAACTTCAGCTACATTATTGACGCCGGGTGCAAGATAGCGATTATCCTGTAGGCTTGATTAACAGAAAAATTTACAGGCAAAGGAAGAAGAGAAATATCCCAAAGAAAACATAGAGAAATCTCTAGTGTTCAATTCAATATTATCAGAGCAAAAAAAATTCCCTTTTTGTTAACCCACAAGTCGGGTTATATAGCCAAAACATTATTGGGCAACAAGAAAGGAAATATCTTAAAAAGTGTTATGTAATAGGCTTTGACAAAATCCCTAAAAATATGCCACGTAACTGGTCCTATACTTACGCCACATTCCTTTACAGTTATAGTACGTGAATACTAACAACTCCTAAAATTACGCCACGTAATAACAACAAATGATTTACAAAATCATTACAATGAAAAGACTTAGGCTCACATGCTAAAGAAATAAACTAAGGAACAAAATAGCTTCCGAAGCTAAAGTACAAGCTGATGTGCCGAAGATCATCTTCTGAAGACGAAGTCGAATTTATCCGAAGCCATCAACACTTGCTATTCTTGTCTCGTTCCTTTTTCCTCCATGTATTTTAGTTCCATTAATGCATTATTCGACAAGTCGGCATCATCGTCCTTGGATTCTCCTACATCAGTCACCCCGGGTTGGAAAGGACTCATTCTCGAGTTCTTAGTATTGTCATCGGACTCCTCAAAATAAGGACTCAAGTGTTTAACATTAAAGACGACCGAAGTCCTTAAATGGCTAGTTATGCGTAGCTGATAAGCATTATCATTAATCTTTTGCAAAATCTCACAAGGTCCGATCTTTTGATCCTTAAGCTTATAATACTCACCAACAGGGAATCGGGCACAAGTCAGCACCGCCCAATCACCAATTTTAAAAAGTGCCTAACTAAGACAACTGTCGGCTCACTCCTTATATTTGGCATTGCTCTCATGAATGGATCGTCGAACTTAATCATGAATTTCTCGAAGATGTTCAGTCATTTTAATTGCCTTCGGATTCACACGTCCGACTCTTGAGATATGAGTTAAGTCTAGAACTCCGGACGAATTTTAACCACAAACAATCTCAAACGGACTCAATTCGGTAGTTCAGTTCTTCGACCTGTTGTATGCCAATTTGGCTTGAGCTAATGCCAGATCCCATTGCTTCTGTTTAGTGCTAGCCAGACATCTTAGAAAATTACCCAAACTTTTATTCACTACTTCGGTCTGACCATCGGTCTATGGATGGTATGTATTGCTGAAATTCAATTGTGTTCCTATTTTCTCCCATAAGCGACTCATGAATTTAGTCTCTCGATCAGAAGTAATGGATTTCGGCACACTATGCAGACGAACAATCTCCTGAAAGTAGAGGTTGACGACCCGATTTTCAAAAATTGATCAACCACAACCAAGACGGAATCCATCGTCCATTGGGTTCGAGATAGACCTAATACAAAATTCATACTCACATCAAACAACGGAGCTTCAAAAGTAGGTAAATAAGTGTAGAATCCAGCATTCGTAAGAACTCTTTTGGACCTCTAGCATATATAACACTGCCCCACGAAGTGAGCCACATCATTGGAAATCTTCGGCCAATAGTAGTTAGTTGAAATCAAGGCCAAGGTCTTGTCTCTCCCGAAGTGACATTCATTGTGAAATTCACTTACTATGTGTTGCCTAAGCGAACAATCGGGTATACATAACTGCAATCCCCTGAAATAGATAACCATGATGAAGAATATAGTCACACCGTCGATTTTCACTGACGTCCCGAACTATCTTCCTGAAAGAAGGATCAGTTTTATACATATCGGTAAAAGCTTCAAATTCGATAACTCTATTATTAATGGTTCTAAGAAATAAAGCTCGCCGGCTAAGTGCATTGGCAATATGGTTTAGACTTCCCGATAAGTGCTTCAATGTGAAAGTGAATTATTACAAGTATGCCACCCACTTGGCATGTCTTTGACCCAGCTTATGTTGATCATTTATATACTTCAAAGTAGGGGTGTTCAACCGGTTTTTATCGGCCTGAACCAGATCGGTATTGAATTGAATCGATACCGAAATTAATCAAATTTCAGTATCGAAACCAATATCGGTATACCGAACCGGTTCGGTACCAGTAAAAATCGAATAAAAATCGAAAATTAATATAATTATTATTTTATTATTTATATTAGTATTATTATTATAATTTTTATTTTATTATTATTATTTTTATTATTACTAATTATTTATTGTAGAAAAAAATAAAAATTGGTACAATCGGTACGATTCGGTATTTATCGAACCATAAAAAGTCGGTATCGAAAAATTGGTATATATCGGTTCCGAACCGGATAATTTTATACCGGACCGTCCGGTTCGAACCGATCCGAAAAACTAAAAAATCGAATTTATCGATTTTTTTGCATAGGCCTACTTCATAGCATCATGGTTGGTGACTAGAATGAACTCCCGTTGTACAAGGTAATATGCCAATGCTTCAAAGCTTGAACAATGACATAAAATTTCAAATCATAAGTCGAATAGTTCTTTTTTGACCCTGATAATTTTTTAATTAAAAATGGAATTGGTCGACCTTCTTGACTTAGAACACCACCAATGTCGACCCCAGAAGCAATATTTTACTTCAAATAACTTTTCAAAATCAGGGAGTGCCAATAGTGGTGCCTCAGTTATCTTTAGTTTGACCAGTTAAAAACTAGTTTCGGCCTCTTCGGACCACTGTAATGACTTTCCCTTAAGGCACTCGGTGATAAGTGCAATTAGGGTACTAAAGTTCCTAATGAATTGATGATATAAAGACGTTAATCCATGAAAACTTCTGACATCATACAAGGTCTCCAGTGTAGGCCATGCCAAGACTGTATTGATCTTTAATTGATCGGTATGAACTACTTAGGTGGAAACCACAAACCCAAGAAAAATTATTGAAGTCATGAAGTAAGAGATTTTCTTCTGGTTGACAAATAAATGCTCCTTCCTCAATACTTCAATCACAGTTCAGAGATGTTCATGATGTGATTCCCAGTTCGAACTATAGATAAGAATGTCATTAAAATAAACAACTACAAATTTTTTCATGAAATGTTGTAATACCTTATGCATAAACCTAATGAATGTATTGGGGCATTGGAAAGACCGAAGGGAGTAAACATCCACTCATATAATCTATGATGCGTCTTAAATGTTGTCTTCCATTCGTCTCCAGGCCTTATCCTGATTTGATGGTATCCACTCTTCAGATCGATATTTAAAAAGATTAACTTTTACTCCCGACAGTTGATATAGCATATCATTTAGGCGAGGAATTGGAAATCGATACCTCATAGTAATCTTATTAATTGCCCTACTGTCAATACACATTCTCTATGATCCATCTTTTCTTCGGTACTAATAGAGCGGGTATTGTAAATGGGCTCATACTCTCTCGAATATAGCCATTTTCCATCAATTCCACTACATGCCTGTAGCTTTTCGGCCTCCTTAGGACTTTGTTGGTATGTTGGTCGATTCGGTAGACTAGATCTTAGGACAAGATCTATCTGATGCTGAACATCTCTCATCAGTGGCAGCTCAGGTGGAAGCTCTTCGGGCATCAAATCAACAAACTATGTTAGCTACTTTTGCACATTGGATGGTACTTTGCTATCCTGATCGGCGGGAATTTTCTCACAAGGAAGTAGAGCATATACCATACCTTCATGCTTAACCTCAGTTAAGAACTTAGACATGGACAATAGAATGGTACTTCCGATTGCTTGAGCCGAACCGTTCTCTTCTCGCCGAAGTGATAACACAATTTTTTTTTCTTTAATACTAAATGAGTATGTACTATTTCGAGTTTCGACCATCATGAAAAACACTTCGATCGTATTGCCAAGGTCTACTTAACAACACATGACACGCATCCATAGACACCACATTACACCAAGTATTATCAAAATATTTCTTAACAATAGAAAATGATATTAAACACTTTCTGTCTACCATTAACTCGATCTTTGCCTTTGTTTAACCAAGACAGTTTGTATGACTTGGGGTGCCGATCCATCTTTAGCTGTAATTTCTGAACAGCTTCTCCGGACACTACATTTTTATAGCTGCCATTGTCTATGATCATCTTACAGACCTTATCAGCCACAGTGTAAGTCATATGAAATATATTGGTCCTCAACCAATCATCTTTTGAATCGCCTTTAGGAGTCAAAATACTCTTACGAATGACCAAAGTCTCCTGGCCATCTTTATAGAGTACATCTTCATCCTCATACTAATTATATACAGGTTCTCCAAATTTTTCTGGCTCATTTAACATATCTTCCTCAATCAGGAGATTTTTACTCTTTTGACTGGTAGGTTTTCTACATTCATTAGCCCGATGCCCTTATTCACCACACTTAAAACATTTAATACTAGAGCTGAAGTTACCTTGTGGTTGATGTAGTATAGAACAGGGTTGAGAAGGGGGTGTTTGTCTAATGGGTTGATTGTTTCTCACCATCGATTTCCTGTTTTACTGCTGTTCCACATCACGTGCTCGCTTATAAGCTTAAAAAATAGTCTATATCGAATGGAGGCTAAGAACATCCTGCAACGACTATCGGAATCCTCCCAAATACCGTGCTACCAACTGCTCCTCTGTTTCAAATAAATCATTACGGGCTATTAACTGGTAGAACTCCTCCGTATAATCATCAACAGGTCTTGTGCCTTGCCTCAATAAGTGCAGTCATTTAAATAAGGATTGGGTGTACCTAAAAGGAAGAAAATGGCTCTACATCTTTTTCTTCATCTTCTCCCAATCTGTGATTTTAGATATGCCCTGCCTCTCTCGTGAATGCTTCAACTGTTCTCACCAAGCAGAACCTCATTGTATTCGAAGATTCGCTCTACTTCATTCACCCAATCGATGAATCATTCCGCCTGTAGTGTACCTAAAAACTCCGACAACTCCACCTTGAAGCCTAGATCTCGATGATGATTGATTTGACCACGTCGTTTCCAGAATTGTCCCTTATTGTGATAAGGGTTGTCAAAACTGGACTCGGAATCATATTCCTCCTCTTCACGATCAAGGTGCGGGACTTCCTCATTCGGAACGTGTCCACGATGACCAAGATCTCGTGTCGTGAGACGCTAGGTTAACTCTACAACTTGTCTTTGTAAATCCTCAATCTTCACGTCCTTAATGTTACGATTATGGTGCAAGACTTCCTTAGTCGAAACCTGTCCACAACGTCCACGACTACGACCACCAACCATTAAAACTGATGAGTACTAACCCCAGGGATGCTAGATGCTCTGATACAAAATTGACGTCGGGTGCAGGATAGCGATTATCCTGTAGGCTTGGTTAACAGAAAAATTTACAGGCGAAGGAACAAGAGAAATATCCCAAAGAAAACATAGAGAAATATCTAGTACTTAATTCAATATTATCAAAGCAAAAAAAGTCCCATTTTTGTTAACCCACAAGCTGAGTTATATAGCCAAAACATTCTTAAGCAATAAGAAAGGAAATATCCTAAAAAGTGCTACGTAACAGGCTCTGAAAAAATCCCTAAAAATATGTCACGCAGCTAGTCATATACTCACGCCACATTCCTTTACAGTTATAGTACGCGAGTACTGACAACTCTTAAAATTACGCCACGTAATAACAACAAAGGATTTCCAAAATTATTACTATGAAAATACTTAGGCTCACGTGCTAAAGAAATAAACTAAGGAACAAAAGAGCGTCCAAAGCTAAAACACACACTGATATGCCAAAGATCATCTCCCGAAGGCATATAGCTCCTGAAGATGAAGCCGAATTCATCCAAAGCCATCAACACTTGCTATTCTTGCCCCGATCCTTTTCCTCCATGTATTTTAGTGTCATTAATGCACTATCCGACAAGTCGGCATCATTGTCCTCAAATCCTTCTACATCAATTATACAAGTTCATCAACTTCGTGAATGCGAATAATAAAATAATTCTCTCTGGATATTCTTTTTCATAATTTTCTCTATATGGATGTTACATCACAATTTATTTTCAAACTGGGACGTATTCGGTTGATGTCTTCAATTATAGTTTCTATTTTATGAATGACGTTCATAAAGTATGCACTACAAAAAAGTAAGAAAAACAAAATCTATGCATGTCTATATGTACATCGTCTATATATATATATATATATATATGCTCGTTATCATGTTTGATAATTTGGTATGTTTGATAAAATGTCATAAAAGAGTAATATACAACTCATATGGGTTGTTTTTCGTGCTTCTTTTCTTCTGACATAAAGTAAAATTTGATTATTTCATTTTTTATTACTAGGGGAATTGATTTGCTTGATCAATTATAATAAGGATAAGACATTAGAAGAGCAGCAATACCATAGCCCAAATTTGTTATAGGAACAGACCAATGTAGCAACATTATCAAACAATGCAGCAGCATCAACATCATTGATGATGCATACTCAGGGTTTGTTTGGAAACATCGAATGGATGACTTGGAATTGAAATTAGCATCCTCAATTCCAATTCAACTATTTGGATAACAAATATATCTGTAGAATTAGTATTGAATTTCAACACTAAAGATTTTAATGTCATAAAATGAATATCATGCCCAATCCTGAGATTTTAAAAATCAATTCCGCATGAACTTCATAATTGACTAAACTGTTAGGATTCGATAGATTTATACACTAAAACACCTTGGCAGACATACAGCTCCAGACTTGTCTCTCTTCGCGCTAATCCTCTTCTCCCATCCCTCTCATCTTGATCTTCCTTACCTTCACATATTGCATATTTTTCTCCATTTCCAAATCCGTATCAAGCAATTTCATATCAACATTTGAGGTATAATTACTGTTGTCTTATATCTTATTACCATTTTTCCTTTTTTGAGGTAATCAAAAGTTTTTACATGGAAGCCTTTCTTTGTTCCATATTGTTCTTGTTTGTGTGTTTACAATTGGGTTTAAAAGGTTTGTTTTCAAGGCTTTTCTAGATCAATTGTAATTGAAATTTTAGGGCATTCAATTTGGGGGTTTTCTTTGTTTTCAGGGCTTTTCTAGATCGAACGAATGGTTTTCTGGCTTTATTTTGAGATTTAGTCAATGGTGTTCGATTGGTGTTTAGGTGTTTTTTGTTGGTAGTTTGTTTGTTTTATGTTTGTTGATTTCCAAAGAATTAGTTTGAAATTAGTTCTCAGATAAACGATGTTGTAGCTTTGGTTTCATTTTTAATTTATGGGTTCACTGTTTATATTAATTTATTGTGCATTGATGGTCCATTGCAAAGTAGAGGATTTGTTTGGATTTTTAAGGTGTTTTTGTTGTTGGTTTGGCTGATTACTTCATTTTTTGGTTTTATGACCAAAACCTTGTCTTAAATAATTGATGACTTTAATTGGAATTTTAGATAATGGGTTTGTTTATACATATGGACTTGTTTAGCTTTAAGTGTTTTGCATCCAAGATTTATGATTTAGGGAATAGGTTTTTAATAACAGTACACATGATTGATCAAGTTTGTGTTGGATGTGATGATGTGGTCAGTAACTCCTGAGTTAATAATCCATTTAAAAGAGCAAGCATAGCTTGAGAGACATGCTGTCAATACACATGAAAAGAAAGAATCTATACTTGCTTGTGGAATATCAATAGGACTAACCAAACTGGGAGTCTGTATGGAGGTTTGTTGATAAGAATATGACTAATTCTGTACTAATAAAAAATTCTATTGGTTGCTAATTTTGGGTGTATAGTGCTTGATTTTAATTGAAAAATAAAAGGATTGTATGAAGGCGTCGTTGCCATTTTTTCATGAATATTTTTTTGGAAGCATATATTCTAATGTTATTATGATATTAGTTCTCAGTACTGTACCACCACAAATTGACCCTTGTGACTAGTTGAAATGGTAGGCTATTGATGGCCCCCTTCTCTGTAGTGAGTGTATGGTCATCAAAATCAACTGGTCCCTGTATCTCTAATAAAAGCAAGGGGAGACGTTGGGTTATTTAGTTTGTCTGCTCTATAGAGTGGCACTTGGTCTTACAGGAAATTTTAAACTAACACATGTAAATAATACAGAAAAAGGTGTCATCACCTATAAACAAGATGATGTATTAATGTAGTGAGCAGCCATCCCTCAAGTATATATTTTGTCATCTGAGACGGGACACTTTGATTATAATTCACTTGTTATATAATTTTATTAGATGACTGTAAGTTTGTGTGGAGAATTGGGATGACATATGCTATATATTTATTGGATATATATTATGGATGAACAGAGCATAAAACCATATTAATGACGAAGGCAAGTCTAGAGTTTGGAGATGAGTTGTAAATGCATGTATTACCTTGAGAAGTAATGCGTTTTATTACCAAGTTACACCCTCAATCGTCTGTTGATATGAAGTTATCTAGCAAGGCATTTGTACAGCGTCTCACTTCAACCATCACCCTACTAACAATGATTAAATATTCTTAACTTACCTAATTATTAAATTTATGCATAAATGAATGCACTATAGTTGATCTTATATCATTTAATGTCATAGCGAGGAAGTGTCATACATGCATGTTATTACTCGAACAATGTCAGGTTTTCTTGTCTGAGTGATCCACTTTGTTATTCTTACTTAAAAATTTGACATAGTAGTAATAATCTGATATAGTTTGTATAGAGTATATAAAAAAGTGTTTAAATCTCTCTCATGTTCTTAAGGTGGGAATTTATTTATTCATTATGTGAACAGAATACTTTATTACTTTTAATTCGGATTCTTCTTTGTGAAGTTATATCATCTTGACTTTATTGTTGAATACTAAAATTTGCAGCTCGATTCATTTGAAAAAATGAATAGTAATTTGTCGGGCTCTCACAACATGATTTCAAATGAAAATGAAAAACAAGTGAAAAGATGTAAATTTGTGGTGGGGTACTACATGGTTGAATCGACAATAATTAGCGTGTGGTGGAATGAGTGACACATAGTAAAAGAGTCATCTCAATGAGTGGGCAGTTAGCTCCATATAGAGGTACTCGTTATCATCTTAATGAGTGGGCAGTTAGAGGAAACAATCCACAAACATATAAGGAATTATTTAATATTCGTCATTCAACTGCAAGAAATGTAATAGAAAGAGCTTTTGGGTTATTAAAGAAACGATGGACTATCCTCAGAACTGTTTCATTTTTTGATGTGAAGACTCAAATTAATATTGTAAGTGCATATGCCATCCTCCACAATTATGTACGTGATGAGCAACCAGATGATTTATTGTTAGATGAAGTGGAAGCCGAATTACGTGTTGAACAACCCGAAGATATAGTTCAAGATCAAATGGATGATGATGAAAAGAATATGTTTGTTTGGATATTTATTTTTTAATACTTTTTACCCTAAGAAATATGGTTCTACTTTACTCAAATATGAAACTTAGGAAATAGATTGAATTGACCTTTTTTTTTTTTTTTAAATGTGCATTGATCAAGTAGTGGTACTATATACAACATACGATATGAGTTTTAATGTGATGTTGTATTGTTAATTCAATTTTCTTGTACCTGTTTTGTTTAAAAATGACTTAACAGTAATTATTATTTTTTATAATTCATTTTTGTGTGTGTTTCTTTATGATGAATACTAATTATGTTTTATTATATAAATATATTTAATTATATTGAATTTTTGATATTGAAAATAATATAAAAATAATAATTATCTAAATAATAGTTTTTAAATTTGAACACAAATGCAACATGAATTCAATATACTAACCAAATAATAAAATTATGTTATTTTAATTTTATAAATTAATAAATTATAATTTTATAAAATTATAAATCAAATTAAATTTTAAAATAAATTATCCAAACGGACCTTCAGACCAAAACCAAATGCACAACAAGTTCACATAATTACATCAAAGCTACAGCAAGGACAAGCCAAGCTCACTAATTCAATACAGCAGTTGTTGGCTTAGGAGACAGGTGAGAGCTAGTTACTAACAGTTGTAATAAGCACGTGACAACTCTTTTGTGATTGGTCCATATGTATAGTTAGTCAGAAGTAGTTGCTGGTATTTTCAGTCTATATATATCAAGTTGTAATATCAATATTGTAATATTGTAAAAAATAAAAAATAAAAGTAAAAAATAAAATTGTAATATAAGAAAATCAGATTTCATTCTTCATAGTTGTTATCAAATTATTCGAAGACTGCGCATAATTGACGACAAGCGTCCACAAAATATATTTAACTTGATTATGAGCCAATTATTTCTCATTTATTTGGTATTAACAAGCATCATATGTTATTATCATGTAAATAATATATGCAATTGCGAAAATTATTAATGGGTCTATAGCATCAAAAGCTACATCTGATGTATTTAATATTTGTAAGCTTTAAACCAAGCAAAACTTTAATTTTTCTAAACTATATTTTCTTACTCTAAACTATTTTTTTTTTGTCTTCTATGTCATAATTTCATATCTTTACTATTTTTCATATTCCACCAATCCAGTCATGATGATATTAATTTCTCTTCACTCTTACTCTCTTAGGCTACCATGGTTGGTTGCTTCAGGTGCGGATATTCAGCCTCTGAAATTAGTGGGGTCAAAATTTAAAATAAACAAATTTTTACAAAAAATAAAATAAAAATATAGTAAAATAAATCATAAACCTAAATAATACTTGTTTCACAATTCAAAATCACATGTATTTTTTTTTTAATCAAAATTCTATTTTAATACTTGATCTGAGTTTTTAACTAAAATACTAAATACAAAAGTAACGTTTTCATTCAAATAGAAAGTTTAAATAAGGTATAACAATTTTTGAAATAATATATGTAGACATTCGAATAATTACTAAATTATACATATAAATAATAATTTCAAAATACTAAATATTTCAAAAAATTATTTATACTATATAATTTGAAAATACTAAATAGTTCGAAAAATCACGTACCTTAATTACTATAACGACTTAATACAAAATATAGCTGCAAAAATTCTAACTATTTTTCTCTCTCTTTGCCTTTTTTTTTTTTTTTTATCATTCTCTCTCTCTCTCTAGCCTTAAAATATATATATATATGTAGCCTTAAAATATGTATCCACCTTAAAATAAGCTTTCTTTTTTTTTTTTTTGAAAAAGTTAGTGGAATCAATTGTCCCCATTGCCCTTTAGCCTATGTCTGCCCCTAACCTGCTTAAGGTACTTCTTTTGACATTGATAACTTAATTAATTTTTTGTAATTATTATTATTATTATTATTATTATTATTATTATTATTATGTTGTGTCTACAAATGCCTTTTGATTTAAGCGTCAGGGTTATTAATACAAATGCCAATTTTGCAGTTTTTATTTTATGTTGTGGGGGATTTCACTATGTTGGCCGGGAAACCAATGCTTTCTTAGCAATTAAATGAGCTTCTCGAAAGAGGTACGGGTTAGGTATTTCCTTATTTACTTTTAGCACATTTAGTCCACTTATTGAAAGAAAATGGTTTCAGAGTGTGTAGTTAAACATTTTGTCATTCATTAATTTCAAAAAGATTTATTCATTTATTAAAAGATTTTTTATTTATCTTTTAATGTATTTAAAATAAACAAAAGCGTTTGCTGTCAATTTATACTCCATCCATTCTGAATTATAAAATTATTATTGATTTTTTAAAAATTAATTTAAATTATTTTTAAATTTTAAATTAACATGATTCATTTAATTTTTTAAAACAATAAATTTTATAACTAATAGTACTTTTTACATAATTTATGATATTAAAAAAATTTATTGACATAAACTAAATGAATTTAACTTTATTTATAATATAAAAATATTTAAAATTAACTTTTCAAAATTAATATTAATCTTTTTTATAATTTGAAACGAAAATTTGTATGGCATAGCTAGTGCTAGTAGTATACTATGTGGAACATTTTTTTATTTTTTTTATGGTACATACCTTAATTGACTATGATGCTATTGCTCTATAGTGGTGCACAAATGATTTGTAATTCGGTCTTGATTTGGTCTGGGTCTAATTTAGTTAAAATCTGGCATAGTCAAATTCTGGTCCGGCTTGGCCCGACCTGGAGGTCACGCACATGTCATATTTTTTTTAGTTCAGATCCGGCCTAGCCTGACCTGCTAATAAATTCGGCCTGACTTGAGGCTCCGCCTAGTTCACCCAAAGACCAGCCCGACTTGGCCTGCAATTTTTTTTTCTTCGCTATTTTAATTTTCCTACTGTAGACGAAAATTTTCTCTTTGTGACAACTCATTCAATAAACCAAATAAAATTGGTGTCTTTCAATACATTCATTTATGCATGTTTGTTTATATACTGTGACGCCCCCAAATCTGGGCCCACACAGCCCAAACTTGAGTCGTCAAAAGACTACAACAAAATTATTACAACAAAGCACAACGTACTACAATACAGTGTATAATAATACACAACTAAGTCTTCACTATTATTGCCACACTATTTTACAAAACGTGAAGACTATGATAACTATTCCTCGGACCCTCACTCCATTCCCCGGCTAGACCCTGTTATGTTTTCATCTCCTGTTGAAAAACAATGGAACAAAAGAAAGGGTGAGCTCAAATAGCCCAGTAAGAAATATCATGACTAAGATAATGACGAATAAATTATCATTAGCCTTCAACAGTTGAGTTCTTGATAGAATACAATAGAATACAAGGTTTATATCAAAAACTGCAGTTAAATTCTTAAACAATGTTCAGATCAATAATAGCAGCGGAATGAGTAATCTATTAGAAGAATAATGCAGACTATAATGTCCACTCGGTTCTCTTTTTAGGAAAAACATCATCAACTTTTATCATCTGAAATATCATTAGTCAAGATAATACAAATTCACAGTTCCTGATCATAATCATGCAGATCAACAGTTCATCTTTGCACTACGGGCCAAAGACATTCAATATAACACCAACGGTCATGATTATACCAGATTCAGCCTTTGGTCATAATCATACCAAACAACAGTTCATCTTTGCACTACGGGCCAAAGAGAACATTCACCACGTGCCATAGAAGACACGGAACAGATGTATCGCCTTTAACCTATTATATCGCCTTTAACCTATCATCTGTTCAACAAATATATCACATCTGTGCCCCCGGCCACAGATATTCACAACAGCTTGATTTTTGGATGATTAGAATGATATAAATGATGAACAGAAGAAATAGGATAACAATAAGTATCGGAAGTTTACTTTGTACAGATTCAAATAATGTCCAAATTGTCAACATGATGTGGAGTGAAATTTAAAAATGATATTCAAGATCCACAGTTCAGAATAACGGTTACAATTCAATAGAAAGGTTCACGTAAATAGGAAGGTTCAGTTGAAATAATGAAGTTCAACTATTATGGAACATATAATATTTTCAGGAATTATAGAAGCAATAGTTCCATAATAAATTTCGATTTAGGAGTATGAAAGAAAATAATATCCCTTACCGTAGCAGGTTTGATTAACAAAAGGTGAAGGAAATTAATACAAAGGGTTATTCACCAACAGGCGGCAATCCGCTCCGTAAGGTTATTCCCACAATTTAATAGAATTTGAGTACAAAGAGTTATTCACCAAACAGGCGGCAATCCGCTCCGTAAGGTTATTCTCAGAGATTAATAATGAATGAATACGAAAGGTTATTCACCAACAGGCGGCAATCCGCTCCGTAAGGTTATTCCCACAATTTAATACATGGAAATAAAAGGCACGTCTTATGAGTAAGGAAGAAACAATATTATTATCGAGAATCAAATAATAATAATCCCTTACCATAGTATGTTTGAATAATGGAAGATGAAAAAGATGGTATCCCTTACCTCAACACGTGACTGGATATTGATTTAAATGAGGTTGATTAACTTGAACAGTACACGTATACTTATAGATCTTCACAAATACTCAAGATGACTTAAGCACACTTAGAGAGAACTTTCACAAGAAGTATTTAGAGAGAGAAAGAAAGAACAAGTAAGGAAGTTTATGAAAAATCCTTAAGTTAAGGCTTCTATTTATAGCCAAAAATCTTATCATTCATTTAATATAAACCATTCATTTAAAGATCATCTTTTAATCTACACCATCCATTTCAAATATTATATTATCTTTAATCTACACCATTCATTTCATATCACCTAATAATCACCTAACTTTATATTATAAACAAATCAATTTAATTATTCAACAATAATTCACACTTTAATCTACACCATTCATTTCATATCACCTAATAATCACCTAACTTTATATTATAAACAAATCAATTCAATTATTCAACAATAATTCACACTTTAATCTACACCATTCATTTCATATAACCTAATAATCACCTAACTTTATATTATAAACAAATAACTTTATCAATTCAATTATTATGACTAATTGTTATAAATACAGTATAGTTAGCTCTTAGATATCAAGTCAATAAATTAATGAAATACAACTGTTTAAATAACATCATAATAGAGATAACAATAATGTAAAATAAAGCATACGTTACTGTGTAATGACAATTATTGATTCAATAATGTGAATTACTGTGCATATGTTACTGTGACAATTATTAGGTTCAATAATTTTAAAAACAGTGCAACAACAATTATTGATTCAATGATATAAAATACAGTGTAATGACAATTATTAAATCAATAATGCAAAATACTGTGTAACAACAATTATTGAATTGATAATATAAAATATTATGCAGTGACAATTATCGATGAAATGATGCGTAACAGTTACGGTGTCAATTATCAGACCAATAATATGAGACACTATGCAATACCGTGTGTTACTGTAGAGTACCGTGTGCTACAGAAAATACCATAAACTACCGTATGCTACTATTCTTTTATCACCGGTATTTTAACAGTTCCGTTGACTATTTTTATTTAAAAAGGTTACTTCTGTCGTTTTCTATATCCGACAAATATTCCGTTGTGGGGTCCACCAATAATTTGTTATTTCGGCGCCGTCGGACCAAACGAATATTCCCCGACCAAACGAATATTGTCCGACAAAATAAAATTTGCACATAACATCCTTAACTTTTAACTTTATCGATTTAACCACTTACTGTTTCAAAAAAAATATATATATGAAGAAAAATTAAATTTTGTATTTCATAAAATTCGGGGTCTTACAACCTCCCCTCCTTATGAAATTTCGTCCCCGAAATTGACGTACCTGACATATCGAAGAGGTAAGGATACTTAGATTTCATCTCAGATTCTAGCTCCCAGGTCATTTCCTCAGTATCTTGGTTCCTCCATAAAACCTTAACTTGAGGTATAACCTTTGAGCGTAGGATCTGCTCCTTCTTATCCAGGATCTTAACAAGTACCTCCTCGTATGTTAAATCCTCTGCTATAACGTCTGGTTCTAACTCAATGACGTGGTTTGGGTCCTTCACATATTTACGTAACATAGATATGTGAAAAACGTTATGCATGCGAGACATACTTGGTGGTAGGGCTAGTCTGTAGGCTACGGTTCCTATTCGATCGAGGATTTCAAATGGGCCAATAAATCGAGGGTTGAGCTTTCCTCTCTTTCCGAATCTCGTAACCCCTTTCCATGGAGAAACACGTAAGAATACATGATCTCCGACGTTGAAACTTTCGTCTCTCCGATGAAGATCAGCATAACTCTTTTGTCGTTCTTGTGCGGTCTGTATTCGTTGTCGGATCATTTGGATCTTTTCGGTCGTCAAGCGTACCAACTCGGGTCCCAACAATTTTGCTTCTCCTACCTCATTCCAACATATTGGAGAGCGACACTTCCTTCCATACAATGCCTCGAATGGAGTCATGCCTATGCTTGCTTGGTAACTGTTGTTGTAAGAAAATTCCACCAACGGCAAGTACTTATCTCAATTTCCTTTGAAGTCTAATACACAAAGTCTCAAAAGATCTTCGAGGGTCTGGATCGTCCTTTCCGATTGTCCGTCCGTTTGAGGATGGTATGCAGAACTAAAACGTAGTTCAGTGCCCATAGCTTTTTGTAGACTGATCCAAAAGCGTGAAGTGAATCTAGGATCTCGATCAGAAACTATGGAAACTGGCATGCCATGCAATCTCACGATCTCATTTATGTACATACCGGCAAGACGTTCAAGTGAAAAGTTTTCTCGTATAGACAAGAAATGAGCAGATTTGGTCAATCTATCTACGATCACCCAAATTGCATCTAAGCCTTGAGAAACTTTTGGAAGACCCGTCACGAAGTCCATATTGATGTGTTCCCACTTCCATTCAGGAACTTCAAGTGATTGTAATGGACCTTTAGGAACTTGATGCTCTGCCTTGACACGTTGACAAGTTAGGCACCTTGAGATAAACTCCGCAATCTCTCTTTTCATATTGTTCCACCAAAATGTATGTCGAAGATCTCGATACATCTTGGTACCTCCTGGGTGGATTGCAAACGGCGTGTTGTGTGCCTCCATCATGATTTTATGCTTTAATTCAGGATCGTTAGGAACACAGAGTCGAGAGTTGACTCGAAGTATTCCTTTCTCGTCGATTCTTGCTTCGGAAATGGCACCTTCTTGTACTTTCTTTATCATGTTTATCAGTTCCGGATCGGTAGCTTGAGCAGCTTTAATTTTATCGATTAAAGTTGGTTCTACTCGCACGTGAGCAATCTTCGAGTGGGTCCCTGGTGTCTTTAGCTCTATCTCCATCTTTTGCAAGTCGTACAAAATACACTTTTGTGTTGTCAGCAGTGCACTTGTACTTGCATAAGATTTTCTGCTCAAAGCGTCAGCTACAACGTTCGCCTTTCCCGGGTGATACTGGATTGTGTGGTCATAATCCTTTAACAGCTCAAGCCAACGTCGTTGTCGCATGTTGAGTTCCTTCTGGGTGAAGAAATACTTGAGACTTTTATGATCCGTATAGATATCCACTTTTTCTCCGTACAAGTAGTGTCTCCAGATCTTCAACGCGAAAACGACTGCTGCCAACTCTAGATCATGAGTAGGATAATTTTTCTCATAATCTTTGAGTTGTCGAGAGGCGTAGGCTATAACCTTTCCATGTTGCATAAGGACACAGCCTAGACCTTTGCCAGAAGCATCGCTGTAGATAACAAATTCTCCTGATCCTGATGGTATGGTCAGAACAGGAGCTGAAACCAGTCTCTTCTTGAGTTCTTGGAAACTTTTCTCGCATTCCTCGCTCCATATGAATTTTGTGCTTTTCCGAGTAAGCTGCGTTAATGGAGTGGCGATTCGAGAAAATCCTTCTACGAATCTCCGATAATAACCAGCTAGACCCAGAAAACTTCGAACTTCGGTTACTGTTTTGGGTTGTTCCCAATTTAGTACCGTTTCAATCTTCGCAGGATCGACTGATATTCCTTGACTAGAAATCACATGCCCAAGAAACGCGACCTCCTCAAGCCAGAACTCACATTTCTTCAACTTGGCATATAATTTGTTTTCACGGAGCTTTTGTAGTATCAATCTCAGGTGTTGCTCATGATCCTCGCGACTCTTGGAGTATATGAGGATGTCATCAATAAAGACAACCACAAAATGATCCAAATGTTCCTTGAATATCCGGTTCATCATGTCCATGAAAGCTGCAGGAGCATTAGTTAGTCCAAAAGGCATGACTAAGAACTCATAATGCCCATAACGAGTTCTGAAAGCAGTCTTTGGAATGTCCTCAGCTTTAACCTTTAACTGATGATATCCAGAACGGAGATCAATCTTTGAGAAATGTTGAGCGCCTTGCAATTGATCAAACATGTCATCAATCCGAGGTAACGGGTACCTGTTCTTGATGGTGACATGGTTCAATTCTCGGTAGTCAATGCACAATCTCATACTCCCGTCTTTCTTCTTCACGAATAGAACAGGAGCACCCCAAGGTGATGCACTCGGACGAATGAAACCGGTATCCAACAATTCCTGTAGTTGGACTTTTAACTCTTGAAGTTCAATGGGAGCCATTCGGTAGGGAGCTTTGGAAATGGGCTTGGTACCGGGTTCAAGATCAATATAAAAATCAATTTCACGGTTTGGGGGTAAGCCAGGAAGTTCTTCAGGAAAAACGTCAGGAAACTCATTAACAATGGGAATATCATTTAAGTTTGACGTATTTTTGTTCAAATCAGTGACATGAGCTAAAAAGGCTTGACATCCGTTTTTCAATAAACGAATGGCTTTATGGCTAGAAATAACAGTTATAGATTTCAATGGTTTAGTTGCTTGAATTTGCATGACAGGTTGATTAGGAATATGAAAATTAATAATCTTATGAAAACAATCAATTTTAGCATGATGGGTAGTTAACCAATCAATTCCTAAAATCACATCAAATTCATGCATCTCCAAAGAAATAAGGTCAACAGGTAATGTGAGGTTGTTGATTTGAACTAGGCAAGATTTATAGACAGTAGATGTAATGGTCATTTCTCCTAATGGGGTTTCAACTGATAAGTCAAAGTCCAAATTTTCAGGAGTTAAGTTTAAACGCTGAGCACATGCAGGTGAGATAAAAGAATGGGTAGAGCCAGTATCTAACAAAGCGTAGACTTCACGAGAATTTATGAATAGCTTACCGGTTATCACCTCGTTCGAGTTTCGCGCCATTTGGGATGTCACAACAAAAGCTCTCCCTTGAACTACAGATTTTCCTTTATCCGCGCTAGCTTTTGGTATCATCATTGCAGCTGGACTAGATTTTGTGGCAGGACAAAACCGCGCAAGATGACCCTCTTTCCCACAACTATAGCACTTTTTGGACTACAGTGTACAGTTTGGGCTGATGTGACCTTCCTGACCACACCTATAGCATCTCACTGGTGGTCGATCTTCTCCCCTTGAAACTGGGGTCGGTGCTGGTGTTGGTACTGGTGTTGGTGCCCTTCCATAATTATTATGGAATCTCTTTCTTTTGAAATTGTTCCCACTAGATTCTCCTCTTCTGTTATTTGGTATGGAATTACCACCGAAGTGTTGGTTACCTCCTCGATGGTTCTCGTTCCTGTGGTTGTTGTCACTCCTTTCTCTATGCTGATCATTAACTCTTGGCTGCAATGTTTCATCTGTTTGCTCCACCCTTTGAGCCCTATCCACAACATCTGAATACAAACTAAATTTATGAGAGCTAAGTTGTTGACGAATTTTGAATCTCAAACCTCTTAGGAACATCCGACTCATTCGTGCTTCGTCATCCACAAGATGGGTGGCAAAGCGAGATAACTCGGCAAACTTAGCTTCATATTGGGAGACTGTCATGTTTCCCTGCTCCAGCTTAATGAATTCCACTTCCTTCATATGGCGGATGCTTTCTGGGAAGTACTTCTCGTTAAACAGTTCTTCGAATTCTGTCCAAGACATTTCGAGTGCTGAAGGTTGGATACGTTTTACCGCTTCCCACCAATGGTCTGCCTCACCTCGTAACATAAAAGTGGCAAATGGCACCTTCTGATCATCAGCGCATTGTAAGACATTAAGTATTTTTGTCGTCTGCTTCAGCCATGCCTCCGCTTTGAGTGGGTCAGGCTTCCCGTGGAATTCAGGTGGTCCTAATTCTTTAAATTGCTGAACAGTGACCATCCTCAAATTGCCAGCGTTTCTACCGTTATTATTGACTGGATTTCCTCTTCCTTGATTCTGTATGAACTGCATGAAATTCCTAAAGAATCCATCGTTCATCATGTTATCAGGAACATTATTTCCTGAGTTGGCAGGAGGATTGTTTGGGGCCTCTTGATTCTCGGCTACATTTGCTTCAGGCATTCCATAGTTAACCTCTTGATTTCCAGATGCCATACTAAACTGTGGTCACAAAATAAATGTTAGTTCAAATAAACTGACTCATCACTTCATGTTCCTACATTCAAATCGACTCATTAGATAATAAAATCTATTTTAGGTAGGACACACTAGTGACTGATTCTATTCGTCTCTCCCCTCCTAGTTCTACCCCAGATCTCCATTAAAGACCATATCCCTAAGCTCTGATGCCAACTGTGACGCCCCCAAATCTGGGCCCACACAGCCCAAACTTGAGTCGTCAAAAGACTACAACAAAATTATTACAACAAAGCACAACGTACTACAATACAGTGTATAATAATACACAACTAAGTCTTCACTATTATTGCCACACTATTTTACAAAACGTGAAGACTATGATAACTATTCCTCGGACCCTCACTCCATTCCCCGGCTAGACCCTGTTATGTTTTCATCTCCTGTTGAAAAACAATGGAACAAAAGAAAGGGTGAGCTCAAATAGCCCAGTAAGAAATATCATGACTAAGATAATGACGAATAAATTATCATTAGCCTTCAACAGTTGAGTTCTTGATAGAATACAATAGAATACAAGGTTTATATCAAAAACTGCAGTTAAATTCTTAAACAATGTTCAGATCAATAATAGCAGCGGAATGAGTAATCTATTAGAAGAATAATGCAGACTATAATGTCCACTCGGTTCTCTTTTTAGGAAAAACATCATCAACTTTTATCATCTGAAATATCATTAGTCAAGATAATACAAATTCACAGTTCCTGATCATAATCATGCAGATCAACAGTTCATCTTTGCACTACGGGCCAAAGACATTCAATATAACACCAACGGTCATGATTATACCAGATTCAGCCTTTGGTCATAATCATACCAAACAACAGTTCATCTTTGCACTACGGGCCAAAGAGAACATTCACCACGTGCCATAAAAGACACCGAACAGATGTATCGCCTTTAACCTATTATATCGCCTTTAACCTATCATCTGTTCAACAAATATATCACATCTGTGCCCCCGGCCACAGATATTCACAACAGCTTGATTTTTGGATGATTAGAATGATATAAATGATGAACAGAAGAAATAGGATAACAATAAGTATCGGAAGTTTACTTTGTACAGATTCAAATAATGTCCAAATTGTCAACATGATGTGGAGTGAAATTTAAAAATGATATTCAAGATCCACAGTTCAGAATAACGGTTACAATTCAATAGAAAGGTTCACGTAAATAGGAAGGTTCAGTTGAAATAATGAAGTTCAACTATTATGGAACATATAATATTTTCAGGAATTATAGAAGCAATAGTTCCATAATAAATTTCGATTTAGGAGTATGAAAGAAAATAATATCCCTTACCGTAGCAGGTTTGATTAACAAAAGGTGAAGGAAATTAATACAAAGGGTTATTCACCAACAGGCGGCAATCCGCTCCGTAAGGTTATTCCCACAATTTAATAGAATTTGAGTACAAAGAGTTATTCACCAAACAGGCGGCAATCCGCTTCGTAAGGTTATTCCCACAATTTAATAGAATTTGAGTACAAAGAGTTATTCACCAAACAGGCGGCAATCCGCTCCGTAAGGTTATTCTCAGAGATTAATAATGAATGAATACGAAAGGTTATTCACCAACAGGCGGCAATCCGCTCCGTAAGGTTATTCCCACAATTTAATACATGGAAATAAAAGGCACGTCTTATGAGTAAGGAAGAAACAATATTATTATCGAGAATCAAATAATAATAATCCCTTACCATAGTATGTTTGAATAATGGAAGATGAAAAAGATGGTATCCCTTACCTCAACACGTGACTGGATATTGATTTAAATGAGGTTGATTAACTTGAACAGTACACGTATACTTATAGATCTTCACAAATACTCAAGATGACTTAAGCACACTTAGAGAGAACTTTCACAAGAAGTATTTAGAGAGAGAAAGAAAGAACAAGTAAGGAAGTTTATGAAAAATCCTTAAGTTAAGGCTTCTATTTATAGCCAAAAATCTTATCATTCATTTAATATAAACCATTCATTTAAAGATCATCTTTTAATCTACACCATCCATTTCAAATATTATATTATCTTTAATCTACACCATTCATTTCATATCACCTAATAATCACCTAACTTTATATTATAAACAAATCAATTTAATTATTCAACAATAATTCACACTTTAATCTACACCATTCATTTCATATCACCTAATAATCACCTAACTTTATATTATAAACAAATCAATTCAATTATTCAACAATAATTCACACTTTAATCTACACCATTCATTTCATATAACCTAATAATCACCTAACTTTATATTATAAACAAATAACTTTATCAATTCAATTATTATGACTAATTGTTATAAATACAGTATAGTTAGCTCTTAGATATCAAGTCAATAAATTAATGAAATACAACTGTTTAAATAACATCATAATAGAGATAACAATAATGTAAAATAAAGCATACGTTACTGTGTAATGACAATTATTGATTCAATAATGTGAATTACTGTGCATATGTTACTGTGACAATTATTAGGTTCAATAATTTTAAAAACAGTGCAACAACAATTATTGATTCAATGATATAAAATACAGTGTAATGACAATTATTAAATCAATAATGCAAAATACTGTGTAACAACAATTATTGAATTGATAATATAAAATATTATGCAGTGACAATTATCGATGAAATGATGCGTAACAGTTACGGTGTCAATTATCAGACCAATAATATGAGACACTATGCAATACCGTGTGTTACTGTAGAGTACCGTGTGCTACAGAAAATACCATAAACTACCGTATGCTACTATTCTTTTATCACCGGTATTTTAACAGTTCCGTTGACTATTTTTATTTAAAAAGGTTACTTCTGTCGTTTTCTATATCCGACAAATATTCCGTTGTGGGGTCCACCAATAATTTGTTATTTCGGCGCCGTCGGACCAAACGAATATTCCCCGACCAAACGAATATTGTCCGACAAAATAAAATTTGCACATAACATCCTTAACTTTTAACTTTATCGATTTAACCACTTACTATTTCAAAAAATATATATATGAAGAAAAATTAAATTTTGTATTTCATAAAATTCGGGGTCTTACATATACGAATAAAGAAATTCATGAAAATACATTAAGTAGTGTAATATATAAAAATTTTCTTTGCTTAGCTAGCAACCTACACTTTTTGCAAATATTTTATTGCATCTTTATTTTAATAAATATTTAGCGTAAAAACTAGAAAGTTATTTGTAAAATAATAATAATAATCAAAAAGATAGTTTTCATATTTTATTTATTTATTAATGATAGTATAAAATAATATATTATCTTTAAAATTGTACAATATTTTAATTCATTATTGTAATTTGTAAGTTGTAATACATTACTTTTAATTAATACATCAATTAAGTTTAAAATTTTAATTGGTGTTTTTATAATATTTAAAATTATTAAAAAAAAATTGAATAGACCGGATGGAACCGGCCTGGCCTGACCTGACTCAAGGCCTGACCTATAGGCCTTAGCAGACCCTATTTTCAAACGTCAAGCACAGTCTGACCTGACCTACAGGCCGAAAATCAAAGGCCCATCCCGACTTGATCAATGACCAAGACCTGACAAATCCAGGCCAAACCAGGCCAAATCGACTTGATATACATGACTACTGCTTTAGGATGTGAATGTACTTGAAATTTGTGTATTATGAATTATGTTATCAAGTACTGAAAATTTGTATCATTGTATTGTATTGTTCCTATTTTTCCCCAAGAACTTTAGGTTCTGTGAATAAAGCAAATTCTATACATACTCGACTTATATTACTACTGAAGTTTGATACTATGAAAATGAAGTAACGATAACAATTATGTTGTGGTAGAAGTGATATTTTTATAAATTTTTTTGATATTTTTATATATAAATTCTCATTATAGATCTATAACGACGATCAAAATCGTCGTTATAAACTTATAACGACATTTTTCATATAAAAATATTAAAAAATCATGTGAAAATATCAGTTTTCTTTTTAATATTTTTACCGGATACTTTTGTGCTAATATGATGATATGTACTACTTTAAAATATAAGATTAATATTAATTTTTTAAAGTTAGTTTAATGTATTTTTAAATTTAAAATTATTTTTTAAAACTTAGATGATTATGAAAATTCTAAATTATGTAAAAAAATGTTATTAAAATTACAATATTTGTTATTTTAAAAAATATAATAAATTACATTAATTTAAAATATCTCATATTAATTTTGAAAATTCAAACTAATATTTCAAACCGAAGAGAGTAATATTTCAATTATTTTATATTTAATGAATTCATGTCGGAATTAATTTGCAAACGTTGATGGAGTGCAACAATTGGGTGCACATGTTTTGATTATGGGGGACGTTTTATTGTATTTGCAACTAGTTATGGTCCACGTCAGTTTCTACATATATACAATCAATCAATACAAATACATAATAAGACAAAAACGAGTTATTTTAATTGATATTGAGTCGATAATTAATTTTTTTTTTTTGTCGATTCAATAATTCAATTTTTTTTTGTCTCATTATGAAATATGTGATTAATGTATTTTTATATTTCATTCGTTTCAAGATAAAAAAAATTTATTGACTTTTGTGGTTAAATTTATCATTTTTAAAATTAACAATTAAACATATATTTTTAAATTTTTAAAAAAATAAATATTGAGATTAGTATTAAATTGTATATAGTTTATAATGTTTATAAATTTTTTTATATTTATATAAAATAATAATAAAATATATTCATTTGAAAAAATATCAATTTAATCATAAAAGCTAATAAAAGACTTTTATCGTGGGTCAAAAGGAGTAATATATTTAATATACTTTGTAGTTGATATAATGCATCACTCCCTCAATTCCAATTTAAAGTTATCTACATTCTTATAATACCCTTAATTTCTCTCTTTTTTTAAAAGGAAATTTAGTATCATTAAAATATTATTTTCTTTCCTCTCTCTTACTTAATATAAAAAGGCAAATATGAAAATTGAGACATATATTAATTATAAAGTAATAACATCCTTCATATGTGTTTTATGTAGGGGTGAACAATAAACCAAAAATAACCGAATAATCGACCGAACCAAATCAAACCGAGTCGAGTTAAACAAAAAAATATAAAATTAATGAACCAAAAGTAAATAAAAAAAATAAACCGAAGATATAATAGTTGGTTTCGGTTTAAATGCTAAAATTACCGAAATTGACCGAACCGAAATATTAAATTATTTTTTTAATGTTAAGCACCTTGGGAAATACTCTTTAATAAATGTTTAATTATAATTGGAACACTAGAAAGAAAATTTAAACTCCTGCTCCATATTATGGTGAAATGAATATTGTATGTTTTGTTTTCTCTCTCTATGAATTAAAATTGGATAGTCATGTAAATACCATTTTGCAGCCTTGGCTTATATTTGTACATTTAAACAATAATTTGCTATACGAATGAAAATGATCATGTCTTTATTGTTGAAAATAATATTAAATCAAATATTTTGACATTACAAAAGTACATACTAACTCTATTCCTTATGTTTAAGTTTTATAATCGACTAAACCGATAACCGAATAAATCGATTACGGAGTAAAAATTTAGACGGTTTTAATTTTTAATTTTTTATAACTGATTTAAATGATTTGGTAATTTTTTTACCGACTAAACCGACCAAATTGACTGTTGTGCACCCTTAGTTTTATGTTATAGCAACTAATAAATTAATTAAAGTGGAGGGATTAATATATATCGTTAAATACAAAATATTATAATGTTTACTTTTTCTCCATCTGCTCCACATTATTATACCTTATAACCGTTTAACATAGATCCCGAAAGAAATTTGAAAGTTCGATTAAGGCGTCTACAATTTTTCTGAGTAACATCTCACAAAATGCAATACAACAACTTCTGCATGAATACATGACAATTATGACTTTTGAACCTAGTAATTTTTAACTGTAAAATCTTACTACAACGACATATATTATAAACATATCCATCTGGGAGCTTCAATGTATTTATCCATTTGCAGATGTCTTTAACTTGTTGCTTGGTTAGACAGAATGAAACATTAGGTTTTGAGTTGTTAGGTCAGAGCCACAAATCTGGCCATACGTTAAGTGCTTTCAGATCTTTTCGTGCATTGTCGTTGTCTTTTGTTTTATCACTTGCATCTTGCACGATGTAAAACAAGTTCTCAAATACATTCTTCTTTGTATGCATCACATCTATACAGTGACGGACAGAAAGTATCTCCCAATACGACAACTCAAAAAACATGGGCGAATGCGTCCAGTTATGAGCTTTGCTGTAACCTAGTGCTTTATATTTACTGTGCTCCTTCCCTGGCGGTGAAAATTTCAAATCATTTAGCTAACCCAATACCTCACTGCCTGATAATCGACCGACGACCCCATTTTTCTCTGTTTTTCTATTAAACTGTGTAGACATCTTTTTGTAATTATGATCAACATGCAAGAATATATGAGCAATACCAAAGAAACTAATTTTTTGCCCATGTTTTAGATGTGTGCCTTACATATCCCATATACAAACTGGAGATGGCAACTTTCCATGAGTCGACCACCTACTGATCATCTCAAGTGCCAAAAAATCAGTGATAGTCCACAACAAGACTGCATTCATCAAAAAATTTTGCTCTATCAATTTGTCATAAGTCTAGACCCCCGTCTCCCACAACATCTTAAGTTCATTGACTAATGGCCTGAGATACACATTTATGTTCTTTGTAGGAAGCTCAATTGAATTTCTAAAATCCTAACCAAATTGCTTGTATAAGTGATTTCATTAAATTGGGATTATTTGATATTCACTCTTTACGAGTGAATGCCAAACGAGTAACGTTATACGAAAATTATTCATAGTTAAGAGTGTAAATAAATAATTAAAGAGAAATTTGGTGAATTTAAGTTAATTCAAATTAATTTAATTTAATTATATTAAAATTAATTTAATTTAAATGAATTATATTAACATTAACATTAATTAAATTAAATTTTATTTTATTTTACATAATTTAATTTATTTTTATTATATTTAATTTAAATTAATTTTATTTTATTTAATTATATTAATTATATTAATTTATCTTAATTTTATTAATTTAATTTAATTTAATTTTACATAATTTAATTTAATTGTATTTAATTTAAATATATTTTATTTAATTATATTAAATTAATTAATTTATTTATTTTTACTTAATTTATTTTATTTAATTTAAATTATATTTAATTTAATTTAACTTAATTTTACTTAATTTAATTTATTTTATTTATATTTAATTTAACTTAATTTAATTATATTAAATTAATTTTATTTTATTTAATTTTCTTAATTTATTTAATTTTAATTATATTTAATGTAACTTAATTTCATTTCATTTCATTTCATTATCTTTAATTTAATTTAATTTTATGTAATTATATTTAATTAATGTTATTTATTTTAATTTAATTTTATTATATTAATAATTAGATAATTTGGATTATAGTATATTATGCTATATTATTTAATGTAATATAATTATTTGACTTTACTTTACTTTACTTTAATTATTTTATTTTATTTTATGTAATTTATTTTATGTTAGTTCATTTCATTTTATTTTATTAGTATAAAACTAAGTAAATACTACTTAATTTATTTTAATATTAAAAAATTAATAAAACACATAAATACATGTAGGGCCCAGAAAATATTGAAATTGAAGAATTCTAACAGAAATTCTGTTGTGAATTTCGTCAGAAATAGTTAATATAACAAATAAGCATAAAGGAAACCAAATTGAAATAATTATTAGATGCTATACATTAACAGAAGCTTCAATTGCACAAAATAAATTCAAAGGATGTGAATTTTCAATACACTAATATTAATCCTAAAGTGCACAACAATTAATCCTAATTTCTAGAACAATTTACAGAACACATTTAATCCCAATTTCAAAGCAATTCCAGAACAATTTCAGAACACAAATTAAGTTCCAATTTCATCAGGAACAATTCAAATTATGTTCAAATTTCAACCAATTTCATGTGTGTGTGTGTATATATATATATATATATATATATATATACACACACACACACACACACACACACACACACACCTTACGATCAGAGGTGGCAATGGACGGTGATTGAGGTTGCAATGGACGACAACGGACGGTGATCGGAGGTGAAGTGAGGTCGGAGGGGGAGTGAGAGAGATGAGAGAGCGATGACAGATGAGAGGGAGAAAGAGAAATAAAATAGAGGCGACAACTGGGGGAGATAAAGCTCTGTTAGGTTTTATAAGTTATTTTCGATGGAATTTTCGTCGCAAATAATTCCGTCGATATTAACTTATTATCGATAGAGATTTTGTCGAAGATAATGCATATTCCGTCGAAATTATATTTGGCCCTAGCGAGAACTTTGGCGCCAAAGGAAGGCTTACAACGCTAGAATTATTTTATTCGAGAGAATTAAATCCGACGTAATATTCCATTGAAATAAAGGTAATTCTAACATAATGTATTTCATTGATACTAATTCTGTCGGAATTAGTTGATTTTTTTGTAGTGCTGATTCATAAACCTAATTAATTAGTTATCTCATTTAACTTACCCAAATAGATTATAAATTAATAGGACTTTGACTATACAATAAATTATGCACAAATTTTTTATAAGTTCATTATAGAATAAAAATGATTACAAAGACATGTTATTCCATTAAATGAAGATGTACATATTATTTTTTCAATTTATCACTCAATGTCTTAAGGTATCAATATTTTTTTTCAAATGACAATAGAACTTACTTAAAAATTGCACGTTGTAAAGAGAACTGTTCATAAAAAAATATGATCATAATTTTCTTTTCAATTATTTAATATGACATATATCTGTTATATGGATTAAAAGTGGCATATTATAATAATTTTATTTAAAATTAAAGAAATTATTATAAACATATGCTCAGATATGTGATTTTTAAATTTTGTCCGATATATAATTTTTTATACTTATTCGTACTTTACATGATTAAGTTTATGTAACGCCCCCAAAATCTCTGCACTTACTATGGCGGACCTTGTATGTTAACTCCATACATTCTTCAAAACTTAACCAATGATTTCATAACCATATTGGTTGAATTAGTCTATTTTCATTGATGCAATATTTAGGACAAGTGGCTAACTCAAAATCTCATTTTTAAGCATAGAAATTCGAGAGCCCCTTTAAATTTTCACCTTCAACCTCTTTTCCCGTAACAACCATAACTTTGTCATACGAAAATATTTTGGGGTGATTCTTGATTCTAAATTCATTATAATTTCATGATCTACAACTTTACTTTAGGTTGCTAAGGCAGATTCCTAACCGATTTGTACAGAATTCACTAGTAAGTGGACTGCTCAAAAACTGTTTCAACTTTCTTTGATATATCCAATTGGTAAAACATCATACCTCAAGCATTAATTTGCTAAGATAACAAGTTCTAACACTCAATAACACTTAATAACATAAAAATAACAGAATTATAAACATATTTATGTAAGATTTCTTAACTTTTTCTCAAGAACACGAAGAACTAAGTTTTATCGTTCGTTTACTACAATTTGATATCGCTAGCTTATTAAGCTAGGACATCATGTTTTAGGACTCCATAGCACTAAATTACAAAATCATAAACCTACTTATATAGATATTTATGACTTTTACTCAATAACACGAAGAACATAAAACATAATTACAAAAGCCTAATTTTGATTGCCTCTTGAAGTGCAAGCTTTTTTACTCTTGTTCCGTCAAGCTCTCAACTAACACTTTCTATGTGATTATACCAGCTTTTCAAGCTCTAGATTACTTGGTGAATTGGTAAGGATAATGAAGAGCGAAGGCTTTTATTTATAGGATTTTCTAAGTTAGGGTAAAATGGTAAAAATGACAACCAAGCTTTGGCTCCATGTTTGGCTTGGCTTTAACTTTGGCTCCAAGTTTTACATTTTGGCTCCAAGCCTTAAATATCTAAAATCCTAAATCTAGCTTGCTAAATGACATTTCATGCCCTTCTAATATCAAGTCTCATACGTTGACTTTTAACTATTCACATTTGACTTTTCGTATTTATACCATATAATTTTTATATTATTATCGTATTCTATCCGTATAATTTTCATATTATACATGTATTTGTGGATAGTGATTAGGGTTAGGTTATAACTCTTAGGGTTTAAACCTTTAGGATTTCTAGGTTTTAAGGTTTAAGTTATAATTTTTTTAGAATTTTCAAACCCTAAATCTAGGTTTTTTCTTGAATAACTTCTTGATTTTAACAAGTGTTAAAGTTAGATACTTGAACCAAAACACAAAATCTTACACATAGATAAATGAAATAACATATTTGAAACTTAATACAAGTTTTACTAATCACATAACACATAGTTTATGTTAAAAGTTTAACCTCTTAATCGTATACGATCGTATCTTCGAGTCGTATTTAATTTTTAATATAGCTCAAGGTATATTCAAGCAATCGTTCTTAGGTTTTAAATTGACAACCTTAATTAGATCTTGTCAGATCATATTTGAAATATTTAAGATATTACAGATTGTATTTAAGAATTGTACATCATCGTAACGAGGTTAGCTTACAAAAACTTTTCTTGAGCTAAAAGACATATTATAATGGTTTAGTAGGATTTGAGAGGCCGCTTGGTGTACAAGAAACTAAAAATTGTAGCTGAAATCGAAATTAAACTATATTAAATAATAGTTGAACACATTTGAAAATTGTTTAAGATAGTTGAAATTGAAATGTAAAATAGGTATAAATTCCACAAGTTCAAACTTAGAGAGGAGATTCAACTGCCTATGGTGAAAAAGGTTAGCACATTTCTTTTTCCCATACATAATTTTGAATCAAATGTTAAAAATCTAATTATATTGCGAAATAAAGCTGATGTCAATAATTATTGAGCTCCTACAAACTCCTAAAAATTAATTTTATGAAAATGAATGATTGCATATTTGCTCAAAATTAAACACCGAAAGCAAACGTCTCCGACAATCATTTTTCAGTTTTAAAAGTTTGTAATATATTTTATTTTGAGATAAAGTGGATATTTTTTCAACTATTTCATATGCTCCCTTTATTTTATAAAAGAAATCTCATTTTTTATATTAAAAAAAATATTAATGTTAGTATAAAATGACACAATGTACTCACCTATAATAATATATTTTTCTACCAAAGTGTCACTAATACTAAATATTCACTGTACTAGTTTGTGTAGAAGCCAGAAGGTGAGCTGTACGCAGAAATCCTGAAATATATTTTTTGCAGATTTCGTGTTGCAATTTAATCTTTTTAACATTGTGGGTTTTTTGGCAGCTTCATGTTCACAATGGAAAATAATTGAATGTGATTTTTGGGTGTGTTGTTTGTGTCCTATTTCGGTTTGTAAGCTGAGGTGGGCACAGAAAGGTTTTAATTTGCTCTGAAACTTGAAACTCAAGTTCTAAAAATTGTACCCTAAACTCTAAATTTTGAATAATGAAACCTATCCTCTAACAATTGATACCTTAACTACCAAAATTGAACCCTAAAAATTGAGAAAAACAAACAAACCATAAACACTGAAAATTGAAACCCAAATTCTAAAACTCTAAACATGACCCTCCGCCCTTTGCCGTCGTCATGTGAAAAGAAGAAAGAAGAGAGAGTGAGAGAGGTGACATACCTTAAAAGGTCACCCACCTCCAAGATCTACCGCCTCGCCACCACCATCTTCGTCCACTGCCGTCTCCATCTTTGCGGTAATTGTTACCAATTTGTGTGAGAGAGAATTTTGCTTGTCACCATCACCTTTGCAGAGTCGAGACACTCGGGAGCAATTTTGGATGCAGAGGGCCAAGTCGTTTTTTTTTTAGAAAGAGACAGAGAGAGAGACATTTTTCATAAGGACCAAGTCGTCTCTGATCATGAATGATGAGATAGATATTTGGTCCTGTATTTCGTATTGTAACGGTAAAAGCCTAGACGATCAATTCCAATGAATTTTTATTCGATACTTCCTTGCTTATATGGAAAAACATGTTGAGCAGTCGGTCACATTCTTGACTTGATCACTACAATGACTAGACTATTAAAACCATAAATTGCGACAGTAGAACCAAAATTCTCACCTTCCTTTTGGATCTCTCAAATCGCACTCTAGCCCTATAGAGAAAGTGATTTTTGGGATCAAAGCGACTCTTTAGACGAAAGCAATTATAACCAGACTAATTTGAACCCTCGTTTGTACCCCCTTTGTATTGATTGTGCATTTACTTTGTATTTGAACTATTTTAATAAGTCAACTACGATCATATACGGTCGATGCATATCATATTTATTTTACGTGTCAAGATTCCGGTTGAAAAATTGGCTAGAATCGTAAATATAGTCCGTCGTAGAATAAACATCCATAAAATATGGCATGTGAGAAAATATGATGATGAATGGCTCAATCAACTATAGTTTGTTAGGGTTTTGTTGTAAAGAAATAAGAAACTGTATACATAAGCATAATGTAAACCAAGTCAGTGGCTCATTTAACAATGCTATATATGGATTGGAAGGAAATTTCCAATCCCAGCAAGCTCATCAGCACGAGTCTTTCCTCGTTGCAATTACTTAATATTAATATTTAAATTTTGTTGCAGCTTATTCTGTAGTTACATTGTTATGCTAAGTAATTGGTGCTAGCTCGTGTGTTAAAATACGAATTTGTTAGAAGACAGACATTAAGAGAATAAATTATTTATATACTTCCTTATTGAGAATTTTTTATTGAAGTATAAAACCACTGAAAACAGTGAGTATAAAACTGCTGAAAACAGTGAGTATCAAATTCGTACAACGGTAAGGAAAAAATTAAAGAGATGTTTTAAGGAGGCAAATATATTCAAAAATATTTTATCCTAAAAACATATCAACCATAAATACCATAACATAATCACTAATCACCAAAAGTAAACAAAAGATATATAGTAACAAAAATGCTCATTCTTTTAGCACCGCCTTATTCGGTGGAGGGTTTGTCATGGACCCGTACCAGGTTTATTGGTAATAGCAAATCATTGCAGATGGGAGGAGTTAACCATTATCCCTAAAAGAAAAACAAATTAAATGGTGGGAACATACAACAAAAATATTGTATCGTTTACAACGTTTATTTTCTTAAGGACTATTTTAAGAATATCTAACATTAAGTTGGTGCAATCACATCTTCTGACATGCCATTTTTAATGAATTGGGTGGATCTGAAAATTCTCCTGTGGATATTTTATCGAACACAATTTTGTCAGCTGCCTCAGTATACATGATTCCATCCCAAATTATTCGTTCAGAGGAACGGCTACACGGTCCAACAAGCATTTGGGTTCCATTCACAGTAGCCATATTCCCGCACAAGGTAGTTTCCCCAAAGTTGTATTTTCCTCCAAAGCCACAACAAGATACAAGAGGAAGCTTGAATCCTGCAGTTTACGCATAAACATAATCTAAGTTGTATATACATATATTTAAAAACATGTACATATAGGAATATCAATATCAATTTTGTACATAAAATACATGTCTTTTTGTTGCCTCGTTCTATGTAATAATTATTTATTACAAAGATTTATTGTTGAAGCCTTAATTATTCCATTCTGGTGCTAATAGTAAGGAGCGTGACATACCAAATTTTTGTGGTTCTCGGTAAAGATAGTACTTTGCAGAATAAACATCTACATATGTGATTGCAGCCAATGGAAGTTCTTTTCGAAGTTCGTTAATACCACCCTTCAACTTGGAATTGAAGTACTGAGATAACTCATTGTAGGGTTTTGCGCAACCTACGTTATCCATTTGATCTTCAGCAACCGGTACCATTGTCAAAATATACGGTAGGCAACCGATAGGTCCAGTATTGTGAATCCAAAATGATCTAGCTCCCAAATTGTATATATTCTGCAAACATGCACCACATTTGCAACCATTAGGACTATATAGAATGAAGATATAATATACTCCCTCCATTTCAAAGAAAAAATCATATTTGTAATTAAAAAAAAATGCATGGTTACATTTGGCGCCCAATCCAATTTTTGCGGCCTGGAGTTAAGTTGCCAAATAGAGTACATTTTCATTGTGAAATGGATGATATGGATACTATATGCACCCCAAAAGATTAAGCAAGGAATTAAAATTACCTTTAAATTCATTGAGAACCTATTGATAATATCCGGTATAGATGCTTTAATTTCCTCTATAGACATGTTAGTAAACAATCCTTGGCTGATCTCATTCTGGCCAATATCAATAGTATACAAGGCTTTGGAAAAATATTCCTTTTTTGGCATCAATTTCTTGAACACCCCTCCTGGAAAAATAATTAACATGTCAATAATTTATAAAATAGATGATAAAAAGTTCAACACGCATGTACTTATATTGATAATAAATTAAGTCCAAAAAGAAAAAACAATTTACCTTTTTTTCTGACTATTTGTGATCTATTTATGAATTGTCTGAATTCATTGTACTGAATGTCAAGATTAAAAGGACTAAATGCACGCGGTGGTACTGCCACGGGAAGAATCAACTTTGGTGGTGCAATTGTAGCTAAAACATTAGCAAAATTGGCTCCATAGGAGAAATTGGCGCCCAATGAATCTAGATAAGGCTGGAGGAACGGTTTACCTAAGCTTGTAGCTGGAACATGAAAATTTAACCATTAGCTCTATGTACTAGTTAGAAAAAGTATGCTTTTATTTATGGTTAATATATAGTAGGTCAAAACTATCTAAAATTTAGTTAGTGCTACCCCACTAGTATTTTAAGGACTAATTTTATATAGGCAGCATTTGGATATAAGAAATGCAGTAAGTAAAAATATTCCCTCCATTCCATTAAAATTGTTCAATTTGACAAAAAGAATTGTTCCACTGTATAAATGAGTCTATTTTTTTTAGTGATAACAATATTAAATTAATGAAATAATGTATTTAAATTTCTCATTATGATTTCATTATTATATTTTAATATTAAATTAACAAGTTATTATTTTTAAGAGTATACATGCATGAAACAAAAATATATATTTTAATATTCACAAATTTTGTAAATGGGACTACAACGGATGGGGATGGAGCATTAAATTGTATGAGCAAATAAAAATGGTGGCACATACCGAGAAAATCGATCATGAGACGACCATCAGAGGCTCTTCCTGATGGTCCATCAAAGAAGGTTTGCCCATAGAAAGGAGGTGAACCACTGAAGATTGCGGAAAATGCACCGGTGTCTGAATTCCCATCACCAAAGTTGAAGATAGCCGGAAAATCACAAGTGTCCAATGCAAAAACAGGAGAGAAGAGAATAATGGAAAATAAGAAGAAAGAAAATGCAGTTGGAATCATGCTCAGGGAGTTCTTCATGTTTACTTAATTATTTAAAGATGATGTTTTTGATGCTGTTATATGTATACTAGCTTCTATATATAGTAGTTTGAGTTGAAGTTTTCAACTACGTATATCCTACGTATACAGTAGTTTCAGTTGAGCTTATTTGCAATTGTTGGGTACATTTTTTTGTCAACTGTAATAAATTGCACCCATCGGTATCACAATACTCAATTCCTTACAAAAACAGGAGAGAGAGAGAGAGAGAGAGAGAGAGAGAGAGAGAGAGAGAGAGAGAGAGAGAGAGAGAGAGAGAGAGAGAGAGAGAATGCAAAATAAGGAGAGAGAAAATGCAGTCAAATTTAAAATATGTTAGAGATGATTCTTTTCATGTTTTTGATGCTATTAAGTATATATATACCCCTTCCTCTTTTTCATTACATAGTCGTTTAAGACATAATCATACATATTAAGAAATTTCATTAATACTAATGTTAAGTAATTAATGTTGGTTCGAAATTTTATTACTACTCATATAAATTATTTACTCCTCATTCTTCTCTCTCTCTCAATTACTCTATCTTTAAAAGTAAAATAAAAAATAATTAGATTTTTTTAAAATATATATAAAATGTTTTATATTTAAAATAAAAAAATTTAAAATAACCTATATAATAAAAAAGAAGGAATAGTTTCTAAATATTAGTTCGTAATATATATTGAAGTTTTCAATTACGTATATCCTACGTGCAGAGAAAGTAAAAAAAAATAAAAAATCACGAGTCCATAGTCAAAATGTAAATGACCTGAAGTTCTCAAGTATTTGCATTTAATTGACGGGTGTTGGGTACATTTTTCTGTCAACTGTAATAAATTGCACCCTTCTGTATTACAATACTCAATTCCATGCAAAAACAGGAGAGAGAAAGAGAATGCAAAATAAGGAGAGAGAAACTGCAGTCGGGTTCATGCTTAGAGACTTCATGCTAGAGATGATGCTTTTCATGTTTTTGATTTTGATGCTATTAAGTATATATATACTAGTCTCTATATATTGTAGTTCGTAATATATATTGAAGTTTTCAATTACGTATATCCTACTTCCAGAGAAAGTCAAAATAAAATCTCAAGTCCATATTCAAAATGTACGTGACCTGAAAGTATTTGCAATTAATTGACGCTTGTTGGGTACATTTATATAATGAAAACTAGGGAGTAAATTGCACCCATCTGTATATATTCTATTCCATTCTTTATTTACCAAAAAAAAATCTCACTTTCAAAAGGCTATTGATGTTGATATTGTGCGATTAGAATTCTTTTCATCACATTTATTCTCTAATTTCAATTAATACATATTTAGTGATACGAATATTTTGTTTAGCGATGCAATAAAATTTATTATAAATAATTATGTCGTTATTATTATCAATAAAAGTAATATTTACGTCGCTGAATATGTATTAGGAGAAATTAGATGATATGCATAGTGATAAGTAGGGGTGCACACGGTCGGTTTGGTCGGTTTTTTGGGAAAAAAAATAACCAAACCATTTAAGTCGGTTATAAAAAATTAAAAACCAAAACCGCCCAAATTTTTACATCGTAATCGGTTATCGGTTTATTCGGTTTCGGTTAAATCGGTCGGTTTATTCGGTTATTCGGTTCCGTAATTGATAATTTAATATTTATTATATTTTCAATTTTTCATAATAATTAATAAATCACTAACTCAATAACTACTAATTATAATAGAAGTTCTCTAAATCCGAAAAACAAAAATCACCTAACTCACTCACTAGGATAGAAGTTTTGTAAATTCGTCACAATAAAAACATATAATAAACATATAATTATATAAAATAAATATTTATTAGAAAGGTATATAAATTATATTATAATTTTAAATTGTTCGGTCGGTTTGGTCGGTTTCGGTTTTTTGAGAAGCCAAACCAAACCGGCCGAACTAGTTTCGGTTTTTTAGTTTTATAGTGTTCGGTTTTTCGGTTTTATATTTTTCGGTTTGAAATATTAACGGTTTGGTTCGGTTCGGTCGGTTTTTCGGTTTTGGTCGGTTTTGTGTGCACCCCTAGTGATAAGGATCATATTCTGATATGTAAGAGTAGAAAAAATAATAAAAATAAATATACATTTAACGATACTTTTACTATTGTTCTAACGACATTTAGAACTTCAAACAATACTCTTTTACAACATCATTTTTGCTTAGAGAATATTTACCTTCTTTATATAACTAATAAATATTTTGTTTTCATATTTTTCTATAAAAATAACAAGTTATTATATTAATAGTGACTACGTGATAATAAAATTATAACGTCAAATATAAAAAATAATTGTCATTATATACTGCCATCAATAGAATAATGACTATTTTTGTAGTAGCGAGGTATATGAGAGACTTCAACTGGTAAAATTCGTGACTTCTCCAATAAAATAAAATAATTTCTCGGCATAAAGTCCATGAGAAATAAGTTCGTATATGACCAGAGAATATACACGGTGAGAGGACCATATGAAAATTTTGCCGACGGATATGGCCAGAGAATATGGTGAGAGGACCATGAGAATAAATAAAAACTGAAGATTAATTCTTTAAGCCAGTATATTTTTATAACTCGCAAATTGTTTCTTTAAATAATATCCATTTTTGTTTATGTTTTAGTATATTCTAGTAAATATTATTTTCATGATCTGGAGTCAGCGGTGGATTTGTGTCGCACTAATTTTTTTTTCTGTTTTGGCCTATCAAATTTAATAATATTATTATTTTGTCTTTTTATGTAAATTTTTTCAACTTCCTATTGAATTGGACTCAAATTTTTGGATTTCAAAATCAACTCTTGAACTATTTTTTTTCAATTAAATTACGTGTAAACTCTCTAAGCAACTCAATAATACTACTAAGTCAAATTAATTTATTCAATTTGACTAAAGCACTTTAGAAAAATTTGACTCAACATAATTTAAGCTCGAGCCACATTCAAAACTCAACTAATTAATCTCACTCGCATTCCTACCGTCTATCAACTAATTACGTCTATTTTTGAGTTTTGGGGGGATAAAGGGGTAGAACCAGATAAAATACTAGTACATTACACTAGGTCTGGGATATTGTTGAATATTTTAACTACGGACCACATGAAATAATAAATATTTTAAAAAGATATTTCAACTATTTATAGTAATTAAATATTTCCAACCTTATGAAACGATCATGCGGATTATAATCACCCTTCTTTAATTTTTCATATTCTTCAATTTCTCCCAATATATATTTAGTAACACTAATATTATATGCAACAAAATAAATTTCGTTGCAAACAATTTGCGTCATAATAAAATTCGACGAGTTCAATTGTGTCACTAAAAATATATTTATGTCGCTGAATGTGTATTAGGAGAAATTAGATGATAGATGTAATAAAAAGAATTTTAATCTACTAATTAATTCTAATACATTATTTTGTAACCTTTCTTTTAGTAGTTTGTTAACGCTTGATTCTGTCCGACTGTCTTGCTGTCCGTCCGGAGAGAATACCTGTACAAAAGTCCGGAATAGGTCAACAATGGAGGCCTAAGTATCTAGTAGAGCCATAATAATCGTAATCTTTGCCTCTATCATTAATCGAGTATTTATAATACTTACTTGAGTCTTACAAATCCTGTTAGGAATATCCAACGATGAGTTGTAATTGAGTAGGAAGGTAACTATCCTAAATCCTCTAAAACACATGACTCATACTCTAATTAGAATTAGACGTAGTGAGTAATCATCATCCGAATGGATTTAGGAACCCAACAAAAGCCTATCGGACTAAGAAGTCCTCATAAAAGACTACCAAGCTGATGGTTTATTGGGCCTAACCCAATATCAACTATTGAATCAAACTTAACAAAATATTCATCATAAGATAATTATTTTTAAGTATAGCAATTAACATAAGGCTGCAAATATTATCTTAACATAGTTTTCAACTCTATGAAACTATCTTGAAAGTTGAAATTTACTAATATTATGGGTATCTTGGTTATAAGAATGAATTAAGTGGTTGACAAAACAATTAACATACCATTATGTGGTAAAAATTATTTTTTCGTTCTAAAATATTAAAATATTATTAATTTTTAATTAATTTAAAATATTTTAAAATTTAAAATTAATATAAATTTATTTAATTTTATTACATACGATAATGGATATTGTAAAATATCCACACAAAAAAAGTTCTACTAATTGTAAATTTTCCTTATTTGGTAATTTTCAGGGAATCATATCTATTTTTAAGTTTGAATATTTACCAAATTATTTTAAAAATCAATAATAATCAAATCAATATAATATATGATGGTTGTGACACCCCTAAATCTGGGTTCACACAACCCAAACTTGAGTTGTCAAAAGACTACAACAAAATTATTACAGAGTAGAACAACGTTCAACAATACAGTGTATAATAATATACAACTAAGTCTTCACTATTATTATCACACTATTTTACAACGCGTGAAGACTACGACAGCTATCCTCGAACTCTCACTCTATTCCCCGGCTAGACCCAGCTACATTCCCATCTCCTGTTGAAAAGCAATGGAACAAAAGAAAGGGTGAGCTCAAATAGCCCAGTAAAGAATATCATGACTAAGATAATGACGAATAAATTATCATTAGCCTTCAACAGTTGAGTTCTTGATAGAATACAATAGACTACAAGGTTTATATCAAAAACTACAGTTAAATTCTTGAACAATGTTCAGATCAATAATAGCAGCGGGATGAGCAATCTATTAGACGAATAATGCAGACTATAATGTCCACTCGGTTCTCTTTTTAGGAAAAACATCATCAACTTTTATCATCTGAAATATCATTAGTCAAGACAATACAATTTCACAGTTCCTGATCATAATCATGCAGATCAACAGTTCATCTTTGCACTACGGGCCAAAGAGAACATTCACCACGTGCCATAAAAGACACCGAACAGATGTATCGCCTTTAACCTATTATATCGCTTTTAACCTATCATCTGTTCAACAATTATATCGCATCTGTGCCCCCGACCACAGATATTCACAACAACTTGATTTTGGATGATTAGAATGATATCAATGATGAATAGAAGAAACAGGATAAACAATAAGTATCAGAAGTTTACTTTGTACAGATTCAAATAATGTCCAAATTGTCAACATGATGTGGAGTGAAATTTAAAAATGATATTCAAGATCCACAGTTCAGAATAACGGTTACAATTCAATAGAAAGGTTCACGTAAATAAGATGGTTCAATTGAAATGATGAAGTTCAACTATTATGGAACATATAATATTGTCAGGAATTATAGAAGCAATAGTTCCATAATAAGTTTCGATTTAGGTGTATGAAAGAAAATAATATCCCTTACCGTAGCAGGTTTGATTAACAAAAGGTGAAGGAAATTAATATCCCTTACCATAGTAAGTTTGAATAATGGAAGATGAAAAAGATGGTATCCCTTATGAGTATAAAGGAAAATAATATCACTTACGAATATGAAAGAAAATGATATTACAAACGAATATGGAATAAAAGTGTCATGTAATAATTCGTGTAAACAAATTATTTCCACAAGAGACAAATAAGAAATGAATACAAAGAGTAATTCACCAAACATGCGGTAATCCGCGTAGTCAGGTTATTCTCAGAGATTAATAAGGAATGAATACGAAAGGTTATTCACCAACAGACGGTAATCCGCGCCGTAAGGTTATTCCCACAATTTAATAAAAATTGAATACGAAGAGTTATTCACCAAACAGGCGGTAATCCGCACAGTAAGGTTATTCTCAGAGATTAATAAGGAATGAATACGAAAGGTTATTCACCAACAGGTGGTAATCCGCGCCGTAAGGTCATTCCCACAATTTAATACATGGAAATAAAAGACACATCTTATGAGTAAGAAAGAAACAATATTATTTTCGAGAATCAAATAATGATAATCCCTTACCGTAGTAAGTTTAAATAATAGAATATGAAAGAAGATGATATTCCTTACCTTAACACGTGACTGGATATTGATTTAAATGAGGTTGATTAACTTGAACAGTACACGTACACTTATAAATCTTCACAAATACTCAAGATGACTTAAGCACACTTAGAGAAAACTTTCACAAGAAGTATTTAGAGAGAGAAAGAAATAACAAGTAAGGAAGTTTATGAAAAATCCTTAAGTTAATGCCTCTATTTATAGCCAAAAATCTTATCATAACTAAGATTTCCTAATTTAATCCAAACCGTTCATTTCAAGATAATGTTTAATCCATACCATTCATTTCATCTTTTAAGATTTCTTTAATCTAAACCATTCATTTAAAGATCATCTTTTAATCTACACCATCCATTTCAAATTCTATATTATCTTTAATCTATACCATTCATTTTATCTTTTAAGATTTCCTTAATTTAAACCATTCATTTAAAGATCATCTTTTAATCTACATCATCCATTTCAAATTATATATTATCTTTAATCTATACCATTCATTTTATATCACCTAACTTTATATTATAAACAAATAACTTTATCAATTCAATTATTCAACAATAATTCACACTTATTAATTATTATGACTAATTATTATAAATACAGTATAGTTGGCTTTCTGAGTTAGATATCAAGTCAATTAATTAATGAAATACAACTGTTTAAATAACACTATAATAGAGATAACAATAATGCAGAAAATATGTAAAAGAAAGATTACGTTACTGTGTCATGACAATTATTGATTCAATAATGTGAATTACTGTGCATATGTTACTGTGAAAATTATCAGTTTAATAATATGAATTATTGTGCATGTGACAATAAAGTCAAATATTGTACGATAACCACTTTATCAGTTTAATAATACGAAACACTGTGCAATACCGTGTGTTACTTGTAATACCATATATTACTATTCTTTTACCACAAGATATTTTAACAATTAAAAGTGATAGTACCATTGACCATTTAAAAATTGTTTATGTCATTTTCTATATCCGACAATTATTCTTTGTGGGGTCCACTAATGATTGGTTCGTACGGCGCCGTTGTACGAATATTCCCCGACAGAACGAATATTCCTCGATCAAACGAATATTGTCCAACATAATATAATTTGCACATAACATCCTTAACTTTTAACTTTATCAATTTAACTACTTACTGTTTCAGAAAAAAAATATATGAAGAAAAATTAAATTTTGTATTTCATAAAATTCGGGGTCTTACAATGGTTGTGAAAAAGGAAACCCCATTCGCTCTCACGAAATTGAGATTTTACGTTCACTCATAAAAATGAGCATTCTCATAAACTTTAATATTTAAAAAAAAATTCTATTTGTACAAAATAATAATAAAACATATCTTAATCTAATAAACTTCTTCCTTTCATATTATCTTTCCATCTTAAGTAGAGTCCAAAATCATTAAGATGAAAATCTACTGCCTATAAATTAGTACAATATAATGTTAATAACTATTAATATTATGAATCTAGATCATAATATTTTTTGCTATCTTCCCTTTTCTAGTTTATTAAATACCACCTTCTTTTATTAAACAATATATACTATTTCCCTTTTCCATTTAAGATAGTCATTAATAATCTAAATAAAGTTCTTACTGGCATTTTGATTCTGTATAATATATTATTTTTAAAATATATAAATATATAATTATATAAAATCAATAAAAAAAATTGCGTGCTGGCCACGTCGGATCCCGCTCGTTAGACGTACAACCTTGTACTTAATTCCACAATAAATCTCAGTAATATAATTGATTAAACTAGTTTATTTTTAAACTATTACAATCTCAACATAACTTACAACATTGATATAGCTATTTAATACAGAGTTTATTTAAACTTTAGCATGATTCTGTCTCAGAATCGAAATCTTTACATTCCGTCTTTAGATCTCCGATCATAACCTCATGATCAAATCTAATATCATTGAAACCATAAACACTATGATTTTTAAACCAATATAAAAACCTGTGAATATAATTATCATTCACCTAACCATACAAATCTTTTTGTATTTACACATCTCTAATCGATAATTTGAGATTTATTTACATATACCTCTAATTGGACCCTGATACTCTGATGGTATCTTATTACAAGCTTCTATAATCAAATTTACAACTGAGGTTAACTTTAATAGATTCATACAATCACACCCATCAATTTCTAACGATAAGATTCAATATCAAAATACACGTTAGACGATTTATACCTTTAATGAATCTCATTCATCCAATTGATTAATTATAACAAACAATTTAACGCTCCGCGCGAAACTACACAATTAGTCTTCTATAACCTTTAGCTTTATCGGAAATTCCTGCATTCTCGCATTTTCCTGAAACTGTTTGTTTTAAAGTGGAATGAGCACGACGGCTCAGCAAGTCCAACAGTTAACACATAACAAGTAGCTACATTTTATCATGCTTCATGCATCTCATGCTTTGCAATTCATACATATATTATGCATATCATGCTCTGCATTTAATACTATGTTTCATGCATCTCATGCACCGCTTTCATACTATCATATCAGCTCAATATAAAACAAACATCTATGCACATTGACAATATATCGCATGTTATTGCACAAAGGCATATAATCACATGTTTTCACATAAAAACATTTAACACATAGGAGCAAGTTCTGAAAGACTTGCCTGCACGCTTTTATTTAGTTTAACCTTTACTTCCTTGATAGTCTTTTCTATCTTTCATTGTATTGGGTTGCTACTTCGAGCACTATCTGTAAACATTGTACTGCATGCATCAATATAGGATCATAAAACTTTATATAACTCCTTTCACTTAAACCATAATTATTAGACCATTAGTCTCTAATCATTTCACATTTGATGTATTATACCTTACATAGGTTAATAATACATCCTAGCTTGTTCCCAACCTTTTTCATAACCTTAAACATGTTTTAACTTAGCTTTAGGCATGTTACATTATGCCATTCATTAACTCATTATACCACAACACCCTTTACATAGTCCATTTTTATCAATCTAGGGTTTTCATAACTTATCTCTATCATTTAGTATTAAAACATTTCATTTTGGGTCAAAAATATCATTTTTTTGAAATCTATCAACCGTGGCCCCGGCCGTGACCTCTCAGCCAATCACGGCCCCGGCCGTGGTTTTGCCTACAAAACCATGGCCCCGGCCGTGGCCCAAAATCTAGAATTTTGATTTTTGCTGCTACTTTGGTGATTTTTAATTCTTTAACCATACATCCAATTGACACCAAATTTGGTACACATGTATACCTCATACCATAGTATTTTATAAAAATTTTACTTGGCACATTTGGCTACTCAAAACCATAGATACCCTAGCCCATAGGAGGGCTGTTCATAACATTTCCAGACTTAGAAAATTTTCTAAACTTTGAAATCCAACTTACTGATTTTTGGCCATAAGCTTCAAAACTCTATTCCAACACTTGACATAGTTCATATAACCTATATATGACATGTCCAAAATTTCAAAACCATAAAACTTCGCACGAGACGAGTTTTGTCCGTTAAAATCCGTTTAGGATTGAAACGATCGGATTCGATTGTTCGAAACTCATTTTCATTCTACTTCTCATCCGTTGATTTCCAAATCAACCTAAACACATGTAATAACATAAAACTAAGTCGTTTGACTTCATTTTGCCTTTAATTCTTCAAATTTGCCAAAAATCACCTTTAGGTTACATTTTCATCAATTTTTTCAAAACCTATCATTTCCAAAGCTTAAACTCCGTGTTAATCCTTAACTTCTTTTTGGCACAACTTACTTCCAACACTCCATTTAGTACACATAGCACATATATAACTTAAATGGACTTTCAAAACTTTTTAAAACTTTTCAAATGGTTCCATTTTTCCAACTAGTCCGTTTTGGTCGTCGGCGAACGTTTTAAAACGTTTAAAATTCACAATTGTCGCCATACGAACCAAATAACTTCCAAATCAACTTGAACACACGTATTTATATCAAACTTAGCTTTTTGGCCTTATTTGATCACCAATTACACAAAATGGCCAAATTCACAAATGGGTGACATTTTTGCCTAACTTTCATAATATAACTTTAAACCCTCTTTGAATTCTTGTACTTTACACATCAAATACCTTAACATATATACATTTAACCACTTTATGTATTCGCATAACTTCCTTATATACCTTCCAAGTCACTTTACAGATTATTACGTAGTCTATACACAAAGTATAGCCTAATGTTGTAACTTTCTTGCACAAAACATGTTTGTTAACCTTCAAAGCATTCTTGTATGCTATTCCACATAAAAACTCACATGATTTTCTCATGACCAATCTTCTAGTCTAGGTTTTCATTACATTTAACAACATATAATACATAATCAACCAATAAATCATGATCTTTAGTCTTAAATATGAACTTGAATAGTCCATCAACTTATTCTACCAACTTTCAAGCCTAGGGTTTCTTCCTAAATCATAAACATAACACATAACCCACATAAACTTCATAATCAACTCTTATTTTTCAAGGATTCATGCATAGCTATACTTAAACTAGCATTTAAACTCATAAACTTCAAACTTCATAACAAGAACATGGTTATACCTTCCTTGGCTCTTCTCTCATCTTGCTATAAAGCTTGCTAGAGCTTTATCTTCACTTCAATAGCTGTTTTCTTCCTTCTTGGCCACTTCCTCTTGAATTTACTCCAAGTTTTCATCAAACCCTAGCTTTGCTTCTTCTCTAACTCTTTAGCTCTATTGCTAGCCATTTTCCTTCTTCCTCATCATGCTTTTATGGCTTCAAGCCCTTGCTCTTCTTGTAAATCCCAACCGCGAGCTTCCTCTTTCTCTCTTCTCTTGTTCTTTCTCAGCCGTGAGCTCATTTCTTCTTCTCTCAAATGTTGTTGATTTCATTTACTCTCCCACGTTGGTTTAGTCTCAATTAAAAGATATATCCAAGATGAAGAGATAAGACATGTGTTTGGCCAAGATTGGTTAAAGCTAGATTACATAAGGAATTGGATAGGTGGATTAATTAAATATTCACCCACTATAAATCTGAGAATTTCCAGCTGGCTTCATTAAAATCTGGAGAGTAAATTTTTTTTTTATTTTGAGTCCAGCTATTAATTATTTGACCCGCTCATCAGTTTAACCCGAAAATCAAAATTTTCAATATTACAGTCGATTCCTACTAATTTGGACGTTCCCGTCGTCATGGTGACATCCGTTTCTTCAAATTCACTTCCAAACTTCAAGTTTGACCATTTTCCATAGAAAGTCAAATGGTCAACTTTGACCAAAAAGTCAACCATAACACATATCGTGTTTACAATCCATACTTACTAAATTCGACGTTCCCGTCGCAACGGTGAAGTCCGTTTCTCAAAATTCTTCTCTAAACTCTAACTTTGACTTTTCAACTTTACAAGTCAAACAGTTGACTTTGACCAAAAGTCAACCCCCAACACTAAATTGTGTTTACTATCTCTCATTGCTAAATTCGACGTTTTGAACTCAACTGTGCAGTCTGCGTCTCCAAATTCTCTTTCGAACTCCAAATTGGGGTTTTAACTCGACTTTCTTTTACTACCTTTAGTCAAACTTTGACTATTTGATCACTTTGGTCATTTCTTGGCATTTCTATTTGTTACATTGCCTTCACACATGTAGTTATACTCATGATGATATCAGGTATACATTACCTCATTCTCTTCACACCGCTAATCCACGTAATTCACAACCGCACATGGTTCATTCTTAACCTTAGGCTGCCACCTTAATAACTTGGCCGCACATACAAGTCTTAAAATTATCAAATGCTTAGGCTTGTTCACTATATTCATATGGCTTGTCATATATATCAATTTGACTCGCCTTAACCTTAATCCATTTTGGACTGCTATTAAATTTCCAACACTTGGTCACTAGGTTGGGTTTAAACTTAATTGCCACCACAATACCCAACTTGTCTCTTCCCAATTTACTAGCTTGTGCTATCTTAAATTTACCATTCAAGGTTTAGCTTTCAAACGCTTACTTAATTAATATATTAAGCTTAACATTATTCTCGATGATTAATTCAGTTAATCATTTACTACGCTCGGCTAAATATAATTAGCGCACCTCCAGGTATATATGTATATATATATACACCTTAACTTAAACTTATAAATGTCTCAATAATTAAAATTTATTTCGCAAATAAATTTCTTCATACCTCAAAGTAAAAACTTCTTACATAATCTCTTTTAGTCCAATAAATTCATCGAACTTTAAAGGTATTATATTACCTTATTATCAATATACCTCCAAGTATACACATAATCAAATTCTAGGTTTTAAAATTTAAAAACCTCCAATCACTTACATTTAAATCCTAACACAACATTAGGGTCAAATGTTTACTCATTTCTACACCTTTTATTTCTACAAATCTAGGTTTTAAACTCCAACCTTTATTTCAACCTCAAGATCTTATTTAAAAATCTTGTGAAATATCCGGGATATTACACACATTTTACACATAATTTTTAAAAATCCTTTTAATCCCAAAAGTTAATATCGATATATGAATATTGGAACAAGTCATATTAAGTATTTATTAATAATTCTTCAGACACATATGATATTCTACAATAAAAATAAAGTAATATACATTAATAGCTAGAACATATGAAAAAAATGTTAATGTTATGCCTTAAGCTAAATTTGGCTAAGAAACATAAAAAATACTGAGTGAAACCGACACTTGTAAATTGTAGTCCAGAACCATCACCGAACTCCATATCACATTGAAAATTCAAAACCCGCCAAATTTGTAGACTCCATACGAACCCCGCAGGTCGTTGTTTTCCTCAACGAACCTAGTTCCTCTTTTGAATCAAATTTTGTGAGAACTTAAGGCATTTCATATCACTGCATCAAAAAAGTTATTTAGTGAAAGACAAATCATTCACAAGACATAATGTATTACTCACAAGAGATTTATTGTGAAAAAATATTTTCTTTCCGCGATTGTTGAAATTAGATCTCCTCGCAATAGAGTATCATTCGCTAAGTAATAAGTAGACATTTTTTGTGAAGGATATAGCTGAATAAAATTTGTATTCACAAATTATATTTGGTAATAGAATATTGTTATTTAGTGAAAGACTAGTTTCCTTCTTGAATAATATTTAGAACTATTTGAAATTAGTGAATAGCTTTATTCCCTCACAAATAATATATTATGACGAACAAATCTATTTAATGAGAGAAGATTTTTCTTTACTGACTATAAATTGATAATCGTTCTTCCATTTAGTGAGAGGAAAATTCCTTCATTGATGACTAACTAATTAACTAGAGGATATTTTGGTAAGTGAAATTATCCTTCATTAATGTTCATTTCTCAAGTAAAATCACTCACAAATTATAAATTTGTAAATAAAAAATTAATTGTTAAATAATCAAAATTCATTGCAAATTATAATTTATTTTAAAAACAGTGATTTCATTATTATTATTATTATTATTATTATTATTATTATTATTATTATTATTATTATTAATCTCATTAAGAAATATTAAATTTAATATTTTAGGTAAATATAATGTCATACTTGCTTCAAACTAATTGATAAACTAATGCATAAAAAGTTAATAAAACCAACACTCCACATATAAATAGATAATGTTCGAGTCACGATAACTGCAGAATTTATTATTGCATCTTGGTATCTAAAGGACCACAGTGTCTACAATATTTATTAACTAACATAAGAAAATTGAAAGAATAATAATGAATTAGAAGAAATAAAGTGTGTTATGTTACGTCCACAGCTTCATTTACTCCAAAAAAAATAGGTTGTAGCTGATGGACAAGTCCATCGGGAATGACCCATTGTCCGTTGCCAATGACCTCATGTCGTCACCCTAAGTGTCGTTGCCCTGTGTCGTTGCCTCGGTCCCCGTTGAGCACCGTCGATATTGAGGTCATTAGTTACGGTGCCATTGAAGATGGACAATCTGTCGATAATGAGTCATTACTGACGGCAATGGCAATGGTATCTTTGTTGCCAATGATTCGTTTAATAGCGCAATTAAAAAGTCAAAGGCGACGGCTAGTCTGTCGCCAATAATTTCGTCCGTCGACAGTGAGTAATTTACTTTTTTAATTAAAATAGTCATTACCAACGACATGTTTGTCGACTATGCCTTTGTCCGTTGCGAATAACATTTTAAAAAATAATATTTTTAAAAAAATTTGCAAAACCCCAAAATTTTTAAAGAATACATAATTGTACCAATTATAATCAAAAAGTAATAAATAATTCTTCACTAACACATATCAATAACCATCAAATATATATAATCAACGATCAATATGTACACAACATAATCACATAAACCATAAAAGGTAACTACATACAAAATTTAATATATGTACAACCCAAAAATAAGTTATCTACATAAAATTGAATGTATAAACATAAACTATATCTCCCCATCATCATCGCCATCAGCAGACAAACGAACATCGTCTATCGTGCCACTGCCCCTTCCATCATTAATCTCAGCATCATCACACCTTCACCGTCCTCACCATCGTCACTGCCTCTACTGTCCTCACCATCTTCGCTGGCTCCACCCCTGCCACGAACCTCATCAACAAGACCCTACAAAATTAAAATAGTAAGTAGATATAAACAAATATAACTATATTTAAATTAATTTTTTAATTTTTTTTAATATAAGTTAGTCAAACGAGTTTTTAACTCGGCCACTAGAACTCCAAATCAAGTCCTGTTAGTTGTCTCATGTTTAAAATATATAAGATGTGTTTCGCATCGTTTCGACACCCGAGACCCGTTTTGATCTAGTTTTTCTAAATTTTTCTAAGCTTTTTAATATAAGTTAAGCAAACGAGCTTCTAACTCGACCACCGGAACTCCAAATCGAGTCCCGTAAATTTTCACATGTTTGGAATATATAAGAGGTATTTCACCTACGATTTCGCGTCGTTTTAACGACTAAGGCCCGTTTTGGTCTAGTTTTCCTAAATGTTTCTAAGTTTTTTTAATATAAGTTACGTAAACAAACTTTTAACTTGGCCACCAGAACTCATAATCGAGTCCTGTAAGTTGTCACGTGTTTGAAATATATAAAAGGTGTTTCGCCTATGGTTTTGCGGCTTTTCGACTCCTGGGGCCAGTTTTGGTCTAGTTTTTCTAATTTTTTTAAAGTTATTTTAGTATAAGTTAGGCAAACGAGCTTCTAACTCAGCCACCAGAGCTCCGAATAGAGTCCCGTAAGTTGTCACATATTTAAAATATATAAGAGATGTTTCGCCTACGATTTTGCATCGTTTCGAAGCTCAAGACACGTTTTGGTCTAGTTTTTTTAATATAAGTTAGGTAAACGAGCTTATAACTTGGCCACCGGAATTCCAAATCAAGTCTCATAAGTTGTCGCATGTTTGAAATATATAAGAGGTGTTTCTTTTATGATTTTGTGTCATTTCGACGAACAGGGCCCGTTTTGGTATAATTTCCTAAATTTTTCTAACTTTTTTTAATATAAGTTAGGCAACAATCTTCTAATTAGGCCACTGGAACTCCAAATCAAGCCCCTAAGTTGTCACATGTTTGATATATATAAGAGGTATTTTGCCTACGATTTCGCATCGTTTCGACGCCCGAGGCCCCTTTTGCTCTAGTTTTTCTAATTTTTTTAAAATTTTTTCAATATAAGTTAGGCAAACGAGTTTCTAACTCAGTCACCAAAACTCTAAATTGAATCTCGTAAGTTATCACGTATTTAAAATAAATAAGAGGTGCTTCACCTACGGTTTCATGACGTTTCAACGCCCGGGGCCCATTCTGGTCTAGTTTTCTAAGTTTTTTTTTAATATAAGTTAGACAAACGAGCTTGTAACTCGACCACCGAAACTCCAAATCAAGTCATGTAAGTTGTCACGTATTTAAAATATATATGAGGTATTTTGCCTACGGTTTTGCATTGTTTTGAAGCCCGAGGCTTGTTTGGGTGTATTTTTCCTAAATTTTTCTAAGTTTTTTTTTTTAATATAAATTAGGCAAACGAGTTTCTAACTCTGCCATCGGAATTCCGAATCGAGTTCTATAAGTTTTCACGTGTTTGAAATATATAATGGTTATTTCGCCTCATTTTGGTTTAGTTTTCCTATAGTTTTCTATGTTTTTTTAATATAAGTTTGGCAAATATTTTTTTCATAACTTTTTAACAGTTTATATAATCAATATAATATATATAATTACAAACTATATAATTAAAGACATATATCAATATTTTCATTTACCTATAGAATATGTGGAGGGAAAGAGATTTAAAAGTACAACCGCACATACTCGAATGGCCTCCTGCGATACCAGGCCCCATAGCTCGTCTCGTGAAGCTGGATCTATGAAACCATGAATGATCTCCTAAGCTACCTGGTAGAAACGCTGACGTGATGGTGCGCCTGATTGGATTGTACTACTCGCTATGCCGCTTCGATGATCCTCCGAAAGAAATTGTTAGATAATGATGGGCTCACTCTTAATCCACTCGCACCATCTAACCTGGTATGGAGGCGATGCCTGGCTCTCGTAACAGGTACTACAATATACGTTGGAACCCGTAACATGCCTATAATCTTATTTTTCTTTGATCCTTCTATAGCCTGTAGGCAGTCATCAATTTTCTCATTTTCATGAGTGGAGGGATTTAAGTAGGTATCCTACTGGTAGCTAATAGCTCTCTGAATATCCTGAGCCCAGTAAGTTCTGAAAACCTATTATGAAATAAAAACATAAAAATATGAATACTAATTGAATTAATTAAAATACAAACAAAATAAATTTAAAATTACTTATAGTTATTGCCTCTGCCTCAGGTGAGATATAACCACTATCACCTTTCTTCTGGTAGGTGTGCTACCAAAACTCTAAGCCTGAAGGTGGGCGCTTAAGGCTATCCTGAAGGCTCTCCCTAAAAAGGTTGTACGACTAAGACCTTGTGCAATGTCGTATACGACTCTGTGATCAGACTGTTGTACGTAGTGCCAACATCTTTTTAAAAGTTGAGCCCTCCCAAATATTGCACATCCGCTCCCAAACCTTAGTCTTAATAAAATCAGGACGGACATCTCTAAATGTATGTCCATCTGTTATTTTGATTTGGGATTTCTTCTTCCAGTCGTACACCCATTTCTGTCAGTTTGTCTCTAAAGATCCCCTCAGAACTGTCATGCCATGATCTTCTTATCTATCCTCAAATCGGTAGTAGCGTTGTACAAAACACATTACAATATTAGTAAATAACATAAAGTTACATGTTAATGATAAAAATAACATGCACGTGACATAGAGTAATATATGAATAACATCTTACCCGAAATTCATCTATAATAAGTTGTCATGTGCACTCAACCACATTCGCCCATCTCATCCGAGCATTTGAGAATCAGTTACACACGATCTCAAGCAGCGTATTACGAGAAGTAATGTCTAGGATACTTCAATTAAAACTAATACATTTGAAAATTTTCAACAATATATGCGTACATTAGTTTATATATATAAAAAAATCAATAATATGCTACAAACATTATTTAAAATAATTTGTGGCTCCCAACACAACATATATGAAGCGCCTAAGGTGGATTCACTAGCAAGCCACGTGTTAATCCCCTAGGAGGCCTACGTCAATCACCTATGCAATGCAGTATGTGAATAAATTTATACAAATGAATAATCCTAACAATAATATAAAAATAACAGTCAGAAGTGAAAACAAATATCCTTATAATAACAGTTAGTTATTGTACCTAAATCACTTTTTTGCTCATCACCCCCACGTTCCCCATGACCACCACGATTGTCGTGTGGAGTACGTATCATATCTATATCACTGTAAAGACAATTTTGTAACTTAATTAATAGAATAATATTAAATACCAAATGGTTTATAACTACAAACTAGTACATATGGATTCAACTAAAAAGGCATAAATGCATACTCCTAATCATTTATATTAATGAAGCCATCAATATCAGAATCGTCATCCTCGAGCAGTAGCTCTTCATTCTCGTTGTCATTACCATCTTTGTCATCCTCGGTAATTTTTTCATTTATATCTTCCTTCTCAACATCATCGTCTTCACTTTCGACAACAACATCATCTTCATCTTCACTAGACTTACTAATAACTGTCACATCAGCAAGTGCGACACTAGTAGACTCTAATTGTAAAGGTTCATTGTCTGGATGAGGAGTTGTGCTTTGAAAACCACGAGCTTTGGTTGTTATAACAGCATACTATGAGCTTGTGGGAGTCTTCACACTCCGTGCGTAGTACACATGCGTCCCTTGACTTGCTAAAACAAAATACTCGTCTAAATTTAGTTTTGAGTTCACATTTACTGTCACCAGTCTTGAGTTTTTATCTACTCTAACTCCATTGTTAATAGTAAACCAATGACAATTATAACAAACTAAACTCTTTTTAACCTCGATACTTGGCCTTCGACTATGTTTTGTGTTGAGTGCCACCACATATATTCAGCGATATGTGTTGACATGAACAACTACTAAAGCCTCAGTGCAATAAAAAAGTAACTTAAGATCTTTCTTATCACTTCATTTCCCTTTTTCTTGCTATTTTTAAAGTATCTACTTCTACCACATGACCTCTTATATTTATTCGCATCACTGTAATATAACATACAATCATTTTCACAAGTATCAATCTTCTCATACCCTAGATTGAACCTTTTGACCAGTTTCTTCACATCATAGTACGATTCCGGTAACTTATTGTCTATCGGATAAGACCGTGTTGAGCAGTTCATTAAAACTTCTCTTACTGTAACCATGCTCATTTTTGAAGTGTAAAGCTTAGTCACTGCGTATAAGACTGTGTGTTTTTTGTTTCCATCATACAGTGGCGTTGTTGATTCATGCAATAACTGATAGAAACCCTTAGCCTCATCATTCGGATCTTGCTCGATATTACCGTCATCCCTATTTGTATTCCATTGGAATAATGAACCAGCAACTTCAACTATCGTGTTAGTATAGTTATAGGTTTTGTCTGTCTGGATTCAAATTCATATTCATGTTTATCTAACCAGGTTTCCCCATGATAGATCTATGTGTTATAGCTATGCTTAACCATAAACAAATAAGTCGCACATGACATCACTCATTTTCTTCCACACTTTATTCATACATCACTTACAAGGACATCTGATCTCATCGCCGCTGACTTGCTCAAATGCAAAATTGAGAAATTGTTCAACCTCACTATGGTACTCAGAGCTAAGTCTACTCTTATCAGAGGTCACCCTACGTTCCATCCAACTTCGATCAACAAACATCTTGGACTACGGTCTGCTATATATATGGAAAATCAAAACACAATCTAGTAAAAGGTTTAATGTATATGAGTGCATATGAGTTTCCTAACTTCATCTCTCACTCTAACGTGTCAGGCTTCTATCCAATTCTCAGATGCGTCGCCCTACTTATGCAAACAACTTGAACACATCTTTAAATTTTAAGAAATTTCGGCAGTACATCCCTATAGTCTTCAAGTACATGAAATAGACTAACACATCATAGTTTAAATATGTTCCCGAAGAACAATAAGAGACATATAGTAACCAAAAATTCTCAAAATATAAAGACGTGCTCCAGTTGTTAACAACAGCCTAGTTAGGATCGAAACATTCAAGGATAGTCCAAAATTAGGACTATTCTTCACTACTACTAAGTGAATCTCGAACGGATTTATAAACTTCCTAAACTATATCAAAATATGCAAACAAAAAATAAATATTTTGAAGATAACTACTATAAAACAAGAAAAGGAGTAACTGTGTTGGAAAATTATAAATATTCAGTCACATAATTTCTCTTTATAAATTTTTTAACACACTTTACTGTTTAGGCATGAGTAAACTGGATAGAGTGTTATGCAATGATAAATTGAAGGAGGTCTATCTAGAATATGAGGTAGACTTTATGGACCTTTGTTTTTTGATCATAATCCTGCTATGCTTATAAGACATGTGAAATCACAAAAGTTAAGCCCCAACCAAAACTGCAGCCATAAGGTTATTTCTTCAACACCAAAGCCATTTCCTACCAACTTGAAACTGTAGCTAAGTTTAACCTTGATTTCAATAATAATAAAAAATTAATTACTTATCACCATGTGCAGTAGCTCATGCCATTATTGTGTCATATACAAAACTTCAAACACACTAAACACAGTCATTTTGTGTGACAAATTCAAGTTATAATGATTTGGGCATAAAATGTATCCAACAAGATAATTAGAGCAAAAAATTCCACACAAAAAGTAAGCATTTGGGCATCCTTATATATGCAAGACTGCTCTTTTTTAACTGAACATCCTTTTTTAAAATGGATTGTAAAATAATATATATTTAACTAAAAATGACCACAAACAGAAACCTGCAATATCATAGTTCTAAAATAAAAAACCAAGGTCATAATAGCAAAACCCTAGCAAATTTACATAGAACCTTATACACAAAAATACTAAGATCAACTAACAAAGAAACAAAAACTCAATTACACATGTTTTATAAGATAATCAAACAAATAACAAATGATAAATAATAGACAAATCAAACCCTAACCATCTAATTTGGTGAAATCTCATAAAGAGGGGGAAGAGAGATTGAAGTCAAAGAAAAAGGAGAAAGGAAGCCCTATGACGTCACGCTGCAGTCGCCTTTGGAAGCTGCGCACCACCACTCTGCCATGTTGCAGCCGCAAATAATCGGTTGAGGAAAGACCAATTGGGTTGGGGGAAATGAGGGGAAGAATTGGGGAGGAAAAGAAATGGGGAAAGAAATCTACAGGAAAAAGAACCTGCCAAATCCTAAAAGTCAATCTCGACGGAATTAAAAAATTCATTAAAGACGGCATTGCCGTCGAGATTGACCCCATCATCAGTAAGTTAATAGCGATGGAAAGTCCGTTGCCTTTGACATATAGCCCGTCATTTTTTATAATCCTTCCGCTGCGAAAGTTTTGGCGTCAACTCCTATTCCATTACTGATGACGAAACACTTATTAGCAACAGATTGTCGTCGACCACCAAACCTGAAAGTGAAGGGGAAGACCCATTGTCAACAGCTATCAATCTCGACATGGTTGTTATCGTTTTTAGTGCATTTCGACGAAATTTAGGCCGTCGCCAATGATCTCTTGTAGTAATCATCATTTTCTTCAAGAAAATCAAGGTTGGGCCTATAAACTTCATTGTTGCAAGAGAAACACCAAAATTTAATGAAATGAAATGAAGAAGTTAAAAAAAGATGAAATTGGTGAACTTAAATTAAGAGAAAGAGAGAGAGATTAATGAACAATAAAAACAAAAATATAGCAATTAGTAAATACCTCAATTGATTCATAGTTAGTAAATTTTTGAAGGCTAAAGTACTATTTTCACCCAAAACTTTATATGTCAAACACCTGTCACATCCTAAACTTTAAAAGGTACACACTTGCACGTCCAACTTCTATTTTTCGTGTTAAGTTACACATTCCAGATATTTTGCCGGTCACTTTTTACCAAAAGTCCCACACGTGTAACTTTTTTGTGGGCAATTAAGTTAATTCCTATAAAAAACAAAAAAAAAATATCTAAACATAAAAAAAATTCTATACACTTCTCTCTCCTAATTCACCTATCATTTCTTATCAAATCTATCATCCATGAATCTGTCATTTCTTATATTTCATCGATCTGATTCAAGTTTAAGCTACTGAGTGTTGATTTTAAGATTTGAGTATATTGATGATTCGTTAAGCTACTGGGTATTGATTTAAAGATTTGAGTATATTGATGATTTGTTCATTAAGCAACTGGGCATCAATCTTACTAAATCTAATTCGTTAATAATTAGTTGGACTGAGTTTGATTTAAAGATTTGGGTATATTGATGATTTGTTTCAACGTTTTTTGCAAAAAGATGGGATTTGAAGTGTTGATGTTCTTGGTATATTTATTTGTAAAGCATAAATTTTGTTGGGTTTTAATTGTTAATTGTTGATTAGTAATGGGTTATAACTGTTTAGTTGTAATTTCTTTTATTTAATTGGAATGATCCTAATGGGTTGCCCAACTGTTGGACTATTTTCAACCAACATGGTGAGCCATATACATACATAAACACCAAAATTTCACCGAATTTAAAAATTGGAATTAGATAGATGCATAGTTCATCTCTCCCTCCCTCGATTTTTCCCAAGTAAAAACCCAACCGATAGTTAATTCAATTTTGTCAGACTCTTTTCTCTTTGTTTTTGGAATTGTTATTGGTTCTTCAATTTTCGATAAGAAGATGGCAATGGAAAGTATAATCGGATGGCAATTCACGTTTCTGTATGGAATTAATTCGTGGATGGCTTTGTCTTCATTTTTCAATCTAACCGCTTAGATCCTTAATCCAACCATGGGTATTTAAGAGAAACAGAAAGCTTCAAAATCGATAACATGTTTATATGCCTTCTCTCTAAGAGAAATAGAAAGCTTCAAAACCTACATTAATGGTAAATTTTTGAGATGGGTAGTATTATATCATAAATTTAAAGAGTTATGTGTCTATAAAATTCTCAAATTAGAACTTTTTAGAAACAGAAAGTGAGAGTAGAGATAGTGCTTCAGACACACCTTGGATTTCATGGTTTAAAGTGTTGAGAATATTTTACCCCTGAAGCAGGTAGTGTTTCAAGTGAAAATTGAAAGACCCGGTTAAAAGTTCGAAGGGTGCAACTTAAAATTAAAAGTAGAAGTTGGGAATGCAAGTGTGGACCTTTTAAAGTTTGGGGTGTGACAGGTGTCTGACAAGTCAAGTTTAGGGTGCAATTAGTACTTTAGTCATGTTTGAAGGAAAGAGATAAAGAGAGGAGAAACCCAAATTGGTCTCTGTTTGCCTTAATTACTCTTTTTTTCAGACGCACACAACTCCTAAATTAAAGACTCTGTTCCAATAAAAGCGTTTGATAACATTTAAAAAAATAACTCTTTTAGAAGTAATATTATATGTAAAATTATTAATTCTAAAAATTAAAGATAAATCTAAATTTAAATTTAGGATATCATAAATTAATTATAACAAACTGAAATATAATTCTTGTAGAAACCTAAAATTTTGCACTTGTCTTCTAACCATGATAGGAGGGAAAAATCGTCATTTCACCGGAACATACGAGAAAGGATGGCAAACCAGTGTATTCGAAGTTGTCACAAGTTACGATCGAAGCTATCATGACAATTTATGAGCATCGGATTACGCAAGGCAAGACAAATGAATGATCGACGTCTTCAGGAGGATGTTTATACATTTCTCTCTATATTTCTAGATTCAAAGTTGGTCAAGCCCTATGTCATTGCATAGCCCTCGGAAAGAGCTTTCTAGAATGGTATAGCACATCTCCTAACTCTTCCAGGATTGTAAGTTATCGACGTTCCAGTATAAAGTACAAAAAATCAATCTCACGACACAAGAACCAAGGCTATGGGGGCCCACCCCAGCCAGCCACAGGCGCACGTGTGACCAAGCTCAAATGCTATATCAGCCTCATTTTTAGCTAATTTCAAGGAAAAAGCCATTTTTGGAGAGAGAAAATTTAGAGAGAGAAGGTCTGATCCTAGAGAGAGAAAGTGCTAGGATATAGCTTAGATATAGTATATTCTCATCAATCTTTAGTCCAAATAACAAGTTTCATTGAAGATTCTAGATCAAGAAGACCCTTTTCACCAATTCCAAGGTGAAAAATCCAATCTTTGTACATTTTTACTTAGATCTATTATTATATGCGAATTTTATGTTATTTTATGATTAAAGATTCGATCTTGTTGCGCTATATATATATATATATATATATATATATATATATAATCTATCATTTTCGATATATTACGGTACTAAAGATGTGATATTTACCTAATTTAGCTATAGATCTATTAAGGATCTACTATTTTTGCTATGTTACGATATTAAATATTTGATTTTTAATTGATTTAATGCTAGACCTATCATAAATCTAATATTTTCAATGTACTACGATACTAAAGATTCGATTTTAACATAGATCCGGCCTATATTCGTTAGATATACTAAGTTATCAGATTAGGGATGGCTAGAGAGGATCTTGAACGAATGATATTTTCTCCTTTTCTCCCGATGATATTCTTTTGATTATTTTATTGATATTTTATATATTCGACTCTCGTTTTATCGAATGTTTTATACGGGAGTTGAATTATTACGTCATCGCATGGATCTAATTTCATTACAATATTATTACGATTTTCTTACGATATTATTTTGACTTTATTTCGACTTCTTGTGATTTTATTACGATTTGTTGCGTTTCTCGTTATGTGAGCCTAGGAAGGAAGTCAAAATCCTTAAATACCGATTTAAGGAATATTGATGTAATTCCGACGATGGACAATCTTTATGAATGTAATATTTACGATTTCATTGCCTTGTAAAATGTAAATCTTGGGCTTTAAAGAGGTATCAAGAATCTCAAAAGACGAATTTAAGACCCCGTAATAGTGAAAATTTTATTTGGTGTTTGTGGCTATTTTGATGGGTTACATGTCCATGGGTAGCTCCAAACACATTTGTGATTGATTGATTTTACCTTTCGACATGCAAAACGATTTTCAAAGAAAAGGTGATAAAGATCTTATAAAATTGAATCAACTTAGGGTATTAGATCCATTAAGTTAAAATTGAAAGTAATAGAGGACCTTGATTCTTATTTGACGAGGGATTTGAAAAGGTGTTTCTCCAAAACGTCACCCAAAATATTTTATCAAAACAAAATATAAAGAAATGAACTTCTCTTTAAATGATCAAACCCTTCGTGCGTAGGCTCAAAGAGGTTCGAAGTTGCTTTCAACATAACGCACTTTTCACGATTTCATTTTCAAAGCTAAGTGGCAATATTTTAGATTTTCTACTAAATCACACACACACACACACACTCATATTTCCTATCTCTAAGACATTTTAAGGAAAGTATTGAGAAAGCAATAACCGTGTTTTCATGGAAGTCGATGAGTGCCTAACACCTTCCCCTCGCTTAAGCAAGCCCTCGAACTCTATGAATCTCGGTTGTAGACGAATTGTTTGGAGTCACATATGGGTCATCTCGATTGCAAAAAATCTAAAAATTCGGATGAGTTGGTGCATCCATTTAAACTTTTACCAACTGGCAACTCTGGTCAATTGGCCCATCATTAAAATCAAAATTTCAAAACTCGTTTGTTGACATTTATTCCAATTTTTTCTAAAAACACCCCTTTAACGAAACAAGTAACAATATAATAAAATAAAAATGGCATTTTTAGGGAAGACCGAATTCGTTAGCGTCGACAACTCTTTTGTAGAGCCAAAAAATAATATGTTAACATTTGTAATCTGTTCCACAAAAAGAGTCACAATTATTATAATTTTGTTTATTATCAATTTATAATATTTTAAATTTAAATTATTGTAACTAAATTTTTTAATTAATATTGTAAATTACTTAAAAATTATTATTAAGATTAAAATTTCTATTAAGATAATAATTACATTACAATTTGAATTGTAGTATATCATAAATTAAAGAACAAACTCAAACTTAACTCTTTTCGTAGAACATATATATAATTATTATAATTTTGTTTATTATCAATTTACAATATTTTAAAATTTAAATTATTATAACTTAATATTTTAATTAATACAATTAATATTGTAAATTACTTTAAAATTATAATTAAGATTAAAAGTTCTATTAAAATATTAATTACATTAAAATTTGAATTGTAGTATATCATAAATTAAAGAACAAACTCAAACTTAACTCTTTCTGTAGAACACACACACACACACACACACACACACATATATATATAGTATTTTTGTTTGGCATTTGGTCTATTCCACAAAAGAGCGTCACTATCTTCTATTTTTTTTCTCTTTTTATTTGTCATGATCAATGCATGAAATTTTAAGGTTTAAAATAGTGTAAAGTTATTTACTTTATAATTTATTAAAAAAAATAATCGATATTGTAAGCTACTTAAAAAGTGTTATTAAAAATAAATTTACTACTATAAAAAATTTAATGTATTTATATATAATAGAATTTATATTCACTATAATTAATTCTAAAAAACTTATTTTAACAAAATAGTGACCAATTTTATCTCTTGCAAAAAATCCCTCAGGAATAATATATAGCGAGTAATAATTCATTCATTAATAGTATTTTTCTTCGCAAATTTTTATCAAAGATTGTCGTCAAACATCCTTTTACCATCTTAATTTTATAAAAAAAAAAAATCTAAATTGTGAAGGATGTTTCTTTTAGAATAACTATATTGCCATTAAAAAAAAAAATTTATTGTTCCCTCGCTAGAAAACTCATCACGTGAATGAATGAATTCCTAAACAAATTTTCTTTTATTACATCCCTAGTTTCTTGTTGTATATACTTAAAATGCACACATCAAGAATTTATAAATTGGTTGAATACCGAGATTGATATATGAAAAATGCCTGCCAACCTAATAATAATTTAAGTTTTAAAGATATTGATAACTTGACTCGGTATCAGAATTCTGGTTCGTAAGGTCTGGGGTTCAAGTTCAACCAAAAGCTGTGGATTCCCCTATTAAATTATTTGTGTGGTTACACTTAAAATTTGTTTTTCAGTTGTTTTTCCTCATTCTATTTTTGTATGGTGAACTTCTGGTCATCTTTAAAATAACCTTTTCCATTTTAAAAGAAACTTTAAGTCCATTATCTAATATCTTCAACTCTTAAGGAATTTGAAATTTGTCAATGTCCTTGATATCAAACAAAGATTTTGGACTATCAGGGTCGTCATATATTTTGGTATAGTTAGAAGTTATTAACCATCCGTACTCAAGTCGCCGATGTAGAATTTTTAAACTTCAGAGGAAAATATATCTACGTTCTTATATAAACACACACATGTATATATCACCATGCATGTAATCTGAACTTTAAAGGACCTTAATTATGTTAATTAACTAATTGGTGCAGCTGACAGTTCCCACTTTACCTTTTGGCGGAGTTGGGGAAAGTAGCATGGGTGCATACCATGGTAAATTTTCATTTGATACTTTTAGCCACAAGAAGGCAGTTTTGCATCGAAGTTTTCTTGGTGATTCATCTGTAAGGTACCCTCCATACACACCTGGTAAGCTAAGATTTCTAAAGGCTCTTTTGAATGGCGGTATTCTTGGCCTTATCCGTGCTTTATTTGGGTGGTCATAGGCCTGCGTTTGGTATTGTTTGTTCCTTACATTCGATTAGCATGTCTTCTGCTTCGTTTGTATGTAATTTTATCCGTCTTTGTAATTTTAAGTTTCTGAGAAAACGTTGATGTCTATTGTTCTTAGCCAATTAATGTCCTTCAAAAAGGTTTTTTTTTTCCCCTTGATATAATACATTTTATTGAGCGAAATAAAAAACAATATTTATTTCCTTAATGGTCGCGTGTTCCTGCGCATTTGGGAATGTACTCCACATTATTTGAGACAGAATGTTGGTGTTCCATTTTATTCAGAACTATCCGGGTAATTACCACTACTTTGGTATAAATTTAGAGAATTGTTATTTTTACAAGTAAATATTGATATTTTTACAAGATCTTTCTCACATAAGTATGAGACCGACATGTACTTGATATTTATGTGAGAATGAACTTATAGAAATATTAATTCTCATAGTTTAAAGTATTAGTGAAAATATTGCACAAAACCAAGTCCCTAGCTAGTTCTAAGCTCAAGTTTTCCTTTTTATTCGTAGTCCCTCTTCCAAATAATAGCTAGTCTCAGATGATATGAAATATCATTAGTAGAAATAACTATAATTTTCCATATTCCATGTATAGGGTTTATGTTTCCTGCTGTATTAAATGAAAACCAGGAATAAGGTATCGGTTATATTTTGCAGCTGGTAAAAGTCGACCACACCCTTGTGTGGACATTAGGCCAACTAGGCTAACTCTTAACGCCAAAATTCTTGGATCAAGCACCAATCGAAATTCTAATTTGCATCCATTAATATTTTCTAATACTCAACTAAACATTATGACAGTTAAATAACGAATTGTCTATCTAGGTGTTCTAAAGCCTAATTGCCATGATTAAAAAAACTCGAAATTCAATTCTATAATCAACAAGAATCCTTTAAAATATTAAAAACATCTGATCTCTGTTCATCTGTGAGTTCCATAGGAAACTCCACTAAGAATTTAACTATCAAGTTACCTCTTTCCCCTTGTTCTTTAGATTTTGGCATGCCTTGTCCTGAAACAATCTTTTGATATCCAGGGCATATGATGATATCTGCCATTTCCAAATTCATATTCTCTCCACCTAATAAAGGAATTGAAACCGTAGAACCAGCTAGAGCTTTTACCAAAGGAATGTCTATTCCCAACACCAAATCATCTCCATCTTTTCTAAACAAAGGATGTTGTTTTTCTGCAATCACAAATGTCATGTCTGATGTTTGACCTCCTGGTGTCTCATTTCCCATGCCTTCAAAGGTTATCTTTGTTCCGGTTCTCCATCCCGGCTTCACTTTGATCGTTAGCACTTCATCTTCTTGTACTATTTGCCTGTTATAGACGAAGAACAAGAAACCACTGTTAGAGGAAGAGGACTAGTATGCAGCATTTGCTCATTTGATCTATTCACAGTTCATAAAATTGAATTTGTGATGTTTATGAAATAATCTTTTCTTTGAACCCCCAGGAGATTATATTTTGTGTACATATATATCCAACATCGGTAGAAGGGCAAATTGCAAAATTGTCCGCTCATGGTGACACTAAATTGCAACATATACGTCAATTAGCCAATCTTTCAATTTTTACAATGTCATAGACAATACTTCAATTTTTTGCAAGTTGTCTCATCTGGTCATTTTTTTAATTCAAAAATAGTCAATTATGTGCATATTATGTGGGTGTTGGGCAAAATAATCAATTTACTCGATAAGTTTTCATGATTTTTTCCCTACTATTTGAAGAAAATATATTTTGATCTGCAAATAGACTATTTTATCCCTTAAATACCTGTGTTAAAAAAACAAGAACTTGTGAACTTAAATGAACTTCGTGCATGCATCTACAAAATGTAAAATTAAAAGTATAACTCTATAAACATAAAATACAATTTAAATATCAAATTACTGACATTTTGTTGGTCAAGAATGGCTGAGCTCCTACTTATCCTAATTGAACTAAATTGACCTAATGACCAGAAATGATATATTACTAGGAAATAAAAAATAAAATAAAAAAACGGGGGAAGAAGTACGTACCCGTAGTTTGTAACCACATCTCTTGTGATCTTAATTTTCTTGATGCACCCAAAGCATATCTCCTCAAGAGTGCAATCCAGCGTTTGCTCAATAGCCGGGGGCTTAATTACCCCGTTCGAGTTGGAATACATGATTGTGATGCTTGCACTTCTGGAGAGCACTGAACCTGGCGTCGAAACTCCCTCAGTGATAGATTTCCGGCTCATGCTTTTCAATAGAGAGGCTGCAGGAGATGTCCTGGGCGCGGTTGACTGGCTCTTTTGGCTCGCACATTTTGAGAGACGAGAAGGGTTTCTCGACATAGTGTTGCTTGAAGTTCTTGGTGGTTGTGAACAGCTTGAGAGACCAGAGGGTATGGACACAGAGTAACCTCGAGGGGAAGAAGTATCAATATTGCCATTAATTTCCAGGGGATTTGGTATCTCAATGTTCATGCTTTTGTTGTGTTGATTCTTGTTGTTAAGGTCCTGAAATGAGGTGAGGACAACACTAGTGTATAGTTTAGGCCTTTAAGGCAATTCAGACATATAGATCATTGTACTTGGACAATTTATTCCTACCATATATAAGATCATTGTATAGTTATTGGTTAATCAAATATTAATCTTCAAATTGATGCGGTTTAATCATATTGGTGCCAGTTAAAAACGGTTTGTTTTTCTGGCAACAAACTACGCCAAGGAAATCAAAGAAGAAAAATTAAAGACAAGAAAGAAAACCCAAAACGAGAATCATTATATCAAAATATGAAAAATACAATCTATAGATATCTCTTAAAATCCAAAATTCCAATATACCCAAATGTTTTCCCTCTAAGACATGCAACAATAGAACTGAGAAAAACAGAAGACTACCAAACCCTTTAGGCTAATCGGCTGCTACCACCACTAAATCTAATTTTTTTTTTTCTTTTGGCTTTTCGGGTTGGGTCAAATGTTGGAATCCAAATTAAAATTCAAGCCATAAAAAATTTGATTATGTCGAAACACCTTAAAAGGTTACTTGGATTAAAGTCTTTCAATCAATCATGTTAGTGGTTAAGTAAAGGTTAAGGGGTGATTTGAATCAAATCGGAACCATTCAAACACGCGCACACAAAAAAAAAAAAAAAAAAAAGACTTCAAGGCTTAATGGGGTTACAGCAATGCACGTTCATATTTATATGCATGCATAAATGAGACATTTTTTTCAGTCTGTGACTTTCCCGCTTATTTTCAATGTATAACCCTAAATCAACTCATATACAAGGAGTTGAAATATTTAATTAGGAACATGTAAATTCATAATCTGCTTCTGTAAAAATGAGATTCTTAAAATTAATATGCCTTCGAAAAATGAGATACTTTATATATATATATACCTTGAAAGTTTTTTCATCAATGGAATTGAGGTCCTTTCCGGCATCAATTTTACTAGGAGAAGAATTATTCTTGTCAGAATGACGCCGCCTCATCAATAAAAAAGATTTGCATGATTTACACGCATTTGCAAAGTGTTGCATGCCGCATAATTGATCATGATGCGACCGGGGCTTCGAATGATCTGTCATTGCAGACTCAGAGCTAGAGATCCAGAAATTAGAGAAAATAATATAGAGAGCGTTTTGTGTGGCCTGTTATTTTGAAAACCATTTGAAAGAAGATGGAAAGGTGGATTTATATGTTTACTATCAGTCTTTAATATTATCCTTCTTTTAAGGGTAATGATTTGATCTGCAATAAATATCGGTTATTTAAGTTGTTTTAAATATATATATATAAGACGTTTTGCATATATTTAAAATTAAAAAAATAATTATTTTTTGCATTGTCCCTAAAAAAAAGAGTAATTGAGAGAATGAGGAAAGAGAGTAATTAATTAGTGCATGTATAGTAATAAAATTTCAAATTAACATTAATTACTTGACATTAGAATTAATGAGATTTTTTAATATGCGTGATTATGTCTTAAATAACTTATATAATAGAAATGAGGAAGTATTTAATTACCTTGTTTAAGGACACTGATTAAATACTCTCTTTGTTCCTAATTACTATTAAATTATTATTACTTTTTAAAAATTAATTTGAGACATTTTTATACTCAAAATTACTATAATTTATTTAAAATTATGAAATAATAAATTTTATATTGAGTATTACTTTTTCGATAGAATATTTATCATTATATTGATTAAAATTAAAAGAGTTTATATTAATTTTAAATTTTAAATATATTAAATTAATTTCAAAAAGTCAATAATATTGATCTTATCTTTTAGAACGAATGAAATATAATTAATTCATCCCCCATGCATTCTCACTCACCAAATAAATGTATAATGTAAAGTATATACATATATATAAATTTAACTTCCGTATACCAAAATTTGCGCTTTCTTATTATAGAATTTGTGGCATGTTAATAACTAAAACCATACGTTTGAGCAGAAGTACCGTTGCCTTACTGAGATGTAACAACTTTATTTACTACAGTGTGAATGCATGGAATTTATACTCATACATTATCTGTTCGTTTTGTAAATTTCACGAAATAATTAATAATTTATATTAATTTTCTACTTTTATTTTTTTTTTCTTTTTATTTGTCATTTGTTATTTTGTTTTCTTCAAGCTGCTCCTAAAATTACTTGAATAATTGTATTGGCGACTTAATTACTTGAATAATTGTTACTTGAATGTTTGTTAAGTAGCCAGTGGACACCACATATACTCTTAAAAACAATTATATCATATCCAAAAAATATATAATAGTAGAATTAATATGCAAATTTGTGAAGTTCTTCAACACTGGCAACAACAAAAAAAATCGTCATGATAGTGTACACTAAAATTTGAACAATCTATCTTCATCAATCTGTATACTGAAAAATTCTCATAAACAAGAAACATAATCTCCAAAACTGAAAAGCAACATTTCACAAGAGATAATAATGTAACTTCTAAGAGAGAGAGAGAGAGATTAATCATCTTGTAGAAAAATTAAGTGCCACAAAAGAAAAAAAAACTCCACATGAAAGGAGAATAAATTATTATTATTATTATTATTATTATTATTATTATTATTATTATTATTATTATTAGGCAATTAAAAATAAAAGAAAAGAGATAAGGGAATGATCTCTTCAAAAATGAAAAGAACCCTCTCCAATTTTAAGACGGAGGTTAGGATTCGTATGTTCCTAGCTACCTATGGTCTCTCTTAATGCTCTAAATATTGATAAGTTGAGCTAACATTCAATTTTTTTACTATTTTACTTAAGTTGCATATACAGGTTTTCACGCTTAACTTTTTTTGGTTAATGATGCGTGGAAGAGTCTAATTTGGAAGTGGATTAGGTGTTAAAATGCGTTCAGATTGTTATAATTTCAAAGTGATATAACTTTTGATCTAGAAAGAGTTACAAATCGAAGCTTGTGACAAACTCTACAAGATTCATTACATTTGGCTCTGATATATAGTACCGTTTTCACTACATGAAAATTAGCCAATAGAGATCAAACATATTAACGACCGCTTGTTAATTTTATCGTTATTAATAATAGTCGTTATGCGGTCACTTATAAAATTATCCCGCCTTAAATTTTGGCAAGAGAAATGGCAAAAATGTTAGTAGCGACCGATTAGTTTCAGCAACTGCTACGTCCTCGTCAATAAGAATCAGCGACCGTGTGCAGTCGCATAAAGTGGTTGCTGATGAGATTGCACTTTAACTAGGCAGTCGGGCATAAACAAAAACAGAAAGAAGGCATAAACAAAAGCAGAAAGAAAGAAGAGAAGAAATAAAAGAGAAGAAAGAAGAGAATAAGAAGAAAAGAGAAAGAATGTGTGCCGCCACCGCCTCGCTGCCCAGCCGGTCGGTCACCCCAGTTCCCACCTTCAATTTCAAGGTAGTTCCCCCAATCTTTGTGTATATTTTTGCAGTAAGCATGGATTCTGCACAATATTTTAAGAATCATAATCATAATTCGTATAATGTCCCCATTCGTCAGAATTTAAATTATTGGACTTAATTCCAATCTTGTTTGGCAATCATCAAATATTCAGCATGTCAATTAGGATCTAGTTATTGTTTTATGCTTTCTGCCTCTTTTCTAAAACAAGCATTGGGCGAGTTGCATAATGAGTTCAAATTGTGAATTAAAAGAAGGGTGATGAATATATTACTGATAACCACAACTTAACCCAAAATCTCTAATGGATTGTAAAGAATGGGTACTTAACTTTGTCGGAATGGACTCATCTTATGCTATATAACAGTTTGTTGTTTATTTATCTTTTATAGGAGGAAATAATAAGCACTTCGCTTATATTCATGTAACCTGATTAAATAATGTTACTTGCTTCAGTTCCGAGCCAAGTGAAGGTGAGTTCTTCTTCAACAGCTTTCAAGGCATAGAGGACCTGTAAGCTTCTTTGCTCTTCAATTGAGATGCCTCCAGTTTATGATGGTTCCTTGACATTTAATGATAATATATGAGATACTTCAAAACCTACAGAACCTATTTTGTTCTTGTTGCATTTCTTTATTCTTAGTTTAATATAAATTTGTTTTGTTTATGTTTCAGTTTCCTACAAGTGCCTATTGCAACAACTTGTGAAACAAAGTTGCACTTGGTGAGTTGAGAAGTTGCACTTGATAGAGAAAGAGTTTTGCCTACTACTACTGTCATTCTCTTATATTTTTCTCCTCTTAACTCTCCTTATTCAGTTTATATGTACTAATTTTGTCTATATTGTGTAATGCCTTGAGTCCCAACTAAAGCTTGGATTATTAGTACTCCAACTAGGGTTTAAAATTTTATATATAATTCATGAGTATACCACACATGTAGCAATTTCGAGCATTAGTATATATTTCCAATTTAAATTGCTGAAATATTTGTTAATATTCACTCAATCCTTAGCATCACCCCGTGTACTTCTGCAAGAATCTAGAGGCTCTCACTACTGGTACAATGTAGCACTTAATCCTGTGTAACACTTGGTATCTATACATTCGGTTTGAGCAAATGAAGGATAACATTATTTCATCAGAGATGATTCAAATCAACCTTTAAAAACCAAAAATAAAAGGCATAACTAATTGATGAGAAAATAGAATAATATATTATAATATAACATAATATAATTTCAAATAAAATAATATAATATAATTTAAAATAAAATAAAATAATTTAATTTTAAATATCATATTATATTATATACAATAATATAACATAATAAAATTAAAAGAAAAGAAAAAATTAAAAAATACAAATAATATAATATGATATAATTTAAAATAAAATAATTTAATTTAAAATATCGTATGATATTTTATATAATAATATAATATAATATAATTAAAATGAAAGAAAAAATACAAATAATATAATAAGATATAATTAAAAATAAGATAAAATAAAATAATTTAATTTTAAACATCATATTATATTATAGACAATAATATAACATATTAAAATTACAATGAAAGAAAAAAAATATAATATGATATAATTATAAATAAAATAATTTAAAATAGAATAAAATAATCTAATCTAATCTAACTTTAAATTATATCACATTTTATTATAATAATATAATATAATAAAATTACAATGAACTAAAAAAGACAAATAATATAATATGTATTGGCCGAATTCTCATATTAGTTAAGACTGTTACACATATAGGATCATATTCAGCTTAGAAACCCGTTTAAATTATATCATGACAAAAATCTCATTCTAACAATTGTTTTAACTCGGGCAATCTCGGACGAATTAGAGTCCGTCCTCCCCATATTTGTAGCAACCACCTTCGTCGCCACCATTATACTTTCCACCGCCACCACCTCCGCAACTGCCCTAGTAGCATTCATATGCAATATGTCCAATCTCACCACACATGTAGCAAGCTTTTCCACTTTTAACCCTTCCGTAGTCGCCACCACCACCATCATATCCACCGTTGACACCATACAATCCATGAAGGAAGCCAGATTAATGAATTAAGAGATGGAATTGAATTTATCGGAAGAATTTTCACATGAAGACCAATTAGGCTCCTTACTTACTCTTCATGTGAAATTAAATTCTTCCAATAAATTCAATCATCTCTCTTAATCCACTAATTAATGTGACTTCCTTTTCAAAACTGATATGGTGGCGGTGGTGGATATGGTGATGTTGGTAACGGATACAGAGGAGGTATCGATGGAAACGCTTGCTACAAATGTGGTGAGACTGAGCATATTGCACATATGAATACTACTATGGCAATCGCGGAGGTGGTTGCTACAAATGCGAAGAAGACAGGCACTAATTCATCTGAAATTGCCAGAGCTCAGACAATTAGAATGAGGTCTCTATCAATGATATAATTTAAACTAATAAGATCGTATTTAGCTTAGAAACTCGTTCAAAATCCACTTATTATGAGTGAATTTTGAATAGTCCCAAGTTTGGGACTATTCTTGTATGTTAGGCTTCTACTTAGGCTAGTGTCAATAACTTAAACAAATGTATCTATCTGTTCTAAAGAAATTTTGGTTTGTTTATCTTCTATAATTCTCCGAGTGCATATATAGACCATATAAATTATAGTCTATTTCATGCACTTAGAGAAAATCATAGAGTTGTCATACAAGAGTACTTATGGGGGTCAAATTAACTTGTTGAAATACCGTTGGTTTGATTTAGAAAGAGGTCTATGTGTCGATCGACATGGAATCGTCGATGTTGACCTCCATAGGCAATGTACATTAACGCACCATTTGTGTTGCCAACTCAAAGTACAAGTATACTATACTCCTAGTCCTGTTAAGAAAAGGGATAAACCGTCTGCAGATTGGCAAGTTGTAATTCATACTCCCGCACGCAGTCGTGTCCAGTTAGTAGACGGGGAGTTCTACCAGGAGGAGCTATTACATAGACCTCTTATAATAAATGTGGAGGACAACAATGAACTAAACCAGTTAGAGGGTGGAGATGAACCTGATGAATTAGATCTCAAGTCAATACATGTGCCATATGACATTGATACTAATGAGGAAGAGTTGACTGACACTAAATCTGAAAAAGATGATGGTTATGAATCTCCACATGATGTTCAAAATAATTCTAACTCAGACAACGATTTTCATTAAACTGTATGTTTAGTTTTATTTGTATTACGTACAATTACATATATACATGTTCTCTATATCCTTGTCATGTTTATGTACCTTTCATTTATAGTTGTCGTAGTTAACTATTTCATACAATTACATGTCATTATTGTCATTTTATTCGTGTATGTATTATCATATAACTCATAATAACATCGTGAAATTTTTATTTATAAATGTCTTCTTCAATAGAGCCAAGAAAGCACGGTTTGGGTTGGGGTTCGAATCAGATCCCTAAGGCCCCAGCTAATCTGGATGAGTAGATTCTCATCCAGATTCGACCTCCTCCCAACAACACATAAGTTATATAACTATCATATTAGCACTATTGCAGATATTTTCTGTAAATTATTTAAATCTTAAAATAAAATTACGTATCTTTAATGTAAATTATTGTATATTTTAGTGATTTTGTAGATAGTAAGATTGTGAAGTGCATTTTACAATTATGTTTACAGAATTAGCCTACGCCAGCGATTATGTGGGCGAGTACCTCTCGCCCACAAAGATGCAGTTTGGGCTAAATTTCAGGTATATTTTTTTAATTCTGTAAGATAATATAATTAATGAACAAATATTTTTTTGTAATGTTGGATTATATTATCACCGTTGAAATATTATTATTATATTTTTATTTGTAGAAAATGTATAGATAGGATGATGCCCATGTTGCAATAATACAGACATTTTTTTGGCAAAAGTGCATCGTTCGAATAAAAGACAACTTAAACAAAGAATGACAGAAAGCCCTACAGAATGCTCAGATTAATCATCCAGGAGAGGTTGAGCAGTTCATGCATGAATATTACCCCTAGTGGTGCGCGCAGCCCATATGGGCTAACATGTGTAAGCAGTGAAAATCTGAGAGCAAGCGACATAGGACTGCCGCCATGAACAGAGTCTCAAGTGCACCTGAAGGCGACAAGGCAAAAAGCACCTATAAAGGCGACAGTATCTCACAGTTGCAGCATATTGCTACCAGAGTATGTATTTTACAAAGTAATTTTTTATTTTATGTTTACAGTCATGGCATTAGTATGAGAGCATGTGATGTGTACTTGGCCACCCGCAATGGTATGCCTGAGGCTCTCTAGATACGTGTAAGTTTTTATAACTTGATATGTTGTTTATAATTTTTAACGTCATTCATTATTTAGTGTAATTATTTATTTATAGCCTATTTAATTTTTAACCTTATGACATGATACTTATAATGCATCACTAGACGAGCACTATCCCGCTGGCACCCCGCGACCGTCGATAGATCAAGAATTTTGGGAGAGGGCGTCGGTTGTGAAGAAAAATTACGTCAAAGGATAAGGACAACGACGCCGACCGACTATCAATGGCATAGGCAGTTTTGCTACGCAGTCTACTCATTCATCAGGCCACGCACCGACGCCATATACTGATGTTAACTATGTCAGAGCAATATGTCGAGATCGTGATCTTCTTCATACACTGGGCGCACAACTGCAGTCTTTGGATCCTGTTGAGTTAGCAGATGTAGTGGCGACTGCAGCACAGCAGCAAGATGATTCCGAGGTAATCTTAGTACTTAGTACAATCAAATTAATCACTTATATAGCGGATATTATATATTTAACGTGTTTTATTCTTTTGTTACATGCCTGTTTGGACGCTGATGCGTGAGGACATTTTTGTATTCTCTTTATCTTTTTCTATCATTATATTGTTCTTCTTTATTAGTTAACGACTTTATGCATGAATGTTTACGTTGTTATGACATTTGTATATAAGATTTTACGTTGGTTTATCTATATTTTAATTCGGATGAATTGTATTATATATTTTTACGTATATAATGAATGAATTAATTGATATTATAAATGTGTGTTGGGAATTACTTTATATATGTGAACTAATGTGTGTTGGGATATAAAGTAGGTAAAAAACAAGTATAATTTTTTTTTTAAAATCCAAAAAACATACAAAAAAAAATTATTTAGTATCAATGGTCGCTAATATATTTCAGGGACCGAAGCATTAGCAACCTATATTTTTAGTGACAGCAACGGTCGCTGACACGTGATGCCACGTCACTCTGAGGCTGTCTCAGATTAGCAACGGCAACGGTCACTAATACCTATCTGTGATTGAACGTGATCGTTGATAGGCGGTCACTGATAGGCTATTTTTTTGTAGTGTTTAAACCCGAAAAACCTATTTTAATCAGTCTAGTCGTCGGTCAAAGTTTGGTCAAATTTGAATTTTTCTTTCTTTTTCATTATTTTAATTTTTATATTCCTAATTGATGTTGGGAAGTTGTTTAGAACTGTAAATATGCTTATTAGGCCTTGTTAACAATTACGTTTTCATCAATTCATATTATTATCTCTTTGTGAGTTCATTATTTTTCTTGTGAATTCAAATATTTATCTTACGTTCTTATTGGTACGTTAAACCTTCAAATCACATTTATATTATAATGTTACAATTTAACCATATTCCGTTGCAGCAATTAAAAAATAAGAAGTTACAAATTTTTACGAAAATTTCAATGTACGTACCATGATATATTAGTCCATACGCAATATATGTGGAAGCAATTTGTGAAATTTTCCAAATCTTTTGAATTTGTTGCTTTTATATTTTCTCCGTTTTATATTATTTGATCATTGTTAATCTTTTAAGGTTAATTTAAGAGATTTTTAAATTCAAAATTGACATAAATTTTTTAAATTTTAATCAATACAATGACATATATTGTTACTCAGTATAAATTTTATTATTTCATAATTTTTAACAAATCGTCTCAATTTTAAATTTAAAAAATAATTAATAATAATCACATAATTTATAACGGAGAGAGTATGATTTCATCGGTTTTTAATGAAAAGATTTTCTTTGGCCGATAAAAATGGAATGTTGTTATCATTCCCTTTCATAATGATCATATTTATATCCAGTAATTGACTAATTCTTTTAGTTTACTAAATAAAGTTAATGTCCATTAATTAATTATTTTCTTCTTATATATATATGGGAAGCTAAAAGAAACTATCTACTGCGTGAGGATTATACTTGGAAAGGAAGTTTTCTTTCAAAGAGAACTAGCCTCCAATAAAGACAAATTTGCCAATAACAAATTGTACTGAAAAGGAAGGGGGAATTATTGCTAATTAAATGTTTCATACGCATGGAAAAGCTTGCTGGCAGTTAGGCTGATCTTTATATACCTAAACTCTAAACTCCCTCTATATATACATATAACTCACACAAGTTTATTATCCTCATAAAACCAAAACCCAGTGTCAAATGGCTCCTACTATATCTTTATTTCTCATGGCTCTTTTTGGTGTAACATTTCAACGTTGCTCCTCAAATTCTTCTAATTACTATTCTCTTGAAGAATATAGTAAGAAGATTGATCAACCCCAAGCTCCCAGTAATCGATTCGGATCCACGGCAGCCTTTCCAGTTACTGGAAGTGTTTCTGCTGGGTATATATATATGCGTGTGTGTGTGTGTATGTAATTAGTAGTAGTACTCTATTTTACATTTTTAGTTTCTTTCAAATTTTGAAAAATCATTGATTTGATTATTATTATTATGTACATGCATGCAGATACTATTCTATGTCCACTTACATTGGAAACCCACCGAGGCCTTACACTCTTGATATTGATACCGGGAGTCAACTCTCTTGGATTCAATGTGATGCACCATGTATCCAGTGTCATCCGGTAGGTGTGTGTATATATATATATATATATATATGTGTGTGTGTGTGCGTGTGTGTGTGTGTTTCTTTAACAGACTGATCTACATCAACCCTGGTTATGATGATCTCAGTCTCAGCTAGCACGTCTGTAGTTGTTCATCCGAATAATAGATGACAGAGCTATTTATAAATTATGAGAATTGCATCTTAGGATGCACGGCTACGTAGGCACTAGCTAGGAAACTCGCATATAGCAAGTGCTATATATATATGTATATTCACTAAAAAATTCAAAATTCAAAAATAATAAATTAAATTATAAATTATACTCTCTTCATTATTATTGACTTTTGAAAGTCAATTTTAAACATTTTTAAATTTAAAATTAAGATAACTCCTTAAAAATTAAAAAACAATAAAACTTACAATTAGTGCTTTTTAGATAATTTATAATATTTATCATTATATCGATTAAAATTAAAATATATATATATGTGTGAATTATGAGTTTAAAAGAATCAAGTCTAATTTTTTAAAGTCAAGTTGATATATTTGTAAATTCAAAGTAAATATGATTTTATTCATTGGAAGATCTAATTTTTAAAAATTTTAAATAAACTTGTATCAATATTAAATTTAAAAATATTTAAATTTAATTTAAAAAATAGATTTATATTTTAGAAAGGATGGAGTTCATGTTTCTGTGTGTGTTTACAGGCTCCTCACCCACTATACAGGCCTCCTCTCGATAAAATAGTGTTATGTGGTGATTCCATTTGTAATGAAGTTGAGCACCCGCCAAATTATCCGTGTAGAGGGCCCACCGATCGATGCCATTACATAATTAGATATGTAGATGGGGGGCTTCTTGGTCAGAGACTCATTTCCACTCCGTTTCACCACCGGCCTTCAATCCTCCCCCTCCCTGGTCTTCGGGTATATATATATATATATAGATGTATATATTATTAATAAATTTTATTTATTTTTAATAAATATTTTATCATTTAGTATTTGAGATAATAATGTTTCTGCATATAAAATTGTTCATTTCTTTAGTTATGCGCGTAACATTATTTGCTTGTTGTACATATTTAAAAGGCCATTCATTTGTGGGAATTCCAAGAATGTACCGTCCAAACACCATATCTCTGTCGTATATTTTATTTGGTTATGCATAGTTTTATATGTTACTTAGTTTTCCATATTTAAATAAGTGAAAAATAATTCTATTAATTTTCAGCTATATATTATTTTTTAATTTATGTCTAGCATTATATATTACTATTTCCGTTTCAAGGTTACAGATACAATTTGATTAATTTTGAAATTGGTATGACCCATAAAAGTTTATATTGAAATAAATATTGTGATTAATAATTTTGGTTATATATTATACAGTTATAATAATTATATCAACTAAAATTAAATAAATTCATATTAATTCGGAGTTTAATATATCGTTTTTTTACTCATTTGACTTCAAAAATTAAATTATATCTCTAATTTTAAAATAAAAATATATAGATTTAACGTAAACTCAATTGTTCGATGTTAATTAATTGATTAATCAATGATAAATTGCAATTGCAGGTGCGGATTCAAACAAGTGATACCCCCGGGGAACCCCGTTGGGCATACGGATGGAGTCCTAGGGCTTAGCCCTAGTAATAAAATGAGCATTGTAGCGCAATTACGGACGCAAAGTCTAACACAAAATGTATTTGGTCATTGTTTACGCAACCCAAATGATGGATACTTTTTCATTGGAGCTGATATACCTTATGCTCCAGGAACAGTGTTTACCCCATTACCACCGCAGCAAGGATCTCGGTACTGTGACTTTCTCAATTGTCTCTTTTAATTTGACAACATTTTGTTTTAATTTATTTTAAGTAATATTCTAGCCTTTCCGGAGAATCCGATTAGAATGAAATTATCACGCTACATATCATTAGTAACTTTTATAATTTTTTGTTACGTTAGCTATAATAAATGTTGCAGTTGTGTTAGTTTACAAATAAAGTACTAGAATTAAAATTTTAACTTTTGTTATAATTAATATAATAATAAATTATTAAACTTATTAATAATATGTGATGCGATAATTTCACTGTAACCCAATTCCAAACTCTAGTAAGTATATGTCATCTATTTTAAAATAAAAAAATTTAGACTTATTTAAAAAAAGTACCCGCTAGTTTTACCATAAAAAAGACGAAAGAATATGGCCCCACTTCATTTATATTTTGTAAATAAAATTAAATTATACTCCTTTATTTTTTATGAAGATAAAATTTATGAATATATTTTAAAAATAAATGCAGAAGCAACCTTTTAAAATTTCTCAAAAGCTATTTAGGATATGATAACATTACTTCTTCCAATAGCTATGGCCATAGGGTAGGTGAAATTTTAAAAATGGAGGGGATGCCAGCCCTATGATGAAAAGAAATCTTTCCTAGACATTGACTTTAGTTGTTGCCTATTTATTTATTTTTGTTAAACTAAGTGCGGTACTTATTTTGACTCTTTATAAATTGGTTACTCATTATGACTTTTTTTTGTAACTTAGAAGTATTAGTATAATTTTGAATTTTAGGATATTATATATATTGAAAATTTTAAAGAAAAAATTGGGTTTTCAAAACAAACAAAATAAGATATAACTATTTATATTAATTTATTATTATTTAAAATTATTTTATCCATAATTAATCTGTTCCCTTCCTTATATTCCATTAGCATATATACTAGTAATTAATCAAACTTATTTCAGGGAAATATACTCCCCCGGATTTGGCGATCTTGCTTCGGATGGGCAGATTACTAATGTCAAGAATATTAAAATTATCTTCGACTCTGGCTCTACCTATACCTATTTCAAGCATGAAGCTCATCAAGCTATGGTTTCCATTGTGAGATTAATTAAGCTCTGATCACTTAGCATTAATTAGCAGTAATTATTTTAATTAAATACTAAAAGTGATATATTTATTTTCAGATAACGGAAAATTTAAGGACAACACCACTAAGCACTGTCGGTGACCCTTACCTCCCAGTGTGCTGGAGAGGCCCAAAATTGTACACATCTGTCTATGAAGTGACGGGTTATTTTAAGAATTTTGGAGTTGTGTTCTCAAAAGTTAACAATGTGCAGTTCCAGTTGCCACCAGAAGCTTATCTTATCATCTCAGTGAGCAAAAATTAACTCTTCAATTAAGCCTTAATTAACTTATTAAAGATCAAAAGTCCAAATTTGATTTCTCTCTCTAATTAAGCAATGCCTTCGCCAAGTTTAGATAAAACTACTTAACAAAAAAATTATGATTCAATTTTTTATTTTTTAGTTTAATTTTAACGTGGACGTACGATCAATTCGTCAAACAGTTGGACTAAAAACTTGTCTGCAAACTGTTAGGCGGACTGTTAACTTACAACTAATAACGTTGCCTGTTGTCCTGTGGATCATACCTTAAAATTCATGGTACTTAAAATATAGGCCGGTGATATATATATATATATATATATATATATATATATAAAAACATGTATACTTGGTACTTAAAATTTCTCTGTGATGTTTGATTTTTTTCAGCCAACTGGAAACGTGTGCTTTGCCATTCTCGACAGTACCGGCTTGGGTGATATTAATTTGATTGGAGGTATGTTGTAGAGAAGGAAATTTTCTTATTTAAATTAATTGTTGAATATTAATTTCCTAGGTTATGTTTGGAACTCGGTCAATGAAAAGGGAAAAAAAAGAATCTTGAAATTCTAAAAGATTTATACATTACATTACATTAAAATAAAAATAAAAAATCCTTATATTTATAAATATTTAAAAAGAATTATTTGTTTATTTTCTAACCATGCTCTATATTAACAGACATATCAATGCAAAATAAGGTGGTGATTTATGACAATGAGAGAAATCTGATCGGATGGGGTCCTTCAAACTGCAATAACCCTGCAAGGTCTTGGAGAAACATTTTAATTTCTTATAATTATTTGCTTTAATTAATTTATAAAAAGCATATTTTAATTTATTTCCCTCCCCCTTGGCTATGATCATCATCCTGCAGGCTGAAACGTGACTATGGTAAAGATCTTTCTCAACCAAATGTTTTCAACTTTAGCACATCAATGGAGCATAATTAGTTAGCATCCTAATAATGAATAATTAGCTTCCATTTCGACAAATAAAGCCTGAGAATGGAGATTATGTATGAAGGATGAAGATGTAATAAGCACAAACTTAGAGGTGCAAATTATAAATGTTTAGTACAGAGTGAACAACTTGTATCAGTTGTATGTGTAATAAGCACAAACTTAGAGGTGCAAATTATAAATGTTTAGTAGAGGATGAACAACTTGTATGTTTTTCCAAACTTTATATAAATAACATCTTTAGATCTTTATAAAGCGCATGAGCCACGACAACCACTTGTAATTTCTTTTCATTTTAAAATATCTTTTATTCTAAATATGTTGCATTAACATTATTAAATTAATAAACATGATTTCATTTAAATTAAAATTACATACATAACTTTACACTGAACTTTAAAATAAATTATTTAATGTGTCACATATGTTTTATTTTTCCATTAGATTGATATAAAAATAAGTTGTACATAATACACCACACCCAAAAGTTATGATACATTTAAATTGAAAAAATAGAATAAGTGAAAGAATAAAATAGACAAGGAGAATGAAATAAAAAGTGAAATGATTCTTTTCATTTCCAGTTAAAATGAGTCATTACACACTCTCTTCTAAATTTAAGAAGAATGAGAATAATTCATTCTATTCTAGTAGAACAACCAAATACAATTTTTTTCATTTTATAAAAATAAATCATTCCATTTTCACGTTTATTCTTTCGATCCAACTTTCAAGTGTTCAGTCATTTTGGTTATACAAGTTCTTTGTTCTGTTCTAGATCCATTACAGTAGAGAATGTACATCGGAAAATCCCTGGTAAAGAATGTTTCAACAGAGATTCATTGCAATAATGAAATCTATTGCCTTCGCGGTTAGGCATGCAACTTAATCTTGGTCAGCAAAACAATGTCCATTGTAGTTAAGTGAGTTCAATTCTGGATGAGACTGGAACTGATGTAGTTTCTCTCTCTGTGAATCTGACTGAAATGGATGTAGTTTCTCTCTTTGCACAACTGTACATAAATACATTTCACCCCAATAACAGCTGCCAGACGAGCAAAAGCTAGAAAATGAACTACCATATAAATTGTTTGCAAATGATATTCAACTTTAACGAAAATGACTATCTAATGATGCGCCAAACATCTACATGCATTAGCGTTCAACATTAAACCCATTAGTTTTTAGGGGATTTTTGTAACTAATTTATCACTTCATGACGAAGGATGCATAAAAAGTTTTGCTATGAAAGGCCACAAGGAAGATAAAACATGGGAAACAAGTTTTTGCTTTTATTCAGTTGTCAACTAATAGGCATTCAGGTCATTACAAATTCAGAGAAGTCCCAAAGGTGGAATAATTTCCTTTGATCAAGGTAATCTACAGAACAGTTGGATGCAGCCACACAAAAAAATGCCACATGCATACTAACATAGTTATTCGACTAGATGACAAATATAATTCATCAAGATTCAAAACACATGTCAAGCCTAGGATACTGAGATTTACCTATTATTCAGTCATGTGTCAAACTACTTTTCATATATCTGAACTTAAACCCCAAGACTAAACTCTAAAGCATTGGCTTGGCCATGGGATAGACAAAATTAATTTTATGTTTTTAAGCAACTGGTAGCATAAAAGAGTTTTTTATTACATCATTTTGATGCATATCTTATTGTTTTCCTCCTACTATTTAAGAAATTATATGAATTAACCTTTAAATGAATTATTGAAAATACTATTGAAAGATATATGATACGTCATTCAGTTTCCAATTCAATCATTAAAAGTGATTCGCTATGAGAGCTAGGGTATGGCAATGTGTATATAGTGAGTCTTTTATGTGTGTAGAATTCCATTTACTAGAAAGATCCACTTTCCATATAAGAGTTTTGTGTGTTCCATTGTTACTATTAATCTGAAACAGGGACAAGGGCTAATGTATCCCCAATAGATTGTATTTGTACAATAATAAACCACCATAAACAGATGAGTGACTGAAAAAGGAATTATATTCATGTTCAACAATAGTGGTCTACCTTCAGGTCAGATGATATTAGATGAAGAAGTTTGCTAATATTGAAATAAACTCGAAAGAAAACTCAAATTGTGCAAAGAGAAAATCTATATGGAAAGGTTGTCTGGTGCTTCAGAAAAAATAAATAATTCAACTTCCACCAGCATATGTAAATAGATTTCTAATTACAACTATCACCTGAAAAAAGTATGGATGTAGGCTCACCTAAAATTGTCAGACGTTTCATGCCATAATGCTACAAGAGATGATTTGAACACTGCATAGTTTAAAACCAGAAAATATTAGTCCTTGAACAAAGACACCTACCATAATACCAATTAATTTCAGTTGCAAAGTGTAACTAACAAGAAGTGAGCCACAAAAAGAAACATCAGTACAATGGTACTTCAGAGAAGTAGAAAGTATCATTACCTCTGATAAACAATCTTTAACATCAGACTAACAGAACATAACCTAGCATAGTTAGTCACGTAAACTAGGGTTCCAGGGAGGGGTGACTAGACAAGAGTCGCAACCCTTTTTATTCATGTTCATAGTTATCAAATCGTGAATCCTATCCTGTATCGAAAATCACTATATCGTGTTTCATGTATCGAATAGTGAATTGTATCGTACGATAAGGAAACGAATGAAAAAGGTGGTAATATATATTTAAACATATAAAACACACAATAATCAAGCATATTAACTTCACTATATATAAAAGTAATCAAGTAAATATTATTATAGACTAAAAATAAATTTTAAAGTTAAATAGTAGCCAAAATATTATTTTTTTAGTAATTTTTATAGAGTAACAAGAAAAAACGAAAATTTAGATTCACCTTTTATCAATAAAACAAAATAAAATAATTCAAATTAACAAGTAGAGATTTATGTATCACTTATGGAAAGTGGCATGAGAAAAATAAGGCGGCACTCTGAAGAAGATATAAAACTCTAAAAAGTAATTAAAGACTCATCAAGCGACAAAGAAGATATTTGTACGAAAAAACATCTTCATTTGATATGGTAGAAAGCTTAAATGTTTTGTTTTTATTCTTTTGGATCTATATAAAACTTTTTCAAGTCAGTTGCTAACTTCAACAAGCATTGTGCATCGTATCGTTTCATAAGAATCTTATCGAATTGTAACTGAATTGTATGATACAGTGTCATTTTTTATTCACCCCGCAACATGTATCGAATTGTCTCCATATCGTATGACACAATACGTATCACGCATCGTACGATTATTTCTGATAACTATTTTCATGTTATTTTCACATTGTGACTTTCTCAAGTTCACATATTGACCATATATTAATAGTATAATGTATACATATGCTTTTGGCACATTTTAAAATTTGTGCCCAAAGCATCTCGAAAAAAAAAAACAGCCATCTTTTCAGAAAGGGGAGGTACCATAAATTCAACCATGACCTTGTCCAAGGTATCTCAGATGTGTGATGAGTGTCAGAAAAGGTAGTTTGCTGGACTCTCCAACATGCATGCATCAGACAGATATGAAACCTATTTTCAAAGTCTGTCCATTTAGCATGATAGGAGGTCCAACGATTAAACATCAGAACAGCACAACTGTACGCCATATAGAAAATTTTCACTACTGAAGAATTAAAAGTACACTGTAAGGCAGCTACATGTGCTACAGAGTAAAACAACTCAGAAAATAATTCCATCATTATAGCAATATGGTACTTTTATACGCAAGTAAATGTCACCTTTGCATGGCAAATCTTGGTTATGGCCTCAACATGAAGGTTTTGTAGCTCTTCAAGAGTAGTTATATCAAGACCTACAACATCTTCACCCTGAAATGAACACTTGTTCAATTATTTTATAATATGTAACATGTTTGATGGTTTTGAGGATCTCAACAGAGAAGCAATACTTATTGAATACATAGCCATGGGATTTTAACAGAGGAATAAGTATCATGCAAACCAAGAACATACGTATTCCTAATTGCAACCATCAAACTTAGAAATGCTTAACATGGTCGAATCCCAAAATAAATCTGGACAATTAAACTTAGAAGCAAGTACGGAAGACATACAAGAAATCCAGCTTCACGATGACCTACCCCCTTTGATTTGGACACTTCGATCATGGGATCTGTGACCTATCAAAAGAAGAAGAAAAACTGCTTTCGGATCCAACTCAAGAGGGATGAGCCAATGGGGGCGTCAACTCTGATGGTATGACTCAATCTACAATATGATATAACACGGTCCAGAATTGGGTGCGTCATTCATAAATAAGTTCAGAAAACTAGATTCAAGCCGTAAAGCACCAAAGTCTGTCAAAAAGAGGCAAACTTCTACGAGACCCAACTCACCACTCCTCTTCACACACACACAACCCAAAATAGAAACACTTTTACTTAAATAAATGTGAGCATGTGAAGAGAGAATAACAGTCATAAATTACCAAAAGCAAAAGCATTACATCTATCCAAACAAGTCGTGATAGTATGAAGACTGCAGAAAAGAAAGAGAGAGAAACACTGCAAACACCACAAACACCACAAACACAGTCATATAAATGTGGGATAAGCTTAGAACACAATCACTATTAGGGTTGATTCACAACACAATTAAAATGCAAAACAGTGAAAAAAATGTAGTAATTTCAAAAGCTCCGTTGGGGTTCAACCATATGCTTTAAGCTTTTAGAGCAACTGACAACTTATAATGGAACTCATGTTTAGCAAGGTCTTGGGTTCAGGACTTTCCATTTGCATTAGTTTCCAATTTGTATCAGTGCTGCGTTTACTCAAAAAAAAAATTATTTTTATTTTTAAATATTATGATGTACCTGCAATCCGGTTTGCACGTGAAAGAAAGTGGTAAAGCATTGCAAACGCTGTTGGGCTCGTTCTCTGACAGCTTAAACTAGAGAAACTGGTAAACTTATCAGTTGGAGAACTTGTGTGTGCAACTGCAACTCAAGAACTCAATGTTTATGTCCTTGAAATAACCTTGGGGGGACAACCTAAGTCAATGAAGTGATTCTAGTATCTTATAAATCCCTAGTCAAGTGACGGGGGAAAAATCAAACTGACAAAACAGCTAAAAACATGTTCCAAGCACGAATTACATCATTTCTACAAATAACCGCAAAATTAGGGACTACTTCCCAAGCAAAATTAGCTTGGAAAGGGCATACCTTTAATCTTGAAATAAAACTCTCCAGTTCCTCGCATCTTCTCCTTTCTTTAATATAGCATGCTTCTAATTCTTCAAATGTCGTTGCCTCTTCCATTTTTCCACACATCTCAAGTATTTTCTTTGAGAAACCATTAGATAAAGATCCATTTCCACCTCTTGTTTGAAAAAAAATTGATGCGTGAACCCCTTCAGATGAGGACTCCTCAGAATAAGTACCTGACTTCTGCAATTTTGCAACTAGCACCCACATATTTGCAAGCTCATTCTCCAGATCTTCCTCGTGTCGCTTTGCTTCATCGAGTCTTTTCCGTAGCTCACCTTCTTTTTCATCTCTATCGGACAATGCAGAAACCAAAGAAGCTTCTCTTTGGTACATCGCATTAAGTTCTTGCCCCAACTCTTCCACTAGTACACCATCCACGTGCTTTCTTAAACGTGAATCAGGTCGAGCACCAATGCTTCCTTTTCGCTTCGCATCAAATGAAGCAGACCATTGACTGCAATTAGGTTTACTACAGGCCTCTTTTGCAGCAGCCAGGTCAGCTGTCAGTTTGGCATTTTGGTACGAAAGTTTTGTTACTTCTTCAGCCAAGTTTCGGAGCTCAACTGCTGCAGCCGCAGCTAGCTCTTTCGCATATGAACCTTCCTTGGCAAGTTTTTGGCTGTGAATTACAAGCCCATCCTTTTCTTCTATCATTTTAACCTGATCTTGCTTCAATGTCTCGATCTCAGCAGCCTAAGTCAAGGAGAATGCAATATAAACCAACTTTAAATTTAACTTAAATTATTATAGGGTTTTCCATCTGTATAAAGAATACGATGATATAAATGAGAACTATAGCATGAGATGCTCGTAGCAGAGAACGAAAAGATATTTAGAAAAATAACCTGCTCAAGAAGCTGAGAATTCGTAAAGGCATCACTACTAGACTCTTTGGAATCCTCCTGGGAAAATATCCTATTCAAGCTCATAACACTTGTTGGCGTATTTTCATCAATGCAAGTTTCTTCATATGGATAAATCCCAGTCTTACTTTCATTTTTTATTTCCAGGGACACTTCAGAACCACTCTTCGGTGTTGTAACATTGTTGTCAACATTTTGCTGTAAAACCTTTGAACTTCTACCAGATAATAAAGAATCAAGTTGTCGCCTTAGCAGAAGAATGGTTTCTTGCATCTCAGCATTCTCCGATACCTTGTACCAGCAACAACTTAATCAGAAATAGTCTAAATTTGAAGATGGCACATGATAGAAGAGTTTACCTTCATCTGTAGCTGCTCCTGAAGTATCCTGTTGTCTGCTGCTTTAATCTTGACAGCACACAATACAATGAGATCAACTTAAGACAAGTACCCTAAAATTAACCATGTAAGGAAGTTTGAACTTTGAACATACCTCAAGTTCAAATGTTTTCTCATTCAGTTGCGTAGCAAGCTTGGACAGAGCCTACATCAGAACATACATAAATTACACAATCCGAGAGTGAGACAAAAAACCATACAAAGTACATGATAAAAGTTATCTCGAGAGAAGAAATATCTATCGATTGCTCAAAATATGAAGCATCACTCACTTTAGAGGAGCTTGGTAAACTTACACAAGTCTTGGACGGTAATCAAAATTCAAAGGTCACTCACTCGTCATAAGAAATAAGTTTCAACCAGGTTGATCAGTATAAGAGATAATTTGGTAATAAAAATGGTACAGTGTAATGTGATATAGCAAATTCATTAATCAGAGGTGGTAATTGAGTAGGAGATATTATGCCATTCATATAATATAAGAATGGACCTTTTATTGTTGTAGTTTACTAGTATGGTAACTTCATCTGTCTGAGCATCCAGTTGAACATTGTTTAGAAAATATTTATACAATTACCTGAGACATTTCACTGCTATTTGAAGAACGTGGAGTAATCTCTACAGATCCAATCAAGCGTTGCTCAAGTATACGTATTTGAAGCTTCTTTTCTCTAATTTCATTCTTCAGCCTCAGCATATGTTCCTATATCAACAAATATGACCGTCACAGGTGCACTTGCAAAAATTGATCAAGTATGTATTATGCCCAAGAAAAATAACCAAGAAAGATTTTACATTCTTAGAGTGAACACTTTCTAAAGATAGCTAACCTGAAGTTGTGAGTCTTCAGGATTGCTAGCTGCTTGCTCTGACAATCTTTTTAGTGAACTAGTACATAGTGCCACCTCCCCAGCTAACATTTTCACTTGCTCACGGAGAAGATCCATTTGATCAGTAATAGTTGTCCCTGTCTGCACAAAGCCACTCAGCATTTAAGCAAAACCTAAAACTCAAATCAATGCAGAAGCACCAATCTCAAGGGTATGCATATTAACTGAGAAGAACGTAATTTCTTTTGCATAAAATGATTTCTCTCACCGGAGGCAGATGCCGACCTCCAGCAGTTGCACTAAACAGGTCACCTGCTTGGGTTCTTGCTGGAAGAGAATCAATAAGTGAAGGATCATCCCGTCTTCTACTGATTGATTTTCTTTGTCCATCCCTCACATCACTGAAGGTGACTCTATTTTGTGATGATTTTGCAGAGGATGAAGGTGAACCACTAGCAGAGCTCTCACAGTCGGTACTTGGCGATGACCCAATCAAATTATCAGGTTTCTGCAATGGAAAGGCTAAGATTTTAAATTTTGCATGCTTGAAGTCAGAAGGTATCAGAAAATCTATTACCACCTGCTAAAAAAATTAACTGAAAGATTTAATCCAGCATGAAGAGAAAAATTAAGATAGTCAATGGTGTTTAACTCACATAATAGAAATACTTCACACAGAATCATATTGAACTCAATGTACTAAAAGGCACTAGGCGGGCCGCCGGGGGGGGGGGGGGGGGGGGGGCGCTAGCGCCTAGGCTGGATTTTTTATTTTAAGTCAATTTTAATATTTTATCTTACATTTATCCAAACAAAACAATAATATAAAGCAAAACAATCGATAATAAAGGCCTTTACTTAAAGTTCAAACACATATCCATATTGTCAATGTCAAAATTCAAACACAAACATGTAATTGTTCAAAATTCAAATACAAACAAATAATAAACATTACAAACTAATAGTCCTCATCTCCATATCACTCTATATCTCTAACTCTTCTTTTCCATATCCCTTCAAGATGATGTCTCCATCGGACTCACACTTCTCATCTCCTTTTTCCTCCGTGTCATCATCAGACAAAAAAAAATCTTCATGGAGTTCTCTTACTCCAACATTTCTACTACTTCTCCTAAGCTCTACCACGCTATCCACTCCAGATGCTTCATCAACCGTCTGCCAAGTAAAACTCAAACAGTCCATAACTTCATCATCCACTCCCACGACGTCGTTTTGTAACTTAGTTATTAAAATAAAAATAAAAACAATTGCAGCCTTAATTTCTCTGCCTAGGCCCTGCCTAATTTCTCCGTCTTGCCCGCCTAGGCCCCGCCTAATTTCTTGGAGGGATTTTTTTCCCGCCTTGAGCCTAGGCGAGACGCCAGTAGGGAGCCTAGCACCTAAGCGGCCGCCTAGCCCGCTTTTTATAAAACTAATTGAACTATTCACCAAAGATATTATTTTTTACTAGTAAAGTAGCATATAGATTATATTCCCCTTTTCGAATGAAGGGAAAGGAAAGAAAAGTAGACGACAAGAAATAATTGTTTTATTTTCCATGTGTATTTGGATGTCAAGGGAAATTGCAAGTCCCACCACTAACTATTTTCTTGTAGAAAACATTTTCCCTCAAATCTAATCCTGCATTTTAATAGGAACTTGGGTGAAAGTTTGAAACCTTAATCCCTCTGTATTAATAAAGCGATTATCATTTCGACTCTATTCTACTTTTTGACAACATAGCACGAATATAGTAGCTTCTATTGCATGCCAAACAGCAAAGGAATAAGAGAGCTAGTGCAAAAGAAGTTACTTTTAGTTTAAACCAGCCAAGCATTCCTCGCTTCCTGTTCCTTTTGTAATCATCCTTCAGCTCATCAAGATCAGTGACCTCACTCCTTCCATATGATGAAATTCCCGAATCAATGCTTTCAGCATCATCATCAATCATCAGTTCACGTTTTCTGTCTGGCAAGTAGGCTAGCTGCATAGACAATGGTTTTAAACGTATATTGCTATTTGACTGTTTGGTACTGTGGTTATAATTACAAAACTTCCGCGCGGAAAATATAAAATTCCATTTTGGTAAAGTTCACAATGTAATTAGAAACATATGCAGTAACATAATGTAAAATCCTTTTGTCCATCAAGTTTCTCGTGATTAAAAGATATTAGGTACCTCATCTTCACCAAAAGAATGTCTCCGCCTGTGGCCAAGCTTTCCAGGAACACTTGATGGCATTGTATTTTTTGTGGACACTAAGATTAGTTTAGTCAGTCTTTGAATCCTTCCCATCAAAGCTGCTTTGGCTTGCTCCTCCTCTTCCAATCTTGACTGCAGTTTGACCTGCCCAGCTTCCAACTTTTGACACATATGAGAACACATTAGAAAGAAGAATAAGTATACAAAATTGAAAATACAATAACCAAAAAGTGGACAATAAAAATTCAACCCAACAGAAAACCAACAGAGTTGGAAATATCAAATATGTAAACTTCACATCCACATTCAATCAAACACAAGCTGAGGAGCTTTAGTGTTCATGTCCAACATAAGACGATATATCATAAAAAAGTAAATAGCGATTGTAAAACTAAACAGGTTACACCAGACGCAACGCAATTAAATATTCAAACCTCACAAGATCCTCGAAATCTGCCTGACATCATTAGTTCAAAGACAGAATAGTTAAAAAAAGCAGCATGGTCAGTTCAAACATTAATCAGTTACTATAGGACCATGTTTCAATATATCAATCCATCAAATTCAGATCTTAAAGTAAGTTAGAAAATTAAGTTTCTTGGTGCCGGTAGCAGTTTCAAGTGTTGAACTGCTACTGAATTTGATTTCCTTACCATTTATTCTTCTATTTATTTAGTGATAGTCTTAATAGCACTAAAATTTCAACAGATTGTGGAACTAGGTTGGCTAATAGTTGCTCAGAGTAGCAAAAAGAATTATGCTGCAAATTCTGTATGTAGCACACTCAATTATTACTTTGTAGATTAAGCCAGCATCATAAAATGATCGAAGGGAAACAATTTGGCTGCCAGTGGCAAAGAACAAATCTTGACCAGTAGTAAGAAAATACAAAAGAAATGAACACATTTCATACAAAATAAAATTTTACATTTTAAGCTGTGTAATGAAGGGATCTTTTGTTGACTGGAAACAACTTAACCACATTTTTTCGTGACACACAAATACCGCAAAATACAAAAATGTTTTCCTTCATTCAAACCGAGCTTAAAGTATTAGAAAGATAAAAAGTTAATAACAAAGTGAAAATTATATATATGTATATATATATATATATAAGTTTATCTATTTTCATAACAACACATACCTGAAGCTTTAAGTTGACTAGATCTTCTTGGTTAGGTGCCAATATTAATGGGTTCTCCATCATACCACGCTTTAATTGCTGAAGCTCTTGTTTTAACGTGGAAATTTCTTTCTGATATTTCTTAATTAGAGACTTCTCATCCATAATCTGAAAGTAAAAACATAACAAGTAAAACAGAGGATACTGGTTACAAGACTAAAGCCAAAGTTAGAAGCACTTCACATGTATAATGACACTCCTGTCTCACCTTATTTTGGGAAGCCTTGATTTCTACATGCTTACTACGATGCGCAAACTTTAGTGTATTGTGTGTTTCTTCAGTATTGCTTGAGGCAGGTGTCACAGTGCAAATAAGCTGCAGACAGGTTCAAAGTAGAAAAAGCATGTCAAATCAAAGAATGAGTATATAATTTTAAAATCAAGTAGATTATTTGTTGCAAATAATTTATATTATTGACATATAGTAATAATAATTGACAACTCTGTACTCACAGATACTCGTCCATGGCCACTGAGAGATGACTGCAGCAAACGTGTAAGTTTAGAATCTCGATATGGAATATGAGTAGCCTTCTCATCGGTTAACTTAGATATAACCTGGGATAAGATACAGTTCACAGATAACAAGGGTTAGCGAACAATCAAAGGAAGTCACTTACAAAAAGGTATAAAACCTTATTTCATAGAAGTAGGCCCAATCAGTTCGGCATCTCATGCCACTACTTAGAATTTTAGTAAGCTAAAGTTGAATATTATCGCATTACATAAAACAATCTAATAGAGTAGAGGACAATATAGTACAGCAAAGAATAGTAGAAATGTGATTCAAAACTCTAATCCACTCACTAATTTGGAAAAGTATAAGAAAAAATTTGTGCTTAATAAAAGTGTCAGTAATAACACACACAAAAAATTATGCCAAACAACAAAGCAGGATTCCTCATGTTATTACATGAAAATATAGCTGTCCAAAAAAACTAAAGATATATATTAAAGAAGGAGCAAGATGAGGAATATCATACAGTGCCAAGAGTAAGCAAGCTTTTATTTATGTACGATCCTTCTTTTCTCCTCAGTCCAGTAGTCTCCGTTTTAGAACTTTCAGATCCTGCCAAGTCAATCAAATGCTACAAAGAAAAATTGAAGACGAATAAATACAGCGACGCTAAATTGAAGAGAAAGAGGATCTAAAGAAGAAGCTTGAATACCAAGCCCCTCATGGCTCAATAGTAAAACAACTAGTCATAAGGCTTTGAGTGCACGAGGTCTTGGGATCCATTCTTGCAAAAAGGTAAGACTGTTAAATTCCGCTCAAACTAGCAACAAAACAAAAAAAAAAAAGAGAGAAGAAGCTTGAACTATTAGGTGCACTTAGAAGTAAGATACACCAATAAAATGTCTAATTCTGTAAATTAATATTGACAGATAGATGAAATAAAGAGGATGGCAAGAATTACCAGTTGCGATAAGGTCACTTCCTCCCCTTGATCCTCCCCACATGGACTGCTTTCAATAGTCTGCTAGACAAACAGGTCCACTCCCAAGTCAATTGATTTTTTCGGTTTTTATTCTGATTTCCTATCTTTGAAAACTTATGCCTATCTAGAGAAACAATTCAATTAAGCAATCAATAACAAGTTTTTCAGAGATGAAAAGGTGTCAAAACTCAAAAGTAATAACGATTTAACGAGTTTATCGTTATGCTTTATTCACAAGAATAAACAAACTTTCATCCAAGATTTCGTAATGTTGTTTCAATCTATTTCATCCATATATCTCAAAATCAAAATTTTACATAAAATGGGTAACTCAAATTCATAGAAATTGTTCCATTCTAAAATTTCACATGAAGATGACACAAAAATTTATGTGACACTATGGTGTAGGCCAGTACAATGACATTAGGGTTCAGGGTTGTGCCACCTACAAGTAATTTTGCACTGGGTGTAAGGTTTTAGAAAGCCTGTAAATCAGGGTCCAAAAATCAGGGATAGTTCCACAAGGTCATTTTCTCATTACTCTGTCTGCACATAAAACAATGTCTGGTGATTGGGTCTGCTATCCTAATAGAGATCATTAATATTGTCTTTGTAAAACCAGAGATCGTACGAACTTTGGAAGGGACCTTGACTTTCTAAATGTACAAAGTCAATGGAAACTGAATATGTACAGCAAAACGAGTCAAAAGTGTGGAATAACTCTAACAAGAAAAGGCATCTATTGGATCTAAAGTCCATATTCGGTTAACAAAGGAGCATAACTGAATAAAATAGAGCAAGTAAATCAAAGATAATTGAACTCTTGATCCACGAGCTTCCTGAATACACCATCACTAGGAATATAATATTATATCATAATACTCTTAATAACGTCAGAATATTTCATGTTATGTAGTCCATAAAATATGCACTCTTATACTTAATTCATTGGGATATGATACATGTATAGTGGAAATATATACATAATTTTATGTTGTATGTTAGATATTAATTTTGGAAAAAGGGCTATAGCTTAGACAATATTTAATACATTATTAGATATACAATCACATAAAATACATATAATATTATTGCTTTAAATAAATAATTTAATTACTATACTGTATTTTTGCATCAAACTTTAGTGTTACTAGAATTACATTAGTTTAAATGTCTCATATTTATCTTAAGAAGAATGTTAGTAACCCACGTTGATTTAAACAAATCGCAGGTAGCTTTAACCTACTGCCACCTCAGATTTGATCTACCAATTCCTTGTCTTCTGCAAATGCAACTTCCAGTATGAAATCTATAACAAGCCCACATTGATTACGGAGCAAAGGAATAGGGTCCTTGGAATCAAATTGTCATCTGTGCAAACATCTAGGAACTGAAAGCTTCTTTAATATATCAATACGACATGTAGGTAATACTACAAACTACGAGCATAAATCAGTATCAATTATCAAGACATAGGAATGCAACAGCAACCAGTAACCCAAAAATTAATAGAGTAGATACATCTGAACTGAAGCGCATGGAACAAGAAAATCATTACCAAGGTGAATATAGTATGGCTCCGGCTGCTAAGTAGATTGAAGTTGTTAGAACCAACATGCCTATGCACTGCAACAATGTCAGACTAATTTATTAGGAGGTGAGAGGTCAGAGCTTAGAGCACCAATGCTTTTAAAAACAACAGAAGCAGAAACAAAATATTGAGAAATGAAGGGTGTTAAAAACGCACAATATCACTTTGGAGTTTGGAGAAGACACTAAATAGAGTATACGCGGTGAAAATGCATGTGAAATCAGGATAACATGTTTCTCTCCTTATGTTGATAAGAATAAGGCAATACCTTTATTAGAACAGATAATGTATAAGTATTTTTACCTTCCCCAGATGCTATCAGTGAAAGAGCATGGGCAGGGGATAGAACAACTTCCTCTTTAATTCCCTCAACATAAGTTCCCTGCCACAATCCACATTAAAGGTTATATTACACGCATAAAAGAAAAAATTAATTATTTGGAAACTCTGATTTGCTTTTCCCTTAATACTGTTTGTCTAGCATTGTGGCCATAGTTTTTAACTATATATATCCTGGTTGAATATTGAAGTTTCAAAACATTCATCAGAGAGGCGAGGTAAGGGCAAGTGGGCAACTGCCATTCTGAAAACAGGATGCGTATAAAAGGTGGTGGGCCTGGTGGCAACCCCTGGTGGGAGTTAAAAGGAAATGGAGACTGTGAAGGATTACAAGAACACCAACCTTTTGGAATATATTTGCAGAGCACAAAATTAGGGTGTATACCCTTAATGATCAACTAAGAACACTTAAACCTGCCTCAACAGAAGAGAAATATCCAGAGACAAGGGGAGATATAATGCTGAGTCGCCAAGATGGAGATAGAGTTATTCAACTGTAGTGACACCATACTCCCACAGATGAAGAACACAAAAGGGCCTGTTGCTACTACTGAGAGAGAGTGAGATGAAGAGAGCAATTGCAAATCCTGAACAACTTTTGAGAAGAAGTTCATTTGTTTACTATTAACTCTTCTTAGTTTTTAAAATCATGACATAACCACATAAAGAAAATATATTTTGGATGGCAGTTGTCAATGTGGACATTTTAGAAAGAAAGGGAGAACAGGGGATTCTCTAAGGGGTTGATCACCACTCAACAAGCTGTGAAATATGTGTTGTTCCTTTGGTTTAATGAGGTGTTTGCAGGTTAGAGTTCCTTTAGCTCGTGTATTCATAGTTTTATCTAGGTTGCTGAAGCCTCATGTGTTTAATTGCCTTTAAATAATGTTGTAGGAGATGAGGCAGTTTCGTTTGCTTCTTTTTCTATTAGCCTGGTTCCTTCACGATGTTAGCTGTGCTGTTAAGCTCTTGCCAGTGCCAGGTGCTGGTGATGCCATTTTTGTAACCTATTAGTACGCCACTTGTTTTAGTGTATACTTCTAATTTTTTTAGCATACCTGCATGGGCTTAAAAGCCCTTTTAGCCTATGCATTAACTTATCAAAATAAAAAAGGGGAAAAGTATTAGAAACAAGAAATTGAATTGGTATACAATCTCCGCTCTAATCTTGATAAAATAACATCTTTGGGAACATAATTGTACTTGGGTTTTGTTTACTCCAGTCCATTGTATAAAGGATAGGCCTTCGATTTGTAATAAATAGACTTTTTGTTCCCCTATGCTAACTTGTATATGTGGAGTGTGCACAGGTTTAATCCCTTTTTGGTGCTTTTATGATAATTATTGCTTATCAAAAAATAAATAAACCACCAAATAGATTGCATGTCCCTTGTCCATGAAAATTGCTTCTTGGGCCATCTCCAATTTAAGTGGAAGCAAGATAATTTTTCTTCAAAAAAGAACAAGAAAATAAAAGGTAGAAATCAATTTTCAAAGAAGTTGAACACCGACTGGAGATCATTCTATATTGGTCATTTTAAAGGTCATCTAAAGAGAGTGATCCATGACTCGAGCATTATTTCATAATTTTTTATGAAGTCCATAACTCAAAGCATTATCGAGTCCAGAGCACAGAATGCAGCAATTGCACCAATCTTTCAAACTCAAGTTGTGGGGTAAAACAAGCCATTTCAATCTCAGGCACCAAATCCAAGCAACGGTAAACAAAAGAAAAATAAAATTCATCTACTTTTTAACGTTGTATTTTGAGTGATGAAAAGAACTGGAAAAGGAATCAGTGCCCATGACATTAAACTACTCAGAGTCATGATACGAACCTGAGCATCCTCTCTTATTCTTAGATTTTGCCCAGTTGGATCAAGCAAGTCATTGATTACCTAAAAATAAGAAAGAAAGAAAAATCAAGATTTAAGATTAATGATACAAACATTGGGTAAATAACATCGTGATGAATAATTTATGTTTAGATTTTGGAGGGAAAAGAAACATGTGCTTTATACAAGTTTTGGATGAAGAGGTTAAAGCACCAGGAGGCAAACAAATACAAGCATATATAATAACTGAAAAATCCTATATTCTCCCCCTTTCACTTGAGAAATGGGAAATGTAGGAGAAGACAAATAGAATAAGGAACAACTGCAGGAGCCTTTAACCAGACAACACAACCAGAAACCTGGGATGCTGGCTCAGTTATTATTCACATCCAACCGAACCCATCTAAATCATGACATAGTCAATAAAAACTAATGGCGATGCAATCTAAGGACTACATTTATACAGCCTTGTTCCTGTTCCAAAATAATTGCGTAATAATAAATAAAATAGAAATCCTTGTTCATCCTGTCCTCATCCCTTCCTAACCCTTAAATCAACAATCAATAGAGCAAAATTAACCCAAATGAGATCCTAATAAATCACACAGACATGAATTCTAATAATCCTCTTGAAGTGCAAATTTGTCTTGCACATACAAGAAGATTCAAAAAGTAAAATAAATTTAATGATCCTGTTCAATCAGGAAGGGGAAAACAAGGCATAAAACTCCACTGACCTCATTGTATATTTCTAAATACGAAACACGAAGAAGAAATTCCCGCCCAGGTGTCTGAAAAAATTATACTGATCAGTGAAACAAAAAATTGGAGCAATACCAAGTGAAAATTAATACTTGTTTCCAACAATGCCTGCAGGCCTTGAAAGACAGCCAAACAAGAAACTGAAAAAGCGAGTATATACGTGTGTGCAAAAGTGTGAGATATATGTAGAGAGAGATATAGAGAACAATTACCTCTTGTATGATGCCAAACACATCCTTCACCGCCAAAGGAATGATACCAGGTGACTTTTGTTCCCCCTAAATACAACACAGAATCTTTCATTCATAATTGCAGAGCTGATAGCAAGTCAAACATAAAAAGTTTAAGTAGAACAGGCACATAGCCTTCAAGCATTAAAGCCCACTAGTACTAAATTTACTGGCAACATAACTATAAGCTCTGCCCACCAAGACATTTAACAGAAACCTATACAAGTACATGCTCACAAAGAAATATCATCTGCAAAGACGATAACAATAAAAAAAATTAATAAATAAAAAGATTAAACAAATAATAATAATACAACCTTCGCCCTCAAAAGGATGTCTATCACATTAAGAAAATTAAAGTAGAAAATTGAATATAAATAAGTTTCAAGTCTGTGCATAGTGGACCCCACGTAAGTATTACGAACGTAAACTGCACTTTTGACAGTAACCTAATCTTTATAACACATTTAATATTAACGTATGTGCTTTAAGACATCCTTTGGTAGAAAAAATTGGTTGTACTTTCAGACATTTTTTGGGGGACAAAGGTTGTAATAAAATAAAGCAAAAAATAAAATAAACAAATAACCAAAAGGAAATATGAATGAGGTACAGAAATAATGTATCCACTAGCCCATCTTACATGCAAGTCGTCCCAGCACACAAGAAAAAATGCGTGGGAAAATAGTAAAATTGAATCTACCCTTTCAAGGCTATAATTCCCCCCTGAGAAACTTTCAGTTGACATTACTTAAGAAAAGCATTCATAGTGATGAAGTAATTGCAAGGTGGTGATCTAACACTAGCTACCAAATTCTCACCCACAGATATCCCCAACTGGATTGAAGCTATCAGATTTTTCAGTTCGTCTCTGAGTAAGAGATTATATTAAAAATGCCAAGAAACAGGGGCTCAGCCAGGTAAATGGCATATGTAAACTAAAGGCACAGGATATTGGGAAACTATGACAAACAACCCCCCCTCAACCAGGATTAAAATTTAGCCAAAAGGCCAAGATTGAATCATTTAAGTTGGGCCCAGAGGAGCATCTAACTCCCCATCCAAATAAGACTCTAAAAATGACATTTAAGTTGGTCTCAGAGGAGCATCTAATTCCCCATCCAAAGAAGACTGATGCTCAATTCAATCACATATGCTAATATGATAACTAAGACCATATAATTTTACAGCATATGTGAGCTTTTGCAGCAGGAAATCATTTTTTGAGAGCTATGTGCTTCTTAATTTCCCTTTCGAGGATTTATGTCTAGAGCAGCATATACTTAAATATATCTAGTTCAATTGATACTAGACCCCTCTGATTTCAACCGAACAAATTACTCTCTTAGAGAGATTATCATTTAGTCTAAAGGGCCTTCAAGAAGTTTTGCAATCATTGGCACTTCTTCCAACCTGGTCATAGAGCGGTTGCAAAACACAGAAGAAATAAGGGAAAAGAACAAACTTTTTTGGGATATCGGAATTAAGTTTTTGAAACCAGAACTCAACATAAATGATTTCTCATTCACGTCAAAACTTTCCAAGGTTAGTCAATTATAAGGCCCCACTAGATGACTGACTGCACTATCCACATCTCTTCTACAGTACACTGAAAATGTTTGGAAAAGGAAAAGTCATTAGCAACTTACATGCATTGTATGAGTCTTCCCGCTGCTAGTTACACCATATGCAAATACTGTGCCTGCATAAGAACAAGATCAATGAAAGGAATCCTACAAGACGTGGAATAGAATAGACTAATGCAGCACAAAAATACATCGTAATTTACAGCTTGAATTAGAATTTGATTTCAAGGGGTGCGCATCATAAACAACAACGAAGGCACAACCTAAAATAATTGTGGCTAGCTAAAAGAGTGAAAATATGTAGAATGTTTTACATAAAAGGACATTCAAAGAATATGAAATATCATAACGATATTTGCAAATCTCTAAGGATGAACAGTAATTTCCACATGAGATAGGAACACTAATTATGTGTTATAGCAGCATGTAAATACCCCAATAATTTTATTGACCTCTTTCACCATTCTCCTTTTTTATAATTTTCTTAGGACGATAAATGAATCAATAGACTACCCAAAAATATTGAGGGATTTAGTGATTTAAGATAATAAGATAAAATCGATATTACAAGTTTCAGTGTTCCACAATTAGAGAAAAATGAACCTACGGGGAAAAAACTCTACAACTAGCACAAGCTACCAACCAAATCAATTGGATTAGATTTTTTTATTCAAAACCATATAAGAAATTAATATTACAGGTTATACAATTAGACAAAATGCGTGAGCTACTTGATAGTAGAGCTATCAATATTTTTGGATAACAAACTTTACAATTATAACCAATGTTACCTAAATCATGGTTCGATGCAGCATGTGGAACGAAATTGGGAATGGAAAACGTCACTTTCGTGGTACGGAGTACGATAGGGGTAGGTTTCTTCGAATTGCTTAGTTGGTACAAAATATATTTATTCAGAACATGGTACAAATATCTTTCTAAATAGATATAATTAAAACTAGTCAAGTTTTTTCTAAATATTGTGTCACAACAAAAAGCATTTTCAATGAGATTACTCCATGTCATCGCTTACTTAACACCCACAAGGTGCTCATTTGACTACATTGATTGGCACTCCCGAGAATCTTCTTTTATATATTAGGAATTTTAATAGTGTTCTAAATTTATTGATGTGATTAGATTTTGTAAATATCATTGATATTTTAGAGGATGATTATGGATAGTCAATCCTAACATTCCATTAAATTTGATCTTAACCATTGGTTGTGTGGCTCGAAGGTTATATAAGAGGATGTTCCGCATTTATAAATTATAAAGTAAAGTTGTAATCATTCTAGTGCAATAGAAGTTTAAGTAAATAGGAGAATTTTTTTGGATCATCACATTTGCGGTACCGGAACTATAGTGTATCATGTTTTAGAACGTTTGTACCAAAACACAATTCACTGTCAAGTTTTTTTGTTACTAGAATTGTTTAGTTGGTACAAAATATATCCCTCTAAAAAGATATAGTTTAAACTAGTCGATTTTTTTCTAAACATTGTGTCACAACAAAAGCATTTTCAATAAGATTACTACATGTCATCGCTTACTTGACACAAGGTGTTCATTTGACTATATTAATTAGCACTCCCTAAAATCTTCTTTTATGTATTAGGAATTCCAATATAGGGTTCTAGATTTATAAATCCGATGTGATTATACTTTGTAAATATCATTGATATTTTACAAGATGATTCTAGATGGTCGATCTTAATCTTCCATTAGATTTGATATTAACCATTGGTTGTATGGCCTAAAGGCTATATAAAAAGATGTTCCTCGCTTATAAATCATAAAGCATAGCGTTTTTTGGTAACCATGATTAGAACAGCCTAACAACTAAACATAATTTTCTTACTAGAATAAGAAAAGCAGTGGATCGAACGATCTGAGGAATGGAGAAAAAGAGGTACAAGAAGATTTATAACACCAAGAGTTTAACCCCTTTACAATTATAGTCAATTATAGCATCATATTTAAATGACTTCAAAAACATATGTAATTGCTAGAAAGGAAAGCAATTACCATTAATTCCTTCCATGGATCCGCTTACAACATGTTGAGCTGCTATATCATAAACATGGGAAGTAGTTGTTGCTGGACCAAACACTCTGTCTGAAAAAACAAAATATGTAGTTGCATGAGAAATTAAGGAACTAAGTGCAAGATGAACAAATAGAAATTTAAAAACACTATGTTCGAAAACTATAAGGAGGAAAGAAAGAAAAAAAAAAGTTTAAGTGAGAAGGAAAGATAAGAGAATAATAGAAGAAAAAGGGAGTTGTCTTCATTCTTTAGGATTGAGAGTTTATAAGAAAGACATTAATGATTTTTCTTCTTATTTGGAAGATGCAATTATTAGAAACAAAAGAAGTTCTCAAAATATAAATTTTGAAATATCAAGAAATTTTATGAAATAAACTTTCTCTTTCAATTCTTTCCAGTTATGACAAAAAAATTGGACATAAAGTGGGAGACACTTTCTTTCCATTTCTCTTCTTTTCTTTCCCCATCAAACTCCCAAAGGAGAGAAAGTGCCATCATTTCTTTCATTTCATTTATGTTACCCGTACTTCATTTCATCTAGACAAAATTGCGCAAAGTTCTTGAAAAACCAAGAAATCTAGTTTATTCATATGAACTTATTAATAAATTAATGTCAAGAAAGCAAGTAATGAGTATGTCTTCAAAGAATTTTAATTTTTAGAAGAAGATAGAAATTGATAAACAAAATAAATGCTTAACTCTTAACTGGTTTGCATATAAATCTATGTTTTCCCTACTTGAAGTTTAACAAGCGTTGTCATTTTATTAGTCTACCTTCAAAGAATTTTAATAGTAATACCCTAGTCCCATATTAGAACATATGAATTGGATTAGTATGTGTTTATAAAGTTTAACTCTACTACCAATAATACCAACAATCATGACCATTTGTGTGCGTGGACATGTGTTAAGGTGGTGTTTGATTGCATCTTAATGTATCTTAACAGTCCACCTCTTAATACATCTTAACAACCCACGTCTTTATATTAAGAGTTTCTCTTAGTAGTTTAGACTCATATTTATATCTTAACTATTCAGATAACTTCTTAATACAAATATGTGGGTTGTTAAGATGCATTAAGAAGTGAGCTGTTAAGATGCATTAAGATGCAATCAAACAACACCAAGATGACCTAAGTTGATTCTCTTAGGACAATGAACTAAACCTTGATTTGATTTGGACTTAGGTTTCAACTTGAGTCTTTACAAATCTTTCAAAAAAAGAGAGAGGAAATCGACAAACAAGATAAAGGTTCAGCTCCTAATTGTTTGCTTAAAAGTATATGGTTGCACTAATTGTAGATTTACTACTCAACTATCACGAGTATCAATAACTTGGCACGACTTTTAGGTGGGCATGTAGCCAAGATGATTAAAGGAGCTTTTGGTCAACAAATTGAACCTAAGTCTAGGCTCAAAACGTGAACAAGTCGCTACAAATGGTATCAAAGCCAACTTAGTACTACAATCATGTGATAGTCTACTCACTACTACCCATGAGAGGTAGTGGAACGCGAAAGCATATTGGAGATCATATCGAGGCATGAACAATATAGGGAACTAATTGACTCCCACATTACAAAGGTGCCGGGGTGAAACCGATGCAGTAGGTCTAACAAGGACATCAAGGATCTAAGTGGGGAGATGTAATATCTCAATCCCACGTCAGAACATTTAAGAAAGACTAAAGTATACATAAGATCTCATCTCTACCACTAAAAATACCAATAACTTATTTTGACTTTTGGGTGGGCCTGTGATGAGCCAAGATAATGCAAGGTGCTCTTCAACAAATATACATCTTAATTTTTTTGCTTTCATTTTTCACGACTTGCACGAAATATCGCAAGTCTTTTAGTTAATATTTCTATCAAGTAAATTCTTGAAACTTGAAAACTAGAAGAGTTGATATTATTTTACTCCAATGTGAGTTTAAACACCCTCTTACGTCTCCAATAAAAAATATTAAAAAAATATTCTAAACAAGTCAAAAGGGCATTCTACAAAGTGCTTCATTTCAGACTGAACAACTAAAAAAGGAGAGGCAGAAGACGCTAAGAAATCAATCAACAATCTCTAGGCTAAGAAATCAATCAACAATCTCTAGGCTCAATACTACGATATCTAAAAGTATAAGTCCTAAATTCAATAGAAAGAGTAACTTTGGAAAATTTAATTTATCAATTCTTATAATATTTCAATTATACACAACTATTCCTAAATTGAACTTCATTCGCAGCATGTATATGCTGTAGGTATGACACTATAAGTTAGTCATGGCAATTTTACAAATTATGCAGTTGAAAAGTTTGAGTTTTGATTATGGATGATTGAAGTTAAAGAATAGACATTGTCAAAAGGAATGTTCAAAGAAACACAAAAAATAATTACAATGAGTATTTGTAAGGAATTCATTTTTGCAGATTTTAAAGAAAACAATCAACATCATTGATATGATATTGAAGACCTTAACACGGAAAGATACCCAAAAATAATGGTCCACCATGTATACTATTTCAATTCATTGGTAGCACATATATGTTGTCGGTGTGACACACACTGTAAGTTAGCTATGTAACTTTACAAGTAATTACAATAAACTTAAATCCTTAAAAAGTTTGAGTTTTGATTAAGGACTTCACAGGTTAAAGAACAGACATTGACAAACAGAATGTTTTTCTACAAAGAAACATAAAAGATAATTGTAAACCATCCTTTATGGCAACATTTTAAGCAAACAAATTTACTTAAAACAATTAAGTAAAATAAAAAGGTAAATTAAAACAACTAACCAAATCCGTAAGCAACGGATGAATTGTACTCATTCCGAACCGTAAAGTCACCATCAGCAAACCAAGCAATTTCGTCCCCTTTACCAATTTCTCTACCACTGTAACAGTAACAAGCTCACCTACTGTCACCAACAGTTCAAAAATAGACCAATAGACAGAAACATGAAACCGCCGTACCTGAGAGGACGAAACCTGACTGTGACAGTCACATTCTCTTTAACTCTACTCGAATCGGGCAGGTCAAACACCGGCGTTGAAGGACTCGCCGAGGTCAACGGAGAGACCACCGGAGGCCTTGATGAAGACCTCGACGAAGTCGAGGAAGGAGTAGAAGGCCGAGCTCCGCCGCTGGACTTGGCTGGCAGCGGAGGGGCCGGCGACTTCCTTGACCTGAAAGGCGATATGGAAGATCTCGGCCGCGAAGTGGAAGACATTGGAAGGAGAATTGTGGAGAGAGAAAATAGGCCAGGCGAGTTTCACATGCCGGCCACAATTTTGCCGCCTTTAGTGAGCTTTTGGTTTTTCATTGGTTCTTTGAATTTGTCCCTCAATTTTGGTCTTTTTCGTTTAGCGAAATGTCGAAACTAGCCTTGGCACGGTTAAAGCGTGCTGCTGTTAGAATTGGACAGATTAGAGAATCGGATGGGCTGATGGTCTCGGCTTGTGACCGTGGCTATTGTGGTCATAATGTTTTTTGCGTACATAATATTATCATTTTATCTACACAAGAGTCTTACATTATTTATTATTACTCTCCGTTTCATTAATTAGTTTTTTATTGACTTGGACGATAGCTTTTAAAAGACAAAAACAAATTTATCATAATAATTACATTAATAAAATAATTTCTTGTAAAATAAAAATAAGTCTACTTTTGTATAACAAAAATTCTTGTAGATGGAAATCTTGTTGCGGAACAAAGTGAATATAAAGTACCTAACAAGTTTCACTAGTTATAATATTTATTAAGCTTAAATTCACATCGATTTTAAAATTAGCTTTAAAAAGTCAAAAAATACGACTCTTTACGTGAAATGAATATAATAGAATTTACGTTCCACAAGTACCACCAACTAATCTTGATTTGTAAATTTATTGTATGTATGAATAAGATGCCTAACAAGTAACAACACAACAAAAGAACAAGTGCAGCAGCTTACTGCCTTTAATTAGCACAACAGCACTTGCTGCAAAAAGCTTGTCACATATTTTTCTTGTCTCTGACATGTTTAAATAACCAGCATCTACAAACTGCCCTGTACAATAAACTTTAAACAGCATAAAAATCCCCCTTCTTTTTTTCCAATTTTATTTTATGGGAACCTCTCCTTCCTATCGACTCTTTTTACATCTGTCAATTACTGCCCATTTTACATTTTACACCTCAGGCAACATAATCCTTTAAAACTACCCAAAAAAAAAAATAACTGGACCTTCAATTAAACTCGCCTTCGTCGGATACCCTGTTGGACCAGGTAATCTCGATTTCAAGTGTTCTCGAAGAACCATCCTTGTTGCTATCATGACTGAGGCTGAACAAACCGGTGTAAACTCCTTCACTTACAACTTTGTCGATTTGTATGGTCACTCTCCCTAGAGTACTCTGAAAATATCAACAATCCGTATGTTAAAAACTAAAAGAACAGCACGCAGAAAAGTGTTGAGATCTTCTTTTGTCATTATCAATTGCCAATCACATAGCATGTTCAATTTGAAATGGGAGGCATCATTAACAATATTTTCAAAGTGTTATCAACGATTGTTCAGTAATACTCATTCGTTTTTAGAATGGCCTCCCCAACAGACAACATTTGTTATAATCTTTGTTACATAGACTCATTTCTTTAGTGAGTGTGAAGTACCCGTGTCGACTAAGGTGGGTGTGGCAAGTGGACACTCCACAATAGTGTCAACAAATAAATAGAAATAAATAAAAAGAGGAAAAAAGGAAGTCTGGTGTCTGACACTTCCCCACACCTGACAAGGATATCCCGAGTCCATATAACATAGGCTCTAATGGGCAGATTGTATGATAGTTACAATATGAGAAGCTGACTGATTATAAGGGATCTGAAACTGACTACATTAAAATTTTAAGTTAATACCTTTCCAAAAGTACTTCTGCTTTTGCACAGAATGTGCAATTTTTGCCCCTTTGGAGGTACATCAAAGTGCCATTTAAAGCCTTCCTTCCATTCTGGAGAGGTGCAGTGGCTAACTACCTGATAATGAACAGAAAACTTTTAAGATAAGGTAAAGGCATATGCTAGCAAAATTTGGAATCTTCTGGCTTGTTTCGCATATCCTATATTGCCAGATTATTCAACAAAATCAAATCTTGTATGGATACATGATGCACCTCATCCTTTCTAGATAGTTTTTCATCCTAACCAGTTCTTCCTATACAATTACATGTTCCGTTAATCATAAAATAGTATAAGCAGCTCAAACTGGAACACTGTAATGAATATCTGCTTTCAGGGAAAAATAATTAAGAGAAGCATGCTTTCATTATTCTAAAATGAAGGCAATTCCATATGAATTACCATTGCTGACCCAAGTTGTAACCTCCTTCACTTACAATTTTGTCAATTGTATGGCCAAAATACATACACCCTAAGTTCCAAAATATTATATCATTATTGACTTTATAAGTCAAATTAAGATATTTTCAAATTTAAATTTGACGCAAATTCCTTTAATTTTAGTCAATATAATGATAAATATTGTAATGTAATTAAAGAGTATTACTCATCGTAAGATTTATTATTTCAGAATTTTTAATGAATCATCTCAGTTTTGAGTTTGAAAATATCTTAAATTGACTTTCAAAAGTCAATAATGATCTTATAATTTGGAACTAAGGGAGCAATAAAATTTCAGCTTGGAAAATCACATGGAACTAACCATCGTAACAAACAATCATTTTAAGAATTTTAGCTGAGTAGATGGTGAATATTTCATGGCCTAGCTCATGAAATGAAGGAGAAAAACTAATCTATGATTAGAAGTCGAACTGTTACATTTGACAATAAATCGTAATTGAACAATTAATTACTACCTTGGTTTGCTGTGGAGGACCATTGCCTATCATTAATCGACAAAAAGCATTTGTTCCACCAATGACGTGCTTTAAATTGTTTGCTCGTTTAATTGTAACTGTCAAACAACCTGGCAAGCAATGCAACAGGTTGTCTGCTCTCTCATGGAAACTTGGTGGACAGGTTTTCATAAGCATTTGAAGAATGGGAATAGCTTCAGCTGCAATCATTGCTTGAGAATTTGAAATATCTACAGGCATGGTTGACCATGACTGTTTCAACAAACATAAGGTGTTCAACACAGAATCCTGAGCAGCCTCACTACCAGATTTAAGTGCCGCTACCAAATGGGGGATACATAGGGTAGCTGCTTCAGAAACATGAAGCTTAGTGAAGTTAGAGAATATGACATGCATGGCCTTCAAGACTTGTACATTAATAGTTGCCGTGGCCCACAATTCTCTCTCTAATGCAGCTGCATAGTAGAACCAGCACAGAAAACAAGCTATGACTAAAAATAACTACAAGGATAATTTGAACTTTCATATATCAATAGATAAATGACAATACCCCAGCAAACAGTATCAAATTGCAATACACTAATTCTGTGTTAATCCATATGTGGTTGACAACAAAGTAAAACATCTAAGGACTGACCCATTTGTTGACACTGCAGCTATAAACTTACAAGATGAAAAAGAAAGAACGAAAAGAAGAAGTCCAATTTGCCACTGATGACCAAAAGGCCAAGTACCATGTTTAACTTTTGAAGACAGAAAATAACATGCATGAAAAGTTAGAGTTGGCAAGATATAATATTGTAAAATATGATCGAGCCTTTTGGTTTTAGTAACTTACCTGTCAAAGATCCGATGAGCTCATTTGATACATATTCTTGAAGTGTGTGGCTTGAGAATAAAATTTTGATTAGCAGTGCTGCCTGTGCAGCAACATCGGGGCTATCAGAAAGTAACAGTTCCTGAATTACCAAAATGCCACCTGCTTCTGCAACCGCTCGCCTATTAGTTCTACTGTGCACGACAAAGTTTTGCAATGCACAAATTGCCACCATTTTCATTTCCTCTGTGGACTGATCTTCGAGCAAACTTACCAATGCACGACATGCAGAGACAGCGTCGCTTACTCTGGCAAGTCCCTCATGCTGTGACAAATCACCAAGAGCAAGAGCTGCAAGAAGCCTACCTGAGTGTGATCTAGTTTGTGGATCTAGCAGATACTGTGCTAGAGGTGCTATTGCATACTTGCAGATCTTCATCTCACGTATCCTAGCATTGTGGAATAAAGCTTCAAGTAGCCTTCCGGATGTGTCCTCGCATTGATGCGATCTTAATAAGTCTAATAGAGCATCTATGGCACCAGCTTCAGCCATCAGTTCGGCACTCGAAGCATCAGTCCTTTCTTGAACAATCAAAGCGTTAAGAGCCACTGAGATGGTTCCCTCTGAGCTTGAGAGCAACATCTTCACGAGAACTACCAAAGGAACCCTAAAGTAGTAATCACTGTTAAATCGTAAGAGATTAGACAGAACCAATGCAGCTGATTCCCACAATGCATGGGGTGGTTGAGGGTCATCCTGAATAATAACCTTTGCAAGCTCAAAGATACCCCCAGCTTCAGCGACGGCCTTGGGCCAGCTTAGAGAGAGATTTTCCAATGCCTTTATTGCTGTTTGCTGTAAGTTCAATATTCCAATTCCTGCAAGCTGTACAAGTGGAACAACTGCATTCTTTGTTGTTATGTCTTGCTGAAAGTGCTCCTGTGCAAGTAGATGGGAGAGCAATTCAGTTCCAAGTTGCTGTATAGCTTGAGATGGGGATTCCAGAAAGGTAATTAGCGGCTCAATGACTTGACTCGGATTAAGTTTTAGAGTAGCAAGGCTTTGCGGTTTCTCCAAAATATTAACAAGTGCTTGCAGGGCACTGTGCTGTCCCCACAGACCAAAATCTGGACGAAGCAAAACCGTAAAGAGAGGTTCTACAATTTTTGCAGCAGTCGAACTTTTAGCAATGGCACTACTATTTGTCAAGATACGAAAAAGTTCTGCAATTGTGGAGCATAACGAACTGGGTGCTGTAGGGACTAGAGCCAGACAATTATCAATGATTCCAGCTTTGACCATATCCATTTTGCGGGGAGTTCGATCTTTCCCCAACTTAATGAGAACAGAAATGCTTGCCTCAATAAGCTGAGTTTTTGACCCTGAAACCAGACCAACAATAAGATTGAGAACATCATAAGCTGCCACAAGATCCACATGGTTTTCCTCTTCCAACAGTCTCTCTAAAGCACAAACACCAGATTCCACTGCTGTATCCATATCAGATTTCATAAGAATTATGAGAGGCTCTATGCATTCAGAAGCGATTGGCATTGCTCTGACATTTGAATTACCAAAAAGCTCAAAGCAGAGTTGTGCAGCATAGATCTTCAACTCTAATGAAGAAGTGGAAGACAGAACTCGATATAAACTTTCAAGAGAATTTCTCTCTACATCAGTCATTAAAGCTGCTTTTGACATATCTCCTGTAGTCAACTTGATCAAAACAACAAGAGCAGCATGTTGCTCACTCTCTGAAGCAGCATTGAGCATATCAACCAAGGGTTGAACTGCCTTCATGGACAACTCAGAATTTCTAATGTTCTCAGCATCAAAAAGTTCATTGAGAGCCCTAGCAGCACTTAGTCTAGAGCTTCTCGACCCCAAATGAAGAACAGCTATGAGCTGACTCGCGCAACTAATTGCTGCTTCATATCGAAAAAGGTCATGATTGCTAAACAATATTCTCAATAGTTCAGCTATCGTGACCTCAATTAAGTCTTGAGGGCTCAAAGATAGGTACTTTGTTAAAGCGTCCAGTGCTCCAGCTTCAGCCATTATTAGTTTGTTTGCATCACTTCCGTCTGCAATATGAGTCAACAGGTGAATAGAAAATGGAGGGGCACCTGGTCTATCTGGCATTGGTCTCAAAAGATCCACCAGCAAAGGGATAGTCTTGCGTGCAGTGGAACCAACTCTCACGTCTTCAATTTCAAAGAGGTGTTCTAGAACAACTTGATCGGGATTTTGTACCAAACAAAATTCATCAGATAAAGCAACTAGGTTGGGCATATCTGATTCTACACAACCAATTAGGCTAATTAACCCAGCAACTGCTCCTGAGTTAGCAACTGCAAGATTTAATCCCTTGCTTCCTTTACAAACAAGACTAGCCATAGCTTGCGCAGCAAAGTATTTGTCAGTCACTTCATCAGATTTCAGCAGAATGGCGGCGAGTGAAGGTATGATGCGCAAGGTTGCCGGTGACGAAACAACATTTGCATCTTGGAACAATATAGCCATGAGCAAGACACTTATCCATATACATTCTGTATCCTCTAGTTTTGCCTGCTATAAAAAAATCTTTTTGGTTACACAACCAAATCAAATATCATTACTGAATCATAGCATACATAATTGCAGCCATGACCCATGAATGCTAAAGAACTACCACCAAAAGTAAGCTTTTTTAACATGTGATAGAAAACATATGCACCATTGTCTCAAACATTAATATCTTTTTACTTAGTCCGGCAGATGTACAGTTTTTCACTTTTTCTTTTGTGGTTTGCGAAACAACGTTTCAAATATGCTAAAATATAAAAGCAAATTTATGGTCCTAACTGGCTCACCCCCCCCCCCCCCCCCCCCCCCCCAAAAAAAATAAAAAAGGGAAAATAAAATAGCGAAATGCTCCCTCCACTGATTCTAACCACCTTCAGATTATTACAAACTGCGTGAATCTGCATGCATCCCACACAAAAAAGGGAACAAGCCCTCTAAATGCTCATAACCGGGAATAATAAATACAGACTTTAGATAGCACTGGCATGTTATCCTTGGGTCTTTTGGCTTCTATCATTCTCTCTATACCCTACTTTCTATTTAACCAATTTTGCTTGAAATGCCCAAGTTACCTATAAGGTCAAGTTTACTGCTCGATTTTTTATTCTTAATAGTTATTATCTATTGTAGATGTTAAGTCCTTGCAAAGTTCTATCTTCCAGATTGGCGTGTGATGCTCTCATCTCATAATGAGACTCATTGTCATTTGTTTACGCTGTCTACAAATCTAACATCTACAGAGCAAGTTGTTTGGGGTTCCTAATGAGTTTTGGTATGGGCGGTTTTGACGAGGTTGAATTACCAAATTTGAAATTTGTTGCGTTATAAGACACTCTCCTGCATTGAGTTGTTTGTTCTAACAAGATTTATTTTGTAGTCTTGGAGGATTTCGTTTTCTCCTCGTACGTACTTTCTATTCATGCCATCTTGGGGGTTGCTAGCAAAACCAAAATATATGAAGAGACCACACACACGCACACACGCATATATATATATATTAGCACATGAGCTTTTATTTAACATATTTTTGAAAGTTGACAAGCCTAACAATATCACAGCGCGCTGAGGTTGCTATTTGAAAACTCAACTCTGAGCAAGATACTAGATCATTTCTCTACTGATGAACTGCTAGCAATTTCAAAACTTTTCATTATTGTGATTTTTGATTTCCAGGTATTTAACGGGATAGCAAGTACTAGGTACAGTATCACTACCATAAGAAGCTAACAGTAGATCTGGAAATAGTAAAGAAAGTCTAGTTTTCGCCTGTAAATATACTCATGCTGAGCAAAAATTTCGTACTACCTTCTGAACTGAAAAATTGACCATCAAAAAATTTTCTAACATCTATAAGAAGCGATCATCCATGTCTATTCAACATACCTCTATTTAAGCTGCCTATCAAAACAAAAAATACTTCTACTTAAAATCTGTATTCTGTAGATTAGAATTCAATATTGGCAATAACATTTTATTGGTCGGTAGATTGAACTGAGGGTGAAAGTAAAGATGAAACAAATGATAGTATATCAAACACTTGATCAGGGCTTACCTGCTGATTGAACGTATAACCTGCAAGCTTTTCAGAAAGGACCTCAAGTCCACCAGCTTCCACTACAGTTATTTTGTTCTTCTCATGAAAGGAAGATATAATAGATAGCATCCACAATGCCACAGTACCTCCCAAGACAGTGGCTGGATCAGGAACCTCAAAATCATCCCCTTCCTGGACGGCATTCTTTTCGACAAAACCTCTCGGAGTCGCAACTTCAATTTCTAGAGAGGAACAACTAGAGTTACTCTTCGTCATCCCTACTAATGCATATATAAGGGGCCTTAGGTATCCTGATGCATCAAGTACATCCAATGACTGGTTTCTACGTTCTTTAGCAGCACAAATGAGCAATGCAGTCCCTCCAACTCTCACTTCTAAACGAGTAGAATTCATTATTCTATTAGCCAGTGCACCAAATGATCTTGAATTTGCAACCAGAAGGTCACCAAGCACGACTGGTTGATCGCCACAAAGTCTAGACAGAATTTCAATTGCCTTATCTTGTACTAAAGGTGGTCCCTCAGCCAGACATCGCACGAGAGGGTCTAAGTTTGATGGAACTTCAGCAAGGGCAGACCATGGAGGGTAAGTAAAATTCATACTCTGTTTTGTCCTGCATAATAGTGCAACGACTTCTAAAGCATCTGCAGCTTCAGTCCTATCCATGTCCATTCCATTTAAGGAATTAACAATCGCAAGAACCGTGAATCGACACTGACCATTTCCACCGAGTACGTCACCTACTGGAAAATGCCTCAATAACTGGAGAAGGGCACGTGATGCACTTTTCTTACCTTCCAAACTTCCGTCTCCCAGTACTCTTGTCAAAGCTGAAACAACATCTTCTGCCAGTGCTTCTGCAGCAATCTCGGAATCAGACAAAAGATTGGCCAATGCAGCCACTGCAGTCTCTGCAGCAGCAATGAAAGAAGTTTTTGCCAACTTGATCAGAGGTTTGACATCCCCTTCTCCCATATAAGACATTTTTTTCCTAGATCTACTCTTGGTCGGACGAGACAAAGCACCCAAGGCTCGGGCAGACTGTGTTGCAATGACTTGGGTATTGCTGGTCAGAAGCTTCATGCAAGGATGCACTATTTCATCCGTTGCAAGACTATCACAAATATCTTGACGACTGCTAAAAAGATCAGCCAAGACAGAAGCTGCATACTCTTGAGTTTCCTCATTTGAGGAATTGAGAACCTGGACAAGTGATCTCAGTCCTTTATTAGCGGCAGCTCCCTTATCTATGAGGTCACCTTTTGATGCCATAGTAAGTACATGACCCAGAACTTTAATTATGTGGGCTTTTGAGCTTGGAGACTCTCCCAGGAGCAAAGCTAATAACTGATTGATTGTGGGAGAACTGGCTCCACGGATAATCTTTGTTAAAGCCTTTGCTGATGCTTCTTGTCCCTTTGGTCCACCACTTTTTAAAAGCCACAAGAATGCAGAAACAGCCCCAGCACTTTCAACGCATGCACAAATGTCTTCACTGTGACAGCACAAATTCCACAGAACATGTGCTGCATCCTCCCTTGCCTTCTGGGATCCCATTTCTAATAACTGGACAAGTGGAGGTATCCCGCCGGCAGCGGTGATTGCCCACTTGCTGTCATCGACCTGGTCAGCGAGAATTGCGAGCAACCCAACGGTATACTCTTGATGCTGCTCACTGGATAAGCCCAGCAATGATATGAGTAACTGAATTCCTTCTCTTTTTCCAATAGCTTCCCAGATGCCAACTCCATCACAGCATAAGCTTATCAGAGAAAATATCAAAGAATCTTGAACATCTTGAACATCAGTAGCAGCCACTGTAATGAGTCCAATTAACACCTTCTTTGAGTCTGCTTGCTTGATAGTTCTTGAAAGAAAGACATTTCCATACAGGCTGGCCATGGCCTCAAGGACCCGCTCCTGAACCAGCTTATTATCATGTGGCTTTAGAAGAATTATTAGAATATTTTCGATTTGTGTTGCATCAAATGATTCTTCTTCAATACAAGGTCTCTGCTCAAATACCATCAACGAATAGGCAAGCGCTCCAATTATATCACCAACTGGAGCAGCTAAGCGTGGTGACTGGGAAAGCTCTCCAAGAGACAGTATTAAGGAAGACATTCCACCACAAATGTTTGCCAATGCTTGTGTTGCATGCCCCTGAAGGGCTTGGCCACCCTCTCCTTGCATACACTCCTTAGAAGGAGCAACTACAGCTCCAATGAGAAGCGGCACACCCTGTGCATCTACAATAGCATTCTTAGCTTCAGTCGTCTTCGAAGAAAGAGCCTCCAAAGCATCAGCAGCACTTGCACGGACAGAAATATTATTTTCCTGACCCAATAATCTCAGTAAAGCTTTAATGGCTCCAGAATCAATTATTTTGGGCATGCTATCACTGAAAGCCAACATTAGACGAGCCAATAGAGAAGCTGCATTTGATTGAGCAATAGCATTGCCAGAAGAAAGAAGACCCACAATTATATCCACTCCTCCAGCCTCAAGTGTTGCTCTCCAGTATCCATATTTGTCGCCACAAAGATTTCTCAGAGCCCCAGTGACGAACCCTTCCACAACTTTGTCCTGTTTGTTCCTGGGATTGAGCTGCTCCCATAAGGTTGGTACTACACCTTCTGTGACAAATATTTTCATGCCTACATGATCATCCGAAAGTCCACCTGACGAAACTTCATAGATTGCTTCTGCAGCTGCCTTCCTTGCCTCAGTTGATTCTGACTTGAAAAGTGAGAGTAACGGTGGGACGCATCCACCAAGAAGCACTTTCAATCGCAAGTCTTCATCTTTGCACAGGACACTCAATGTTGCAGCAACGTTTACTTTTGCTACAGGAGTGCCACTCCTGAGAATAGATATGAACAATGGCATTGCTTGAGCATGTGAGCCAATAAGATCTCGAGCTTCCTTTTTTGCTCTAGTGATACCCAACAATCTTGCTGTAATAAGTTCTTTTTCATGTGGCGAAGACATGTTGGCGTGAAGTTGCTCAACGAAATGAGCAACCCTAGACATTGTACTATCTGGATCATCCATTTTTGTACTTCCATTTGATTCCCTGGGAGGCAAAAAGTGAGTCCACACCTACAGAATTAGAATACAACATTCTACATATAGTAATAATACCAGCTACAAATAATTATAAGGAGAAGAAAATGTTCCACTGAGAAATTTGAACGGAATCTCAGTTCTGATTTATATGGTCAAAACATCCGCCAAATATTACTAGTTTATATAAAACTAAAAGCTTTCAGGGCTTACATCATTGTATGACAAATGATATGCATAAATGCAATAGAGAGGTATTTATCATCAAAATGTTCAATCCATCAAAAATCTAAACTTATACCACACTCCAACTTATTAAGCTAAGGGAGCATCACTAACCTATTCTCAGAAGTAGTTGATGATTTACGCACTCTTGGTTCAGGGGAGGGAGACTTTGACATTTGATCAAGACTCCACTTTAGCACTCCCCTAGGCCTCCTGCAATTCATAACATGTCAATCCTACCAAGTGCCATATGGTCTACAACAATCCCAATAAGACCGAAGCCCAAATACAAAAATTTATTTCTCTATTTGTTTAGAATCAAAGAAATTAATAAACCCCACTGTACCAATTTTCATAATTACGATATTCACATAAACTGCATATCCTAGAATAATATATCACACTGCTCCAGTTTTAAGAGTTGCACCTTATTTGATTAAATTTAAAACTACCCAGTACAGGTTCAGCACTGGCAATACCGCAATAGGCATTAATAATACAAGCTATTTTTCAAAATGACAATTAATACAAAGAACACAAATGCTTACAGGCTAAACTGATCCATACAAAACCCAGTTCACTAAACAAGCAATAAAAAGTAATCTACTTACTAATCCAAAATGTAAGTACCAATAAAGATCAAACTGCATAAATTAATTACCTAAGCTGATAAATAGGAAATTCAGCAAAACTCCGTCGTTCAAACCAAACCCAAAATTGCTTTCCTGCACCACCTAAGCATCACAGGTTCAGATTCACCTTCATCCAATCAAGTCCCAAGAACACCACACACCAAAATTGCATGAATGTTGCAAACCCAAGCTCAACCCAGTACGTTTCCTTTACAATTCAAACCAATAAACACTCAGTATAATATCACCACCCATAAAAAACACACAAAGATCAAAATCAGACAAAACCCAGATCTTATTATAGATACAAAATTAGATATATCCATATATTACTCAAAATTAGGTGAAATTAGGCACTACTTAAAAGATTCTTGCATAATTAAACCATTAAAATAAACAGAATGACCATACGGACATCAGATCACATAATCTAAACGTCATTTTTCTAATAGTCACCAATTTTATATATTAAAAAGGGTAAATATTCAAACTTTAACATAAATTACCTTCAGATTGTACTTTCTTTCAGAGAAGAACATTGAGGGGGGTCGTTAATGGACGGGGAAATGGAGAATTAGAGAGAAGGGGAGGGAGGAGAGAGAAAGAGACTGAGCCTTTTGGGTTTTTTTTTTTCTTTTTGTATATTTTCTCCCACATCTTTTCTCTGTCATTTTCATTTTATTTTTTTTGGAAACTTACTTCCGTTATTTTTTCATTTGATGGAGAAATTTGGATGTCAAAACTCAGAGGAAAGTGACCGAATGATTCGGGTACGTAACTGTGGAAGACAACAAATGAAGCCAATTGGCTCCTTAAATAATATTAGCCAACATTTTCCATTGGGTTTGTGTTTTCTAATTATTTTTTATAAAAAAAATTGGCAACAGATTTTAACGTGAGAAACAAAGGTTTAGTCTTCTTTATAATAATAATAATAAGGGTCTAAAATGTGCCTGAGATGATACGACATCATTAGATGTTTATTCATCTATCAGTTGATAGAACATTTGGTGAACTTACTATAAAATTTTGTTGATTTTTAAAAAAATTATTATCAACGTAATTTATTTAGAGAATTGATATTTTTATCAGAGAAAATGGTATTTTTACAAAAAAAAATTTGATATTTTTACAAGAAAAAATTGATATTTCTAAAAGTCTCTTCTCACATGAATAATGAGTAAGGTCTACCTCATGTAAGCGAGATCTTGTGAAAAATATAGAGATGAAAGAAATCATTGCCGATCTTCAGGGTCCTTTGAGAAACAACGATGATTACCATCAAATAAGAGATCCTAAGGTCGATGGGTTAGACAGAAGAGATAATGACAGAAAAAGTTTCAGGGGTGATCGCTCCAATGACAAGTGGCAAAAATAAATACAGAGACTCTTCAAACAAAGACTATACCCCCTTAAATTCTAGTAGAGCTAAAATTTTAAGTGAAATCAAGAATAAACATTTCTTCAAGAGACCTTTGAAAATCAGAGTATTCGTTAGACAAAAGAAATGGTAAATATTATTCTTACCATTAGGAGAAAGGTCGTGTTATAAAAGAATGTCATCATCTGAAGTTCTTTCTCGAAACTCAGGTGCATAAAGAAAACCTAGATTGTAAGACCCCGAATTTTATGAAATATAAAATTTAATTTTTCTTCTTATATATTTTTCTGAAACAGTAAGTGGTTAAATCGATAAAGTTTAAAGTTAAGGATATTATGTGCAAATTTTATTTTGTCGGACAATATTCGTTTTGTCGGGGAATATTCGTTTTGTCGGGGAATATTCGGGTCGTACGACGGCGCCGAAATAACAAATTATTGGTGGACCCCACAACGGAATATTTATCGGATATAGAAAACGACAGAAGTAAACTTTTTAATAAAAATAGTCAACGGTGCTAACTGTTAAAATACCGGTGATAAAAGAATAGTAGCATATGGTAATTTATGGTATTTTACTGTAGCATGCGGTACTCTACAGTAGCACACGGTATTGCACAGTGTCTCATATTATTGACACCGTAACTGTTACGTATCATTTCATCAATAATTGTCACTGCATAATATTTTATATTATCAATTCAATTATTGTTGCTACACAGTATTTTGCATTATTGATTCAATAATTGTCATTACACTGTATTTCATATCATCGAGTCAATAATTGTTGGTGCACTGTAGTTTAAAATTATTGAATCTAATAATTGTCATAGTAGCAAATATACTATAATTTATATTATTAAATTAATAAAAATATGTAACGTGTTTCTTATATTATTGTGGTAACATTATTTTATATGTTGAACTCACAGGAAGAATAAATAAATAAATAAATAATAAAATAATTAATTTTACTATTTGAAATAGTGACGTAAATAGTGACGTGAATAGTAACGTGAATAGTAAGAAACATGTAGGACCCACTGTGGGGCCCACATGAAATGTGAGAAATGTGTTTTGCTGGATGGTTGGTGGAGGCTGTTGCGCAGCCTCTGCTGAATTTTTTTTATTTCACCTACCGCGCATAGTAACTTCTTTTCTCCTATAAATAGCTTGTTCAGCTGAATAGAAAAATCACACCTAAAACATAGAATTTTTCTATAAGAATTTTATGAGTTTTCTCTGAGAATAGTAAGCTTATTTTGAGTGTTTGAAAGCCAAAAAGAGTGCAAAAAATTTTCAAGTAAGTCTTTTATTAAAGAGTAGTAATTTCAGAAATTCCTATTTTTCACGGTATTCATAAATCTTCCTTTAGAAGACTCTTCTTTAAGAAGATTCATTTTTAAAAGCTTTCTTTGGAAGATTTATTTTGAAATATTATTTTAAAAACTATTTTAAAGAAGTTATATTATACTACAAAAATTATGTTAAATATATATAATTTTGGTAGTTCATAATATATGAATTATCATACACCTTGAAATTTATATGTGGTAATTACTAATTTTATTAAAAATATATAGGTTGATCAACCTCATTTAAATCAATATCCAGTCACGTGTTAAGGTAAGGGGTATCACTCTTTTCATCATCATAAATGGATATTATTTTCTTTCTTACTTAAAGGGATTATCATTCTTTGATTCTCGAAAATAATATCGTTTCTTTCTTGTGCCATTTATTTTCATGTATTAAATTGTGGGAATAACCTTACGGCGCGGTTTACCGCCTGTTGGTGAATAACCTTTTGTATTCATTCCTTATTAATCTTTGAGAATAACCTTACGGTGCGGATTATCGCCTGTTTGGTGAATAACTCTTCGTATTCAAATTGATGGGAATAACCTTACGGCGCGGATTATCGCCTGTTTGGTGAATAACTATTCGTATTCAAATTGATGGGAATAACCTTACGGCGCGGATTACCGCCTGTTGGTGAATAACCATTTTTATTTGTCTTGTGTGGAAATAATTTGTCTACACGAATTATCACATGACACTTTTATTCCATATTCGTAAGTGATATCATTTTCCTTTATACTCATAAGAGATACCATCTTTTTCATCTTCCATTATTCAAACTTACTATGGTAAGGGATATTAATTCCCTTCACCTTTTGTTAATCAAACCTACTACGGTAAGGGATATTATTTTCTTTCATACACCTAAATCGAAACTTATTATGGAACTATTGCTTCTATAATTCCTGAAAATATTATATGTTCCATAATAGTTGAATTTCATTATCTCAACTGAACCTTCCTATTTTCTGAACATTTCTATTGAACTGTAACCATTATTCTGAACTGTGGATCTTGAATATCATTTTTTAAATTTCACTCCACATCATGTTGGCAATTTGGACATTATTTGAATCTGCACAAAGTAAACTTCCGATACTTATTGTTTATCCTGTTCTTCTGTTCATCATTTATATTAATCATCAAGAATCAAGTTGTTGTGAATATCTGTGGCGGGGGGCACAGATGTGATATAATTGTTGAACAGATGATAGGTTAAAGGCGATATACTAGGTTAAAGGCGATACATCTGTTCGGTGTCTTTTATGACACGTGGTGAATGTTCTCTTTGGCCCGTAGTGCAAAGATGAACTGTTGGTTGGTATGATTATGACCAAAGGCTGAATCTGGTATAATCATGACCGTTGGTGTTATATTGAATGTCTTTGGCCCGTAGTGCAAAGATGAACTGTTGATCTGCATGATTATGACCATGAACTGTGAAGTTGTATTATCTTGACTAATGGTATTTCAGATGATAAAAGTTGATGATGTTTTTACGAAAAAGAGAAGCGAGTGGACATTATAGTCTGCATTATTCTTCTAATAGATTGCTCATTCCGCTGCTATTATTGATCTGAACATTGTTTAAGAATTTAACTGCAGTTTTTGATATAAACCTTGTAGTCTATTGTATTCTACCAAGAACTCAACTGTTGAAGGCTAATGATAATTTATTCGTCATTATCTTAGTCATGATATTTCTTACTGGGCTATTTGAGCTCACCCTTTCTTTTGTTCCATTGTTTTTCAACAGGAGATGAAAACATAACAGGGTCTAGCCGGGGAATGGAGTGAGGGTCCGAGGAATAGTTATCATAGTCTTCACGTTTTGTAAAATAGTGTGGCAATAATAGTGAAGACTTAATTGTGTATTATTATACACTGTATTGTAGTACGTTGTGCTTTGTTGTAATAATTTTGTTGTAGTCTTTTGACGACTCAAGTTTGGGCTGTGTGGGCCCAGATTTGGGGGCGTCACAGTTGGTATCAGAGCCATATAACGAAGAGCCCCGAGCCTCTCGCTGGTGACTTCCTAGGGAAAGGGGATGCACCGAAGCCAGACTCTCCGTAGGGGACGCCTATAGTACAGGTGGCAAACTGACAGGTACCATTGTGAGGTGCTGTCCCTATGGTGGGATGAGAGTCACAGTTGGCATCAGAGCTTAGGGATATGGTCTTTAATGGAGATCTGGGGTAGAACTAGGAGGGGAGAGACGAATAGAATCAGTCACTAGTGTGTCCTACCTAAAATAGATTTTATTATCTAATGAGTCGATTTGAATGTAGGAACATGAAGTGATGAGTCAGTTTATTTGAACTAACATTTATTTTGTGACCACAGTTTAGTATGGCATCTGGAAATCAAGAGGTTAACTATGGAATGCCTGAAGCAAATGTAGCCGAGAATCAAGAGGCCCCAAACAATCCTCCTGCCAACTCAGGAAATAATGTTCCTGATAACATGATGAACGATGGATTCTTTAGGAATTTCATGCAGTTCATACAGAATCAAGGAAGAGGAAATCCAGTCAATAATAACGGTAGAAACGCTGGCAATTTGAGGATGGTCACTGTTAAGCAATTTAAAGAATTAGGACCACCTGAATTCCACGGGAAGCCTGACCCACTCAAAGCGGAGGCATGGCTAAAGCAGACGACAAAAATACTTGATGTCTTACAATGCGCTGATGATCAGAAGGTGCCATTTGCCACTTTTATGTTACGAGGTGAGGCGGACCATTGGTGGGAAGCGGTAAAACGTATCCAACCTTCAGCACTCGAAATGTCTTGGACTGAATTCGAAGAACTGTTTAACGAGAAGTATTTCCCAGAAAGCATCCGCCATATGAAAGAGGTGGAATTCATTAAGCTGGAGCAGGGAAACATGACAGTCTCCCAATATGAAGCCAAGTTTGCCGAGTTATCTCGCTTTGCCACCCATCTTGTGGATGACGAAGCACGAATGAGTCGGATGTTCCTAAGAGGTTTGAGATTCAAAATTCGTCAACAACTTAGCTCTCATAAATTTAGTTTGTATTCAGATGTTGTAGATAGGGCTCAAAGGGTGGAGCAAACAGATGAAACATTGCAGCCAAGAGTTAATGATCAGCATAGAGAAAGGAGTGACAACAACCACAGGAACGAGAACCATCGAGGAGGTAACCAACACTTCGGTGGTAATTCCATACCAAATAACAGAAGAGGAGAATCTAGTGGGAACAATTTCAAAAGAAAGAGATTCCATAATAATTATGGAAGGGCACCAGCACCAGTACCAACACCAGCACCGACCCCAGTTTCAAGGGGAGAAGATCGACCACCAGTGAGATGCTATATGTGTGGTCAGGAAGGTCACATCAGCCCAAACTGTACACTGCAGTCCAAAAAGTGCTACAGTTGTGGGAAAGAGGGTCATCTTGCGCGGTTTTGTCCTGCCACAAAATCAAGTCCAGCTGCAATGATGATACCAAAAGCTAGCGCGGATAAGGGAAAATCTGTAGTTCAAGGGAGAGCTTTTGTTGTGACATCCCAAATGGCGCGAAATTCGAACGAGGTGATAACCGGTAAGCTATTCATAAATTCTCGTGAAGTCTACGCTTTGTTAGATACTGGCTCTACCCATTCTTTTATCTCACCTGCATGTGCTCAGCGTTTAAACTTAACTCCTGAAAATTTGGACTTTGACTTATCAGTTGAAACCCCATTAGGAGAAATGACCATTACATCTACTGTCTATAAATCTTGCCTAGTGCAAATCAACAACCTCACATTACCTGTTGACCTTATTTCTTTGGAGATGCATGAATTTGATGTGATTTTAGGAATTGATTGGTTGACTACCCATCATGCTAAAATTGATTGTTTTCATAAGATTATTAGTTTTCATATTCCTAATCAACCTGTCATGCAAATTCAAGCAACTAAACCATTGAAATCCATAACTGTTATTTCTAGCCATAAAGCCATTCGTTTATTGAAAAACGGATGTCAAGCCTTTTTAGCTCATGTCACTGATTTGAACAAAAATACGTCAAACTTAAATAATATTCCCATTGTTAATGAGTTTCCTGACGTTTTTCTTGAAGAACTTCCTGGCTTACCCCCAAACCGTGAAATTGATTTTTATATTGATCTTGAACCCGGTACCAAGCCCATTTCCAAAGCTCCCTACCGAATGGCTCCCATTGAACTTCAAGAGTTAAAAGTCCAACTACAGGAATTGTTGGATACCGGTTTCATTCGTCCGAGTGCATCACCTTGGGGTGCTCCTGTTCTATTTGTGAAGAAGAAAGACGGGAGTATGAGATTGTGCATTGACTACCGAGAATTGAACCATGTCACCATCAAGAACAGGTACCTGTTACCTCGGATTGATGACATGTTTGATCAATTGCAAGGCGCTCAACATTTCTCAAAGATTGATCTCCGTTCTGGATATCATCAGTTAAAGGTTAAAGCTGAGGACATTCCAAAGACTGCTTTCAGAACTCGTTATGGGCATTATGAGTTCTTAGTCATGCCTTTTGGACTAACTAATGCTCCTGCAGCTTTCATGGAAATGATGAACCGGATATTCAAGGAACATTTGGATCATTTTGTGGTTGTCTTTATTGATGACATCCTCATATACTCCAAGAGTCGCGAGGATCATGAACAACACCTGAGATTGATACTACAAAAGCTCCGTGAAAACAAATTATATGCCAAGTTGAAGAAATGTGAGTTCTGGCTTGAGGAGGTCGCGTTTCTTGGGCATGTGATTCTAGTCAAGGAATATCAGTCGATCCTGCGAAGATTGAAACGGTACTAAATTGGGAACAACCCAAAACAGTAACCGAAGTCCGAAGTTTTCTGGGTCTAGCTGGTTATTATCGGAGATTCGTAGAAGGATTTTCTCGAATCGCCACTCCATTAACGCAGCTTACTCGGAAAAGCACAAAATTCATATGGAGCGAGGAATGCGAGAAAAGTTTCCAAGAACTCAAGAAGAGACTGGTTTCAGCTCATGTTCTGACCATACCATCAGGATCAGGAGAATTTGTTATCTACAGCGATGCTTCTTGCAAAGGTCTAGGTTGTGTCCTTATGCAACATGGAAAGGTTATAGCCTACGCCTCTCGACAACTCAAAGATTATGAGAAAAATTATCCTACTCATGATCTAGAGTTGGCAGCAGTCGTTTTCGCGTTGAAGATCTGGAGACACTACTTGTACGGAGAAAAAGTGGATATCTATACGGATCATAAAAGTCTCAAGTATTTCTTCACCCAGAAAGACTTCAACATGCGACAACGACGTTGGCTTGAACTGTTAAAGGATTATGACCACACAATCCAGTATCACCCGGGAAAGGCGAACGTTGTAGCTGACGCTTTGAGCAGAAAATCTTATGCAAGTACAAGTGCACTGCTGACAACACAAAAGTGTATTTTGTACGACTTGCAAAAGATGGAGATAGAGCTAAAGACACCAGGGACCCACTCGAAGATTGCTCACGTGCGAGTAGAACCAACTTTAATCGATAAAATTAAAGCTGCTCAAGCTACCGATCCGGAACTGATAAACATGATAAAGAAAGTACAAGAAGGTGCCATTCCCGAAGCAAGAATCGACGAGAAAGGAATACTTCGAGTCAACTCTCGACTCTGTGTTCCTAACGATCCTGAATTAAAGCATAAAATCATGATGGAGGCACACAACACGCCGTTTGCAATCCACCCAGGAGGTACCAAAATGTATCGAGATCTTCGACATACATTTTGGTGGAACAATATGAAAAGAGAGATTGCGGAGTTTATCTCAAGGTGCCTAACTTGTCAACGTGTCAAGGCAGAACATCAAGTTCCTAAAGGTCCATTACAATCACTTGAAGTTCCCGAATGGAAGTGGGAACACATCAATATGGACTTCGTGACGGGTCTTCCAAAAGTTTCTCAAGGCTTAGATGCAATTTGGGTGATCGTAGATAGATTGACCAAATCTGCTCATTTCTTGCATATACGAGAAAACTTTTCACTTGAACGTCTTGCCGGTATGTACATAAATGAGATCGTGAGATTGCATGGCATGCCAGTTTCCATAGTTTCTGATCGAGATCCTAGATTCACTTCACGCTTTTGGATCAGTCTACAAAAAGCTATGGGCACTGAACTACGTTTTAGTTCTGCATACCATCCTCAAACGGACGGACAATCGGAAAGGACGATCCAGACCCTCGAAGATCTTTTGAGACTTTGTGTATTAGACTTCAAAGGAAGTTGGGATAAGTACTTGCCGTTGGTGGAATTTTCTTACAACAACAGTTACCAAGCAAGCATAGGCATGGCTCCATTCGAGGCATTGTATGGAAGGAAGTGTCGTTCTCCAATATGTTGGAATGAGGTAGGAGAAGCAAAATTGTTGGGACCCGAGTTGGTACGCTTGACGACCGAAAAGATCCAAATGATCCGACAACGAATACAGACCGCACAAGAACGACAAAAGAGTTATGCTGATCTTCATCGGAGAGACGAAAATTTCAACGTCGGAGATCATGTATTCTTATGTGTTTCTCCATGGAAAGGGGTTACGAGATTCGGAAAGAGAGGAAAGCTCAACCCTCGATTTATTGGCCCATTTGAAATCCTCGATCGAATAGGAACCGTAGCCTACAGACTAGCCCTACCACCAAGTATGTCTCGCATCCATAACGTTTTTCACATATCTATGTTACGTAAATATGTGAAGGACCCAAACCACGTCATTGAGTTAGAACCAGACGTTATAGCAGAGGATTTAACATACGAGGAGGTACCTGTTAAGATCCTGGATAAGAAGGAGCAGATCCTACGCTCAAAGGTTATACCTCAAGTTAAGGTTTTATGGAGGAACCAAGATACTGAGGAAATGACCTGGGAGCTAGAATCTGAGATAAAATCTAAGTATCTTTACCTCTTCGATATGTCAGGTACGTCAATTTCGGGGACGAAATTTCATAAGGAGGGGAGGTTGTAAGACCCCGAATTTTATGAAATACAAAATTTAATTTTTCTTCATATATATTTTTTTTGAAACAGTAAGTGGTTAAATTAACAAAATTGAAAGTTAAGGATGTTATGTGCAAATTTTATTTTGTCGGACAATATTCGCTTTGTCGGGGAATATTCGTTTGGTCGGGGAATATTCGTGCCGTACCACGGCGCCGAAATAATAAATTATTGGTGGACCCCACAACGGAATATTTGTCGGATATAGAAAACGACAGAAGTAACCTTTTTAAATAAAAATAGTCAACGGAACTGTTAAAATACCGGTGATAAAAGAATAGTAGCATACGGTAGTTTATGGTATTTTCTGTAGCACAGGGTACTCTACAGTAACACACGGTATTGCATAGTGTCTCATATTATTGGTCTGATAATTGACACCGTAACTGTTATGCATCATTTCATCGATAATTGTCACTGCATAATATTTTATATTATCAATTCAATAATTGTTGTTGCACTGTTTTTAAAATTATTGAACCTAATAATTGTCACAGTAACATATGCACAGTAATTCACATTATTGAATCAATAATTGTCATTACACAGTAACGTATGCTTTATTTTACATTATTGTTATCTCTATTATGATGTTATTTAAACAGTTGTATTTCATTAATTTATTGACTTGATATCTAAGAGCTAACTATACTGTATTTATAACAATTAGTCATAATAATTGAATTGATAAAGTTATTTGTTTATAATATAAAGTTATGTGATTATTATGTGATATGAAATGAATGGTGTAGATTAAAGTGTGAATTATTGTTGAATAATTGAATTGATTTGTTTATAATATAAAGTTAGGTGATTATTAGGTGATATGAAATGAATGGTGTAGATTAAAGTGTGAATTATTGTTGAATAATTAAATTGATTTGTTTATAATATAAAGTTTGGTGATTATTAGGTGATATGAAATGAATGGTGTTGATTAAAGATAATATAATATTTGAAATGGATGGTGTAGATTAAAAGATGATCTTTAAATGAATGGTTTAGATTAAATGAATGATAAGATTTTTGGCTATAAATAGAAGCCTTAACTTAAGGATTTTTCATAAACTTCCTTACTTGTTCTTTCTTTCTCTCTCTAAATACTTCTTGTGAAAGTTCTCTCTAAGTGTGCTTAAGTCATCTTGAGTATTTGTGAAGATCTATAAGTATACGTGTACTGTTCAAGTTAATCAACCTCATTTAAATCAATATCCAGTCACGTGTTGAGGTAAGGGATACCATCTTTTTCATCTTCCATTATTCAAACATACTATGGTAAGGGATTATCATTATTTGATTCTCGATAATAATATTGTTTCTTCCTTACTCATAAGACGTGCCTTTTATTTCCATGTATTAAATTGTGGGAATAACCTTACGGAGCGGATTGCCACCTGTTGGTGAATAACCTTTCGTATTCATTCATTATTAATCTCTGAGAATAACCTTACGGAGCGGATTGCCGCCTGTTTGGTGAATAACTCTTTGTACTCAAATTCTATTAAATTGTGGGAATAACCTTACGGAGCGGATTGCCGCCTGTTTGGTGAATAACTCTTTGTACTCAAATTCTATTAAATTGTGGGAATAACCTTACGGAGCGGATTGCCGCCTGTTGGTGAATAACCCTTTGTATTAATTTCCTTCACCTTTTGTTAATCAAACCTGCTACGGTAAGGGATATTATTTTCTTTCATACTCCTAAATCGAAATTTATTATGGAACTATTGCTTGTATAATTCCTGAAAATATTATATGTTCCATAATAGTTGAACTTCATTATTTCAACTGAACCTTCCTATTTACGTGAACCTTTCTATTGAATTGTAACTGTTATTCTGAACTGTGGATCTTGAATATCATTTTTAAATTTCACTCCACATCATGTTGACAATTTGGACATTATTTGAATCTGTACAAAGTAAACTTCCGATACTTATTGTTATCCTATTTCTTCTGTTCATCATTTATATCATTCTAATCATCCAAAAATCAAGCTGTTGTGAATATCTGTGGCCGGGGGCACAGATGTGATATATTTGTTGAACAGATGATAGGTTAAAGGCGATATAATAGGTTAAAGGCGATACATCTGTTCGGTGTCTTTTATGGCACGTGGTGAATGTTCTCTTTGGCCGTAGTGCAAAGATGAACTGTTGTTTGGTATGATTATGACCAAAGGCTGAATCTGGTATAATCATGACCGTTGGTGTTATATTGAATGTCTTTGGCCCGTAGTGCAAAGATGAACTGTTGATCTGCATGATTATGATCAGGAACTGTGAATTTGTATTATCTTGACTAATGATATTTCAGATGATAAAAGTTGATGATGTTTTTTCTAAAAAGAGAACCGAGTGGACATTATAGTCTGCATTATTCTTCTAATAGATTACTCATTCCGCTGCTATTATTGATCTGAACATTGTTTAAGAATTTAACTGCAGTTTTTGATATAAACCTTGTAGTCTATTGTATTCTATCAAGAACTCAACTGTTGAAGACTAATGATAATTTATTCGTCATTATCTTAGTCATGATATTCTTTACTGGGCTATTTGAGCTCACCCTTTCTTTTGTTCCATTGTTTTTCAACAGGAGATGAAAACATAACAGGGTCTAGCCGGGGAATGGAGTGAGGGTCCGAGGAATAGTTATCATAGTCTTCACGTTTTGTAAAATAGTGTGGCAATAATAGTGAAGACTTAGTTGTGTATTATTATACACTGTATTGTTGTACGTTGTGCTTTGTTTTAATAATTTTGTTGTAGTCTTTTGACGACTCAAGTTTGGGCTGTGTGGGCCCAGATTTGGGGGCGTCACAAAGAGTGTCAAAAAACCTTTGAAAGAATAAGATGTATATATCTTTTCCTCCCATATTGACTAAAGCTCTGTCCAAAATGGGTTTATATCTTTATCTATTGATAAGTCCTCTAGCCATCGACGTAACTTTAATCTGAGAAGACTCTGAAGGATAGAAGCTAGTTTATTAAGTTAGTCATTCTCTTCGGGATACTGAGATCAGGTATCTGAATCTTGAGAAGTTAGCTTATGTATTGGTTATTTACAATAGAAAGTTTCGGCAATACTTTCAATAGAGGACCATTATTACTTTGACCGATCAGCCCCTGAGACGAGTCCTCTATCAACCTGATCTTTTTAGAAGATTAGTAACATGAGCGATTGAACTTAGCTAATTTAACTTGGAATTTCACCCTCAGACAGCTATTAAGGCACAAGCCCTTATTGATTTCATCATGGAATGTTGCTTTCTTGAAGATATGGAGATAAAGGAAATCCTTGTTACATTCGAAGACCCTGCTTGGATTTTGTTCGTAGACGAATCTTCAACTGGCTTAAGGAGTGGAGTTGAAGCTATCTTTACCTCGTCTGAAGGGTTCAAGGTCATATGGTTCAATTTTATGGCTACAAATAACATCTCAGAGTATGAAGCTCTTCTAGCAAGATTAAAACTAGCACAAAGCTTAGAGGTAAAGAATTTAATTATATACAGTGATTCTCAATTGGTTATCAAACAGGTATTAAGAGAATATAAAGCCCGAGAAGCACATTTGCAAGCTTATCTTTAACTTACCAATTAGATACTTGCTAGTTTCCCAAAGTATCAGGTCATTGGTGCAGTTAGGGCTAACAACGCTATGGTCGATACCTATCCAAATTGGGAACCACTGAACATGGATCTCTTAAATGCTCAGTTTACCTAGAGATTCTGCAGCAGCTGAGTATTATGATTTGGGAAGTCATGGACGTTGATCAAGAAGTTTTTTGGATGACACTTATCGTCAACTTTTTAAGAAATGATATCCTTTCCGAAGATAAGATCCAGACACGAAAGATCAAATATATATATACCAAATATTGTATTATTAATGATCAATTTTACAAAAGGTCTTATACCCATTGAGAATTGATAGAAGAATTTGTGGAGACATCGTGAGGGCAAAAACATTGGCACATGAGATCATGCGGTAGGCATATTACTGGATAACAATAATATAAGATGCCAAGGACTTTATAAAAAAATACCATAAATGTTAGCTCTTCACCTTAGTGCCTCGTCAACCTCTTAAAGAGCATACTCCAGTTTTATCCCTGACGTGACACCCCTAAATCTAGGCCTACATAACCCAATTTGAGACGCCATAAATTACACGATTTCTAATACAAAGAGTACATAGAACAGAAATACAGAACTCAATAAATAATACACAACTAAGTCTTCATTATTATTGCTACACTATATACAACATATGAATACTACAATAACTATCTCTCGGATCGTCACTCCATTCCCCTGTTAGACCTAGCTATTCTCTCATTTTCTGAAAAATAATGGAACAAAAGAAAAGGTGAGCTCAAATAGCCCAGTAAGAAAATACCATGACTAAGATAATAATAAATAAATTATCATTAGCCTTCAATAGTTAAATTCTTAATTGAATATAATAGACAATAAGTTTTTTATATCAAGAATTGCAGTTAAATTCTTGAATAAAGTTCAGATCAATGATAGCAGCGGAATGAGCAATTAATTAGAAAATAATGTAGACTATGATGTCCACTCGCTTCTCTTTTTAAGAAAAATATCATCAACTTTTATCATCTGAAACACCACTGGTCATGATGATACAAATTCACAGTTCCTGGTCATAATCATGCAAGTCAACAGTTCATCTTTGCACTACGGGCCAAAGATATTTAATATATCGCCAACGGTCATGATTATACCAGTATTCAGCCTTTGGTCATAATCATACCAAAAAGCAGTTCTTTTTTGCCCCCGGTCGAAGAGAACATTCACCACGCACCCTAAAAGACACAACAATTATATCGCATTTATCCTATCATTTGTACCCTAGGGTACAGATATTCACAACAACATGGTTCTTAATGATTAAAATAACAATAGTGATATAGATGATGAATCAGAAGAAACAGTATGTTCAAATCGTCAACATGATGTGGACTCAAATTCAAGAATGATATTCAAGATCCACAGTTCAGAATAATGGTTAAAGTTCAATAGAAAGATTTAGAAAAATATGAAGGTTCAATTGAAATGATATTAGATGAAGCGCAAACTATTAAAGAATATATAATCATTTTAGAAAACTTTACCAATAAGAGATAAATACGAAGAGTAATTCACCAAACATGCGGTAGTCTGCGTAGTCAGGTTATTCTCAGCAATTAATAAGGAATGAATATGAAAGGTTATTTACCAAACATGCAGTAGTCCGCGTAGTCAGGTTATTCCCACAAATTAATAAGGAATGAATACGAAAGGTTATTCCCACAAATGAATAAGAAGGTTATTCACCAAACATGCGGAAGTCTGCGTAGTCAGGTTATTCCCATAAATTAATACATAGAAATAAATGACACATCTTACGAGTAAGGAAGAAATGATATTATTTTCGAGAATCAAAGAATAATAATCCCTTACCGTAGTAAGTTTGAATAGTGAAAGATGAAAAAGATGGTATCCCTTACCTTAACACGTGACTGGATATGAAGTTGCTCAACCTATATTTTTATAATTTAATTAGTAACCACCATATATAATTTCATGGTGTATATCAATTCGTATGAAATCATCAAAAGTGATTTAATAGAATAAAGTAGAATAACTTCAATATAGTTTTTGAAGAAGATAATATTTCAAAATAAATCTTCCAAGGGAAGCTTTTCAAAATGAATCTTCTAAAGGAAGAGTCTTCTAACGGAAGAGTCTTCTAAAGGAAAATTTATAAACACTGTGTGATGTGTGTGGTTACTTATATAATTTTTATAAAAAGACTTATTTGGTCAATACTCGTACACTTACAGAGCTTCACAAATACTCAAGATGACTTTAGCACACTCAAAGAGAACTTATACAAAGAAATATTTGAGAGTGAAGGAAAGAATAAGTAAGAAAGTTTTTATGAAAAATTCTTAAGTTAAGACCTCTATTTATAGCCAAAAATCTTATCATAAACTAAGATTTTCTAATTTAATCTAAACTGTATATTTCAAGATAATGTTTAATCTATACCACTTATTTCATCTTTTAAGATTTTCTTAATCTAAACTATTCATTTAAAAATCATCTTTAATCTATACCACTCATTTCATCTTTTAAGATTTTCTTAATCTAAACCATTCATTTAAATATCATCTTTAATCTATACCACTCATTTCATCTTTTAAGATTTTCTTAATCTAAATCATTCATTTAAAGATCATCTTTAATCTATACCATTTAATTTACTTTATAAAACAACTAACTTTATATAAATCAATTAACTTTATAAATATAAATAAATAACTTTATATAATTTATTATAATAAAAATAAATAACTTTATCAATTCAATTATTCAACAATAATTCTCAATTATTCATTATTATGACTAATTGTTATAAATGCAGTGTAGTTGGCTTTCTGAGTTAGATAAGTAGAGAAATTAAATAATAATAGAATACAACAGTTTAATCAACATCATAAAAGAGATAACAATAATGCTGAAAATAAATAAATACGTTACTGTGTAATGACAATTATTGATTCAGTAACAGTAATATGAATTATTGTGCATGTGCTACAGTGACAATTATTAGCTCAATAATATAAATTATTATGCATGTGACAATTATTGGTTCAATAAAATCAATATAGTACAATAACCACTTTATCAGTTCAATAATATGAAATACTGTGCAATACCGTGTGCTATTGTGCAATACCGTGTGCTACTGTGCAATATCGTATGTTACTATTCTTTTACCATCAGTTATTTTAACAGTTAAAAGTGATAGTACCGCTAACTATATTTATTTAGAAAGATTGCGTATGTCGCTTTCTATATCCGACAATAATTTGTTGTAGAGGTTTACTAATATTTGGTTATTTCGGCGCCGTCGTATGAATCGAAAATTCCCCGACAGAACGAATATTCTCCGACAAAACGAATATTCTCCGACAAGATAAAATTTGTACAAACATTTCTTAATTTTTACTTTTGTCAATTTATTCATTTACCGTTTTCAGAAGAAAATATATAAAGAAAATTTTAATTTGTATTTCATAAAAGTCGGGGTCTTACACCTGATCCCTTTTACCATCGCAGGTATCAACTTATTGGGACCACTCCCACAGGGACAGGGGCAGTTAAAATTTGTGATTATGGTTATCGATTATCTAACTAAATGGGTAAAAACTAAGCTCCTAACACGCATTATAGAAGAGACTTGTCTTTAATTATTTAAAGAACAGACGGTCTACCACTTCGGTATTCTTATGGCCCTGGTTTTTTATAACAGATTAAAGTTTATAGGGCACAAATTTGAAAGGTTTTCTACAAGAATTGCACATTTAGCATCGTCAAACCTCTATTGGTCATCTACAAGCCAATGGTCAAGTTAAAGTTACTAACAGAACTCTCCTCAACAGAATTAAACGAAGGCTAGAGGTATATGACCCGAAGAGCTTTTGCTCGTTTTATGGGCCTACCAAACCATTCCTCAAACCACTAACAAAAAAGACTCTTTTTAAGTTAGCCTATGGAGCCGAAACCCTGATACCAGATGAAATTGGGATCCCTTCGTTTAGAGTTTAAAATTTTGATGAAATTCTCAATAATGAACGTCTTCGACTAAAATTTGATATATTTAAAGAAGGTCGTGATACAACAGTTCTTAGACTTGCAATATATCACTAACATACAACACGCCACTTTAACAAAAAAATCAAAAATAAAACTTTCGAAGTAGGAAATATGGTCTGTCTGCAAGGTGAAACGTCTACACCTCAAGATACAAGATAATTAATGCCTACCTGGGAAGGTCCTTATATGATTATTGAAGTACTGAAACCTGACGCATATAAACTTCAAACAATGGAAAGAAAACCTATTCCTAATACATAGCATGTTGTTCAATTTCGACGATATTATTAGTAGTCAATTATGTTGTTTTAATATTTTTTAGGTTATTTCAACGGATATGTATTATTTATTCCAATCAATAAAATTATGATTCTGTCTAAATATTATTGTTTCATACTTTCTATTTTGATCTAATGCATCATTTACCTTGTTCTTTAGCCTTATCTTTAGTTCTATCAAATAATGTTGGGGGCAGGGAAGTTTAAGTGCTAACATGCTATCAAACAGTACAATAATTACAGAATTTATTCATCACAAAATGATAAAGGGATTCATTCATCATAAAAAAAAGATGAGAAAATTGTATTATTACAATAAAGTAAAAAAATAAATACAAAATCAAGGATTTACAATGCCCATTTCCTCGGGAGAAAGTCCCTTATCTTGGACAAGCTATTTGGCATACTCAAAACCTTCGTCGAACTCATTGTCCACCTTCAGGTTGACCTCTTCGGTGAACTCCTCGGACTCCTTGTACTCTTAAATGAACTGTTGACGCACCGCCAAAAGAACAAGACTAGAGGACATAAGAGCTAAAATGATTTACTTCAATTTAGCCTATTTTATAGACCAGTTCTCAACAACCTTTTGTATATTGGTCGTTAAGTTTTGAATCTGCTCCGTATGCTATTGAAGTTGGGCAATCTTCTCCTGAAGAAAAGCTTCAGATTCTCTTAATCTCCACTCCAGTTCAGCTACATTCACCCTCTCTCCTTCAACAACAGCTTAAATAGACTTCAAGTCCATTTCAGCTTTCTCTCGGGTGGTTTTAGCAACAGATTCGATAACCTTCAGATCGGCTTTAACTTTCTTTTGACCAGCTTCAGCATTCCTTTGCTTAACTTCAGTTTGCTGAATTATATTGTAGGAAGTCCTCAGGTGCTCTTCACTATCTTCAACTAGTTTTTTTCCCATAAAAAACTTCTACTTCCAATTGGCTGAGATAATTTTTCACTACCTAAAAAATGATTGACGAGTTTTTAATAAGTACCAATTATGCGGGAGTAAGTGACATTGGTTCGTTCAGAATTATTCACCGATCAGTTCTCACAAAAGAAGAAATTGTGAAAAATAAATAAAAAAACGAGCAAAGAAAGTTAGGGATACTTGGCCTTGTTGTTGTCCTTGCAAAAGGATGAGGGACTGCAGATCCATCCCCTCATATCTTGGCTCATCAGCCAGCAGCTTAAAGCCATGATATAAACTAATGGAAAAGCCATTTTTCTATTAGGACCTCCAGATCATCACCTTTTGCCTTTTATAAATAAATTAGAGGTTTGAACTACCCTTACCCTTAACAGGAGCCTTCTTCTTCTCTTTCTTAGCCTCTTCGACGCCTGGATTCACCGCCATTTCTCTGATTGGTTACACTCAAAAAGTCTCATCCAAGTAAATGACCGAAAAAGAACGATGAGGGCTGGGAATGATCGAATGGGGTACAACAACCTCGGCTATTGGGATCACTATAACTGTCTCTTTATGTTATCGGGCCAACTTAATCTTCCCAATGGGAGTCATGGGCTTTCTAAGTACCCCCATCGCTTCTAAAATAGCTTTGTTCAAAGCTTTCTCTGGCTAATTGGCCACTGTAATCACAAAAAGAATGGAAAAAAATTGTCAGTACCAAACCAAACAACAAAATATGCAGTTATATAAGCATTATACAAGTGAAAAGTTAAGCGCTCACAATCATGACTGAATAGCCAATCTTGATCATTCAAGACTTCTTTGTCCTCCTTGGTTGCGGGCCTTCTGGAGTACAAAGTTTTAAATTTCCCTAATCTAAATATACTGATCTTAACAGAATTTAATTTGGATCAGTTTGGCTCTGACCAGGGACTAATTAACTGGTTTCCGGACCTTTTATGTAAAATCAATCCTTATGCCACCCCTTATTACTCAAAGAGGTTCCTATCAAAACTTCTTTACTTATCTGTTTATTGAATTGGTAGAACCTTTTTTCTTTATAAGCATCGATGGAGTAGAATTTGTATAAAAAATCTAAAGATGGCTTAACATCCAGAGAATGACAGAAGGCCATAAAACTATGAAGATGAATATAAGAATTAGGTACCAGTTAGTTTAAACTGAGACCAACGGTATAATGAAATTCAAGAATAAATTCTTGAAGAACAAAAACAGAGACCAAACAGGAGAAATTGTCTAGACATAAAAATCCACCCATCTTTGGGCTATCAGTACATCCTATCTTTTTTGTAAGGTTTTTTAACCTAGTAATCTTCAGGAATATAAAATTCAATCTTCAGTAACTTTATATATGTTTCAGAGATCTTTGAAGAGGTGTTAGTCGTTTTATAAATGTCCCTAGCATACTTGGCTCTATTGTGTGCCTCTACCTCTTTTAGAGTCCTAAAATGCTTCTACTACAGGAAGTTTATAGGGTTGCCCATCAGAGATCCCCGTTATTGCCACGATAACTTCATCTTCAGCTCGAAAAAATAAAGCAGGCTCAAATTTCTTGAACAACTAGCCATTTCTAAGAAATATTAAGAAGAATAGAAGGATCCTATTGAGAACATGGGAAAAATTGGAGATCGATGAGGCGATTAACGTTGATTTTGCTACCAGAAAAGAACTAAGGCTTTATTTTCTCTCTTCAAATATTTTGATCTAACAGATGCCAAGAAAATGAAGTGGGTTCTGATCTCTCTCTACTTATACTTACAATCGATGGTCTAATTGATCCCAATTCTACGATTGGAAAGGTAATGGTATGTGATTTCCTCTATTGACGCGCGTATGTTCTAGCGATTTCCCCCACTAAACCAATTGGAATCTTTTACACGCTCGGGTAAATCAAACTAAAAAGCCCCCTTTTAAAATTTAGATTTAGATTTCGACTATCATCTAGGTCAAAGCCTACTTCTTAGAAGTCTATATAGATTTAGTGGATAATCATCAGCCTTTGGTTATTATAGTCTTTAAACTCCTGAAACCTATTGTCTTTAGTCGTTGTAGTTTTTAGTCTCCCAAAACCTATTGTCTTCTGTCGTTATAGTTCTCAAACTCCTGAAGCATACTGCCTTCGGTCGTTATAGTTCTTGGATTCCCGAAATCTACTGTCTTCGGTCGTTGTAGTTTTTGGACTCCCGAAACCTATTGTCTTTGGTCGTTATAGTTTTCGAACTCCCGAAGCCTACTACCTTAGGTCGTCTAATCTTCGGTCGTTGCAGTTTTTGGACTCCCGAAACCTTTTGTCTTCAGTCCTAGAAGTCTTCTGAGCTCCCGAAACTTTTTTCTCTACTTCTTCACCTCATTTCATATGCTTAAGGAGCAGGGGTAATGTTGGGCTGCGTATTTACTAGCACAAATGGGCTACCTATATTGAGTTTTTTTCCCATAGCCCATTAGGCCTAGTGCATTCACATGAGGACTCCTAAGTCTGATAAACTTAGGTTTGTTGCCATGCCACTTAAAGCACTAACTAATTATCATATTAAATACTAATTTATATGGTAATTACCTCTTCAATAGGATCTCTGCTACACAACTCCTATTAGGAGTTGATGTCCAATTGAGAATGTGTGACTTTAGCCTACTAAATACTTCTTCTCTCTCTTGTTAACATATCTTAAAACCTATACTTATTCTCAAACCCGAAGTATCCCCCAACTACTCAAACCATCAAGTACTCTTTGGTGTTATTTTTTGTGCAAGTTCATATCCAAGCTAATGATTGAACATGTAGACAAATTCAAGCATTAACACACACTGCACTACTTTTGGTGTAACGATCGAAAACACTAAATGTTATGTTCGAAAGGATGTTAATCGAACATGCTCTATATTAATTACACACTTTTTTTTGTGGTTAATTATGTTATAAAATACTATTTATCTTATCTAACCATAGTTATTTGAGATAAAAAAAAATTTAAATTAACATTATCCTAAAAATAGAAATTAATCAGTTTATCCTTAATGCAAACATAACTGTACAAAAGATTGTGTGAATAGCCTTGTGAAAAAGAGCACTCTTGTCTTTTTTTTTAAAAAAATTTTATTCTATTAATATTTATTTTTTAGATATACATTTTATCCTAAGTACTAGGAAAGAGTACGGGGAAAGAGGTATGCAAGAAAAAACTTAGGAAAAATTTACCTTCCAACTTCGATCAAGGATGGATTTAATCCCTTAGTTTAGTGGAATTAAAATTTTTTAAAAATAGCAAAAAAATAAAATATAACAAATAAATTATAAAACTAAATAATATTGCTCAAATATTATTTACAATAATGTTTTTTAAAACTTCGTTGCCTACAAGTGTTGTAATGAAAGTCTTATTTTCAATAGTTATAAAAATGTCATGTTCAATATAAATTATTAAATAATAAAAAAGAGTAGAGTGCCGATGTGGGTAAAAATTTGAGACATTTAGTATTCCTTCGATCTTCTGTAACACTTATTTGATTATGTAATTTAATGTAAAATAGCCTAATGAAAAAGAAAACCCATCTGATCATTTAGTTTTATGTAAAATATATAGTCCTTCCTATTTTTTGAACATGTAAATTATACTTTCTTAATTGCGCATAAAAGAAAATTATATATAGGAACACTGGCCAATTTTTGTTGTCGTCGACTCCTCGATCCTTTAAATTTTCATGCATATTAATCTTACTATAGATAAAATTTAATATTTTATAATACAAAAAATCACATGAGTGTAAAATTTATTTAATATTTATATTTAAAAAATATTGTAATTTGTATAAATACCAATTCCCTTAGTTAATCTTCGAGTTCTTTTGTCTCTATATAGTAAAAACTGTCTGCTCTTTCTATATCTATAATTGGATCATAATTTTTGGTAGCAGCTCTAGACATAACTGCCTCTACCTGAAGCAGTTACTAAAAAATAGGCTCAAATTTAATTGATTTTATTTAAAAAATAGATTTAAACTTATTTTAATTTTAATCTAGAACATGATTTTGTGGTGAGATAAATTCAAATTTATAACTTAAAAAACTTTACTAAGAAAAAAAATTATATCTATATATATATTAATAAATATAATAATAAAATTAAATTACGATTAATGATAAAATAAAATAATAATATTTAAATTTTTATTTATTTTATATATTTAGATACGTCGAAATTTGACTGCATAAATATTTTCTTCCCCCCCCCCCCCCCCCCCCCCCGCGCTATAGTAATAATAATTTAAATCAATGAATTGATACGTCGTCTATCTGCAAGCAATAAATGTGAGTACTTCATTGCTACCCTCCAGAAATCATAAAGAGGATTTATTGTCTTTATCATGCATCCGCTCAATTATTATTCTTTTGGCCGCAGGCCGAAGAGGGTGTCGGTTTGTCAGTACATTTAAAATTGAAATAATATTAAAAATTACCCTTTCAGTCTCACGATAATTTTTTTTATATTTTAAATTACATGTTTATTTATTTTAAATAATTTTTTATAGTAATAATTTGTTTATAATATTTTTTATTTTAATTATTATATTTTTATTTTTTATACATATTTATGGAGTACTATTAGTTATGTATAGAAAATTATATAATTAAATAAATATTTAAATATAAACAATTTTATTATTATTTTTTTAATATACACAAAATGACACACATCTCTAAATATGTGTTAATTTATATTTTTTCATATTTTTGAATTCCCTTTACATTTGTATGGTTAAATTTTTCAGTAAAAAATGATGATGGATTCAACTTAGATACCCAATTTGGTATATCCTATATCCACATATTATTGTTAATAAGTTATACCTAGATATCTCATATCTAAATTTTACTCATTCTGGCTTAGTTTGATTTTTTTTTAAAATCAAATTGAACAATTTTAAAATTATAAATTAAATATATTATTTATATTTTTAAATTTATAAAAATTAAATATTGTAATAAATTCGACATAGTTTGTAATAGTTATAGTTTATTCACTTAAATTTGCAAATATAAATTTTGATAATAAAAAATTGATTAAAAAAGTGAAAATAAAACACATAACAAAATGTCAAACTTTAAATGAAACTGTTGCTTTTCTAGGGGAGTGAATTTAATTGTGAAACTCTAATAAAGAAATTTAAATAAGATACCTTTCGCGCTCAAATTTAAATAAGACTTAATGATCTCCAAAAGTTTCTTAAATTTTACATTTTATTTCAAAATAACTGGCAATTATTTTTTCTTTTTTTTCAAAAGAAAAAATCAATTTTAATAATTGAACAAAAAGTGTCATTGAAGTGAACCATGGGTTTTAACTGATATTACACATAAACATGTCTAGCTGTCAAGACGATGCTTGTTTGGCACTAAAAAGAGAGGGCAAAATTGTAAATAACCAATTTTTAAAATTAAAAAAACTTAAAAGTGTCTAACTAATTAAAATTTAAAAAAAATTACACAAATTTTTTTAATTAATTTACATAAGAATTTTTTAATTTTACAATAGTTGGTAAAGAAAATAAGAAAAAATAATTGTTAGCTTGACATAAAAAAAATATTCTCACTTGAAAATAAAATTAGAGATAAGAAAAAAAGCTCTTCTACTCTCTTTCCCTAACCTTCTCTTCTTTTTTTCTCTCTCCTTAAAAATTGACAGAGAAGATGTGAATATCAATAGAACATTTTTAAATACTTAATAATCTTAACAGGAAAGATTCTTATTTTGTTAATTGCTATTGGGATATAATTTATTAGACTTCGGATTCAGTGTAGACCCAAATATATTCATAGTTTGGAGCATGAGTTGGACTATTTTTTACACACTATGATAGATTCGATATTGAAACAGGTTCATTCAAGTGTCCTTTGAGACGACTTGACAAAATTAGGAGGGTCAAAATTCATATTGACTGAGGATTCTAAATTAGATCATGATTTCGAATTTTAGAGTGTGACAAGGATTGACCGGTTAACATCATATTCATAATTGAATTCTAATTATGGCGTTTCAATCCTAATTGACCCCGGGTGCATGATAACAAGCAGATAAAAAAGGTATAAATACAACCATAAGCATGAAATTACGGTACACAACTTTCTTGCACATTATTCTCTACATCAAATATCAATTTATTCCAGCAGTTTAGGTTATTCATTGTTTACGCTTTTTGGTCTGTACTTATTGTAATATCCCAGATATTTTCAAGATTTTAAATAACATCTTAATTGATTTTATTAAAGGTTAAGGTTTAAAACCTAGAATGTGAGAAGTAAGATGTGTAGAAAATGGGTAAACATTTTTTTTAACATAATTGATTTGTTAGAAATTAAATGTGAGAAAATGTGAGAATATTGTATTGATGCATGTAGAGAATTTGTTAAGGAAATAAATTCAATTGAAAAGTGAAGGTGGATATATATATGTATATACCTAAAGTGAGCTTGTTAGCCAAATAAGAGGATGAGTAAGTTATTACTCAATTAAGCTAATAAATTAATTAGTTTAATTAAGAAGCAAGAAGGAAAGTCGTGAAATATAATTACTTAGGTTAATTATATTAGTTATGAGTTGAAGTTGTGAAAAAGCTAGGATGATTGTCTAGGATGACAATAATGTGAAGTGATTAATTAAGTAATTAACTTAATTAATAAGTTTATGTATAGAATTCCAAAGTGAAATTAAAACAAGCCCAATATGTTAATTATTGTAAGTCTTGTTGGTAATTATAGAGAGGTCCAAATAAATTATGGATTAAAGCCTCATGGAGAGTCCAAGTAATTTAATTACTACTAGTGGACTAGCCCAAAAGAATTATATGTGTTAGCCCAATATGGGAATACTTGTATGAAGATGGATAAGTTAATTGAGTAACCCAATGTAGGAATAACTACATGGGTGTGGGTAATTAAATTATAAACCCAAGTTGATGATAAAAGATAGTAAATTTAATCAAGTCAAAGTACTTGTATTAATGTGTTTTAGAATTTTGAAAATTAGCACTACCGCCGCAGCGGTAGGTTTCACCGCCGCAGCGGTGAAACTCTCTGGAAAGTAAAATTTGAACTACCGCCGCAACGGTAGTAATCACCGCCACAGCGGTGGAGCAGAATGTTTGAAAATTAATAAGTTATTTAATTCAAATTGAAATGCTTGTATGTATGAGCATTATTAGGGTTTTAATAAATTAAACCCAAGCTATGTTAAGTGTTAGTGTTTTATAAACTAACTCAATTAGAGGTCCAATAGACTTATAGATAGCAAGTCTAATTGGATTATGTAATTAGATTAGTGTGAGCTAATTGGATTATAATATAAGTCCAAATGAGGTTTTGAACTAGGTCTAATAAATTAACCTAGTAATTCTTGTAATTAATTTAACATTGATTCAAGTTATAATTAATCAAGCCCAATGCTTGTTTTAATTAAATGTACCATAGGGTATGTAATGTTAGCCCAATGTAATAATTAAATTGAGCCCAAACCAATTAATTGGATGAACCCAATATATTAAATCATAGAGTCCAATGTGGAGCCCAAATGGTAGTCAAAATTGGTCAACAATTGATCATATGTGTATATATATATATATAGATGTATAAATGTATATTTAAGCTATAAAAATAAAGCAAAAATGGAGGATTAAATCCCATTTTGCTGAGATTTAGTGGTCCCCACAAGGGGGTGGCTTGATTTGCTTGGTTGCTTCACTTGTACACAATGTCAAAGTGGTTCACCAACCCTAGTCAATCACCTAGTCATTCAAGTGGTCAATCAATCCAATAGTAAGCATAATTAACTCCTAATTTGACTATGTTAGTTGATTAGTAGGAGTTGATGGTGATTAAGGGAGTGCTATATATAGAGAAGAGGGAAAGAGCTAGCAAAGGTTAGTCATTTGCTAGCTAGTTCAAGTGTTGTAGAGAGAGAAGCTCTAGAGAAAAATAAGAGCTACTTTGTGAGATTGATGATCCACCATGGAAAAATATTGGAGGATGATCAAGGAGGAGTCCTTATCAAGTTCATATCAAGAGGAAGAAGAACATCCATGTCTAAGAGGTTAAAAAGTATTCTTAACCTTCCTAAGTTCATTTTTTGTAGTCTATATAAGTTTTAATCGGTCAAAATATATTTTTAACCGATCAAAAGTTATTTTGATGCTCTAGAAGTCTAAATCTATGATATATAGGTAGATTCATGGTTTAGTATGTTTAAAACAAGTATTGGTATGTGTGGTATGCAAATAAATGGAAGAAAATTCCATATTGCAATTTACCGGTAAAACCCTAAGGGGTTCGATCTTTAAATTTCATGTCAAACGTTTTTAAAAATGTGATCAAACCACGAAATATTGTAAAACAAGAAGTTAGAAAGACAACAACACTTAGTTGGTGTCATTTGGATGTGTAGAGTTCATATTATTCAAGTTTGAACCTATAGAACCAACGATTTGTGAAGTTAGTTTTCACTTTATCATTGTGAGCCGTTTTTAGTCCAGTTCCGTTTGGAATTTGGATTTGTGATACAAAGAGAAATTGTAGAGGGGGAAATTCTGATGAGAATGGACTCAAGAATCACCCCAAAATGTTTCCGTATGAGGAAGTTATGGCTGTCGGAGCGTCGGAGGGTCGGGCAGTCCCCAAACTAGGGTTTCGGAAATTATGTACCACCGCCGCAGCGGTGAAAACCACCGCCAAAGCGGTGAAACATTCTGCCAGTGACCAGTTTTAGTGGTCCGGGTCGGGGCGGGTAGGTCCGGGTAGGGTCGGGTCGGTCCGGGATGAATTTTTAATGAAAATTTAAGTTGAAATACATGTAAAATGAATGTGTTTCAATACTAAACCATATATGTAAAGTTTATTAGTGACTTAATGGTATCTAAATGTATAAAATAAAGACTAAAGTTAACACAATTAAAAAGTTAACTATTGGTAATGTTTGAAGAACATTAAAATATTATCAAATGATGAATAATATTATTATAAGATTAAAAGGTTATTAAATGTGTAATAACTTTGGTATATGATAAAAATGTTATCAAATAATTAATGACATTAGTAGATGATTAAAATATTATTAAATGGTTAATAATATTAATAAGGGATTAAAATATTATTAAATGGATAATAATATTAATAAGTGATTAAAATATTATTAAATGGTTAATAATATTAATATGTGAGTAAAATATTATTAAATGGTTAATAATATTAAGAAGTGATTAAAATATTATTAAATGGTTAATAATATTAATAAGTGAGTAAAATATTATTAAATGGTTAATAATATTAATAAGTGATTAAAATATTATTAAATGGTTAATAATATTAATAAGTGAGTAAAATATTATTAAATGGTTAATAATATTAAGAAGTGATTAAAATATTATTAAATGGTTAATAATATTTAAACGTAGTTGTATATTATCAAAGGTAGATAATATTTTGAGGTATTTGGTACATTATTAATGTCCAAATCATTAAGTTATGTAAAAGAAGAATGTTTAATTGAATTAAACAAATGTAAATAGTCCATTTGTGACTAATTTAGACAACTTATTAAAAGTGGGTCGTACGAAGATTTTACAATGAAAGCGTAAGCTGATTAAGCATGCCTGATATGTCCAAACTGTATTTGGACTAGGGTTTTGTCCGGAACTTAAGGGTTCGTTTGTCGGACATCTTAAGAGTTAATAATTTGAAGTTAAGGTCTTAAGTTAAGACTAATTAAAAGTCCTGGTAGCTAATGATTATGTCAATTTGTTATATAAATTGTAGGTTGATCAAATGACGCAAATACGCGTAAACGGTAGAAGCGACCAGGCAAGTTTTTCAGAACTTGCTCCTATGTGCCTTAACATGCTTTGATGTGATATTAAATTGTTAATAGAAAGATATTGATGATAATTGTGATATGCATGAGGTATGATTACATGTAGATTATGTATAAATATAAAGCATGAATTGCTAGATGTTATATGTGATGCATGAGCAGTATGACATAAACTGAAATGCATGAAAAACATGATGTAAGTATAAATTGCAGAGTATATGTGAAGCATGTAATGTGTTATGTGTAACTGTTAAACTTGCTGAGCCGTCGTGCTCACTCTTGCTTAAACCAACATTTTCAGATAGTACAAGTATTTGAAGTCTTGATAAGGATCAAGAAACAGGAATGCATATTACATTCATTGAAGGTCTAGCACGACCACTGTAGATATCAGTCCGAATTGGACAGGTAAATGATTGTGTAGTATAAGACTTTAGTTGGTATGTATTATGAGTCTTAGATACTCAAATTGATTGTAATAAAATGTCGTATCATGTATGATATTGAGACATACTAGGAATGTATAAAGATTTCGATTCTGGAATAGAAAGAGATGTTGTGAAAATGCAAATAAATGATTATTTAGCAATTATAATATTGTTGTAATTCATGAACAATAAGGAAAAAGTAGTACTCGTGTTGAACCGGATCCGAGGTTCAAGGAACCCGGATTTGGGGTCGTCACACTTATTTTCACGTTGGAGCATCCTCGAACAATCTAAACCGTCGCAATTTTTTGGGGATAATTTACGGTTGTTCCTTGTGCAGATTGATCGTGATTTAGTGATTTCTACGACGTACAAAATCAAGCATTAACGAGAGTCATCAGCTAAAAGAAAAGTTGTGAGTCCCAACGGACTAAATTTATTTTAGATATGTACAAAGGTACATAATTCTGACAATGAAATTTACAATGGTAAAAGTAGACTTAGCAATTTCACCATAACATGATAGGTTTGTTCGACTTTAATGGGATCCTATTTTTTAAACTCAGGGTTAGTATCGAGTTTGGAATATGCGTTCTCACTTTGCTCTTATTATATGTATATATATAGCTTTTTTTAAATTAGTATATATATATATATATAAGGGGACCAAATCATTGACAACGTTGTAAAAGTAGATCTAATTTCACAACAGATCTCAGCTGTCTAAGCTATGATCTGACGATTTATATGGCCCTTGTCCTTAGTATAATATCTAAGTATCTACAGTATTATACTACAGATGAGAGATATTCTACAAAATGCCCTCAACATTTAAATGAACAAACTCATCGTTTGCAGTATAATACTGCGTAGGATGAAAATTATGAAAATGCAATCAGCAATATTAATATTCATCGTTCGCAGTATTATACTGTAGACGATATGAATTTTTTGCTTTCTCCCAAACTGTGTCGTTTTTTACTTTCTCCTGTCCGCAGTATTATACTGCGAATTCCATTATTAAACTATGGATGACTTTATTATTCTTTTTCTATATGGACATTACTTTTCTTCATCTACAATAACATAAAAAATTATGGAATTTTGACAAGAAAAGATGTATATCATTCCAAAATTTTGAGGTCCTTGATTAGCAAGTCTCATAAGTTGGCCATGAAGTTTACACAATTGTCAAAAATTGGGGACTTCGCTAATTGGATAGGGTTAGGCATTTTGTTCACAAAATTTTAAGGTATCGTTTACAAGCAAAAAACACTAAGCCACCGATGATGTACAGAGTTGAAATTGATAGGTTAGCAAAAAAACTCTCGTCTTACAAAACTTGATGAGCTAGCTTGATTATGATACTCTTCATTAAATCTAAATTCCTTAATTTTTGATGTTATTGTAGATGAAGTAAAGTAGTGTCCATATATTTAAAGAGAGCAATAAAGTTATCTGCAGTTTAATATTGAGAAAAATCAAAAAATCATATCATCTACAGTATAATACTGTGGACGGGGGAAAACTAAAAACGAAACAGTTTGGAGAAAAGTCAAAAATTCATATCGTCCGTAGTATAACACTACGAACCGGGAAAAGTAAAAAATGACACAGTTTGGGAGAAAACCAAAAATTCATGTCGTCCGCAGTATAATACTGGGGACAGTGAATATTAATATTACGGATGATATTTTTGCAATTTTCATCGTCGCAGTATTATACTGCAAACGATGCGTCTGTTCATTTAAATGTTGAGAGTATTTTGAACAATATCTCTCGTCCGCAATATAATACTGCGGATACCTGGATATTATACTGCGGACGATGATTATATAAGCAGTCAAATCTCAACCGTTTAGGCTGAAATTTGTTGTAAGGATAAATCAAGTTTTACAACGTTGTCAATAAATCGGTCCCCTATATATAATTATGTACTTATTTATATTATTTCATTATAAATTCATAACATTTGTAATATATTTGGTGATAGTAACAGAAATGTTATTTGATTTTGAATTAAAAATAGTTGTATAAAGCAATATAAAAAAAATTAGAGAAATTTTATTTTTGAAAAAATGAGAGTAATAGGATAAACGGGACAAGGGTAGGGCATGTATGATATATTGTTTTTGAGGTTAGGTCGAGTTCGAGAATAATTATATATTGACGGGATGGATATGGGGAAGGATTTACTGGACCATACACCCGTCTCGTTGCCCAACTTTAAAGGAATTATTTAATTGCAATTCAGTTTAAAAAATTGAGGTACTAAGAAAGACAAATTGATTTAAAAAATAATGAAAATATCTACCTTATGCCACTCCAATGAAATATGTTGCCTCAACAGCAATCAAAGGCATAATATTAGGATGAACTTCATTAACCCAGAAAATTGGGCAATGGAGACCATCTAACTGCATGCACCGAGGGTGCAAGAGTAAATACCCACTCCAGTGAAATATGTCAGTATATAGATGAAGCTAAATTCATATATAGTAACTGATTACTAGACACTGGTATCCACATAATACTAGTCTCTAATCTCTATACAAAAATTCATACATATATGCTTAATTAACTGTACTATATATAAAATAAATTACAAATAATAACCCTTACAATAATCTTTACAATTTTTTTGATCAAATTTTTTATTAAAAACTCAAAGTCATACATAATGTGGCAAATCCAAAAATTATGAATGCTCACAACAGAGTTACATAGTACCGAAAATTTGAGAAAAGAGAACCCTACAAGTTGAACAAGAACTCAAAGATAAGTACAATTACTCCAAACACAAAGATAATTAGTCTCTTCAAAAAAATAAAATGTTACGAGAGCACCTCGTTCCTTTCCTTTGAGTTGAGCAAAATATAACCATAATAATCCCTACTATACATAGTTGCACACAGCAATGCCGCATGCATGGTTAATGGTACAACATATATATATACTACTAGTTCATCATGTAATGTTAAATGATCTCAAATTATAGGGTCTCAAATACAAACATCACTATAAAATCCTATAACAATGACATTTTTTTGAGACTTAAAATTTAAAAACCGTACTAATATCCATTTATCAAACCCACACGACCACATGACTACCCGAAATTTCAAGACGGCAAATAGGGCACCCATACTGTTCCTCCTCCAGCCACTGAACGGTACACTCATAACAAAAGGCATGCAACCATGGCAAGACCAAACAACATTTTACTCCTGGGCTCTTCTAAGCAAACAGTACAAATATATAATTGTTACTGACTTAATTATCAGAGACAGAATCAAAGGCCAACAACCCTTTACGTATTCGTTGATTTTTAGATATTTTAAAATACCCAAATATGATGGTTGGATCTGTAAAAATACAGCGTTATTAAAGTGATATTCAACTACGTAGTTGGAATTATCGTTATTTGTTGAAAAAGAAGGGTGATTAGTTTGGGGTGGCTGCTGTATAATATTGTCGTCCTATTCGGATACTTCGAATAGACATGGTCACATGGATATTATATATGGACTAATAATGTGTGACGATGATAATTCAGAGAGAGAGTTATAAATAATGATATGTACCATATGATAGTGTCATTTGACCATTTTAATGACACGTGTGCAAAGTTGGTAATTGATGGATGCTATATACTGTAAAAATCAAAACACCATGCGCGTTACAAATGTTACAAGCTCCGTTTTATATTATAAAATATAATGACCACGACATAAATTAATGGTCAAATAGACTACTTAAATATTTGAACAATATGTATTAAAATTATACATGAATACTAAAAGAAAATAAATAAACTATTATTCTAAAATAACCAATTTTAAAATATCGATCCATTTATTGAAAAAATGAAAACTAATACATTTTAAATTAGCCAGTATTACTATAGGGGTCATCTCTTAATTTCACATCCCCTTAATATCCCCACTTTTTGTCACCATTTTTTATTCTACTTTTCTAACCTCAAAACAACAACTAAAGTTTAGGGTTCCTCCAACAATATCTAAGGAATCCGAGTACAAGACCAACATCCATTGAAAGACAAAAATAAATAAATAGTAAATAAACAAATTATTATTAGAATCACATGGGGATAATTGTGGACCAACTACTCGTAAGGTTATACCTTGTTGTGTTCTTGTAGGTAACTTTAGGTTTAAAATTACATGTGGTTGATTTCTGGCGATTTATTTTTTAAAAAATAAAAATAAAAATTATTAGTTTTAATAAGAAAAATTCAAAGTCGAATCAAACATATATATCAATAGAGCTCAAATAGAATTGAATGAAAAAAACACGATCAACAAAAAAAATGAAACTCACAATATCAAAACTCTGATCACTTGTGAACTAAAATCAAACATATACATTTGCAATATAATTAAACATTAAAAGAAAAAAAAATTTAAAATAAATAAAATTAGAGATGAAAGATATAATATATACAAACAACATATACGCAGATAGAAGCAATGGAGAGCTAAAATCATTGCTATTGAGAGTGAAATGAAGATTAAGATACAGTTCTAAAATAGATAAAGATGAATGTGTAGCTTAAAATAAAAATAAAAAAATGAAGAGATAGATAAACCCTAGCAAAATAATGATGACCAGCAAACAACGTCAATTAAGCCACATATTTGGTGAGAGATGGAAGGCGTTCGGTTTGTTTTCCTAGTAAAATGTGGGCAAACGGGCGATCAACCGACAGTGACTCATATTGATTTTCTTACTAAAGGACAGAGAAAGCAGACGGGAGATGGTAGATTGGCAACGTCATGACGAAGAAAACCGTACCTAAATTGAAATCCAACTAAGATATGTATAAATGATGTTTATTACTCATTACACCTTGATCCCGCCGCCCCACCCAACTCGGTTCATAATTGAGTACAAGACCAACATTCATCGAAAGTCAAAAAGATTGAATGATACTTCTGTCGCTCAAAATTATCGCACAAAATTACGATTATTAATAAAATTTAAGATAAATTTATATATATAATAATTAAATATTATATTTATTTATATTATTAAAAAATAAGATATGACATAAATTTTAATATTATATTTTATTTTTTAATAATATAAATAAATATAAATTTTAATTGTTATGTATTTATATTTATTTTTAAACTTTATTTATCATCAGTTGAAACCTTTTACGTGATTGATTCATATCAATTATGTTTTTTAGACTAAATTTTAATTAAATTCCTCAAATTGAGGCATGTGCCCGACATGTGTAATTTTAGTAGGGGCAAAAACGTCAAAACAAAAAGCTAACTAAAATTAAAAAAAAAAAATTGAAAAATAGTTGTTAACTTTAGCGGGAAAAAAATAAATTTCATAAAATAAATTTTTTTATTTTTTTTTTAAACCGAGTAAAATTTCAACATCTAGTACCTATACTTAGGGACGTCTTTCAAACTAGTATAAAAGCTTACAAACTATGCTTGTAGTTATTTTTTTGTCAGTCCGTTAAAATTGAAGATTTACCTCAAAAAATATTTAGCGTGCCACATGTTCTTTCAAATTAATATTTGACTTTATGGAGATGGAAAGTCATGTGGTCCATCACCTTGTAGGTAACTCAATGGTGAATAGGCTTGTGATATATATATATATATAGTGTTCGCTTAACGTGTGTCTTAAGAGCACACATTAAGCACAAAAAATAAGATATGAAATTCATTAAAAATTATTTTTTTTATATAGTTGTACTGAATTCAATACATGGGGTCCACTAGTATATTATTTTTATATACATTGAATTCAGTGCGCCTACATAAACAAATAATATTATACATTGTTTTCCGCACTTAGTGTGTACCCTAAGGACACACATTAAGAATATCCATATATATATATATAGAGAGAGAGAGAGAGAGAGATCTACACACACAAATATGTAAATATATATATATGAGAAATTAAAAACAGAGCCGAAGTGATTTTAGTACTGGTGATGAAGGAGGCGGCGTAGGATGAAGATGGTGGTGGTGATGAAGACAGATGGTGATATGAGGAGAGAAGACTTCAAGTAAATTTAAGTGATTTTCTTAAAATGATTTTTAGGTTGCAGATTTTTATTTTTTTTGGAACACTCTTTTAATCCTAAAAAACTATCAAACATAAATGAGTCCAGTTACTAGACAAGACAAAAATTATTTTGATTTGCGAGACAATCGGTTACGTTGGTAAAAAAATTAAGCTGCGAGTTTTAATTTTTTAGTGCATAAAAATTTAGGTCATTTTAGGAGGTGTATGATAAAAATTGAATGAAATAATTCTGAATGTTTAAATAATCTGAATGAGTTGAATGAAGTAGATTTCTGAATACTGAATGAAAAAAGTTATTTGATAAGTGATATGTCTGAAATATCTGAATAATATATTTTTACTATTTTATCCCTTTGAAAAAATTCAAAGTTATTGTAAATTTATTTAATATTACTTAATATAATATTTAATTTTTTAAATTTTTTTTTTTACTTCATTCAGTTGGGACTAAACTATTCAGCTAATAAAATTAAATTTAGTCATTCAGTCCAAAAATCTGACCGATTCAGCCATTCAGACCTAAAGAAACACACTGAATGATTTAATCCATCTGACCGATTCAGCCATTCAACCATTCAGCTCCAATAAAACAACCCCTTAATCTGATTTAATTTAACCCGCTCAATTGTGGTCCGGCCCGTGAATTGCTCAACATGACCCGCAAGCCAATTTTTATTTTTTATTTTTCTAATAAGAGATCAATTTTAATATTTTGGTAATTGATAGAAAGCTAGAAAAGGGTTTGATCCAGTGTGATTTTATTCAAATCAAACTTAGTTATTTATTGGGCCGTAGGTAGCTGGGTTAAAGCCCATATTTGGGCTGCATTTCAAACAGGAAGTTGCTGTCGGCAGCAACATGTCCAAAGGACAATTTTTTTTATTTTTTTTTATGTAGTCAATTTAGCACTTGCAAAAGTAGATGAGAGAACCATATTCAACCACGTATATCAGTTACTTGTACATCACCTTCACCACTCATTTTTAGGGCAACACTAATAGTTTAGGGTTGGTTTATAAATAAATAAATGGGTTAACCCATTTTACTACCAAATTAATTCTTTCCCAAAGGACAAACTATAATGCATCGACTCTTTTTCCTTTGTTTTTCATTGATAGCTAAGTTTGCCACAAGTATGGGGCTTGGTATCAAAGACCTTAAAGTTATTTTTTAGGTAATATATATATATATATATATATATATATATATATATATATATATATATATATATATTAAATAAAAAGAGAATTAAGTCAATTTTTTAGTCAATATAACATAATTATAATTATTGCGTAAAAAATATTTTGAAATACAAATCGGTCTGGTCTTATTCAATCTAACTTAAATTACGGACCTTTTATTTTTAATTTTTAAAAATTTAAATTATTTCGATTTAACTCGAATTTGATTCCATCTGTCTATGACCCATTTGCCGAGTTTATCTATTAGGCTCGATTCATTGTACTACAATATGATTTCTCTTTCCTAGTATGTATGTATAGCCCCACATGTCCAACGTTAGCTCCGCGATGTAGCCACATAAGTACAAAATTCATGTATGATATTTCTATTAGGGTTATATATATAATGAAATAATTTTAGGTACATATATTACTTTGAATTTTATTTTTATTTAACTTGAAAAAAAATCAAAAATGACCCATTGACTTAGTGATGTTGAGTTTTGACCCGAATTGGTTACTTCAGCCGGTGTGCTGTCTAATACTACTGATTGTTTCAATGCAATTATTTTATTTGAGCAATACTAATTACGATAATTGATGAGACTTGCTAATTTTCTTAGATATTTTTCTTATTCAAGACATGATATAAATATTATTTGTACATATAGAATTATTGTATTTTTTTATATAAAAAAATATTAAATAATGTTTAGAAATTCATGAACTTATCAAAGCCTTGCTAAGGATCTTATATGCCCTTGTGAATCCCTTGCGGCTAAGGATTTTGGCTATGAGGGAATTCTTTGGTATAAACTCGTGAAGGTCGATCATCTTAATTCAAAAAGGGAACATCTTTATTTTTCTCAAAGGACTCTTTAGAATTAACATTACCCAACTTCGAGAAATCTTTAAAATTAAAATAATTTATGTAACTAGACAAAAGTGTTGCCACCTGCATAAATCTTTATAAGATTGTACTAACATTTTCTTAAAATTATTCATCTTAACTTCAAAAAATCTTAAACAAAAACCGATAACTTAGTGATAAAATTCTCTCTTATTATATAATGTCAAATTCGAGTTTATCCCTTATATATATATATAATTATTCTCCGAAGAAAATAGGATCTTAACTTTGAAAAATCTTAAACAGAAAATACTAGTTTATTATATAATGTCACATTCAAGTTTATCGTTTAATAAACATCAAAATATATATATATAGGGCGGATTCCTCCTTTTGCTCCTCAGCCTACGGGATATTAGCAGCCGTTTTCAGCTGTTGTTCCCCTCCCAAGGGCAGGTTCGGTTCTTTTAGAATCAATTTCAAACCATCTGCTAGAGATTGTAACAATCCAAATGATCCCACTACATCAGGACCCTTTCGACGTTGCACAAAAGCCATTACTTTACGTTCAGCTAACACTAAAAAGGCGACTCCTAGTAGAAGTGGTAGGGACCCTTTCGACGTTGCACAAAAGCCATTACTTTACGTTCAGCTAGCACTAAAAAGGCGACTCCTAGTAGAAGTGGTAGAATTATTTCAAAAATGAACCATATAGATCGACTATGGTCTTTATCTTGGAAAGATCCAATTTTTATCCCCCCTTTATTCCTTTTCCTTTTGCAATGTTTGAGAATGATTTTTTTTTAATTCTGATTTTGAACATCGATAATAAAACTCATAATGGGCTAATAAATAAAATGGCACAGAGAATTCTGTAACGCCTATAGACCCCATAATAAAAGAATATTTACATGATGTTGATTGAATACATAATAAATAAATAAAAGAAACTTTCTATATACTACTATTATTTCAACTTATCCCATCCCACCAATTATATATATCCCAAATAAAGAGTCCAGTTTTTTGACCGAAATGATTCCATTACATCTACTGCCAAATTTCGCACGTGTACACTCATCAACCTTTGAGTCTCCTGTCGCACGTGCGAGCCAATATGAGAAAACCGAAAAATTGGGGACCCCGCCATCATCAGAATGATGTTCACAGTGATCTCTGCAGGTACATGAACATATCGTGCCACTGCGACGTCTGATAATTCCCCTGCTGCGGCTGCGAACCGAACATCAAATTTACATTATTATCCACGGTGGCATCCGTGTAATTTAGCGGAAAGTTGAGGGGTGAGTTCTCCCACTCCTCTACCTTAGGCACGCTTTGCACCTCCCTGTCGCACGTGAATTCCGGCGACACCACGTGCTCCGAGCAGCTCGAGTCTGTGTGCAGCTTGGGGACGGAATCAGATGTATCGAGGTACATCATGTCACCAAACATCGCTGGCGAATTATCCGTTGCCGGGGTTTTAATCTCCGGCTTCTTCTCCTCGATTCCCGTTGGGCAGCTCACTTTCCGGCTGCCAACGTTATGATTCTCCAGGGTGCCCTTTTTGTTGTATATTCGGCATAACACCCAATCGTCCAGCTGGAAATGAAAAATTAATAACAGCTGTCAGATTAATTTAAAATGCAAAATCTGCATTTCTAAAAGGGCATAACAGTCATTTATGCTTAAACATCACTTATGAACGTATTATACATCGAAAATATACTGTTTTGATATAGTGTTTAATTATTATTTATTTACACTTATTCGGTGTCAAGTATGTAAAACTTTTTAAATGAACTTCATTTGTCTAACCTGGTTTTTTCACTTATTCTACCACCGCTAAGAAAATTTTAATTTTTTAAAATAACAATTTTAACCCTTCTGTCCCTTAAAAATAACAACTTTAATTTTTTTGATCTACCTATTAAAACCCATAGAAATTTAAGAATTCTGTAATTATACCCTTAAGCTATTGTTTTTCTTCCGAGCCGATCGGTCCACATCTGCAAGCCTGTACTCATGCATAATCCAGTTCGTCTTCTCTCCTCTCGGTGCTTTTCCGGCATAAAACACCAGAGCCTTCTTAATCCCCACTGGTTTTGGATTCCCAATCGGCTTATCGGCTCCGGTGGCCTTCCAATACCCACTTCCTGCAGCCCGATTCGGCCTTGACCCATTCGGATATTTCCGGTCTCGAGGCGAAAAGAAGTACCATTCTTTCTCCCCATACAAGGCCAGCCCTATAAAAATCACAAAATGAAAAATCAATTAATTTAATTTAACTATTTGAAAAATAAATATAAACTCATGAAGAAAAAAAATTATAATTAAAATTACCAGGAAGATCCCAAGGATCATATTTATAAAGATCAATTTCTTTAATAATTGGCACGGCAATTTGCTGAGATGCACATTTCCGGCATAAATAGTGCATCACAAGCTCATCGTCGGTCGGGTGGAATCGGAAACCCGGCGGCAGTTGTAATTCCACTGCCGTCATTTTTTGCCTACAATTTCCCCCTTTTTTCTCTCTCTCTAGATTTATCTCAATCGGGAAGTTTGAGCGTCTGAAACTTCAATATGAACGGAGAGAGGAAATATATAGGAGTGGAAGGGGGACACGTGGCGAAGTTCTAGAATAAACGTGGGGTGATATACGGGGGGCTAAGCAAGGTTAGGCTAGGGCGGGAGTGGCCGTGAGTGGACATGGCGAAAGTGACACGTGTCGGGATAAGAAGTAAGGTGTGTGCGTGTACATAGGTGATTCTGTCACTGCATACGTATTGTGTTTTGGACGGGTTTTGGGTCGGCCACGACTAAAACCGCCTTAGGGGGACTCGTGTCATGTGGATCGAATCTTTTTGTAGTTCTTGGGTCTCGAGCTACACGTCAGCTTGAAAGATTTATTACGTGGAGATGATGGCGTAGTAATGAACCGCTTCCGGCCTTCCGCCGTCCCGATAAGATTGGCATGGTTTAATAGGTATTGCAAGTTAATTTTTTTTATTTTTAATTACTAGAATAAATATTTTTGTGATCATTTTCAAAGAAATATGTGATATGGTGGATGTTGAGTGATAGACTCAAAGATAAGTCAGTCCAGAGGTTTTCACACTATAGGCTTTCGCCCAATTCCTTTTGAGGACCCTAGAGACTCACTCATGATCGGATTATCGGGTGTCGAAATTTTAGACCGATCAGTGATTTGTAAAAGATAATGAATAATACAACATGCTCTTCGATACAACATTTCAGTCTGGCTCACATGAGACTGTGAAGATCCATGTGTATTATGTTAATTGATGGGACAAGTAAAATGCACGTTTGTAGTTAGAAAATTCTTGTAATTAAAACTCTCTTATTAAGTTGGTAAGTTTACATACTTTTTACACTCGAAACCTTAAAATATTAATTTTCTTATCGTTCTACTCATTTATTAATTAACATTTACATTAGAGTCATTCTGCGACGGCACACCACACTCAACTATCGTAAGGACTTGTTGTGCAGGTGTTAAACATTTGAGTCATTACCAGATACGACTATTTGAAAGATAAGAGATTAGATCATCAGTAGGCTATCCTTGTAATCTCTTTTAGTCACACACTTCAATGATTTTACAATGGTAATTGAACAAAAAACTTTTGCAACATATTTCATATAAAATCGCAAAAGAATCATTCCACTTTTTATGTACTCCCTCCGTTTCAGTGATAATATTATAATTAGAACTTGCGAGAGATACTCTATAAGATGTATAAATTATATATCTTAGCTTTATGAAATTAGTGTATCTTAAGTTTTTGGTAAAATTTAACCTCGCAAATGGAAAAATCATGCAAAAATATAATTACCCATAATTTTTTTTATTTAATTTGAGGCTACGTAATATTATTATTATAATATTATAAAATAAATATATATTTTTTGACAATTTAGAATAACTGAATTTTCATTATCATAAAATTGATGATAGACAATACTATATTATATAAAAATTAATATGTTCAAATATTTATATATATTCTGTATATCTGTACGATTGAATTTATGTATAAAATTTTAAAAATAAACATATTAACCCTATAAACTATACTAATTAGATACCTATAAGATATATCCTTTTTTCACTCATAACTATATCTATTAAAGTTTGATGTATCAGAAATGACTTTCTTAAACTACCGTAAATTAGGAAACGATGGCCATGTATATTATTCACAATCACACATTTTTATTATTAGGGTCCCACCACTAAATAGAAGCTTATTTACACAGGCTAGAAGGTTAATACGAGCGAGATCTAGGACCAGTGGGTGGACCAGTAATAGGTGTTGGTCAAATATTGCGTGAATGAGGTGAAATCAATCAAATACTATGAACCTAACATAGTCAACATTATTTAAATCGAATCACGAACTTTCCTCGAAACAAAAATAGCAGCCCCCTCTTTTCATCTTTTTCTTAGGCCACATGGATAAACGCAGGGGAAGCCACTAGGAAGGAAGCCATGTTTCACACCTTCCTTCCTTTTCTTTTATTTTCGATCTTCTTTATTGAACTCTTTTCCGATATTAAAAAAAACAATAGGTTGCATGCATGCAAATCCACTCAATATTTGTTAAATTTTCGAATAAGTTTACATACGTAAAAAGTGAAATCTGACAAAAAAAAATCGTGTAATTTTAATAGAGTTTGAATAAAAATTTATGTATAATATTTATGTGTATAAAATTATCTTACATTTTCATGTCAGGACAGATTTCAAATATCTCTCCCAAAATATTTATATATGTCCAAATCAAATTAGTGGTGCTATCCCGATTAACATGTTATTCTACTATTCTTATTTTAACTTTTGAAATTTAAATTTTTAAAGGTAATGATTTGAATTTATTTATGTTTTTGACAATAATAAATTTTTAAATTAATTTTTATAATTGTTGTTGGCCAAAATCAAATGATTTTTCATCAATACTTATATTTTAGAAGTTGCAAGTATGCTTGAAACTCTATAATAAAAAAATAAAAAAATAAAAAAAAAAAAAAAAAAACTCTTTTCGTTCAATAAAAGGCAGTAGAATTTTCTATTTGTTTAAAATTTTGATTCTTGAAAGAATTAAAGCGATATATATCATAAATATTTTTCCTTTGAGATTTCATTGTCACCATCTGTCTCATTAATTGTCCGTCTTTATCCACACGCCATAAACATAAATTTGACCCGATGGACTTGTCCTGCTAAATCAAAATAAATATTAAAAACAAAATAAATTTAAAATTGAAATAATTTATTAAAATTTATAAAACAATAAAATTTAAAACAACGAGTAATATATATTTTTAGATAGTTTATAATACTTATCATTATATTAATTAAAATTAAAAAAAAATTATGTTAATTTTGAGTTTAAAAATTTTATAAATTAAATTTAAAAAAGTCAATAATATGAAATGAGGGAAGTATAAAAAAAAATTGGGAATAAAAACGGCAAGCAAATGAATACGTTAGCACGAGGAAGAATGAGTATTGAAAATGGAATATTACAGCTTGTGATTGACAGCTACCACATTTTTCATCAAATAAAACTCTAAAAAATAATGTTAATATTTAAAATCGAATAATAACACAAGAATAGAAAAGTAAAAATATACGATATACTCAAATTTATTAATTTGATTAATTTTATTTATTTGACGTATTCATTAGATATCTCACACACTCTATAATAATTCACACACTAAATAATTATTTTTATAGTAATTAAAAAATTCTAACATCTATAATATATGCTCAAGTCCAATATATTAGTAAATTAAAAATTGAACTACTAATTTAATTTTTGACCATCCTATTATAGTGCCGTTAGTCGAATTTTTAAAATTATGAATAAATCCCAATAAATAAGATTCATGAATTATATATTCGTACTTTGGGCATTATTGATAGACTAAACTAAATTTTTTGGGGAAAATGGATATACGATTTAGTAATCTTGATAAAGACCAGCAATTATTCCTCTTTTCCTTGTATATATATATGTTTAACATATCCCTTTTGTTAAGACTATTCTTGAAGAAAAACGTGAAACTATTAAACTTCGACGATTTCAAAGATATTTTAAGACTATTTTGTTAAATTATTTTAACCTGTAAAATTATGAATTAATGTGGACATACATTTTAACACCCCTCCCCGAATAGAAAGGAGATGTCACTCCTAAAATACAATAAATTTCAAAATAAGGAAATAGAGTATTAATAATTTTAAATATTTTTAATAATATAAAATTTATAAATGAATTAAACAGAATTCTCCAAAATTTACACAATAATCAAAATCTAAAATCAAATCAACCGATAAGATTTCTTTGCACAACCCTGAATCACCTCTTCAAATAATGTCTGAAGAAAAATATAGTCTAAATCAAATGATGAGTACGAATAAAAATATACAAAAAATGCACAACTGAAATATAAAATTAATTAAATGGAGTACGAAAGATATCTTCAAATATAAATACCAACGTTATCAAAATCTTCAAAATCTGAACAAGATATAATTGGATCTAACATAACTAATGAACCAAAACATAAGGCTAAAACAAAGTGGTTATTATACCGTGTTTAGAACAAAACAGCAATATATCATGTCACATAGGCAAGTCAAAATAATGTCACACAGACAAATCACATATTGGACCATGAATCCAAATCCTTACAAAATCGAAAGGTGTGTTCAACACATCATCAGTCTGCAAAACAAAATAAAAAACTAAGGTCGACCCATACGCATCATGAACAAACATATCAAACGGCCAAAACTCTCACCCAAAGTGCACAAAAGAATATGATGTGGGCTAATCACATCACCATAGAAAATGTCATGTCTCAGTAACAGGAGGACATGTTTGTAGTATCCCATAGGTAGTTATAACTCAGGTATACCATATCACTTATTCTATCAAAGATATAGTATCACAACATATGCGACACAATATTGACAAAAATGTTCTTAGCGTACATGTTGAACCAAATCAAATCATAAACACAATTTCTCAAAAAAGAAAGTGACAACATGAACCGCTCTACAAAGATCAACAAAGTTCTATGCATGAAGAACAAATTCAAAAGAGTACAAAATGCGATATTCGAAATCTAGAAGAAAATAAAGTAAAAATAAGGATTTGACTAGAAATGAAACAATAAAGCAAGTACCAAATTCTAAACGATTAGCAAAGTAAATAAATCAATATAATGAGAGTAACGCTGAAAAATTATAAAATATGTTCAAATTATAATAAAATGAAAAGTGTTTGAATTACAGAATAAAGTCAAAGTATCAAAGATCAAACATCTATTCAAGAGTGCCAACAGAAATATAAGGGAAAAAGAAACGAATGACGAGATATCACGAGATATAGAGAATGTAATAATAATTAAAGGAGCAAAGTACGAAATTCGTACCTGATAATCAAATCCACTTATAGCACACTTCACAAAATCTTAACCCCAAATGCAATAATATCAAATATGAAACCTTATTCACTACATAAACATATTCACCCCAAATTAAGTATACAATTCAAACCAACAACTTCAAAACACTTTTTAATCTATTCAATATATTTTTAATTATTCACCTTAGATCATTTATTAAAACCCCAAAATCTAAAACTTAACAACAAAAGTTGAGAAAATTATAAATCCCAACATGACAAAATATTCTTAAGACATCGTTCTATTATTTTGGTCATGTCAATTTTATTTTAAATTTATTTATAAAATTAATTAATTTTAACAAAAATTAAACTTCAAGCACTCTAATGTAACCTTAAGAATCACCCAAATTAAATTTAAAATCATTAAGTTATGTATTTTTAAATATTAGAACTCACTGCTAAAAATCTTCTATAAAAATCCCAGACCAGACACTTCTTAGAATTCATAATAAAAAAAATACTTAACTTTAACAGTTTAAAATTGGTGAAAATATTATAAGATTATATACATATAACATATCCAAAATTTATAATAATCCAACGGTCGGATTAGGATATATAACCCACGCAATAGACTTTAAATAAATAAAAATAGATTTTAACTTTGACATTCAATCGATTTATATACCATTATATAAATTCATTTTCTATTTTCGATTATCATGATATCTAATTTCATGTTTATATTTTATTTAAAAATAATCTCTTATTAAAAACTCGCATAGCTAAACTTAAAATCAAAATAAAAAATAATATTTACCTTTTCTATTCGTATTTCTACAATACGCAGCAATAAAAAAATTGACTTTTGAGTCTTATTTAGTCCTTAGAATCTTTTAACATCTTAACAGAAAATGTAGCTCTTGAAAAAATATACGAAATATGCTGAAGAATCATTTGATTCAAAGTTAATATGAATAAGTTAAGAATTTTCAAAATTAGAACTGAAAACAGTGACAAGAATCAAGGCATGTTGCGATTTTTATCAATTTAAGATAGAAAAAAAGTGTCAAATAACTTTTCTTTATCTCTAAAATTAAAAATGGCGAAAATTTTAGGAAATAGACTTTAGATTCTTTGAATTTTGACATCAGATGAATTAACTATGATTTTTCGAAGAGTTGCAAAATATATAAGGTATCTACTCGAAAATTCAACTAATCGAATGTGAATAGAGTTAGGGTTATATATAACACTATTTAAATATAATAAGAAAACAATATATAAGTTACCAAAATCATAATGGACTCCCTAATTTCAAATAATTCAATTAATTAAATATCTAAAAAAAATTATTTAACTTTTCAAAAGAAATAATAAATAAATAAACTACTTGCCTTTTTAATTTAATTGTCCTTTTAAGAAAATTAAATCAATATGTAATTATTATTTTAATTAGTAAACATTCAATGAATTAATATATGCGTTGAACTGGAGTCGAAATCTTTATGAGAAAAAAGTCCCAACTTCAAAGAACCGTAACGTAAATTGAAAATTGTGAGCCTATAATTTTAGACTTTCTACTTCAGTCATAATTGGATGTTATGTTTGGTGAAATACTGCTTGTACATTCTTAATTTTATCGTCTTATTTTTTGTTTAGATCATAGGTAATCTTATAGCCGCTTAACTTTAGTTATCCATAAAATTATTCTACAAAAAGAGTCATGTTTGTAATATTTACATATTCTAAAAATACATGTATTTATGTTCTAAATTTATTTTATAAATAATAAGCCGTTAGCTCAATATCAATAATATGATAATAAATTTAATAATATTATGTTATTTCATAAATTTATCAATAAAAAATAAATTTTTTTAATATAACAAAAAATACTTTACGTACTTCATTCAAAACTTTCACTTGTCTAATGTATGTTAATTTTACGACGTTTATTCTTAAAAATAATAAGTTATTATTTTAGAATAACTACCTCACTCAAATGAAATGACTGATAACAAATTTAAGCACGTTGTACATTCATACGACAATTATCAATAAAAATAATAATAAAAAACAATAATTGTGGACATATACACTTATAAATTTGGAAGTGTAACATTCAAGTCTTCATTCCACCACATGTTGCAAAATGTGGGTGGGTAAGGATGAGTAGACTTTGTTTACTAGAAGTTAATTTTTCGTCTACATGAAATGAATATATATATATATATATATATAAAATAAAATAAAATAAGATAAAATAAATATCATCTATACTATTTATTATAAAGATTAACGACTGATATTAAATATTTAAAATTCGTCGTCCGCTAATAATAATAGCAGAATATTAAATCGTCTGTTATTAATAATAATAGACGATACTAGTATTACTAATGAGTCTGAGATTTGCGTAAATCTCATCTTAATTTTGCATACTAGGTAGCGAAGGATTTTTTTTTTTTAATCTCACTCATTTGTTATAAAAATTAATGTATTGATTAGTGTTTACATGAAATAAATATATATACATATATATCAACCACATCATGACTAATGATCTCTCCTTTTCTTTTTTGGCCTTCAACTGGGTGAGGCTTATATATCGGCCACATAGTGATTAATGATCTCTTCGTTTCCTTTAGGCCTTCGTGAGGCACTAGCTACTTGACCAACTCTCATGCCACCGCCGCCATACCCTTTTCACACACTAGATCTATTATGGTGGCTGCTGACATTATAGTGGTAGTTTGGTCAAAGGATGTAGTGGGTTTCACATGAAATTTAGCTAGATTAATTTGTTAATTTATGAAATTATCTTTAATATTTATTTTTTTAACTTTATTTCTGTTCACTTCCACTTTCGGAGGATGGGGTTGAAATTGTTCAATCCTTTTTGACTTTCTACTTTTTTTACATAACTTTTAATTCTCATCTTTTCTAGTATACTCCTTATATATCAAATGGGCATTTGAGCAACTTCAAAGCCAGACCGTTTTGTCTTTTAGTGTGGTGGTTCGTCCTTAGTAACAAAAAAATATAATTAAAGTTGAAAATCTACTTCATTACAAATTGATACTTAAAAAAAATGACTTTTTGTGATAGTTCAAATTCATTGTATATATCCAAAAAATTATCATGGAAAGTTTTATGATAATTTTTATTTTCATGGAGGTCGTCTTGTATTCTTCCGTTATGAAAATTTTATGTAATAATTTTGACAATCACGCAAATACGAAATATTTTTATAATGATTAATACAATCATATTAATACGCGATTCTTTTGTGTTGGTTAAAACAATTAGATTAGCACATAATCTCTTATAATTGTCAAAATTATCACAAAAAAAATACAAGTACAAGACTTTCGGGATTAAAAGTAAGAACGCGAATCTCTTTTTACATGCAACTTATTCCATTATATTAACAATATCAAATGATATTTGTAGGATTCGAACCCTCCCTCATTTGCAAACTAAATAAGGAGCAATACTACTATAACAAAGGTCAAATCATGATTATAATTCTAAACAAAAATATATAAAAAAACACACGTAAGTTGATTTACTAAATAAAATTAGTCACACGTAAAATTTGGATATTGCAATGACTATCACTTATATTTTATTAGTTATCTCTGAGAGCCATCATATACATTATTATTTAGTGATGTCTTGAAAATTCCATCATAAAATATATATATATTTTTATTGTAAATAAAAATTGTCACAAAAATTTGTCTTTTTTAATGATTGTCATGACCCATACAAAATATGATTTTGATTATTTGTTTCATTAAAATATTGATGATAGCTTAAATGCAATCACGAAAAAGGGTAAATTCATAAGTAATTGTTCAGTCCGTTACAAAAATAAATTTTATTTTATGTGAAAATTTTTGTGATTAACATAATTATTACAATTATATTACACTAATGACAAAATTAACCATTATTAAGAATTATCATATATACTATTATTTTATAATTACTCAAAAAATTCATCACAAACTATTATCTTTTGTGATTATTTTTAAAAACGTCACAAAATTTTATAACGCATTCTTATTTTTCTAGTAGCGAGAGAGTATTATATATTTGCTTATCATAAACCCTAACATGTGTATTTGACACACTTAACTATAAAAAAGTATATATATTTTTAATAATTAATTCTAGTTTTTAAAATCTAAAACTGAAAATTTTATTTCTAAGTACGTGTCGTACAAATTTAAGATTTTTTAAAAAAAATTAACAAATAAAATATATGATTCTCATTATTGATCAAACAGAGAGAGATCTGTTGAAAGTTTGCCTTATAGGACACAAATATGTTTTAATATTAGTATTAGTAAAATGCAGGTCTGTCAAACACTTTTAATTGGAGATTGGACTGCATGTTACTAATATAAAGCACTAACTAAACATTCTATATGTAGTAGTTATCACAAGTCATTAGTTTTAATAATCAGTTCAAAAAAATAATTTTATTTAATAAAATAATAAAATGACAAAATATTATTAATAAAACAATTAATTCAATAAAATTATTCTTAGTTTAATACTTTATCACAAGCCCCAACTATATTATATTCTCTTCATTCTATTTTAATAGATGTTTTAGCGTCTTTTTTTTGTTCCACAATATTAGTCGTTTTTTTATCTTTCAAAAAGAGTAAAAAGTTTACTTACTTAAATACTCCTATTAATTTTATTTTTTCAAAATAAATTATAATAATAATAAAAAGAAAAAAAAAGATGCAGTAAGTAACAGAATAAAATTAAAAAATTATATTAAAATTAATCATTAATTATTTTCATTAATGATAGATCTTAATATATGTACTTCTCTCCAAAACGTCTATTAAAATGAAATGGAGAGTATACATTGTCACAGCTTTGATATCTCTCTCCGTCTGTTTTCGGGAGTAAAAGAATTTCTATAAAAATTCACGCATGCAGCAGAATTGGATTTGTGCTCCAAGTTGCACCTTCTTTTTTTTTTTATTGTGCTCCAAATTGTATTTTTTTGTTAAGATTATTGATATTTTTATAAGTAAAATTTGATATTTTTATAAAATCTCTTTCACATATTTCTGAAATTCATTTACTATTAATGTGAGAGAAGTCGTGTGAAACTATTATTTTTGTTAGTAAAAATATTAATTTTTTAAATAGAAATAATAATAATAATAGAGAATTGATATTTACACAATTTTTTAAAATAAATTAAATTTTTTTTTATATAAATAATAAATGAAATCCATATATGTGAGTAAAGCCTTATTTGTGAAAATAAGAATTCCACAGTATTATAGATGCCCAAAAGTGACGTTTGAGGTTCATATTTGTTTTCTTAGTCCCTAAGACAACTCCCCCGGACCTACTTATGCATGTGATGATTGCTACCAAGAATTTCTCATTCAAATCTGGAGGTTTTAATAATCTCATCCGGCCATTTTCAGCACTTGCCTGCCAAACTTTTTAAACCATGTGTTTGTGCTCAATCCGCATTTTGGTGAGAATTTTATTCGTTTAAAAATAATTTATTTTAAATAAAATTTATTTAATTCATAAATATTAATTATACTTAAGGTTCAAACGCAATATTCTAAAAGTGATACGATGCGTTTTGACCTCCAAATATATAAAACGTTACTGTTGCAAATATTCTAAATACCGATAACCGAACATACCTGCAAATATTCTAAACACCGATAACCGAACATACTTGCAAATATTCTAACACCGGTAACCGAACATACTTGCAAATACTCTAAATACCGATAACCAAACATACTATACGTGTCTGTTTTTGTTTTTTTTAAAACATTTTTCTTGATTTTTCTTACAAATTTAAGCCTGATTTTGACCTTTTAATGTTCCCTGCATGGATAGAGCCATAAAGGCCGTGGGCTGGCAACTTGTTTACGCGACAAATATAGTACTCCTTGGTTCCAAAAAGAGAGTCCCAAATATCTTATAAGTTTTTAAAATACTAAGATTTGTCGATTAAATACTTTAACAATATTATTTTTTTTTCAATAAATTACACAATTTTGAGTCCTAAAACGTACTCTCTCCGCTCTATATGATTATTATTGACTTTTAAAAATCAATTTAAAATATTTTTAAATTTAAAATTAAGACGATATTCATTAAAAATTATGAAACAATAAAGATTACAAAAAATAATACTTTTTAAATAATTTATAATATTTATTATCGTATTGACTAAAATTTTAAAAATTATATTAATTTTAATTTTAAAAATCTCTTAAATTAATAATATAAAACGGAGAGAGTATATATAAGATTCCATAACTAAAAAGTCATAGTTTATTTATAATATACCTTGGCATTTTACTCGGCGGCGAAATCAGATTTATTAAAATGGCCGGCGGATGACTTTCCAAAAAAGTTGGCAATTAGAGAAAGTTTTTTAGATGTCATTGTGGGATTTTTATTAGTATTTTTAGAAGGTTGGTAATTATTTTGACTTTTATATATATTAGGGTACTTATTCAACAATTTTATAAATTAGAATACTCATTTTGATTATTTCATGAATGAGAAAGTCTGACATTTTCTTTAAAAATTTGGGGGTATTGTATTAAAAATTTACAAAAAAAAAGGGTAGGGTTTTTAAAAGATATTTGAAGGGACAATGGGCCCCACCCCCAACAAGTAGCTCTTTCCATGCACACGCTGAATTAGATGTGTGTATAATTTTAAAATAAAATATAATTAAGGAGAGAGAGTTGAAATAATGGCCTGGGAGTGGGAGATAAAAATATGGTGATATTATTATCTAATAACAACGGGGAAACTGGGAGTGAAGATAGCAGGGGGAGAGAAATGTGGGATAATGTAGAGAAAGAGAGAGATGAGAATATTATAATTATAAAGTTAACAAATATCATGGCTTCACGCCGTGTCCAAACAAAATGAATAGAGATATAAACAAAATGAAGGCCAAGTGTATATATATTAGCATTACCCGCATCGTACTTACGGCACTATGAAATAAAAGAGGTGAAGAGAAAGAAAGAGGAGAAATGAAATGAAGGTTTGTAAGCCACAGAGAGAGAGGGGAAGGATATTAAATAAGGGACGGTAAGATTTATCCCAAACTTTGAACGACTTAGATCATTTAGTATGATGAGCGGGAAATTCAAAATTCATTGTATTTTGTTAATATATATATATATATATAATATATATATATATATATATATATATAAGGACTGATTTATGATAGATGATGGATATAAAATCTTAAATCATAATCAATTATTATACCGTTTATTATAAAATTAACGGTCATTATTTAAAAATATAATTCTTTTATTATAATACAATATTTCTATTATAACACTGTATTATGATATTATTATCTAATAACAACGGGGAACTGGGAGTGAAGATAGCAGGGAGAGAGAAATGTGGGATAATGTAGAGAAAGAGAGAGAGAAAAGAGATGAGAATATTATAATTATAAAGTTAACAAATATCATGGCTTCACGCCGTGTCCAAACAAAATGAATAGAGATATAAACAAAATGAAGGCCAAGTGTATATATATATATATATATATATATATATATATATATATAAAAGGATTGATTTATGACAGATGATGGATATAAAATCTTAAATCATAATCACTTATTATAACGTTTATTATAAAATTAACGGTCATTATTTAAAAATATAATTCTTTTATTATAATACAGTGTTTCTATTATAACACTGTATTATGATAAATAATTCTCTTTTAAAATTATCGTTATGAGATTTATATGATGGTCAAAAATAGACCTATAAAAATTAGTTGCTATTAATCAATAATCAATATATTTATATATATATACCTACAAATTCATAAATAAAAAAATGTGGAGTATCAAAATCGGGGGACTGAAGAAGTAATAATGATGGAATAATTATTGGGAACCGATATTTATAAATGTATGTCGATGTCGGGATTTTAGTCGTTTCGTTTTTTAATATTAAAAAGCCATTTCCAATTTTAGCCTTTGAATTTAATATGTGATTTTTTTAAAGGGTCGGCTTAAGTGTCGACGGGGTTTCAAAATGTCGATTTTATAATGAGCCAGTTGACCACAGTCATCAGTTGGTATATTTGAAATGGATGTACCAACTCATCTGAATTTTGTTTTCGTAATCGCTGGCTCATATTTGACTCCGATTCAATTGGTCCGCGAACCGAGATTCATAGAGTTCGGGGGCTTGCTTAAGCGAGGGGAAGGTGTTAGGCACCCCCCGACTTCCGTGAAATACGGTTACCGCAATCTCGATGTTTTCCTATCCTCTTAAATCCTAAAATGTGGGTGTGCGCATATGTGTGCGTGTGTGCCTAAATGAATGTTTGTAGTGAATTTTTGCATAAAAGTTGCTTTGATTTTATATGGCAAATGTGTTTTGTCGGGAAAGCGTTTAGACGTCTTTTGACCCAAATGACAAGGTTTCGTTTTTTTTATAATAAAAATTAATTTTAATTTCGAAAACGACGAGAATTTTTATTAGATGTCATTTTTAGAAAGCAATAGTTTTTAAACTTTTGTCAAATAGGAATCGAAACTATATATTGCCTTCTAACAGTAAATTCAAATAAAATGAAGGCAACTTCTAGAACTCTTTAACCCTATGCACAAAGTTTAATGAAAACGTTTATCTATTTTTTACGAAAACATCTTTTATGACATTTCAAAACCACATGGAGCCTTTTCGTCAAACAAGGATCAAAGTTCGCCAAAACTCTTAATTATTAAACCTCGTGAATCTAATATCCTAATTTGATCATTTTTAAAAAATCTTCATCGTTTGCCTTATTTTGAAAAACCGTTTTTTGTGTCGTAAATCAAAACAAGCATTCAAAACGTGTCGGGGCTATCAATGGGCATGTGAGCCGTCTAAATAACCCCAAACACCCACACTCACATATTTTATTATTACGGGATCTTAACCCGATCCCGGTTTGGTATCGCTTTAAGGCCCGATATTACATATATACAACCATGAACCCTATACAATGATTACATATACTAAAAATATCCATCATCGGGATTTGATCACGAGGATCTCCTCCTTAGACTCACAGTTACCCAAATCACTGTACAACCATACCAAGACAAATCTAACAGTACTAGACTTGTTATTACATTACACAACTTAAAGATCGCAAACCCAACACTACGAACTATTCATTACCACAATAAACGATATATCACCGTACGGATGTCATCGGGGCATTAGGAGGAAGTTACGTTCCGACGGAACCCTCGCTAATAACCCCTAATCCACGAATCCTCATCAATATAACAACATACTACATTAAACAACCCAAAACACAAGATTATACTAGCAATACAAACAATAAAATATCAAAGAAAACACCATTTTCACCTTGCAAAATACCGACGAAAGCTTCTTATTTCACGAATCGGACAAAACCACAAGAACACTTGACTAATTAGCAAAAGAAAAGGAATTTATCACTTGAATCTATCAAAGACCCGAGCCTTTCTCTCTCCTCTCGCGTACTCTCTCTCTCTAAAACTTAAATTTTCTATCTCTCTGGTGGAAATGACAATGTATAGCATTCCGCAGGCAGCCGCAGGTGCATCTGCGGCTGGGTTCGCTAGCCGCCCGCGCCGAATCCTCGGCTGCCGGGTTGTCTCCTCGAGCCGTGCAAATGTCACACTTGTCGGTGGCCGCAGGTGCACCTGCGGCTGTCCAGCTTGTTTTTCTCGATTTTCGTGTCACGCAGTCTTAAATCGTCAATTTCTGCTGTATTATTTTGGATGGCTGTTACCTGACGTATAAATTACTCTTTGTGCTTGGTGGCCATTAGTCGTCTTTTGTGATCAAATCAGATTCTTCTGGATCAACTGTTTGTCTTACCTCAAGTAACCTGATGCTCGTTGTTTGTTGTGGCGACTTTGACCGTAAATCATTGGGGTGGTTTCGTGTTGGGGTTCACTTTCCTTTTCGCATGTCGGGTCAAGTCACGATTTTGCCCTCCTACTAGGGTTAGTAAAGAAGTGCAAAATTTGGGTGTCTACATATATTTTAAATATTTTTATATGTTTTTTTTCTTACAAAAAAAAGAGAGAATGGATTCTATCTTTTTTTGAGAAAAAATTACATAAGAATATTAAAAATATATATAAAAAATTATTCCCCTTAAATATTTTATGTGCATATAAATATAAATATTATAACGGAGGGATTCTGAAATTTGTTTAAAATATTTGTGGTGGAGGCTTCAGAGCACGGGCTGGTAGATGGAGAAAGTGAGTATACATTACGGAGTGCGAACTTTTTGTCTTTATTACATTGAAAAAATATTTTAATTGGTCCAACTGTTGTTTCACTGCATTCCTCTAGAAGGTGACTAAAGACCATCTTTCTACACACTTCTTAATTACTACTACTATTAATTATTTTAATAGAAAGAGACTAATGATGCTACTACTAGAATAATAATTAAGTAGTATCCCAAGTGTTATTAGAGGCGGTGATTAAGGACCATTTTATAACATCATGATTTTGTTTCTTATATATCATTAGGTTTATTTGGCATTATTGCACCTTTGTATGTCAAATATCCACTGGTTTGTCCAAATCTAAATAATGAATGAATGTGAGTCGTGTCACAGCACTTTTGTAAGATCTTGCATGATTTGTGCTAATTTAACCATTTCCTAAAAGTTGTTTAGTATTTTTATGTGAACAAAGTATCATCTCCCAAAGTCAAGAACCTGCTACACCATTCCTTAGCTAAAAACATTTGGATTGATCGAATTTATTTATCAAACCCCAAAATGGTTAGCTTATAGATCAATATATTGTGAATTTTCAGGTCTAATTTATCTGATATGCATGGGACTATGAATCTCAACACGAGCCCTACGCACAGCACGTGAACCCCGATTACGTGATAATCTTAACTTTGATATTATGTTGAAGTATCCAACTCGAAATTAATTGATATTAAGCGGAGAGGCCCTCGAGTATATATGTAGTTAATTTCTTGATCTAATTTATCTGATATGAATAGTTTGCACATTTTATTTTCACACAAATTTTAATGTTCTAGTCGCTTGAACATAAGTTGTGCTCCCACTAATCCCTACATAAATTCGTTGGCTTTGAGGTTTTAATGACTCCTCCTTAAATAATATTCATCATTAATACTATTTATTATAAGATTTATTATTTTATAATTTAAAAAAAATATTTTAAATTGACTTTCAAAAATCAACAATAATCTTATAAATTTAGAAAAAGTAATATTTTATAATAGTGGTGAAATTACCAATGTAAAATAATAAAACTGCTACCATGGCCTGCTTCAGCAGGTAAATCCCATGTTGACCTGCAAACTGAGCTGGACCATAATCCAATCAAAAAATGTTTACACTCAGTGAAAATTGTAGCCGAGTGGTGCAGCCAAACAGTTGCTTGAAGAAACTTTAACGGCCCAAAGACTATATACGCAGTTTAGAACGGATAACTGGATTTAAAATTCCATATGTCAAAATGGAACCGAGGTTAGACATTTGAACGCTAATTCCCCTTGGGATCCAAAAACATAGTTGCTAACTTGCGAGAGATTATTCTATGCTCCTGGAACAAGTAAACAGTGTGAAGCCTAACTGTAATAAGACCCACAAATATGTGAAAGAGAAAAACATACTATTCACTTGCTTCAAGAGCATATAATAATTTTTCTTAACTTGCTCGTAACAAAAACACAGATAAAGATCCCTTTATCATCCTATTTTCCTTATACATGTTTATTAACACAAATATTATATTTTACGACACAATAAAATTTATCATAAATAATTAAATAGCTAAAACTTTAGCTAAAAACAATATTTGTGTTTGTATTGGAGAAAATTGAAAAAGAGAATTTTTATTGAGGGGATCTTAATCCCAATTTTTCACTATATACATTTAGTGATGCACATTGCATTAAGCGGCACATATTACATCTAGCGACAATAAAATCATTACAAATAATTGTTATGTTGGAACCGTTGCTAAAAGAAATATGTGCCACTAAATGTTTAATAGGGAAATTTGGGTGAAAAATGTATTGAAAGGGATCCTAATCCCAAAAACGCATTTATGATAACAAGAAGAAAGTCTAAACATACATCATTCTGATAATAGATGATCTTTATGAACACTTCAAAAGAAAAGTGTACCCATAGGGTAGGGGAAGATGTAAAGACCATGAAAGTTTACTGCCAGAAGTCAAACCCCATCCTGTTTTTCATTCATGAAAGCATAAAATACAATCTTAAATAATCCAAGTGAAACCTATTATAAATTTCACATTACATAACGTGATACAGAACGAAAGCTATGGTAGGTACAAAAGGAAAAGAAGCAGCGGACTGAGAGTATGAAGAGATGGGAACAGTCAGCTTTCCAGGAGATCAATCCATCCTCCCCTTCAAGATCCTCTCCGTTACTTCAGTTGGTGTCCTGCCATAAACCAAACATATATATTGTCGGTAAGGTACATAACAAAAAGAAAATCTAAATCATTTCACTGATATTATCCATGTTTTTATCAGAGAGAACAAAAAAATATTAACATTTTCAGATAATTGAATTTTTATACACAATTGCGCCACATATTGGTAAGAACTACTCCATTCTAAAATAAAAGATGCATTCGCATATGTACGTTAATATTAGAGATATGTTCCTGCTTTGTTTGAAACGGACTGAAAAGGAAAACATATCTATAATTTTGGAATGAAGGGAGTATTATATTGAGAGAACTAACAATTGCACCGTGTTTGTAATTAAATTTGAACAGTGAAAGTGCTTAATAAGCGTACTAACTGATTGGGGACTGACTAAAGAAATCTCAAGTTCTCTTCCCGTTTATATCAGATAAGCCTTTATATGCAATTGACTAAGAACAAGTCCTCGGAGGTGATAGTAAACTAGCTAAAGGTAAAAAGACTGAAAAAGGGAGGAAAATAATCTCTGCCATAAATTCCAACTTCAGTCGTCTCATTTTACCTAAATACTTGAGCAGTAAAGGTAAATATTATTTAAACCACAAAACAAGAAGGTCTTTTCTGTTGCAAAGGCAAGTATATCCCAGTTTTCATTCCACCAAACGCTAGTAAGAAATTACTTCCTCCAAATCGTCATCTATCAAACACAGGGAAGATGCTCATTTTGGCATGTGAAAATAATACTATTGGTCCAAGATCAGTTTATAGTAGTGCACTATAATGGCAAATCCTGGATGCATAATTCATTAAGGAAAATAGTGGCTTCCGATAATGAAATTTATATTGCAAAGAAAGAAAGAAAAGTGCACTATAATGCTTACACAACATAGACATGGCCTCCCCAACCACTCAGACAATCACGATCCACAGATGATAGCAATGCTTGTGAGATAGTCTCAAACAATTCCTCGGCTTCCTGGTGAGTTGAAATTATACAGTTCAAACATCAATCCCATATTTCAAGTTGACTTTCTAGCACAGCAACTAAACCATAGATTTTTCACAACAAAGTTAACCTAAGAAATATTATGAAGATAAAAAGGAATTAAAAAGAACCATCACATAAGGATTAATATCTCAAGGAGTGTTTTTCTACTGTGGATACCTCAAGCTACAACACACATGCACGCATATGACCATGTACAAAGCTTGAAATTATATAACTTTCAGAAAGGGGCACACTAGAAAGGCATTTCTTCTAATGCGATACATATACCAAGTTACCAGTTTTATGACTATACTGAATAGGCTGATAAAGATGATATATATGGGAATTAGTACTTAGATAATGAGTTACGATGTACCGAGATGAGGATGGTTTAGACGAAGATGAGAAATGACAAATTCAGTGACATATTTGTCAGGGCAAAGTTAAACTACCACCAAGCAAGGGAGGATGAAACAATCAACTTGAAAGTTGAAACATGAGATTGACCAATTAATTATAGTTTTTGATTTGGATAGATAAATAATAAAAGTTGACTATACAATAAGTAATATTTTATTATATTCAAATAATATAATTTTAGAAGGAATCTATTTTTTTATGAAAATTACCTTACCATATATTAAATAATATTATTATTAAGATATATGTATGTATATAAATATATGTATGAATTTAATAACTTGACCAATAAATAATTCAATTGTTAAATTAAAAATTAATCAGTTATACACTTGTACTATAAATTAGTAACTATTGTTAATATAATACTCATTAATATGTTATTTAACTTGAATTTGTTAATATTATTAAAATAAAAGTATAATTATATTCCGAGCCGTATGACTTTATTAGTCCTAAGATAATATAATTTTAGAATGAAACTACTTTCTTAGGACGAGCATCTTACCAATATTAAATTATCACCATTATTAAAATATAATATATTGACCAACTATATAATTTAATTATTAAATAAAAAATAAAATATTATTTACTTTATCCAATAAAAAATATTTACAATAAAAATTCACCAACATATTTCTATAATAAGATATCGTGCTTTGCATAGAGTGCATCTTACATAATATTAATTTGTTATTTTTATTAATATATATATATATATATACTATAATTAAACAGAAAATTTTGTTCGTCTTCCTTTTTTTTGTTTGACTTTTTACGTTTCGTATATTAAGTCAACTTTTATTATTTACTATACTATAATTAAATAGACAATTTTGTTCTTCCTTTTTTTTGTTGGACCTTTGATTTTCATCCTCCTATTTTTTTATTCGACCTTTGACTTTTTCTACATTAAGTCGATCTTTATTATTAATCAATTCAAATCGTAAACTGGAATTAGTATTATAATTTTATAAGGAAACAAGAATTAGTAGTATAGATTTATAAGAAAACAATTAAATCTATCTATAGTCAATAGTCTATAGTATAGTCTATCTATACTATAATTAGATAGACAATTTGGTTCTTCCTTTTTTTTATTAGACCTTTACTTTTTTCTATGTTGAGTCAACTTTTATTATTTATCTATCTAAATCAAAAACTATAATTAGTAACATAACTTTACAAGGAAACAAGAATTAGTAGTATAATTAGTAACGTAATTAATATTATATTTAGTTTGTTCTCTCACTTTTCATTAAGGCTGCATTGATACCATAAATATAAATCAAAGAAAATTCTAATCAAGCAATGGTTCAAATAGAAACATTCAAGAAATGTGAAATCAAGAATGCTTGAAGAAAAGAAGAATATCAACTAAAAAAAATAAAAAAAGAGTTTGCAATAAAACCAAAAATATATGTATGTTAACCACCAACAATTACATGTGTTCTTTTTAATAGTTTTATTTAACTTATATATGTTAACAAATTTGTATACGATAATTTATTACTACAATTTTATTAAAATATTAAAATATCGGAAAAACCTCTTAACATCACGCAATTTAATTACATTAATATTAGTTATGAACTTCATTATTAAATTAATAACATAGCTAATTTAATTCATTAAAACTTGAAATTTTACCAATTCACATGATTAATTGTATTAATAATATATGTGAATTTGAAACATAATAACTATAACATTAAATTGAAAAATTATAGTGGATTCATTCCTAACTAATTGTCATAACTAAATTAAAACTTGAGTTCATAATTCTATTCGGATTAGAATTTTAAGCAAATTTGTCAATAAAAGCGCTAATATAGAATTCCATAACAAACTTGAATAAAATTAAAATAATTATTTTCTCATAATCATAATTAAATAAATCTACACTAATCCATTCAACTATTTAACTTAATAATTGATTAGATTAAAAGAACCGACAATATATAATTCAACCATTAGTAATTTGAATAAATATTTAACTATTTAATAGCTAAAACTATGCTCTCGAAATCACAATTATTTTTTTAATTATTAATGTAATAAATTATTATCCATATCGGTCATACTTTGCACGGGGTTGGTGAACTTGTATAGTTTTATAAGAACTAAGATCATCTTATCTAATAGTATCGTAGTTTTATAAGGAAATATGAATTTCTAATATAATTTTATATAAAAATAATCAAAATAAGATTATCTTACATAATATTAATATTAATATTAATTGATTTCTTTTACTCAAATATATACACACACACACACAAAAAAAAATACAAGTTTAAGTAAAATTATATTACTACTTAGATAATATAGTTTAAGAAGAAAGGAAGATTATCATAAAAATCATCTACCTAACTTTAATTTGTTACTATTATTAAAATATAAGTATAATTATAGTTTTGAATATAATTAAGATTTAACCATTATTTAGATAATACAATTGTTATTATTATTAAAATGAAGCTATAATATACTATTCGATCATATTATTCAATTATTAAATAAAAAATTAATTATTCTAACCAATAAGAAATTGTAAAAATAAAATTCAAAAACATCCATAATAATATTATAATTCGACAACAAGACCTTTTGTTCAGTTCAACCGAGTCAAAAGTAAAACAATAATAATTTACAAGGAGATAATCATAATATCATCTTACCTTATATTAATTTGTTACCGTTATTAAATAAAATTTTATTACAACTTAGATAATATAGTTTGAAAAGAAAATAATTTTTCACATAGATTGACCTAACTTAAATTTGTTAGTCTTGATTAAATATAAGTTTAATTATATTCAAGTATAAGTAAAATTTTATTATAAGTTAAATAATATAATTTTAGAAGGAAAATATTTTCTTATTAAACCATTTTACCTAATAAATCCAATAATATATGTATTAAAAAAATTAATAAAATATTTACAATATCAAGAACATAAAATGAGACCCCGTGCTTTGCACAGGGTATAGATGCTAGTTATATTTCATTTTAAAATTAATCTAAATCAAATTTAGATACTTACCATGTCAGGCTTGAACATTGACTCACAGGCTCCATAAAGGGACTCTGAGGCAGTACCAGCAACAACAAAATCTTTTGCAAGCTCCCTGAATTTTTTATATAATATATATTATAGGGAACTAGTGTCAGGATTAAGTCAAGTTTGCCATATTTTAAAGTAAGAATCTGCAGAAAACAAGATGAACAAGAGCAGGATCCCGACTCTTGCACGCACTAGACCACAATTCTGGATTAAAATATTAAATAAAGAGGAAATCTACATACTTGGCTCCAATAGAATCCATTGTGCAAATGAAGGGCTTGTCTTCATCTCCCAATCCAGCAATCACAGGCTGACAGAAATATGGACCAAACCTACACATCAAACATGTGCATGCTTATATATGTCATGTACAAATATTGACATCAGTCTAATAATATGTTATCACAGATAAAATATAAACATTAAAAGTTTCTTATGGTCAAAAGAATTAAGTAAACGAACAATTTACAGAGAACCAAAGAAACATTAAATCCTCTGTACAAAAGAAAGTAATAGACTTACTGGAAAAGGACAAAAAAAGATATTCTCGTGAAAGTATCAATTCCAAAAAACCAATCTAGAATAATAATGAAATTTAAAGAGTGGGGGGGGGGGGGGGGGGGGAGGGAGGGAGGGAGAGAGAGAGAGAGAGAGATCTTGCTTTTTGTTCATAAAGTTCATGACACATGAGAGCACCATGGATAGTATTGGCCCTTTCCAGCACAAACATCACTTATACCATAAACAAAAATGTATTAACTAACCTTTTCTCGTAAAGAATAGCAGAGACAAGGCTAGCGAAAGTTTCAGGCTTCATATCCCTCTCCTCTCGTAGCTGATACAGCTTATGTCTAAAGACAAGCCGTTGATACCTTCAAAAAAGTTGAAACAAAAAATCTCAATTGCCTATATATTTATATACACATACATACCAAAAAAAGAAAAAAAGAAATCTATTATATAAATTTGATACAGAAATTTGGTGTTTGAACTTCTTGTGATGTCAATGTGACATGTTTCTCATTCTACCACCACACAAAGATAAAATATTCAAGGTAGATCTTTAATTTCATAATCTAGTTGTAAATATTGAAACTCTAGGCCTTATTTATTGAGTTTAACAGAATAACTAAAGTATAACTAACTGTAAGTATTAAAGCATAAAAATAAACATGGGAATCATGCATTCACCTCTCCAATAAACATGCACACACACTCTTTGACCATTGGACATGTGTCACAAGTACCAAGAAAATACAACTATTAATAACAGTAAAATGTTCGTACCAATATCAATTATCATCTATCACAAATGCCTAGTAAAATTGATTAGCTAAAAAATCACCTTTTTCCCCTTTAATATTCCGGGTACTGCCCAAGTTCGAGTAAATGAATTGTAATTGGATAAAACAAGCATTCTCTACTTAGATAAGGGTAAGCTGTGATTTTCTAACAGACCAACTTGTTAAGTAATTTTCTAAAAAATTGGTACACTTAACAAAGACAAAGACATACACACTGCAGGTTAAAAAAATTACTCACAAAGTTTGAGCATCGGAGGCGAGACCAGATAAGCCGAAGAAGAGTTTATCGTGAATTTTGTAAATCCTCTGAAAATCAGTGGCGATAGTCTGTAGCTGAACGCCTAGCCGGCGATCGCTAGCAATGGCAAAACAGTTCTTGCCAACCATAGCTACTAGGGCACTTCCATTGTACTCAAAGATCTGTAAATTAATCAGATTTTTTTTTTTGAAAATCAAATCTTATTCCAAGTCTGATCTAAATCCCCGAAACCTAGGGTTTAACAATACTAAACAAAAATACAAAATAGATCATATATACATACATGAATATATAGATTCAGAAGCAGAAGAAACGACTTACCGACATTTGGGATTTTGTGATTGTTCAAATGAATCAAAAGAGACGATGAAGAAGAAGAGACTGTGTGCGCTTTTTGCAAAGGAGCGATCAATTTTGTTATACCTTGGCTTGGGCCATACTCCATGAACGACTTTGTATTTTAACCGGGTCAGATGAATTGACCCGTTTAGCTAATTGTCTGTCCGGGTCAAGTTAATTTTTTTTTTTTTTCCTTATTACTCTTCTTGGTAATTAAAATCATATTTACCTTTTCTAGAAACACTGATATTATTACAGCCAAAATTATATTCTCAAAATCTATAATCTATAATCTATAATAACAAAACACAAGGCATTTTGAAAAAAAAAAAAATCCCGCTCACTTTCTAAAAAAAGATCATCATCGTTCAAAAGTTGGGATAAATCCAACCGTTCGTTTTCTCTTTAACAGCCTTTAAGAACCCTCAAATAGAGAGAGACAGAGAAAGGAACAAAATAGCTCCATTAGCAGAGGGATTGATTCAGATGAGGGGAAGCTGTTCATAAGAGGGATAGCTTGGGACACAACTGAGGACACACTTAGAGAATACTTCGGCAAGTATGGAGAAGTAACTGAGACTGTTATCATGCTCGACATAGTCACCCATCGTCCCCACGGCTTTGGCTTCGTCGTTTTCTCAGACCCCTCCGTTCTCGATACTGTTCTTCAGGATATACACTCCATTGATGGTCGCACGGTGAGAATTTTTCATAGTTATACTGTTATGTCCTTTTTATCTTCAATCTTCTGGCATGATTTTTTTGCTTAGGTTTCGTCATTCGAACTTCTGGGTTTAATTTTTAATGGGTTTTTCCCTTTGTGTGTAGAATTGCTCATTCATTCTGACTGGTTTTGGTGTTTCCCTTTGTTTGTATTTGTTATATATCCGAACAATATATAATTATCTGTGAAACAAACAGTCAACAATGTATCTGACCGTAAAAGATTTTAGTATGTAACAGATTCAAGCGATATTACCATATTCATGTGCATCTTTGGACATTTCATGTTTTTGTTGGATTTGATTTTATTTGATTTGATCTCCCAAAACCATAAGATTATCCTTAATCTAATCGATTTCTGATGTGCGTTTTAATTGATTTTTTATACTGCCCTGTAAACACAATAATTTCTTAGTAATATTTGAACTCAGAGAGTGGCATTTCTATAAAATGGTTTTTACTTTAGAATATGTGTCAACTGTTAAGTGGTTTTCATTTACTTTTTGAAACTTATTATGATCATCCAGTTTCTGATGTGGCTTACAAGTGATTCTTGAAATCTGCTAGCAATGGTATTATAGATTAATTTGGAACTGAAAGATATTTACTTTTTTAGAAAAAAGTTTACTTTAGTATTATATGTAGATAAAATATCATTTCCTTTCTGAACACGTGTTATCATAAAATGGATATTGTTAAATTCAATTTGTGTGTTTCCAGTATATTATAGTGATTTCTTCCAATTATATGTTTTATCTTTTAGTGGTATGACCATTCACATTTGAGTTTGTCATGTTAATTATTTAGCGTCACCAAGTTTAATGTGTTGTTATTAGTACATGTTAATTATCAGTACATGTTATCAGTGTAGTAATTGGGTATAAATGAAAGAGAAAAGGTGAAACGAAGACCTGACTTTTGATGTCACCAAATCCTATAAATGGTTTAATATAATAATTCCATTTTTGGTTGATTTGTTTTTTGATATTTATGCCGTGTATTAAATTTGTAGAAATCTTGAGTGGCTCTGCAAGTTGGAATCTTTTGATCATTATGCACAAAGTTGAAACCATTTGTGCCACTGTATTCCTATTATCCTATGGCTAAAGTTTCAACTTTTCCAAAAAATTCCATTCTAATAGATCATAGTTGCATACAGCGTATGGGTTTCATTTATATCTACGGGGAATACTTCAAAAGTTGAGTTGTTTATATCCCAACATTTTTATGCGAAAAGTTAATGACTTTGATATGGATTATTGGTTCCTGATTCTTATTGAGCATAGTTCTGATCTGGAAGACTGGAACTATACTAGCTCTATTTGGGTTACCAGTTATTCCTAGACTAAAGTTAATACGTGACACAATGCTCCAGAATTATGATGATGTTGAATACCCCTACTTCTGTTTTTCCCTTTTTTTCATTCGACGCATTTTTTTCTTCCAAATAGGGTTTCTAAGTTGAGAATTTAATTTTTGCAGATTGGCTTAAAGCAGTGGCGATATTATGACTTTGGTCCGAAAATGGTGCCCCCACTTATCTGTCTGCCTGGCACTGCAGGAACAACGGATATATACTACAAGCATATCATGTCCTTATCCGTGAAGGTATGATGGAGATTTGTTAACATATGCATGGATTTTCTTCATAATTTTAACAGATATTCTTTCTCACCCTCCTCTCCCCTATAGAAAGTAAAAGATATGAATGGAAAGATATAAGCCTTGAATAGACTCTTTTAACATAGAGGCAGTTGCAGTAGTAATAGTTAACATGGATAATTATTTTCTGAGTAGGAGATATCACTAACTTGTGCCATAGGAGTCGAAACCATGTACATACCAGAAACCACCTCATTAAGTGGGCACCTTATGCGTTTATTGCTTTTGATAAGTAAGGCCACCCTTATATTATTACCACATAACACCTTATACTAAGAGTTTCTAGCAAGGTGGAAGGTTCTAGCATGTCCTTTGATACTTTTGAGGTGTTACAAATTTTCATATTTTTTCTGTTTGGTTGTTGTTACATGGCTGCTTTTGGCTTATGATGCTATTATGAGTTTTTCTTTGTTTGGTTGCAATTTCAGAATGTGTTGATGAATAAATATGTGTGTGTGTGTGTGTGTGCATGTTTGTTTGTGCACGCGTACTTTCAATTTCATATTTTGAGGAAATTTATTTCATTTGTTGAAATTGAAATTGAAATTGAAATTATCATTTGTTGAAATTGAAATTTCAGATAATAATCCTAATGTTTTATCCTAATATACATTTAAGCATTGTTCCTAGGTTGAACAAATCTTTTGTCCCTCTAATAAATGTGGTGCTACATTCATTTGTTTACAGATTGTTTTTTTGCTCTGAAAGTGTGGAATGTCCAAAATGCTGGTGCTTCTGTTGTTCTTGATTCTTTTTTATGATTTTTGGTATTAGTATGTATTCTTAACTTTACAGTCTTATGCAAGAGTTGTTTTTTCTGATTATTATGTAGACATCTGTATGGGAGTTATTGAATTTTGGTTATGTAATTGCAGTAAATTGCTAGAGTTTTTATTTTTGGGTTTTGTGTATTTCTTATAATGATATTATTAGGGTTAGACTGCTATAGTTGTGGCAAGGATTTTCTATACAAACGTTTAGGTTATCTAATTGGTGGGTAGTATGTTTTACTGTTATGTGAGTTTGATTCGTTTTGTCGGCAACTCTTTAGGATAAATATTATTCGGATGGAATTTGGTTATATTTATAATATTTAATGGTTATATTCAGAGGAGAGGTGAGGATGTTGTACATCCTTTGAAGGTCTCTCTGGAGGATTTGTATAGTGGGACCTTGAAGAAGCTCTCTCTGTCCCGCAACGTGCTTTGCAAGAAGTGCAATGGGTGAGTGCTTTGGTGTTGTTTATGTTTGTAACTTGATTCTTCATATAATACTAAAGTATGTTTATGGGTTTGGTTTTCAATTATTATATATAACAAAAACAAGGCATTTTGAACTTCCCGCTCTGCTAATAAAACATCAGGACCGTCCAAGATAAATCTCACTCTTGATAGTGCCAAAGGCACATCTCACCCTTGATAGTGCCAAAGGCACGGGTTTCCCGCTGGTAAATATATATTTAACAATACTTTTATAATTAATTTAATAAAACTTAATATTTGAAGTGACATTTATTGTTCTAACAATATATTTTTATTTTGACAATATCAATTATTATTTGTATTCAAAGTATTTTAAAATAATATTTAATATAATTTCAAAATGTATGCAAAAGATTATTAACTTAAATTACGATATTTTCAAACTCGTTAGTACTGGTCTTACTTTTGTTTGAACATTCAAGCCTAGCTTGTTAATTGATGATAAATTGTTTTTATATCATTCCATGAATAACCAAAACTACTTGATTGTGACGATATAAAAAATAACACTGTTTAGAAATTGAATAATAATTACGTTATTTTAAGGTATTGTTGCATCCAACTAACCGGGATGATTTTATATATATATATATATATATATATATATATATATATATATATGGGAAAGATCTACAGTGAGTAATTTTTATGGATTAAAAACTGGCATATACTATTTATACTATTAAAAATAAGAACAAATAGTCATGACTAAAAAACGTCCGCTACTAATAATAACAGATCATTTTAAATTTTTTTAAATGTCCGCTATTAATAATAGTGAATATCAATCAGAAATTCAAACCTTAAAAATCATTTCAGAAGGAGGTCCGCTACTATTAGTAGCAGACGATTTAGTAATCCGTCACTAATAGTAGCAAACGATGAGTTTTAAGTATTTAATCTCAGTCGTTGTTCCCTATAATGGATAGTATAGATAGTGTTTGTCCAATCTTACTCCATAACAAATACATACTATGGATCTGCTCCCATTCATATATATATATATATATATATATATATATATATATATATATATATATATATACACACACACACACACACAACTGTATAGTGCACAGTCGATTATGACAACAATTTTTTTAGGCTACGGCGACGGTGTAACCATCACCATAACAAACTGTGCACTATACAGCTATGTATATACATTTTCTCCTATATATACATTTGCCAACGAATGTACTACCTCCTTCTAAAAATTTATGGTTCCCAAACAAAAAAAAATGTTTTATTATTTTTGAGTTGATTTAATTTTTTCAAATATTAAGATATGCAAACAACACATTAAACACATATTTTCTCATTATCAATGCCTTATATAAAAGTAGTGAAAGAGATAAATTAATTTGATCATTTGAGTTAATTCATCAATCAAAATGAATTGATTTGGATAGTTTTTGTGTTAACTCAGTTTATTTATTATTATTATTATTATTTTGTTGCATAGATCTATTTTTTGGAGTTGAGACTATAGACCTTTTACATTTAACCATGTATAACTTTTTTGGAGGCTATCAGTACATGCACGTACTCACTTAAAATTAATGATCATTCTTTAATTGTTCACGTAGATACAACGTATATACACAATATAGGAAGAATACCAAGAGTCTCTACTATGATTTGCATAAACAAACAGCCTTCTATTCCCTCCTTTTTTCTTCACCATATCCTTTAATTACTTTCATTTTCTTAATATCCTTTGGACAATAAAATTTATGAAAATGGAGAGGAAGAGTTGTAGTTCAGCACGTATGTGTGTTTCAACAAAAGGGTGGTTTACGCCAGTCAAATTATATATATTTATCATTTTCATCTGCTATAAATAATATATTTATATAAACAATTTTTATGTCGTTCATTTTTCTTAGTCGCATAAATATTTTGATCAAATATTATTATTTTTAATATAAACAATTATTAATAAACAAAGTTTTTACTAAAAGTTGGATAAAACGAACGGAAGAGCTAATCAAACATTTATAACAGAAAAAATAGACTGAGGCAAGGAAATCTTTCTAATCTCACATTATGTTAGAACCTAAACCGTTAACCCTAACAATAATACTTATGGCTCTGTCTCTAGGGGCCGGACGCAGTATTTTTGGCAAGGGGACACTTTTATAATAATTAAAAATATTAATAGTATTTATTTAAATTTCAAGTAAAAATTCATAAAAGTTACTCTAAAATTATTTTTTGAGATTTTATTTTTTGGATTGAGACATAATTAATTGACTTTTAAGTAGATTCAACAAAATAAAATTTTAATCAATGACATTTAGTAGCGTTAGATTTTAAAAAATATTTATCCATATATATATATATATATATATTCATCCTAACATTCAGAATATCAAATACAAATTCGCAACATAATAAAAAAATTAAAAATAAATTTAATAATATGAATAAATCAAAATTCACTAGTGTAGTCTCAAATCTAAATTATATCTTCAAAATTCATGCCTTTAGTGAGTTAAATATAACATCAAATGACATATATATCGAACAATTTTATAAAATTAAAGAGTACGTGCAGATGTACTAATTAGCATGAATGAATAAAAATAAATAAAAATTAAAACTAAGTAACCCAATAATTAATTTCAGAGAAAAATTTAATGATATTTAACCTTAACGAAATTTGGGAAAAAATAAAATAGAGTACTCATGAAAACAAAAATGTAAATTTGAATTTGATAGAGAATTGTACAAATACCTAATTATTGTAAAGTAACCCAAAGCTTTTTTTTGTTTTTGTTTTTGATGGAGCACCACTTTACTATTTTTAACTTATACTTACAAAAAATTTCAAAAAACAAGCGTGGGCACTTGCCTCTTTACCATAAGGTGTCCGCCCTTGTCTGTCTCGTTTAATAAGAATGCAAATATAAAAAAAACAAAAAAAAAACATGGAAGTTGAGACATCCAAAGGAGAGGAAATTCAAGTAATACGAATATTTATGTGAGCTTCTCATATGAGAGGTAAATCTTACATTAATAGTATGAGATATTAATATGAGATTGATATAAACCTCTCATCTTGAATAATTAACTTTTTTTTAAAAAAAATAAAAAATTAAAGCCTATATTGTAACTAAGGCTGCAAACGAGTCAAATCGATTCGAATTTTAAACTGCTCGAATTCGACTCGTAAGATTAAATTCGTACTCGAATTCGACTCGGATTCGAATTATATTTGAAAAACTTTATTCAGATTCGGCTCGACTCGAATTTTGGTTACTCGAATTCGATTCGACTCAAATCGAATTATATTCAAATTACTCGCGAACTTCAAATTCAAACTCGAATTCGAGTCTCCACATAGTAACTAATTTTATAATATATATAATTATTAATTGAACTTATTATTTTAGTTATAAATGAAAAAATATAATTATAATTACACTTTAAATATATAAAATTAAAATTCCAAATAAAATAAAAAAATAATAACTAATTATTCAAATTTTATTTAATTGTATATATATTATAAGAGAATGTATCGAGTATCTATTCGAATATATATCAATCGATTATGTATCAGATCATGATTAAAAATTCGAGTAGTTTGAATGCTAAACGAGTTGAGCATAACTTTATTCAGATTTTACTCATATTTTTATTCGAACTATTTTTTGTATTCAGATTTGAATCATATTATTAACGAATTCGAGTTTTACTCACATTTTTTTGAATCGAACCCAAATTATTTGGTTCAATTTGCAGCCTTAATCATAACACCAACTTGACAAAGTAGTTGGCATTTTGCAAAGAAAGGTCAATCAAAAATCAAGTGAATCAATCACAATTAAAAGTCCAGTAGGAGTCTAGCTAGGTTGTCACATTACCAAATAAGAGGTGACAAAAGCCGTCCTTATAATAAATCACACATACTTCTTAGACCGACCGTTACAAATTATCCCTACTTTTAAATCTGTCCATAGGCAAAAATAACTTAAAGTTCATGTGGTCCACATTATACGTCTATAATAAAAAAATAAATATTATAAAATATATTTGAAAGATTTCAAGAATAAATTAAAATATAAGAGAGTAAAAAGAAGTTACATACGTACAATTTATGTGTGCAGTTAAAATACATTAAAAAAAATTAGGGTGGAAAATGAAGAGAAATTTTTTAAGGTTATGTTTGTTTGTATAAAATATGTTTGGGATTAGAATATTTATTTTAATTTAATATTATTTTGCACTATTTAATCTTTTGATGAGAGATTATTAATCTCTTAATATTTGACTATTAATTCTATAAAGTTATTTAATAACTTAAAATGAGATGGACTATTAATCCTAATTTTTTTATGAGATAATATAATTCCACATAAAAAATCTTAGAAATGATAAAAAAAAAAAAAAAAAATAGTCCCTAGGATTATTAATCTCCCATTATGGAATAAAATAGTCTGAAATAGTATTAAATTAATACAACTAGTCCAATCTTAAATATATTTTTTATAAAAAACATAACCTAAGAGAAAATAAAGAATATATATAAAGAACTTTTAAATTGTGGCAGAGTATCAAAATAAGATAGTTATTTTTTTGTTTCTCCCATTATATTATAAAACTTATAAGTTGACTAAAGGTAATAACTTAGTAATAAATGTTTATTTTTTTACAATACAAGGTTAGAGATTCAAGTATACTCCTCAACGAGATTTCAGCAGAATTTGTAAAAGATTAAAAATAAGCTTCTCCTAAGTTTCTATTAATTAATTGCCCACCTGATTCCTTCCTCAACCTCCCCCCAAGTTTTTTGGAATTTTTTTTTTGAGAAAGATGAGCTGATCAGCTGTGTTGTTTTCCAGGGAAAAACTTATTTGAGTGGAAAAATGAGGAAGATATTTCCCAAATACTAAACTTAAATGTGTTAATCATAAAACAATTTCAACAAGTTTTTAATTGTCATATAAAACGTCTGAAAATGTGCAAAATGTTTTCTTTGAAATATGAAGTATACATTTTAAATATTTTTTCTATGTTGAACTTAGGATGTGCTTGATAAAACTGAATGAAATAGTTTTGAATATTTAAGCAATCTGAATAAGCTGAATGAAGCAGAATTCAGAATTCTGAATATTGAATAAAAAAAATTATTTGATAATTAACATGTTTGAAATATCTGAATAACATATTTTTATTATTTTACTCCTCTGAAAAAATTTAAAGTTATTATAAATTTATTTAATATTACATAATATAATAGTTAATATTGTAAATTTTTTTATTAAATATTAAATACTTCATTCAGTTGTTAGACTTAGTCATTCAGTTAAAAAAATTAGACTTAGCCATTTAGCTTAAAAATCTGACCGATTCAGTCACTCAGAAGATTTTTATTTAATATAAACGCACTGAATGACCGATCGATTTAGCCATTCAGATGCATTAAGTTGTAAACAAATAACCCCTTAACCTTCCGTGCGTGTATATATATATATATATATATATATATATATAAGTATGTTTTCGGAACATCTTAAAATTTGTGACACAAATGGTTAAAAAAAAAAAAGTGGATAGAGGGAGTATGATTTTAACAAAAATTGAGAGTAAAGCTAATTTAGGGAGGTAATTTGGAAGGATTAGGTAGGTTACAGTAGAGAGTGGAATTTCCTGTATATGAAAGCAAAAACCCCAAGCATATTGAAACCTAATAATGAATTAAAGAAACAATGATCAAGACGAGCCACTAACCACATGTTCATACGAATTACCGCATACAACTGATCTTGATATGCTATTATTTACTATTAGATATATACATAAAGAAATATTTGATTTTAGCATCAAATTTAATTCATATAAAGGAGAAAGATATATTTAATTACATTAAAATTAAAATTTTAAAACCCCATCGACGCAAGCAATTTTTTCCATAAATCACTGTACACCCAAATTTTCTTTTGAAAAATATCCCGGCGTCAACATATATACTTGTAAAGAAAATTTCTTTATGCTCTACACATTAACGAGATTTTCTTTAAACCCATGGTCTTGCTGCACTTGCTCAATCGATGAAGTTTAATGTTCCTATTTTTGAGATGGATGAAGTTCACTTTAGTATTATTTCCCTTCTTATATCAAACAATTTGGAGTAATATAATTCTCAGTCAAAAAAATAAAAAAAGTCCATTGATTTTGAATAATTATGCTGCTATCTCTTCTAAGAGGATCTCTAAGAGCTATAGGGTTGCAATGAACCAAAATCGGTCCTGAAATTATACCAAAAATCGACTAAGTTGCACCAATTCAGTTGCCCAACGGTTCCAATATATGTAGTGCCGTTGAATGGTCGAAAAATTGTATATGCGATTTTTGGTGTGATTTTGGGAGACTCCTGCACTACTCAAGCTGCACTGCACCGCTCTTATATATTATATTTTTATAAAAAAAAAAGTGGGATGCGTGATTTGTATGCATTTTGAATCATAATTTATCACCTTTTATGTAGGGGTGTTAAAAAAATCCGGTCCAACCGGTATTTCGTGTATAACAAATTGGACGATTAGGTGTTTTAGTGGTCCGGTATATTCCGAACCGTACCAATTATCTTATTTTATTTATTTTTTAATTATTATTAATAAATAATAATAATAATTTTAGATAAAAAAAACCGATACCGAATCGACAAACCGGTTTCACTGATACCGGTATTTGTACTGAGTTTTAAATAAATTCAGTACCGGTTCCGTCCAATACGATACAATTTTAACAGAATGAACGCCCCTACCTTTATGTTGTTATGCTCATGTGTGTGATGCGCTCTTTCCAATGGTAGGTTCCATTTGGTATTACTTATTATTTCACTATTTTTATGTGATCTCTTAATTTTGTATCTCACTTTATTATTCATAAAACTTCTTCTCTCATTCAATTTTTCTAATTATTTGCAAAATAGTTTAGTATTTGAACTATTTTTGTTGTCACAATCCCTATGAAATTACATACTAATATATGGATTTTTTCCTTAAACATAAAGATGAATGTGATATATTTAATATCATGTTGACAATGTTAGTTGGTTAATTTGGAACCGCAAGTCAACCAAATAAAATCGCACTGAAAGTTTTAAAACCATATCGCATTAATCACAAGTGATATCATGTGTGGTTTTAGAATTGTCAAATTGCACCCAAGCAGTTTCATGTAGGGCGGAACAATAAACTGAAAAATCGACCAGACCAAAGTGAACCGACAATAAATCAAATTGAAAATTATAAAATCAACGAGCTGACAGTTGGGGGAAAAAAAACCCGAAGCTCGATCAGTCGGTTTTAGTTTAGTTTTCAAAAAAATCAAAACCAATCGAATTTTTAAAATTATAATATAATTATATATTTTATATACTTTATTAATAATTATTTATTTCATTTAATTATATATTTATATATTATAAAATATAAATACATTACTTATGAGTGTGTTCTTGGTATGAAAAAGAAACTCGAGAATTGAGTACAAAACTCGAGTCTCTGGCAATGGCTGAGCATTGGTGGTTAAAATTAATGTGTTCTTGCTTTGGATTAAATAAAGGAGATACTTAGTAGTGTCTATTTGTCTTGAAAGAGCGAGTCTGTTTTTGCCTTGGTTGTAATCAAGGAATACTTAGCTGTGTCTATTTGATGCTATACTTTATAGAAAGAATATCTTTTGGTGCTTATGAATATTGAAAATTTTAATCTTCTACTTCTACTGCAATTTTTTTATTTTTACAATTATTTTTATTCTTACTGTTTACTTTTATTTAAAAAATGTGGTTAACAGGTCGGTAAATTATATGCCTTCTGCTCCCATCTTTTGTTCATATACTCATTTTGCCAAAAATGATGAGCAATAAAATGAGGTGTTCCGGCCATGTGTTGTACTAATGGTCACAAAGTAAGTTGTGGCAGGCCAGTACATGGGGAAAGGAGAGGAGACTTCAACGAGAGGAATTAAGGACTAACGCTTTTTTCGTTCATTCTAAAGTTGAAATTGATTATCACAACATAACTGGACTTCTCATCAAGCTAAACTGCTAATATAACACATGGGAAATTTGAGTTTTATAACCAACTAAACCGTTTAAACAGACCGATTTAATCGATAACTGAATAAAATGATAATCGACTATAGAGTAAAAGTTTGGGTGATTTTGGTTTTTAATTTTTTATAACCGTTTTAAATTGTTTGATTAATTTTTAGATACAAAATCAACTAAATCGGCCGTTATGCACCCCTAATTTCATGTGTAGTTTAGGCTTTCAACCTCGCCAAACCACACTATATTCTATGCTAAAGAGTAGCAACACAAACTTAGACATATTAAAAATATATTTTATTTCATGAATAATAGCCCTGAAAACAAGAAGTTGTTAATTTAATATTATGGTGTGATAATAAAATTATAATGATGAAATTAAAGAAATTATTTTATTTTATGTTACTATCACAAAAATATAAATTATTTTGAGGAACAAAAAAAGTTAATAAATGAAAATTTATTCTAAACGAAGAGAGTATTATACACATATAGACCTGACAAATGAGTTGGGCTTGCCCAAATGGTATGGGTCATGTCGCCAAAAAGGCCTAGCTTTTATTGCACTCTAAAAGTAAGGAGGTGTTTGATTGGAACTTAATGTATCTGAATGGCTGAATCGGTCAGCCATTCAGTGCGTTTGTTTAGAACTGAATGACTGAATCGGTCAGATTTTTGGGCTTAATGGCTAAGTCTATTTTTTTTGGCTGAATGGTTAAGTCCCGGCTGAATGGAGTAAAAAAAATTAAAAATTATATTAAGTAACATTAAATAAATTTACAACAACTTTAAAATTTTTCAAAGAGATAAAATAGTAAAAATATGTTATTCAGATGTTTCAGACATATCACTTATCAAACAATTATTTTCATTTAGTATTCAAAACTCTACTTCATTCAGCTCATTCAAATTACTTAAGCATTCAAAATTATTTCATTCAGTTTTTATCAAACATCCCCTAAGACTCATGACTCAAGGAACAATGGGTTGTGCTGACCCATGGACTTTTATATATTTTTTAATATAAAAAATAAGGTCATTTTAATGTTATATATCTTTTTTATGAAATAGAATAAATAGTCATCTAGAAAAAAACGTTGTAGGACAAAACAAATAAGCAGTTTTAATTGATTAACAAGATATCGATAATAGATAATTAATTTTGACTGACTCACTAATTGTTTTTTATTTTTTGTATGTTACATATGTTCGCTTGTGCACAATTCAAACACTATTTATAATTAATTTTGTTTTCTTGACTAAATAATATTGAATTACCCAAGATCATCGTTCTCAAATAGTTTAACTACAAAAGTTAAAATACTAGATATCAATGATAAAATATAATATATTTTTTTCGATTCACAAGTAATGAATTTATAGTTAAAGCAATTGTATCATATAAATTACAATTTAAGTATATAGAAAGAATGGAAGTAACTTTTCGATAAAGATATCGAATTGAAAGACTAAAAATAGTTGATTTGAGTATGAATATTTTAAGGGAAAAAAATAAACTAACAATAAATTAGAGTTTTTTTTTAACGATTAATTAGGCTAAATTTTAATATTATTCCTGATATTATATTTTTAGAAGAATAGGTTATTGTACTTATGAATATAGTTTTTCTTTTCTTTTTGCTATGTATTTTTATTTATTTATTTCTTTTCGTTTGCGTGTTCCAAATTCCAAACTTACCCTTAAGTCTCATTAATATTGCCATCGTAATTAGTTTCTTCACTAATGATGGAAACTGTGTAGTAGGTAGATATAAGAAAATTCATCAAATTAGAGAAAAAGTAATCCAAGGTATCATAAATGATCGATTTGTTGGAGAATTAATTTGCATGATTGGTTAGTTGAATTATAAGGAAAGCACTCATTTTCTTGGAGATTTTGTAAGATTGTTTAGTTGAATTATAAGGAAATTAAGCACTCAGTTTGGAAATAAATAAAAAAAAAGAAAAAGAAAATCACTTGCATGGAAATTAATTAAGAACCTAAAGAATGTGTGGAGATGGATGATATATATATATATATATATATATATATATATATATACACTAGAAAATTGATATTTTCACTTGAAAATCGTCGTTATAGACCTATAATAATGATTTTCATGTGAAAATATCAAAAAATAATGTCGAATCCAAAAATATGCATGTCAAGTTCATTTTCTTTACTTATTTTCACTCATATTAAGATATAAAAAGAATAATATAAGTACGTATTATTCTATATCAGCCTAGTAGAACTAAAATTGATAATTGATCAAAAATAACAAAGTACAGTTGATGAAGTTAAGATAATTATCATTGTTAAGAAATAAAATATAATTAAAATAAAAGGAATTTCTCATTCATGTCCTTGTAATTCTTGGATTTAAAGCTTTTTCATTTCATTTAGCAAATTAAGCAGGTAACATATAAGATATGATCTTCTTTGTTTTGTTTTGTTTTTTCTTTTTATTATTTTTTGGTTTTGGTTTTGGTTTTGTACGATGGGAGTTTGAGTATGAAAGAAGTGACAATAGGGAACCTAGCTAAGGTCATGTCACATAAAATTCATGAGACTTTGTGTATCCTTATTAATAATTAATTTTGAGTTTTGGGTCACTTCACACCGAAAAAATCGTCCAACTTCCATGCAAGGACAAATTGACGTGCAAAACTATATTTGACAATCTCTCTGCTGTCTATTTCTCTTACTCATCTTCTTCAATTAATTCAATCTTTTGTCTGCATATATATATATATATATATATATATATATATATATATATATATATATATATATATATATATATAATTTAGGTATATGTTATTATCATTTATATTGCAATTAACATGGCTTAGTTTAAGCCAATATATATTTCATTTCAATTCATACATTAATTCATTCCTAAAATTATGCATCATCAGCCTTTTTCAATAAGTTTCCAAATTTAATCTTTGCTTGAATGCAACACAGCTACAAGTTTATATATAAGAGAGTACGCAAAGGAAATTATAAAAGAAAAACATTTGATAGAGAGGGGGGAAAAACAAAGAGAGTATATATTTTCCATATTTTGCAGGCACATGTCCCAACTGTCATCCAAGAGAAAGAGGATATTTTATTTTTTTGTAGTTTTCTTCAAGATATTACTATATATATATATGTACACACACACACACACACGTAGGTGACTTGCATTCTTAGCATATTCAATCATTGACCCTGTTGGGATTTTCATTTTAGGAAGTGAGAGTAGAGAATGAGAAGCGTGGGAATTGGAAGATTGGGGTGGTTAATAGTGTATTGGGTTGGCTTAGTAGTGGCGGCACTGATCACCGGCACCACCGTTTGTGACGGAGGAGGAAACGTTACTTACGATGGAAGATCACTTATCATCAATGGCCAAAGAAAGATTTTGTTTTCTGGCTCAATTCACTATCCTCGAAGTACCCCTGATGTATGTTCTCTCTCTATCATTCTACCTATTTATATATATTTACGTATATATAAAATATTTCATCCGTCAAATCATAAAATTATTATTAATTTTTTAAAAATTAATTTAAAATATTTTTAAATTTAAAATTAACATAATTTATTTAAAATTTTAAAATAATAAAAGTACCTCTGATGTATGTTCTCTCTCTATCATTCTACCTATTTATATATGTTTACATATATATAAAATATTTCATCCGTTTCAAATCATAAAATTATTATTAACTTTCTAAAAATTAATTTAAAATATTTTAAATTTAAAATTAACATAATTTATTTAAAATTTTAAAATAATAAAATTTATAATTAATAATATTTTTTAAATAATTTATAATATTTATAATTATATTGCTATAAACTAATTAAATTCATATTAATTTTGAATTTAAAAATAAATTTTAAAAGTCGATATTAATTTTATAATTCGAAACTAAAAGAGTATTTTATATATTCTGTATTTTATAAAAGAGTCTCGTTCTAAAAATAAATAAATTATAAAAATAGTCTATTTTTGGGGATAGCGGTATAAAGTGACATAATATGTCAAATTTATCATTATAATTATATTATCATATCACATAACAAAATTAACAACTTATTATGTTTATAAGTATATATATAGAATAAAAATATTATTAATATTTATAAATTTTGTAAATAAAATTTTATTGCAAAAGGAAAGGCCAGAGCATATATGTTTGTATTTAGTATTTACATAATTAATAGTACAAACTTAATTACACATGTAAAGCACATGTAAGTTAAAAAAACCACATATTAGGAAATTAGAAATCATAATATGTACTTGTGCAAGGTTATTGATGAAAAGTTACAGATTATTTTTTGGTGTAATTTAATGTGTAATAAAAATATTATTTATAATGTATTAGAATAAATTGAATGAAATTTGTACTATTTAGGTTCATAAATTAGGAAAGTTAATGGTCAAAATATTATAATATATATTGATAAGTTCAAAAATAAAAATATTATGTATGTAGCAATAGCAATATTAATGTGTTATTATCAACTAAAAGTATATTAAATTATGTTATAAGTAATTATTTATTGATAAATAACATTTGATATTTTTTGGTATAGGAACAATGAATTTGTATTACTAAATTGTAATAATAATAGTCAGGATAAAGTATTAATTGCATATATAATCAGAATATATTACATGTATAATAAGGATACATTATATATAAATAGTACTAAAATAAAATTATTATTTTTTTAAATTATTGAATTGATAAAAATAAAATTTTAAATTACTGAGTCAATTCAGAATCAACAAAAACGACTCGCTAATTATATATTTGTATTGATGCCCATATTTGATTGGAAAACTGAAAGGATGATAGGAGGGAAAATGAATAGGAATTAAATTCATGAGAAACTTAGAAATTGGACCACTCAGTTCACATGTCTTGGGGTAGGTAAGATAATTGTTAAATGTTTATTTCCTGCGACTCTATCTCTCCAAGGCAGCTCAACAAATTAAAAAAAATAAAAATGCAAGTTTAGCTTCTTTAATATCTCTAATGAAATTATATATTTTATTTGTTCTAAATTTAAAGAAATATTTTATTTTGTCTATTTTCAAATTAAAAAAATATTTTTATTTTTACATTATAAAATAACATAATTTTTTTAATATATCATTAATTATATTTTAAATAAATTGAGTATTATTACATTATTGTTATTGTATTTCTAGATAATATTATAAATATGTTTAAAATAAAAGTAGCCAAAGATATATTTCTAATTTGGAAAGGAGGAAGTATATTATGTTGTACTACTATCTATACGTACTAGCCATGACTTGCATATTCTCCATTATTTGTATATTTCTCACTTTCTCTTTTATTACTATCATTTACTTTTTCTAAATTAAATAAGTTGGTTTCTTTCTATATATAAGTGAAGTGAATAAATTTTATAAGTACCGCCTGTATATTAGTATTTTTTTTATACTGCTCAATAAAAATATGTTAACTCTACATTTTGAGAAAAAAAATTAAGTAATTTTAATTGTATTAAAATAATTAAATAAATTTTACCATGATAAATAACAATACTTCATTTGTTACATATTATTTGATCATTATAGATTTTTTAAGGTCAATTTAAAAGATCTTTAAATTCAAAATTGAAATAAATTTTTTTAATTTTAATTTATACAATGATGAATATTGTAAATTATCTAAAAAATATTATTTATTATAAATTTTATTATTTCATAATTTTTACTAAGTCATCTCAATTTTGAATTTGAAAATATTTCAAATTAACTGTCAAAAATTAATAATGATCATATAATTTAGAACAATTTTTTTTTTTAAAACTCTTTAGTCAATAATGTATAATTGAATTGATGCTCGAAACTAATTATATAAAGTAAGAGGAAAAAAGAAACATTGATGAAAGTTAGGGGACGACGCAATATATACACAAATGATGCCTTTGCTTTTATTCCTATATATATTGTACTCTTTAGTGATGTGAAGTTTTCACTACTGGCAGATGTGGCCATCTTTGATATCCCAAGCCAAAGGAGGAGGATTACAAGTTATACAAACCTACGTGTTTTGGAACCTCCATGAACCTCAACCTGGACAGGTGATATTAACAAGAAAAAGTATAAGTTTACAAAAATCGATGACAAAATGCATATCTATTTTAATTGTATACACGCAATATGTATAGTTACACATATACACGCAATATGTATAGCTACACGTATGCACGCAATATGTATGCTCATTTTGTTCAAGTGGCAGTATGATTTCAGCGGAAGGCGCGATCTAGTAGGTTTCATCAAGGAAATTCAAGCACAAGGACTATATGCAAGCTTGCGGATTGGACCCTTTATTGAGGGTGAATGGACTTATGGGTAAAGCTTTTGTATTTTGGAGAAATGAAACCTTTTATATCATAGTAATGTTGGGTTTTCACTTGCAAACTCTAAAGATAAACTGGTTTTCTATTGCAGAGGCCTACCATTTTGGTTGCATGATGTCCCAGGGATTGTCTATCGATCCGACAATGAATCCTTTAAGGTATTGACTAATCGTGATATTCATATATCATCTACAGCAGCAAGAGACGGTTCCTCTAGTAAAATTATTTCATTGAGAATTTAAAAAAATGAAATAGCTGAATATAATTTTAAAGAATCCACCTAATGCAACATAAATGATTCATAAAACGTTGAACCACAGATTATGAACAATTCCTTATTTATATTTTCTTCATGGCAGCTTCGCATGCAGAACTTCACAACGAAAATAGTGAACATGATGAAGTCAAAGGGATTATATGCTTCGCAAGGAGGACCGATTATACTATCACAGGTTTAAACCACAAAAAGGAATAATTCAATCATTAATATAGGTTACCATTTTATCACTAATGAAATTGAAGCACATGTAGATTGAAAATGAGTACCAAAACATAGAACCAGCATTTCATGAGGCAGGGCCACTGTATGTTCGTTGGGCAGCAGAAATGGCCGTGGGACTTCAGACTGGTGTGCCATGGATAATGTGCAAGCAAGACGATGCTCCTGATCCAGTGGTCAGTTTCCTTTCATCTCTGCTACGTCTGGTTAACTACAAATTAATCTAAGCATTAGCCAACATGAGAAATCTAATGCATATGCATCAAAAACACGATACACATATTTCTTTATGTTCTCATGGAAAACATTAACATTTTCTTAAACCAAAATTACCAAATAACAAGTATATTGTCCAAATGTGTCAATTTTATATCACTAAAAACCAAAACTAAAAGGAAAGACAGTTATGAAATGTTACCTTAGTTTTAAGACATCTTAGAACAAGATTGATAAGACCCTGCTTAATAGAGTAAATTACAAGATCTTCCATATTCTTTATAGATGTCTCTGAATCATGCTCAGTAGTACTATCAGAACAACTCAAAAAGTATTAACTAACTCGTACAACATATATATACTGGCTCTGGAACTTTGACTACTACTATTCTTCCTTCAAACTCATCTATTTTCACTTCCAGGCTGTTTTCGACTTTTATTTGTTCTTCAGTGATGCTATATTCTTGATTTAAATATTTAAAACAGTTACCTTTTGTACCGGCAGATCAATACATGCAATGGTCAAAAATGCGGACAAACATTTGTCGGACCTAATTCACCGAACAAGCCTTCACTCTGGACTGAGAACTGGACATCTTTGTAAGCTATAAACAAATTCTCAGTGTTTCACCCCCAAAATTTTGGTAGTATGCAAAAATAAAATGCTGACATAATTACCTTCATTTTCGTGTGAAGCTATCAAGTATACGGTGAAGACCCATACATTAGATCAGCTGAGGATATTGCATTTCATGCAGCACTATTTATTGCAAAAAAGAACGGGAGCTTCATTAATTATTATATGGTACAATTCATACAACTGTCTCAAGAAACAAATAGAAAACAAAGTGACAGTTGACATAATTTAGTGCGTGATTAAATGCGTTACAAAGTAACTTTTACTAGCAGAATGTCGAGCTTTTCTAAAACACACGCGATTGAAGGAAATCTAGTCAAATTGATGATATTTCAATCTGTTTCAAAATTCAGCATTCGTTAGTAATAATATATGGCTTAGTACAAGCTTCTATACATTTCCATACGCTAATATTGTAATTATTAACATAATAAAACCTACGGGTGCTGAAAGAATGCTAGATTTTTACATTTATTGCAGTATCATGGAGGAACCAATTTCGAAAGAACAGGGTCTGCATATGTCATAACAAGTTACTATGATCAAGCTCCTCTTGATGAGTACGGTACGCTTTGCAAATATTTGTGCTTAATTCCAGTCTTACATGAGTAACATGTTCCGACTAAGACACAAACCATTCAATTTATAAATTTAGGTTTAATCAGGCAACCAAAATGGGGTCATCTCAAGGAGTTACATGCAGCAGTAAACCTATGTTCAGATACTATACTTTTTGGAGTACTAACCAATTTAACTTTGGGTCAACAACAAGAAGTAAGAAGCTTATAAAATTCAAGATACTGTCAGTTAATCCTTTCATTTCAGATTTATTTCTGGGATATAGTTTTATTTTGTGAAATATATTTGCACCAGGCTTATGTGTTCCAAGGAGAATCAGGAGATTGTGCAGCTTTTCTAGTGAACTCTAATGATAAAGATAATGTTCAAGTGCAGTTTCAAAATTCTTCATATCAACTGCCACCAAAATCAATTAGCATCTTACCTGACTGCAAGACAGTAGCATTCAACACTGCAAAGGCATGTTATATATCAAATGGTATAAATGTACAAATTTTACAAGCATTTTATGTAATCCAGCATTTACTCATCAGGTAAGCACACAATTTAACACACGATCAATGATACCAAGCTTGAGGTTCGATTCAGCTGAAAGATGGGAAGTATTCCAAGAACCTATTCCTCAATATGACGAGACCTCAATGAGGGCTAATACGCTGTTGGAGCACATGAATACAACAAAAGATGCATCTGATTATCTTTGGTACACTTTCAGGTAAATTTAAAACTAATACCATATATTATTTACTAGATATAAAATTTCTGCTTCAAAATAATTCAACCAATGATTTACTCCTGTTTTCAGCACTATGTATCACAGTTAGGATTATCCTCAAGTCAAAAATTGTAAGGAGTTCCTAATAGTAATGATAAAAAATTCCACCTAAGAGAATAGGTATCAGTAGCTAAAGACTGGACAATGTTACTCCCCAGCAGAAACATTGGCCTCTTGCCTCTGCCCTATCTTCCCATTAACTTTTAATCATAAGATTGTATAAACTATGCAACAATCAAGCTGATCATCTAGTTACCAACTTTTTCAAGTACTTTGATTATGCATTTTGAGGTTATTACAGATTAGTACATATAAAACTAAAATACAAAATAAAATCCATTTATAAAATAGCTAATTATCAGAATTACACTAATCAACTACTAACTGCTATCATATGTGTAATAACAGTTTTCAGCAGAATTCCTCTGATGGTCAGTCTGTACTCAATGTGAACTCACTGGCACATGTTTTACGTGCATTTGTGAATGGAGCTTTTTTAGGTAAGCACTACTATTTAGAACTTTCACATAGTTGTTTAAAGAGTCATTGAACTTGAGCATGTGATTATTTACAAAGTCACAAGATAACTGTCAAAAATCCTAATTGGGCTGTGATCTATAGTTAAACTAGTATAGCTAACTAGCAACTCTTTTCCTGAAATAATGACTTAACCACATATTAGAAAAGTGAAAACTACCAGTTAGACACTTCCGTCTTCCAGTAACTGTCCCCCATTCAATTAAATTTATCTTTATAAGTCATGAACACTTACCGGATACACATTCAGTCGAGTCGATCTGTCTCAAAATTGTTATCTGAAAGGTATCCACTGCTTTTACTTGATCCTATTTGTAGCAACCATGCCCCAAATAAACTGTTATGTTAGTAAAGGAAAGAATGGAATATCAAGCAATTACCAGCTCTTTGCAGTCCTGTTCCTCTACTTCTCTGGTTTCATTCTGATGTTTCATAGATCTCAAAACCATGACACACACACCCCAAAAAAAATGGAAAAGGAAAGACAAGTTAACTGAGGCATATGTAAAATCCTTCTGCTCTTTAATTGTCAAGCAAAATTCACAACGAGAAAAGAGAAAGGAGGCATAAGCAAAAGAAGGTTGAGAATAAATCGAGCATCTAACATTGTCATCTAGATGTTGACGAGACAAGAAATATAGCATGTAAATGTATAAATATTAGCGCATTCTTAATAAACCCAGGAAAATTCTGACCAGAAATGAATTATCAATGTTTCCTCCCAAATGTCTCTAAATATTATTTCACAATCAAAATTCAAAAATAATATCAAAGTGAAGAAGAGGAAACCCACACCCCTTACTTGCAGGAAAAAAAAAACGCGGCTATGAGATCATAATCAATATAAAGTTTTGAACATAGAACTAAGAACATTCAATTCCAGCTTTCGAGAAGCTAAAATCTCTAATCCAGGTGAAAAAAACACCAGAACTTGAACACCACATCAAAGTGCATCCACGTTGAAAACCATCCCACTGCATGCACCAGTATGGCAGTATACACTTGTGTGTGTATATTTATTTATTTGATAAAGCAAGGAGAATTTGAACAGATACATATTCATGTATTTGTTTGTGTGTGTGTAACACTCCAGTTCCATATCGTAATATGTGAGATACTTGGATGAGTCTAAAAAAACTCAAGTTGCTATCATTAATACCTTCAGTCATGACCTTTTGGGTGAACCTGTGGTGGGCTGACCCAAGAAGATATTATTGAGATAGCGCATTGGGCCTTATTATGCTATGATTTGATTCAGACTCGGGATTTGACCTGAATCGTTACATATCAGAGCCGACTCTCGAAAACTAAGGTCGGGTCATCTTATCGAGTTAGAGGGGAGTGCGCGAAAGAGGGCCTAGTAGGCCGCTAGTATTATCCCACAATGGCTAGAGAGGTAAAGATTTGGGTTGTGTGTTATTATGTGTTTAGACTTTGACCTGACGAGAACGTCAGGTATTTAAGTGGGGGAGTTTGTAACACTTCAGTCCCACATCGTAACATATGAGATACTTGGATATGTAAATAAGGACTCAAGCTGCTATCATTAATACCTTCAGTCATGACATTTTAGGTGAGCCCGTGGTGGACTAAGATGACCAAAAAAGATATTATTGAGACAACACATTGAGCCTTATTATGCTATGATTTGATTCGGACTCGGGATTTGACCCGGGTCGTTACAATGTGCATGTCCATAAATCACTAGAAAGGATTGCTCCTATTCACTTCAAACCTAGAGCCATAAAAGCTTAAAACTGAAGAATGCACCATGAAGAGTACCAAAACCAATCATTTTTCAAAAAAAAATAGTTTTCACAACAAGTCCAAACCTCTTCAGCTTGTTAGCTACTGTCACCACAAATCATTCTGTCTCTCTACACAGCATTCATCCCCCTGCCGAATGGCCACTCCCCTTCTCCAACCGACTACACTAATAGAGAAGCACACATTCAACATCATGTGGTAATTCCTACGGGATAGCTCAGTGGAAATGGTGGTTGCCAACCAGGGTTCATCGTTTGTATTTGACGTCTTAAATCTATAAATAATTTTTCCTCATCCCCTGTTTTCTTCATTTTTTTTAGAGGAAACTAGGATTCCCTAGAATTGTGGGAAGTTTTGTGCTGCCATTACTTTTCTTTCATTCCCTCTGCCCATTTTTCCTCCTGAGATCATAAAGTACTCCTTCAGAAACTGATAGGTACTAAATTTTATAAGTACTAAATAAGGAAGAAAAAAGAATAAAAGCTATAACTAGGTCCTCTAAGATTTAAGTATTACAAATGTACATCAAACTCATATACTATATCTTTCTAATGCCCATTCAGTAGAACTCTTAGCAAGCTATTTTTCTTTTTAGTTTGATTTCCTTGCTATTTTTAAAGCTAATGCTTAACTACTGGAATTCTCATTTTGTTTATATTTAGGTTCAGCACATGGAACTCACAAAAACACAAACTTCAGTCTGGAGAACAATATTCAATTAAATAACGGGATGAACAACCTCTCCTTACTAAGTGTGATGGTTGGATTGCCGGTACTAGTCAATTTCAGTAATACTTTTTTCCAATGCACTATTTTTGTAGAAGAATACTAACTATCATAAGCCCTTTTAACAATGTAGCAGTATCAAATGTATATTTTTTGCTACAAAACGCTATTAATCACTTTAATTTGTGTCATGAAGGATTCAGGAGCATTTTTGGAGCGTAAGATTGCTGGATTACAGAGTGTGAGTATTCAAGACAAACAACAAACTGAAAATTATACGAACTATTCTTGGGGATATCAGGTAATCAATCGTCTTCTACGTACCAAGATGCGGATTTATTCCACCTTTCCAGCTATATGAACTAATTCTTTATACAACAAGTGAACTTTTTCTCAAGCCACAAAGCTATCAACTGCCACTCCGCCAGTGAATCTCTTATAGAAGTCGATTAATCTAATAATATAGAAATAAAGAAATCTCTATATGATATTATGAACTATATACAACGCAAACAGAATTGTTATATTAGATTTCAAGAGCCACTTAAGTGCTCAAAGGGACTTTTGTCCCTGATTCATTAACCTTCACATTTGCTCCTCAATCATTCTAAATATTGTTCTTTAGTGAAAATTTTCTTTTACACACAATAGTAAATATACTAAAAATTGAAAAGAAAAAAACGAGTAGTCTACTCTTTACTAAAATAAAAAATAATTTCTAAAGGTTGGATTGCTGGGGGAGAAGCTGCAAGTGTACACAAGTGAAGGATCTAGTCATGTGCAGTGGAGCAGGTTAAGTTCTTCTTCACAGCCGCTCACATGGTACAAGGTACAAAATTAGTTCTTATTCTTTCTTAATGATCTCTAGGGCAAAAGTAATATGTCAAAAATTTGAACAAGTTACTAGCTAAACATTCTCATGCGATACAAATGCTCTTCAATCACTATGTAATATAGGAATACAGGATTGAATTGGACAATGAAACATGCAATGCGAAACCTAAATCACAGATATTAAAGAAAGCATTTAAACATACTATGCATTGAATTATTCTTACATACATAGCATTTAAATTGGCATGAGACCATTCTCATTTTCTCTAATTATGTAAAGTCCACTTCTTTCATGTTTCCAAAAGGTCAACAAGCTAAGGGAGATGATCGTGAGATATTTAAGGAAATATTAAACATAAACCTTCTAAATAACTAAATTGGTATTTTGGCTCCTGATACAGGGCCTGGGAACAGTTGAAACTTTTGCAATGTCCCAATAATATACATGAAAACACTGTTTCCTTTCATAGTTGCACTTATAATCACCTGGTCACACTACAACGAGTATCTCCACTTCTACTCATCTAACTTGATCAACTCTAATGACATGGTGTTATGTTTTAAATCATAATTTTCAAGCTTCAAACCTCTTCTTGATTACATAGCATCTGATCTATTGATATAATATAGACCGGTAATTAATCTCTGAGTTTTTTATACTTCTAATCTACCTTAATTTTTTGTTGGTCTCCACTTGACAGACATTATTTGATGCACCTGGGGGCAGCGGACCCTTTGCGTTAAACCTTGGCTCTATGGGAAAAGGAGAAGCTTGGGTCAATGGGCAAAGTATTGGTCGATATTGGGTTTCATATCATACATCTACTGGAACTCCTTCTCAGATGTGGTAATTAATAGCTATGAAGAGCAACATATTTATTACTCCTTCCATTCCACAATTAGAGCCCCATTTAACTTTGAACCTAGAGAGCATTAGGAATTCCTTTCTCCAAACTCTGTCGATATTCCTATGATTTATCTCTGTGTTTCCTCTTACTACAAATGACTTGGGAGATATTCTCTAGGCTGTTTTCCAAAAAATATATTTAACACAAAATAATTATGAATGCCAAGTTAAACTACTCTTAACTGACATTTTTTATTTAGGTACCATATACCTGGATCCTTCCTCCAACCTACAGGAAACCTATTAGTTTTATTGGATGAAGAGTATGGAAACCCTCTTGATATTTCGATAGACACTGTCTCAGTCACAAAAGTATGTGGGCACATGTCAGATTCAAGTCCACCCCCAATATTTTCATGGAAGGGTGACACCCAAAGTTCAGAGAGGCATAAAAAGCACAATGGCAGGACACATAAAGTTCATCTTCGTTGTCCTTCAAATAAATATATATCCCGGATTCTATTCTCAAGCTTTGGTACCCCTATGGGAGATTGTGGAAGTTACGCAGTTGGAAGCTGTCATTCATCTAATTCTAAAGTCATTGTGGAGAAGGTAAGCTTTACATATTCTTTTAAGTTCTTCCTAAAATCATAGTCAGGGTCTGAATTTTCCTACCTCTAATCCTAGAAAATAAAATGAAGAAACAAGTTAGTAAGATTTATGCCATACTAATCTGTCTTCATATTCTTTAATACTAAGCCCACTTCAACAAAAATTATAAGCGACACGACATATTATCCTACTTCGAGTGTGTGTTTTACCTTCACAAATGACCATACTCTCACAGAATGTGTCAAATTCATATGACAAGAAGTTCAATGCTAATTAGACTGTTCCTCAACATATATAGTCTATATATATATATAGCTGATGTCTGCTACTACTGTTGGCGGAATTAACAATGTCCACCAATAATAGTAGCGGATGTTTGCTGCTGTTAGAGGCAGATGCAAAAAAAATTTAAAAATCTTTTCCATCCTAATCTAGACAGACAGACAGAGAAGTGTTGGCCCTAAAATACTCCATAGAGAATGCTGGTTATGGATCACTATATATATATATATATATATATAATGTATGTTATCTGCAATTTTGATTATATTGGACTTACATATTTAGCTGAACTATAATTTTCCAGGCCTGTGTAGGGAAGAGTAGATGTTCCATTGCACTATCAAATAAAAAGTTTGGGGGTGACCCATGCCCAGGCACTCCAAAAGATCTTCTGATTGATGCACAATGCGATTCAGATTGACAGTTTTATTCAAACTTGGAAGAGGGCCAAAGAAATCACCTTTTGTAATATAAAAAGGTTTAGGAATATTTTTTAGAAAAATATTATTCTTTTCTTTGATGCAAAAGAAAAATATTATTTATTTATTTCAATAATCAATATTTTACTGTAATATAGTTCAATAAATAATTATTTAATTGTAACTTAAGTCAATATCGTTACTTTACAAATAAAGTTCATTTTTAAGAATTATATATATATATATATATATTATTAAATCACTTGTGGAGTGGACAACCAGACCACAAATATGAATAGTAAAAGTTTAAACCGCATCTTTATCAAAGTAGAACCCTTCCAATTTCTATGGATTGCAATAATTGAGATCTCCTAGAAAGCTCCCGTCACGGATGCCCATAGAATAGCCAAAATGAACAGCCTATCCCAAATCGGCGTAGCAAAACATAGAAAACAACACATCGTATCACCAACTAAACATTCTACTCAAATCATCAACCACTAGAGAAAAAAGGAAACATGAATTTCTATTATATTAGTTCTTTCTTTTTTCTTTTATATTATATACATACATACAAAAAATTAATTCTATATTCTTTTTTTTGCTTTTTTTTGGCGGGGAGGTGGGTGGAGGTGGTGGCTTCATTGAGCATTCTTCCAATTCTCATGTTTTGTTTTTTATCATCACAGTTGAAATTGAGTTTTATGTCTAACACCACAAAGATTACCTCCAAAAATGTCTTTGAAGTTTGCTAACTCGCGGATATATATATTAAAATAAAGATTATTCAGAAATTAAAGAAAGTAACCGATACGTACCACCATTTGACAGACCCATAACTCGTAGGTATGACAGAAACGTACGACTAAATGGGAACCTTGAATCAGACGCTGAAAATTCCGCCCACATATCATTCAAAGAAATACACACATTGAGAAAATCAAGTAAAGCCAACTTAGCATCATCCCCACAATTTGTATGACGAAAACAATAAGCAACATCACCATTTTCAAGCTGTTTGAGGGACACTAAATGGGAGCCAACAACGCCTGTGAACTGTAGAGTGCCCGTTTGCTTCCACCTAAATGTTTGGCCAGTGGGGAATGCGAGGGGCAGGAAAAGCTCTGTTTTACCAATATTAAGGGGTGCCCACTTGAGGGCATTTGTAGAAGGTAACGGGGTGAGATCCTTGAGAAGTTTTTTGGATGATTTTGAGATTGATTTGGGAGTGGTGTTGGAATTGGAAAGAAAGGTTTTGTGGAGGGTACGTGGGGACGGAAAACCATTCTCTAAGAGCAAGGAATAGTTTCTGTGTTGGCCTCTTCATGATTTTATGTACTGTTTTTAGTGACTGCGTAAATCTGTTGTTAGAATTGAAATTTAGCTTCCAGTATATATGAATGTCAAAGAGAGAAAAGGGATAAAGGCACCGATCGAGAATGACTTATTTTATTTTTATTTAAAATTAAAATTTTAATAAATTTATAAGTAAAAATATTTTATATTATTTTTATTTATAAATTAAGAATTATAAATAATAATTGTAGACGTGTTCGATTAATAATAATTTATAAATTAAAATAAAATATAAAAATTATTAAAATATCCTCCAATAAGAAGAACATTAAAAAATAAAAAATAACATTTATGTTATTTCATAGTTATTAGTTAACTTAAAAAAAATAATTTATAAATTATTATTTTTAAATAATAAGTAATTACTAATTTTTTTTAATTTATAAATAAAAAAAGGTTATTTTCAAATAATTTTTTAAAATAAATTATTTATAAATTTAATTGATCAACTTATAAATAGCTCTCGAACACCTCCGAAGAAGTCAAGAACACAACCGTGCGGCGGATAAATGATCTGAAAGTAATAGTACTGGTATAAACGGTCCTAAAATAAATCTTTCATTAATTTTTAAGATCAAATTTATTATTTCTAGAATCATTATATGTACTATTTATTTTTATTACTACAAGTGGGGATGAACAGGATCAAACACTAAAATATTTTAATATTATTACTAACCAAACAGTTTCGTCAAACGGACTTTCTCTATATTGTCCTTTAATATATTTATGAAATATGTATTCACACTCAGACCTAAACTAGATACAACTCCGCGCGTTGCGACGGGATTATTCGTTTTGTTAAAAAAAATTAAAAATTATTTAGATTAATCACCAATCAATTTGAGATAATATAAAAATAAAATTATGGGATATAATATCAATTTAGAATTGATGCAATTTTGGGATATAATATCAGTTTAGATTTGTATTTATAATATATTTTAAAATTTTTTTTGTCTGATTAAGGAATTTAAAAATTAAAAAAATTATGCATTATTTTTTTTTGTAAATAAAATTCTAAAGCCCAATGATGGGATAATATTACATATTTTTTTTGTGAGATAAAATTAATTTTTAAAAGTTTAATACATAGGTGTGAATTGTATGAGTTAAAATAATTTTATTGTCTGTGAGAATAGTCTGAATGTAAAAATAATTATTTTTATGGTGAGTATGGTCTGATTTTTGAAAGCCGAAAAAATATAGAAATATCCAATTGTGAGATGTGATATGTATATCAAATTAAGATATGTTGAATTATTCTGTGTATGTGAAATAATTAAAAAAAATGGAAGTATTAAGGTTTCACTGAAAGTGCAAGCTGCGAGTGACATTTCCAGTAATGTTTCATCATAGAGCGACACGTGGCATAAGTTTAGATTTAACGTGAGATTGAGATAAATGGTATAATATTACGTTGTAATATAATTAATGTTGTTATATAAGTGTAAATAAATGGTATAATATTACGTTATAATATAATTAAATCAGTAATGATAACATTTTTGCAGTTGAGATTAACAGAGCACTTGAGATTATCAAAACAGTTTAGATATGTACTGATTTTGTTTTTAGGATATAATAATTATGCTGGAACATAATTTTGTTATTATTTGTGTGTGGTATAATATTATAAATGGTATATAATGGTTAGTAAATTGTATTTTTTTACTTGTTTAAGATATAATGTGTAGTATAATATTATAAAATACAAAAAACAGGAGTAATGGTTCAGCTCAATTTTGTTATTATTTATTTAATAATAATATGTATGATATAATGTAAAATATAATATTATAAATGGTATATAATATTTTAAAATTCCAAAAGTCGGATTTAATGGGTAATTATGGTTAGTAATTTGGGAAGTAAGTTATATGTATGATATAATTATATAAAATGTATAATTTTAGAAAATTATAAAAAGTGGAGTAAATTCCCAAAATCGTAGTAAGGATTGAGGGTATTAAATACGTAAGACATGTGTTTCATTGTGAGAAAGACACTTGTCAAGCAACGGTGTTATATACTGCATTTTAGTATATATAATAGATAGATTACTTATCTTAATAAAATTTAAATATTAATAATTTATGAAATATGTATTCACACTCGGACCTAAATTACTTATCTTAATAAAATTTAAATATTAATATATTTATGAAATATGTATTCACACTCAGACCTAAATTACTTATCTTAATAAAATTTAAATATTAATAATTTATGAAATATGTATTCACACTCGGACCTAAATTACTTATCTTAATAAAATTTAAATATTAATATATTTATGAAATATGTATTCACACTCAGACCTAAATTACTTATCTTAATAAAATTTAAATATTAATAATTTATGAAATATGTATTCACACTCGGACCTAAATTACTTATCTTAATAAAATTTAAATATTAATAATACCCTAGCAACATTGTTCAAAATATTTTTAAGGGGATAGTTTAGCACTTTAGCTATAAATATCTATTTTTTAACTAATAAAATTACATGTCTGGGTTGGCCCCTTACTTTTTTCAACATGATTTTTTCAACATATCTTATAGAATGTTCAAAATAATTTTATTCTATATTCTTTTTGGAACCTTTACCTTTAATTAAGAGTATTCAATCGATAAAAATCGGATCGAATAGATACTGATAATATACAAAATTCGGTACCAAAAATGGTGCCGGTTGAACTGGTTTGATACCATTTTTTATCGAACAGAAAAATATTTAATCGGTTGAACTGGTATATCGAAACGGTCGTTTTTGTACCTAACTCGAACCGGTTCGCTATACCGAAAAAATCGACAAAATCAAAATTTTTAAACAATCCTACCTCTAACTCCCTTAAGTTTATATAATGTTATGCATCTTTAACATTATGTTACTAAATCATAAAATAGATGAAAAAGAAAAAAAAAATCATCCAATTTTTATGTTACTAATTTTTTTAAAAACATAAAAACAATAATAGATAAAAATTTTGACCATTTTCTTATCAAAGTTTTTCATAAAAATTATAAATTTTGACTAAATAACATAAATAATTTTTTTATAATTCCCCTCGTACCCTCTATCTATAAACACAATAAAATTAACATAAAGATAAATTACTAATTTAATATAAAACTTAATTTTTTATTTTTCTTCTTTATAAACTCAAATAACAATATAATAAGATACACGTTTTTTTAATTATAATTTAAGTTTTCTATTATTATTATTATTATTATTGTTTTTTTCCTTTCAAAAAACTCAAGTGTAAAAACAAAACCTAAACGCGCAGGCATGAAATAGAAGAGAGAGATTAGAGAGAGAAAAGAGGAGAGCTTCTTCTCATTCCCCCCAATTCTCTTCGTCCCCTCCTTCCCCTTCTCTCTCCACACTCGATCACTCACTTCCCACCATTCACGGACCCCACGAATTTCTCCCCTACATAAAACCCCCTAAACCCCCCATTTCTCCTCACAGCAATGCCAGCTTCCTCCTCAGGTAAATCCAACTTCTCTCTATATATGTATATACGTATCTTCAAATTAAAAGTTTGAATTTTTTCACAGAGACGCGTAACAGGTGGAGGAAGCGAAAACGAGAGCCCCAAATCAATCGAAAAATCAAACCTCAAGATGAAGACGAAATCGAAGACGAAGAAGATGAAGATAATAATGACCTCGAGTTCGATGAAGACCCAATTAATCAAAACCCTAGTCAGTCTAATCGGACGGGAGCAGCTCCGATTGCACGCGAAAGCGAGGTGTTATTGGACGGTGGGATTCGAGTATCAGAGTTTCCCCCGGTGGTCAGGCACACAGTGAATCGGTATCACTCGTCAGTACTCGCCATTTTGGCTATGGAGAGGGCGAATCAGTGTGGTGAGACTGGCAGTAGGCAAAACGCTGTCGCTTTGGAGAATATATCTTACGGGCAGCTCCAGGCTTTGTCTGCGGTTCCACCGGATAGTTTGAGTGACCCGGATAGAGCTGACGGGTTGTCGGGGGCTTATGTGATTACACCTCCGGGGATAATTGAAGGTCGAGGTGTGGTGAAGCGGTTTGGGAATAGTCGGGTTCATGTTGTGCCAATGCACGCAGGTAGTGCCTTTATTCTCTCTGTCACTATATACTTTTCAGCTTGTATTGGTTATACATTGAATACAAAATATATATGTTTTAAGGGTTTCATTTTAAATTTTACTTTTGTTTGAAGAAAATTCTTTTCAGAGAAAAGATTTGTGCTGAATGCTGGAAACAATTAGCTTTGTTGAAAAGCAAGAGTCTTTTTTTGAGAAGTATTGAAGGGTAAAATGGTCTAATTTCGGTCGACATAAAAAATGTGGCAATATATGCAGGGAATTATTTTCTTTAAGCAAATGTTGCGAAGATTTCTTATTTTAAATTATAATTCTGCTATAGCTTGGAAATTTCTCGGTTCTTTGAGCTTCTAGGTTGCCCATTGCTTTATAATCATACAAGGGAAACACCAGTGTACAACATTTTAAAATTTGAGCTTGTACCTGTACTAGATACTCTCTCTCTCTCTCTATATATATATATATATATATATATCAGCATATGTGGCAGAGAATGTCTAATTTTGTACTTTGGGAGCAGATTGGTTTTCACCTTATACAGTGCATAGGTTGGAGAGGCAGGTTGTTCCACATTATTTTTCAGGGAAGTCGGTGAACCATACACCTGAAAAATACATGGAATGTCGGAATCGTATTGTTGCTAAGTACATGGAAAATCCAGAGAAGAGGTTGGCAGTGTCTGATTGTGATGGTTTGGCAGTTGGTGTTGACATTGATGATATGACTCGAATTCTCCGCTTTCTTGATCACTGGGGGATCATTAATTACTGTGCTGCTGCTCAGAATCGTGAGCTTCAGAATGATGGATCTTGCTTCACTGAGGATTCAAACGGGGAGCTTCGTGTGCCAATGACTCTTTTGAAGTCCATTGATAGCTTGATCCAATTTGATAGGCCTAAATGTCGGCTTAGTGCTGCAGATGTTTATCCGGAACTAGGGTTTCGTGGTCACAAGGACTCCGACCTGGATAGTAGAATACGAGAACGATTATCCGAGAACGAATGCAATCATTGTTCTCGACCTCTTCCGATTGTGTATTATCAGTCACAGAAAGAGGTGAATATCAACTCTTGGCATTTCCTTATTCTTGTTCACCTCATCCCTGTGTTTCTTTAGTACATACCTCTTGCAAGTTCAGTTATGTATACCTTCGTTCCGTCTGATTAAATACTTCAAAAGATTAATAATAACTTTGCATATGGTCATCATTTGTTAATGTGGACATTAAATAATAGTTAGGAAGCCAATTAAACTTTCCCTCACTCTTAAAAGGATATCTCCCTTTTCTGAGTGTGTTGCGTGCAAATTTTAAGATATGGCAAAAATTTGTTTTTATATTTAATCTAAGATATTTGCCACTATATTAAAGATAACTGAAAAATATGATTTATATTTGAATTTTCAGTAATTTAAAAGGATTCTGGAACCCAATGAAGTTTCAGTGGTCCAACTCTCTTTCTATACCATGCTCTGATCAACAGATCTGTTGAGGATTATTGTATTTTGTAGGGGACTAGGGACATAGATGGAATAACTATCCAAAAATGAGGTTAGAATCCATCTCCATTCACTTATTCCTTGATAGCTGACCAAATTTGGTTCAACAGGTAGATGTACTATTATGCTTGGATTGCTTCCATGAGGGGAGATTTGTAGCTGGTCACTCAAGCCTAGATTTTACAAGGTTCGATTCTGGTAAAGATTATGGAGATCTAGATGGAGAAAATTGGTCCGATCAGGAAACCTTACTACTTCTTGAGGCAATGGAAATTTACAGTGAGAACTGGAATGAAATTGCAGAGCATGTAGGGACCAAGTCAAAAGCACAATGCATCCTTCACTTTCTTCGTCTGCCCATGGATGATTCCTCACTGGAAAATGTTGAAGTTCCAAGTACTCCCATCTCATTGAGTATTTCAAACAATGACGAGCGTGAGAGATCACATTCAAATGGTAACTTAGATATTTCTCCTTTGCATACTTGTATGTTTAATTTGCATGTGTTGATATTGACATCTGACAATCTTCCATGAGAGAATTCATAACATACCAAATATGTTTCCTACTTAATTGCTACAGGATCAAGCCTACAAGACCCCGAGTCTGACACTAGGATTCCTTTTGCAAATTATGCAAATCCAGTTATGGCTCTGGTAGGTGACTTTCCAAGCCAATTATCTAATTCTCGAATAATATGAGCATGCTTCTGCATTTTATGTGATGAGAATCTTGTAAATTTAGTTGCACAACATTCTCTAATTTTTCATCTTTTCAAATAAAACGATTTTAGTTTCATTAGGAAAACTATAATTTATTTGGTCAATGACTCGATAAAAACATTATATCGAGGCTAGACAATTGTTACTTTCTTCTTTTGTTTCATTGTTTATTTGGTTTAATATATACATATTGTTAGAGATAAAATAGATGTATTGAATATTGTTGTTGTATTATTACAAAAAGTACTAAAATTTTTTATATAGGCTACAAGTTGAGTAGTGGCCAAGTATGTGTGGACACCAAGTATGTGTGGGCATCAAGCATGCTTGGTGACCAAGTTTTAATAATAATATACTCTAATACTCCTCAAGTCGGAGCATGGATATCATTCATGCCCAACTTGCTACAGATAAAAAATATTCTAATAGCTCCCAAAGTTTTTGTGAACACGTCAGCAAGCTGATCTCTGGTTGTCACATGGTTAGTAAGGATAATTCCTGCTTGAATCTTTTCACGAATGAAAAGGTAATCAACTTTTATATACATAGTTGGTTCATGAAACACTGGATTAGAAGCAATGTGAAGAGCTGCCTGATTATTGCACCATAATTAACCCCAATTCAATTAACAAATGTTGCAACCATAATAATTCACAACTTACACGAGCCATTGCTCTATATTCAGATTATGCACTAGATCTGGCCACTACAATTTGCTTCTTACTTTTCCATGAGACAAGGTTTCCTCCCAAGAAAACACAATATCTAGTAGTGGAGGGTTTATTGGGTAGCCCTCTTGCCCAATCCGCATATGAAAAACCTTTGATACACAAGTGACTATGATCCCAAAAGACTAAGCCTTTACCAGGTGCACCCACCCTTGAGATACTTTAAAATACGCACCATTGCATCCCAATGGGAGGTTCGAGGAGTAGATAAGAACTGACTTACTACATTGACTGGAAATGCAACATCCGAACGAGTGATAGTAAAATAATTAAGCTTTTCTACCAATCTTTGATACCTTTTCATATTTTCTAATAGTTCCCCCTTATGGTAATTAATTTTTGTCTAGAATCCATGGGTGTGTCAATCGGACGGGACCCAAGTAAGTCAGTTTCCTCAAATAGGTCTAAGACATTTCCTTTGTGAGAGAAAAATGTCATCGCTGGATTGAGCAACCTCAATGCCCAAAAAATATTTTAAATGACCTAAATCCTTGGTCTCAAGTTGCAGCACTAAGGACTTTAGTTCATTGATACCCTGTGTATCATTTCCTGTAATTACAATGTCATCGATATAGACAAGCAATAAAATTCTCCCAGCACAATTTTCACGATGAAACATAGAATGATCATTAGTGCATCATAGTAAGCCAAACTCAAGTACAACCTTCAAAATTTTTTCGAACCATGCTCGAAGTGGTTGTTTGAAACCATATAGAAACTTTTTTAACTTGCAAATCAGCCCAAATCAATGTTCTAAAAGGCGCTAGGCGGGTGGCCCCGCCTAGGCAGGATTTTTTTTATTTTAAGTGAATTTTAATATTTAATCTTACATTTATCCAAACAAAACAATAATATAAAACAAAACAATCTATAATAAAGATAATAAAGGCCTTTGCTTAAAGTTCAAACACATATCCATATTGCTAATGTCAAAGTTCAAACATAGACATCCAATTGTCCAAAGTTCAAACACAAACAAATAATAAAAAATACAAACTAGTAGTTCTCATCTCCATATCACTCTATATCTCTTACTCTTTTTTTCCATATCCTTCTTAGATAATGTTCCCATCTAACTCACACTCATACTCATCTCTCTCTTTCTCCGTGTCATCATCTCCCTCTTCCTTCGTGTCATCATCAGACAAAAATTATTCTTCATGGAGTTCTCTTACTCCAACATGTCTACTACTTCTCCTAGGCTCTAGCACGTTATCTGCTCCGGATGCTTCACTAACCGCCTCCCAAGTAAGGGCCGAATAGCCCTCAACTTCATCATCAACTTTCAGGACGTCGTTTTGTAGTTTAGTTATCAAAATAAAATAAAAACAATTGCAGCTCTAATTTCTCTCCCTTGCCCGCCTAGTCCCATCTAATTTCTTGGAGTTTTTTTTTTCCTGTCTTGGGCCTAGGCGCTAGGCCCTAGACTAGACGTCAGAGGGGGCTTAGCGCCTAGGCGAGAATTTTTAGAACACTGGCCCAAACTGTCTGTGAGCAAGAAAACCAGTTGGTTGCTTCATATAAACCTCTTCACTAAGATTACCGTGTAAAAATATATTTTTCACATCAACCTGATGTAAAGACTAATAATAAAAGGCTGCCATATAAATGAGCAATCGAATATAATACATTTTAACGACTGGAGAAAAAGTTTCAGAATATTCAATTCCACGAACTTAGGCATATCCTTTGGCAACCAAGCGTGCTTTGAGGTGTGCTAAAGAGTAATCAGTATTCACTTTCACAATATAGACCCACTTATAACCAACAACGGATGCATTTGGGAAAAGTATCACAAGATCTCATGTGCCATTTTTCTCCTAAGCTACCATTTCTTCTTTCACGACAATTTTCCAGCCAGGATTAGGTATTGCCTTTCACAGTTTTGGGAACGGGGTGAGTAGAAATAATAGAAAGACAACTATCGGTGTAAGAGATAGCAGCAGAAAGAGGATGGTGGGTATAAGACCGTGTACCTTTGCAAAAGGGTAATTGGTTTGTCCAGATCAGATAACTTAGAGGATATTTTTGCAGGATCATCTGACAAAGGTGAAAGATCGGAAGCTATAGCTGTGGGAAGAGTTATATCCGTCCGACGTCGCCGATTATATAGATAACGAACAGGCGGTACTAGTCGAGTCTGAGGCGCAGCGGGAGAAATAGTCCGAAAAATATAAATATGTATTTCCTCATCTAAGTTAGACTGGGAATGAGGCTTAGAAGAGAAAGTTGTATTTTCAAAAAAGATAACATCAGAACTTACAAAATATCGTTTAAGATCTTGGGAATAACAACGGTAATCATTTTGAGTACGAGAATAACCAAGAAATAAACATTTAATAGCTTTGGGATCTAATTTAGACAAATCATGCTGGTGATCTTGAACAAAACATATACAACCACTTGAGAAGAAAATAAAGTAGTGTAGATAATATCACGTGAAAAACAAATGAAGGCATGTGATAAATTAAATAACATGCAGTTAAGACTGCATCTACCTAAAAGGACCGAGGAACATGCATATCAAAGAGTAAAGCCCTAGTAACTTTCATAAGATGACGATTGTTTTGTTCTGCAACACCATTCTGTTGTGGTGTATTTGAACAAGAAGACTGATGAATAATGGCTTTCTGAGTCATAAGAGTAGAGAAATGAATGAAAAGTAGTATAAAGTATTATCATTGCGTAATATACGAATTGTGCAATCAAATTGAGTTTGTATCTTAGTGACAAAATTAAAGAAAACAGACAAATAACTCAGAACGATTTTTCATCAAGTAAAGCCAAGTAACTCTAGAATAATCATTAACAAATGTAACAAAGTACCGAAATTCAAGATTAGACACAAGGGGAGAAGGCCCCCAAACATCAAAATGTACCAAATCAAATGGGTTTGCAAACCACTTTATGGACTCTAGAAGGATAAGAAACGATGGTGTTTCCAAATTGACAAAACTCACAATCTAAACTAGACAGAGTTTAAACTAGGCATTAATTTCTTTAGGCTGGCTAGAGAAGGATGGCCCAACAGATAATGAATTTGAAGAGGGGAAGCAACATTAGAACAAGAAAGGGGACGAGAAATAGCCTGGTCGAACAAATATAAGCCTCCCAGAACACGACCTCTACCAATCGTCATCTTCGTTATGAGATCCTGAAAAACACAAGAATCAGGATAAAAGGTTTCAAAACAATTATATATATTTGTCAATTTGCTGACAGAGATAAGATTGAAAGGAAGGTCAGGCAAATATAAGGTAAAAAGCAAACATGGAGAAGGACTAATGGTGACAGTTCCAGTTCTTTTTACAGTGATTGTAGAGTCATCAGCTAAAGTGACCCCAGGAATGGTAGAGGTAGCTTGAAAACTATAAAAAATACTAGATGTACTTGTTATATGATCGAATGTCCTAGAGTCAATGATCCAAGGGAAGGATGTAGTAAGACAGGAACTAGCATTACCTGTTTAAGCAGGAGTTGTAGTGGATGTAAATGGTGATTGTTGAGAAACCTGATATTAGGTGAAAGTAGTATATTCATCAGGAGTCATAGTAATTGTCTATTCATTGGAAGAAGGAATAACAGATACTTCAGGTTGGAAACTAACAACTACATTAGCAAACTGAGGTTGTGCCTGAAGATGCCTATAAAATTTCTGAAAATGGTTGGGTTCCCCATAATAAAAACAAATCATGCATGGTTTGTTGTTGTCACACAATTGATTTGACTGATTTCGATTTCATCCTCCACTATTCCCCTTGCATCCAAAATCTTCACGAGTACGTTCATCGTCCTCCACTATGACTACCCAATCGTCCTTGGGTACTATCACGACCCCCGCTTTGTCTAGAAGAAACAATAAGGGCAGACTTGTCAGAGTCAGGAACTGTAGAAGGAGTCTCACGGGAGACATGTAACACGCAAGCAAAAGTGTCTGTAAGCAATTATTTCACAAAACCTCCAACTAGTCCCACAATTATTTCACAATCTCAATATGAGTAACCATATCCATAACATGACTCTTCAAAGAATTAAGCATTTGATAGAGAATACAAGCATTGTCTGTTTGCTAAGCGGCATCAGAGAATTTTGTTTTGGTTAAATGATCTCCTTGGTCGTGGCTAAGTAGAGCTAGCCACACAATTTTGCGCCATTGTGGATAATTCTAAACCCCCTCTAATTTCTTATCTATAAGGCGATTAGAAGACGACAAAACCTCGGTAACATTGATCGAAGTCCTAGAATCAGTTGCATTAGGCATTGCACTCTTAGCGGTCCCTAACATAGCTTAAAGGAAAAAATCTCCACAACTAATTTTCACAAAATACCCAAAATAAATGGCTCAAATCTTACGGTGCAAAGCTTCACAACAATGCCCCAAAAGAATCTCTAACAACAGCTAAAATCAACCAAACATGCTTTAAGTCTATTTGAAACAGGTGTCGATTAACACATAAACTCAGATATAGAAGAAATGAGTAACTAGAAAATTATATAAAAATATAGGCATGATGAACAGAGCCTAGCAAACCAGACTCTTTTATTTATTTATTTTTGGATAGAAGAAAGAAAAAAAATTCATAGTTCTAATACCATGTTAGAGATAAAATAGACGTATTGAATATTGTCTTTGTATTATTACAAAGAGTACTAGGGCCTTATATGAGGCACCAAATGTGTATGGGCACCAAGCATACTTGGTGACCAAGTTCTAATAATAATATATTCTAATAATAATAATATACTCTAATACTTGTTTTTTTTGATAAGTAAGATATATATAGAAAAGGCACCAAGGGGGTTCCACTCATATACTTATCATTTGCCTTTTCAATTTACTAGTCTCTAGGGTTATTGGGTATTCTTTATGGGGGAGTGCGCCTTCTTTTACACCTTATTGGTAAATGAGGAGAATCTTCTAATTGTATTTATATGTGCACAAAAGCTGGTCATTGTATGTATAACAAGGAATATCAAGTATATGTAGCTCTGGAATCATTCTTCGTGGTGATTAGGCAGGGTGGATCTTTTAAATTAGTGTCTTAGTACCTGTATTTGGTTGGATGAATTCTATTTCTTGTACACTCTATCATGTACTTTTAAAGTTGGTAACCAAATTAAGGAAATAGATATAGCCTCTTTATATTCATGGTCAAGGAAATTTGCTGTACACATTCACACTGACACTGCAAAAGAGGAAGATATACTGTCCAGTGCTTGCTAGAATTGTAAATCTACTCTAAACTCGGTGATTATAAAGGGGACGACAAACTATTAGAAAAATGGTCTACAATCTTTGTTTGCACTTACGTTCTCATCTATAAATGGGAGTAACAACTTTTGTTCTCCTTAGCGTTTCAGATTTGGTTTGGCTGTACCTCTAAGATCATTACTTTGTCTTGCGGTCAGTGTTCAACATGCTAGAACTATAAGATTTGACTAGAGCTATAAGATTTGACTGGAGCAATTTAATAATATTTTTGTAAATGAAACTTTTCTTTTAAAAAGATTCCTACTGTTGCTACACCCAGTAGGAGTCCTACAAAAATTGCCTCTCATTGGTCAACCACTTTTTTTCCCTCTAGTAATATCCCATCATTACTGTAGAGCTGTGCTCCAACCAGGATAGAAGTATGGATCACACGTATAAGCCAGCTGCTCCTCTGCCTTGACTCAATATATGTGCATGTTCATTAGAAGTGATAATTTTTTGCGCCTTTTCCCTCTTTCATTGTTTCCCTATTTTATTTGGCAAGGGGCAGAAATGCCACTTGGTAAGCAACTGCATATAGATGGATGAAAATGGTGACTTGGTGAAAGGCTAAAATCATGTGAACTGGAGGTGAAAGGCTAAGATTAAAAGGTTGAAGTAATCTGCAAATTCACGAAAGGTGGAGATTATTAATATGACCAATGCATTGAGGAGGACAAAATGTGGAGAAGGGTGGTTGCTGCGAGATTTGGATGCACTCAGTTTGGGTTGCTTTTGTGTGTCCCGATCGTCGTTTGGATTCGGCATGTAGAAGTCTATTCTATTGTAGTTGGTTGGGACAAGTTGAGAAAATATATCGTTCCTTCATGAATGGGAAAGGTGTAAGAGTTAGATTGTGGGTAGTTCGTGCAGCGAGGTTCCTCTATATGAATTGTTTCCTGGTCTGTTCAGCATTGCTGTCAATAAGGTGGTTGCATGGATGAGTTTTTGGAGTTAGAGAGGGCAGCACTGTGTGGAATCTAAGCTTATGCAGACCATTCCACGACGGGGTAGCTGATCTTTTTGACATTCTGGATAGGGTGTGATTATCACAAGTGGGCCCTGGAGCGGGAAGGAACTGCCAGTGGCCTGTTCTTAGTGTAGTCTTTTTATGAGTTTCTTATTTAATTCAAATCAGAGTCATTTCCTTGATGAAGCATTTGGAAGACAAGCCCAGCACACCCCTCCTCCGGGGACAAAAGTAGTTTCTTTGTTTGGACAGCTGTGAGAGGGGATATCCTCACATGTGATATATTGAGATGAAGAAAGGAAGTGTTGGTTAACTGGAGCAGCATGTCTAAAGGGGATGAAGAGACAGTGGAGCACCTTCTCATTCATTGACTTGGGCTAGAGACTTGTGAAATACATTGATAGCTTTCTTCATGATGAACTGAATTTGTTCGGTTTGTGAATCGACTTGGGTACGTGGCATGCTACATAAGTACATAAGCTAAAAGTTGGTACACTAGGGTATCTTTATATGGTTGATTAGAGTTAGGAATTCTCTAAGAATCTAAATGTAAAACCTATTTTTGAAGATTTTAGTTGAAGTAATATGTTGATTGTTTTATAAATAATTTAGTACAAATGTGATGTTTGAGTATCCACTACTAAGTTAGTATATTATTTTTTGTGTATTATTGGTAAAACAATAATGAAAATTTTCGGTACACTAAATTTAGAGTATTGGTACGTCAAGAGTACCATGATTGGGTAAGAAAGTACTAATATGCAATTTGCTAGGTCAATAAAGTATTTGGTAACTCTGATTCTGCTTAAGTCGGTAAAGGCCTTTTGGCTTGTTTGAAATGGGTGCTTGTGAGGAAGAAATTGGAGGTGACCCCTCATTTTTCATCTGGTCAATTTGGAGAGAGTTATCCACAAAAAAAAAAAAAAAAAAGTACACAAAAAGAAAGAAGTAACAAAGGAATGGGATGCTTTTGTAATCAAACATGGGGAAAGATGACTTTTTAAGTCTCTTGGATCTATTCAAAGCTGGTGTTTGAAACTTTCTGTAATTTGAATGGAGGCTAGGTTCGTTAAGCAAAGAGCGTTGGCGAAGAATTGATGAAAGGAGTTTGGAGCATGAAGGGACCAAGTAAATTGCTGCATTTTGTCCTAATTACTAGGCTTTATGACAGGTTAGTCTTGTATAGAACATGGAAGGGAACTCTTTGTATTTTTCAAATAATTTTGTTGCGTACTTAATGATTTTCAATAGTGTCAGAGTTTAGAAACCATGATTCATGTTTAATTCTACTCAATTAAACTGTTGATGAGATGACACTGTAGGTGGTTAGTGGTTAATTTGAGATGCATCGTCAGATTGTCTAATTCTATTCATTATTTATTCTCATTCATTGTTTATTAATGGCTTCCTAGACGGGCTAATAGTGACCTATCTGTTTGATTTTGTAGGTTGCCTTTCTGGCCTCTGCAGTGGGACCAAGAGTTGCTGCAGCCTGTGCCTATGCCTCCTTAGCGGCACTGTCTGAGGAGGATCATGGGCAGATAGATGGATCTGGATGTGGTAATAGGTTAGCATTTCCTCTTTCTCATTTCTGCATTCTGAATTTTATTGGCATCAACCAAAGGGGTGTTTGATTGGAACTTAATGTATCTGAATGGCTGAATCGGTCAGTCATTCAGTGCGTTTGTTTAGGACTAAATGACTGAATTGGTTTGATGGGCTGAATGACTAAGTTTAATTTTTTTTAACTGAATGGTTAAGTCCCAGTTGAATGAAGTAATTTTTTTTTTTAAAAAAAATTAAATATTATATTAAGTAATATTAAATAAATTTACAACAATTTTGAATTTTTTCAGAGGGATAAAATAATAAAAATATGTTATTCAGATGTTTCAGACATGTCACTTATCTAACAACTTTTTTCATTCAGTATTCAGAACTATTTAATTCAGTTTTTATCAAATACCCTCTAAGGCTTGTTACAGTATCATGATTCTCTGCAATCAAGCTTATAATGAGCCTTAGAATGATTCACAGCTCTCCTTTCCATCCACTGTATATTTTGGGCAGCTCTAGCGATTCTATTGTTCTCTAGGGCAGTGTCATACAGCTCATCTTCTTTGCATATTGTGACCGCTGTTCTACTTTTTGAGTAATTTTTTTTTTCTTTGCTTACTGGGAACATTTGAAAGGCTTATTGACTAGAAGTTCAAATTTCCTTGTTATTCATGCCTAACTTGCTTCTGATTAACTCTTTGACATTTTCTGTCTGTGAAGGATGAACTCGGAAAATATGCATGGTAAGGAAGGGAGTCCTCGCGGAGACATCACAAAATCAAGTCAACAAAAAGGTAGCTGCCAATTATGATGACCTGCTGTTATTCGCTTCCTCTAATTAGTCATCTGATTTAATTTCTAAGTAGAAAATGGACTTCTCATGATGCAGAGGTTGCTACATTATCTGATGAAAAAGTTAGAGCTGCTTCCAAAGCTGGTCTTTCTGCTGCAGCAACTAAAGCAAAGCTGTTTGCTGATCATGAAGAGCGCGAAATTCAAAGGCTTTCTGCTAATATTATAAATCATCAGGTAAGTTTGTTACTTATTTCATTTGTTTTGGAACTTCTAAAATTAGTTCCTTTTATCATTTCAAGCTCACTGGCCATTAATGATATTTGATGTGTTTTTATTTTTTCAATTTTTTAAAACTACAATGATGGGCATTATTTTTGTGGAAAGAAAGTTATTTGTGTGTGTCAGAGCAGGATGGTAAAAAAGTTGGCAGTACTTCAACAAAGTTGATACTGGGTAAAGACTTGCTTTTTCGACTGTCAGCTTGGGTGGAGATTGGGTTTTTCAGTGAGATTCTTTTTATGATTTAGTGAACCACTGTTATACCAAAAAGGGGGCCGGCTCAACATGACTCTTCTGCCTGAAAGATGATGGCCTCTTATCTGAAGGTTATTCTGTGTTAGGATTGCTCCCAAAAGGGGAAAGGTAAGCAAGAAACGTTGTAAAAAGGAAGCAAGGGGTTTGTATGGGCCTCGGTGGTGATCTGTTAAGGACTTCACTTTTCAGTATGGAGATTTTTAGACGAACAAGATTGTCAAGTGCTGTCTGGAATTTCTAAATGCACCAAATGCTGGTAGACGAACAATTTCATTGTCATCTAAAGTAAGACGATACAATTTAGAAGTAAAAATATTACTAAGTAACAAACTTACTTATTAATCAAATTATTAAAGGGATATGGGTTGTACTTGCTTCCGTCAGTTGCTCGTTTTAAGAATGTTAGAAAATTATGAATATTTTAATTAAAATTTCAAATCTACCCTCCCGAATGGATCTCTGCTCAATTAAAAGAACATTACAAGGCAAAGGGTAAATGGTTAAAAAAGGATGCAAGACAAAACTGGGGGAGGCTGGGGAGCTTAGTTTTGGAACTACCAGAGGGAAAGGTGAGCAAGTAAAGTTGTACAAGAGGTTTTTATGGGGCTTGGAGGTAACCTGTCAAGGGCTTCACTTTTAATCAAGTATACAGATTTTTAGCAGAATTATTTTTCTTGGGGTGGATTCTTTATCCTCTTATGTAATCGTAACAGGAAATTTGCACTGCAAAGATATGGCTTACTTGGCATGCAATATATATTCATATAGGCTGCTTTGTTATTCTGGTTCATTATGAAGCCTTTGCATTAGATCCAAATAATTGTTTTATGACTAATTAACTTAGGAGGCCGGACAGATAATGTTAAAAAGATTAATATACTCTTTAGTCTTCTGAGCTTTTGTTTTTATTGTCAAAGGTTCACGTGTTCTGTTTTCTTAACAATGTTCTTGGGAGTGAACAGGAATTCTATTTCCCTTCATATATCAGCCCATCTTCTATGAAGTAACTTGTGCTGATCGTATTTCTTTTTTTTTTTTTCATTTTTTTTTGTTTATTGCTTCTTTCCTCAGTTAAAAAGATTAGAGCTAAAGCTAAAGCAGTTCGCAGAAGTGGAGACCATGTTAATGAAAGAATGTGAACAAGTTGAGAGGGTGAAGCAGAGGATGGCTGCTGAGCGTGCTCTTATGGTCTCAGCCCAGTTTGGACCTGCTGGAGTGACTCGACCAACTGGCGTTGGTCCTGCCATGGTTCAAAACAATGCTGGAAATACTCGGCAACAAGTTATCCCAGGTGCCCCTTCACAGCCATTTATTTCGGGGTATGGCAATAACCAACCAATCCATCCCCATGTATCAACCATGCAACAGCAGCCCACATTTGGACTTGGGCCGCGTCTGCCCCTCTCTTCTATAAACCCATCCTCCTCGGCTTCTCCTAACGTTAATACGCCTCGTGCGATGTTGAGATCTGTATCGGGGACTAGATCTGGTTTAGACTAACATAATAAAAGAACGATTCAGCAGTGGAATTGTTTGGTTCATTCAATTTAAATACTCTTACTTTCTGCACTGGAAGAAGGGAGGAAAAGGCTGTGATACATTTTATGCTTCCTCACATTTATAAGTTTGAGACGGATAGGAATTACTGGGGGCAGTCTGGTATGCAGCCAAAGATACAGCAGAGATCAATAGTGCACCAATCCCAACGTTTTCTCAAATGAAGGTTCAATTGAGTCATTGGTCGCTGCTATTGTTGCTTTCCATTATATCTGTAGTAGTTGTACCGTATGACTAATGAGGAATTTAAGGCGAAGATCTGATGTAGAATGTTGGAAAGTCGGCTATCATGCAGTACAGAAAATGAAAAGATATATCGGATCTCCTTAGAAGTGTTGTACATTTTTTTTTTCATTTTTAATTTATGGAAAACTAAAGGTAGAGTAGCATTTGTATGAACGCCGTTAAACTTTAGTTGGTTCATCCATGTCATTATGCAAGTTGTGCTCTGTTTTGCCTAGTATGCTATCTACTTAGAATTCATTTTATGATTTGTTGAAGCTTGCTAGCATCTACCCCCCCCCCCCCCCCCATCATTTCACAAAAAGTTCTATTTGCAAAATTTGCATAGATTAAGTATGCATTGTTGTTTTCCATGTTTAAACCCAAGACTAATAAGCTGTTAGTTTAGTAATGGTGTCATGATAGTCAAATTAGAAGAGATTGCATTATTTTATATTACTGTCAATAAAAAGAGCAGTGTTTGTAAAGTAAAAGAAGTTGGTAAATGGGATTTTTTTTTTGCGAAACAAGAAGAGTATATGCTTGGCATGTTGGCCACCACACTACTCAATTTACAGTTCCCGAATATGATGCAACCTTGAAATATTATAAACCAAGCACAAATGGATATATTGAAAAAGGCTCAACTGAGCTTTACAGTGCTCTAGGCACTAGTACAAGAGATGCCAAACATATTTCTCCATACACATGCAGCCATATCAAACTTGTACATAAAAACCAGGCACATACTTGTACCTGAAAACTTCCACATTTCACACTTCCAACTTCAAAAAAAATATTTCAAAACTCTCTAATGTGGCAATGGTATGTCAGCAAGATCCTCCCTATAAGGAACGCGCTGCAACTCAAAGGCACCATCCGCATCCACATCCCCATTTTCCATACGAGTCTGAGTAATCGGGTCGAGCTTTGTTGGCTCGATAAATGTGACGGCGGTATCTTTTCGGAACATAAGGTAGATCACGGAGAGAATGTAGATGGCGATGATTGGAAAAACTATGATTCCAATGAATACATTTCCAACTATGGGTAAATCATTGTGAATTAACCAACCCACAAAGGCTGTGATCAAGTAGTATATGTTGATGCCTATTATTCCCAGTCCTAGTAGCCAGGAGACCACAATAATCTGCATGCAAGAAAATAGATTTACATAAATTATCAAACTTTGAGTTTATTGTTTGTCATATACATTTACGCCCGAATACGAGTATTATTATGTAAAGTAACAGTTTGTGCACTGAAAAATATAAAATAGACAGTCCTGCACTGAGTTGACATGCACAAACTGTTATTGCACACAAAACTATTCACATAGTTGCACGGGGTAAAATAATACTCCCTCCTTTCTATTATATGGGTCGTTTTAGAAGTTTTTTTTTTTTTTTTTCAAAATAGAAGACATTTTACATATATCTAGAGAAAAAAGATCTAATCATTTCCTACTTTACTTTTAAAGATGGAGTAATTGAGAGGAATAGGAATATGAGTAATTAATTAATGCATAAATAGTAATAAAATTTCAAACACACATTAATTACCTAACATTAGTATTAATAAAACTTCTTAACGTGTGATTATGTCTTAAACGACTTATATAATAAAAAGGAGAGAGTAACTAACATAACTTTTTTTGTTTTTTTGCTAATTTAAAAACTCACATAAATTGAGTTCTTGTGGGGCCCCATCTTGGTTTCGCTGCCACTGAATTTAAGGAGAGGAATAAGAGCAAATGGAAGTTCAAATGACAAGATCATCTGCATAATTTCATTGTAACAAACATAAAATTATAATAAGTACTTGGAACACAAAAATTAGTTAAAGGCTAATTAATTAAGAATTATTATTATACTAACCGATGCGATAATAATAAGGCGACCAGCTCCTGCTGATCCCCCAATAATTGAGACAATTAGACTAGGTGTAATTGCAATCAACCTAGTCACCAGGTTCCTAATCCATTTCCTCATCTTTAGGTCCAAGAATCCCTAATTTAACATTCATTCAATCAATGAATTAGATTATTATACCCTAGAATTTCAAATTTACAAAAATTCAATTTTCAAACCTGCATAATAAACTGTCCTGCATAAGTGCCTGTGATGGCCGAACTCTGCCCTGAGGCCAGTAACGCAATCGCATAAACATAAGAACTCGATTTTCCCAACACATTCTGCAAAATTAAACATGGACATGTTAAAAATTGCTCAATTATGTTACAAGTACTATTTTTGTAGCGATCATACCAACCTTGAGAAGGAAAGAAGCAGAATTAAGAGTTATATCTCCGCATGCATCCATAGTATCCTGTGTGATATTTTTTGCAGTGCAAACAGAACCCGACACAGAAATGACTGCAACATTGATTAGAAACGCCACGAATAGGGCGAATCCGCTCTCTATTAAAAAGTATCTACAAGCATCCTGCAATGTTTAAGCTTTGTGTCATTTAAATAAATTCACTTGTTACGAAAATTATGACACAATACTGGTGCCTACATTAATGCCACGGACGGTGCCTGGTATCTTTCTGGAGAGTACAAGAGCTGAATGGAGAAATAAGTTGTGCCTATTGACAAAAGAAAATCAAGGCAACAAAATTTTAGTATATAAGCTAGTTATAAGGGTCCGTGAGAACTCAGTAGTGACGATATGCATGTTTTACTTAATTTGTGCGTACAATTGTATTTTTATAATGGATACAACTAGAGACACAACAATCAAATATTATATAAAACATTATATTCATCATTATCATTAAAAAATGAGACATGATATTGAAATCCGTGTAATGTCGTTTTTTTTAATGGTGAGGATGAATGTAGTGCTTGGTTATAGTGTTCCTAAACTTATTCTTTTATAATTATGTATGCCCAAAGTACAAGGCTGCTGATTAATTCTTTCTGATCTGAATCTGCTGTGTTCTCATCTCACTAATTATATATAAAACTAATGTAAGAGATGAGATTTTACGGCATGATTAGGGCACCCAACAAGGCAATGGCATCTCCGGTTGCACCTTGACCGGAAAGTTTGGGAGTAAACATTCCCTTCAGAACATCCTCTGCAGGAGGATTTACAAAACTCATTTCTCCGAAAAAACATCCAGCCATTATGAAGACTAAAATTGCTATCAACAACTCCAGCTTCCTCGCCTGCAGTATACATCAATTGTATTGAATTTTAAATTATAATGAATTGACTGAAGAATGTGGCTATTGTAGCCTTAGAAGAAAATTGAATAGTTAGTATACTCCCTCTTTTCCAAAACATAGGATAAATTTTAACTTGTTAAAGTTAAATCTGAGATATTTTAAAATTAAAAATTGATAAGAACTCTGTAATTTAAAAAAAATATAATTATGAAAATTGTAGATTATGTAAAAAATATTACTAATTACAGTATTTATTATTTTCATATGTAAAATGAATCATGTCAATTATAAATTTTAAAATATCATATTGTCTTAAAAAATCAAACTTGATCTTATATTTTGAACTAGATGGAGCACTATATTTTATGCTATATAATCTTAAATATGGTTGAAAATAATATGATAAAACTAATATTACTAAATTTAATAATATTAGATATAAATATATTTTCAGAGGTCTTAATATCAGTTTAGAAAGTAAACACCATATCATGCAATATATAGAACATGCTCGGGAATGACTTATTTTAAAATGATTTAAAATTAAAATTTAAGTATATTTATTAGTTAAAATTTAACTAACTTATAAGTAAAAGTGTTCGGTATCAGTTTTACTTATAAGTCAGACTTATAAGTAAAAGTGTTCGGCTAATAATGACTTATAAGTTCAATAAAATATAAATATTACTAAAAAAGACATTAATAAGAAGAATATTAAAAAAATAAAAGAGGGCAAAAATGTTATTTCATAATGTTTGACCAACTTATTAAACATGACTTATAAGTCATTTTTAGTAAGTTCCAAAAGATTATTTATGTTTTTGATTAATAATTTAACTTATAAATCCACAAATAAGTTATTGACGAATATGATCTCCCGGTAGATGGAGTATTTGGAAATGAATGGAAATATATAGCTATATAAAAGACAGAAAGAGGTATATAAAAGACAGAAAGAGGAGGCTTGACTACTAATGTGGATATTCTGTCTTTGTTGACTGATAAAAGAAAAACCCTTTACTTTTATTTCGTATATAAGAGCAAAACGTGCATAAAAAGGACAAAGAAAGCATAAGCTGATAAGCTACTTGGGCAGCATATATATAAAATAGATGATAATTTAATTAAAATATCATAGGATTACATAACTTAAATGAAAATTTAAATCGTTTTAGTTTAAATTCCTATAATGCTCATTTTCATTAATTATTTGTCGGAATTTCCTATTTCAACCTGCAAATTAAAAAATATTTACCCCATATCTTTGCAGGCCAAGAAGTAAGAGAGTGCTACAACCAGTGCAGAGAACTCCAACCCATACTGGTATTTTAAACAATATATTTAGCGCAAACGCCGTTCCAATCACTGCCATAAAATAAATGAAACAGTAAATTAAATTATTGATATTATATTTAATTTATGTTAGTTGAAGAAATTAATTATGTCCATGTCATATTTAATTAATAATCATAAAAGACAAGTCCAAAGGTCATGCCTTCAGGAATATCTGCTGCTATGACAGCAACTTCTGCTAAAATCCATAGGCAGTATTTCACCAAGAATGGGTACTCAGCCTTGCATAACTCTGCTAGATGTTTTCCTGTCAAATGTTTTTTGCTAAATATAAATGAATATTCTATTTTAATAGTTTTTCAAATTTTCATTAAAATGTATGTTGTCCCATAGATATTGTCCTAATTTGCGTCTTATTACCCGTGCTAACTCCAAGATTTGCAGCAAGGGATTGAATTATGAGAGCGAAAATCAATCCAACGAGAATAATCCACAGTAGCTGAAAGAATATCAAATGACATCATTAGCACTAATTAATACTCTTATCTTTTCCATGCAATGTTGTTTGCTTGCATAATTGTAATTTAGTGTGAACGGTGCATAATTAATACTCTTATCATTAGCACTAATTGTCTTATTATTTAGTGCATAATTGTAAAAAATATTAAGAAAAATATTTTTGGACGAAAATACAATTTGTAAAGTGAAACTATTAAGTCCCGCGACCCTACTAGAATACTGTACATGCAAAATCTATTTTTTAATTAAGAGTAATTATGTCATTTTATTATAGAACTATTTATCGTGAAGTGACACAAGTCTTCTTAATTAATGAACTGTAAGAAATACTCAATCGCTATAGCTCTAGTTTTTCTAATAGTATTGTACATGGAGAGATGTTATAAGTTCAGTAATATATCTATACCTCATATCCGTGGCTTGCTCCTGCTTGCAAATCAGTTTCCACTGGAAATTAAATGGTACAAATTAAATAAGTCAATAATTATCATATAAAGAAGAAAATGATTTCTCTGTGCCTGAGAAATATATATATATAGGGAGAAATTCTAACAATTTCCGGGGTCGAGATAAGCCAAAGAAACAAGAAAACCAGGTCCAACATACGCCAAAAAGTTTCTCCATCCGGGTTTCTGTTAATCAAATGATACATAATTTAGTAATTTAAAAATTCATTAATTTTTTCATGACAAAATATAACAGCTAAAGCACTAGCATAATAAAGAAGACTAAAAATGTAAAATTGTACCCTAAATTTATCAATTTGTGAAGATATGATATCTAACTTTATAATATAACAGCTACACCTCGTGATGCAATTATTAGTGCAGAATTATATCATTAAGATAAATTAGCAGTGAAAAACTGACCTTTAAAGTATAGTTTTGCACTAATTATATCATGAGATAGCATTTTATTATATTAAAAAGTCAGATATTATATTTTCATAAAGCGATAAACTCAAGATATAGTTTTGTATTTTATTTTATAAAGAAATGAAGAAAAACTATGAGTTAATAAGGGGGAGAGAAATAGCGAGACTTGATTCTTTTGATCCTCGTGCTCCAAATTTCCAACATCAAGGGCAACTATGCGGTTGCTCCCACCAGCCATTTGTTGTTGTTGCTGAAAGCTTCCCATTTCTCTCTGTGTGTGAGGTTGTGTGTGTGACAATGTTTATGGGATATATAAGAGAGAATACTGGGAATGAGGCCTTTTAAGTCTATTTATGGTGTGTATAAAAGTAGTAAATTAAAGGTGCTTGAAGTTTGAACAGACACTTGTTGTAATAGGAATGAAATGAAAACATTTTAATTTAGTAGTCCAACCATTTCCATGCCTTCAGACTGGCTGAGATACACAGGTCACTTTCTTCACCCAATTATTGCATATAGTAATATCAACAGAAATATAAGTGAAGATTTAATAATATGGTGATAATGTATATGTTTACTCCCTCAGCCAATACCTGCACTACACTTTTCTCTCTTATATATATATATATATATATATATATATATATTATTTAGTCTTTTGATTTTTTTTATTGATCATAGAATCTTGTGATAATATATAGTTTCTTTATCTCGAAGTAGTTACTCTTGTTCAAAAGTGAAAAAAGGGTCATTTTCCAAGGTGATGAGGTTTAGTGTTTAAAATGTCCAAAAAAAGAAAAAGAGAAGAAAAAGGGGTTGGTGTTATTTCAAAAATAAAATAAAATCTAGTTAAAGAAATTAAATGTATAATTCTCTTGATCAATAAAACATGTTTTAGCACAAAGACTTTTGCCTGTTGACATGTAAAATGGAATTCTTTAAGCTATTCATTTGAAAGTTATGGAAATCGATAGTTACAAGGTCTTAGCGTGTTGGAATGTCATTTTGTAAGCTTTAATTTATCAATTTGAATATTGTAATACAAATATGGTTCTTACATACTGAGCCAAGACAAAAAATTAATTAAGGTGTTGGTTAGCTGAAAGCAACAACTAAAAGGCACTTGCTTTTCTTGTAGAGAAGATATGATTCATGCCTCATTTGCGTCTTTAATTTTATATTTTTTAAATAGTCATCAATTGCTATTTTTAAAATAATAAGGTAGTTAATATTTTTTTCGTTTCATATTATTTGATTATTTTTTATTTTTTAAAGTCAACTTAAGAGATTTTTAAACTTAAAATTGATATAGATTCTTTTAATTTTACTCAATATAATAAATACTGTAAATTATTTTAAAAGTGTTACTCACTATAAGTTTTATTATTTTATAATTTTTAATGAGTTGTCTTAATTTTTAATTTAAAAATGTCTCAATTTAATTTTCAAAAATTAACAATAATTAAATAATTTAGAACAGAAAAATAATAATGTAACATATCAATATGAATATCATCCTTATTCACCTAGTAATTTACATATGTCAGATATTGTAGTGAGGTTTAGGAGGAGAATATTGGCAAAATTTGTGGAAGGCCGGAGAAGAGTAAGTCTTAAGGACCGGCTTAAATATACATTAAAAAGTTTTTCGTATTTTATAATTTAGATTTAGTGTTTTAATTTTAAGATATTTAATTTTAATATTGTTGAATTTCTATAAATGAAACCTTTTAGGACAAGATTTAGCGTTTGTTGTTAGAAATAAGTCACCTAACTCAAAATGAAAGGCAATTTATATTGAATAAATCTATATATAGATACATTTATTTTATACATTTCTTTTTAAATCGCAAGTTTAAAGGTCGTTAGATGAATAAAATCAACATGTGGGTGCTCTTCCTTTCGACACTCACTTTTTGATTTTATTTATTTAACTGCCTTTGAAATTATGTTTCGGAAGGATAATGTAAAATAGATGCATGTATCTATAGATGGACTCATCATTTATATTTTTTTAAGGGTACATATATGGTTTAAATTGGCTTCAATTTTTTTTAATCTTTCATTGATAATACACTAATCATGTTCCTACAATTTTCTATACTTTCAATGATATATATGAGTGAAATTATCTAACATATTTTTACTTCGATTAATTATTACACATTGATAGTTGAAATGTTTTATTTATAAGAAATCATGGACATTAATGGTCAATATCTTAAAATTGAAATTAAAGATTTGGATTTAAATTCTAAAATACAAAAAAACCATAAAATTTTGAAGTGTATCAAGCTCGGGGTTACCATACCCTCTAAAACACAATTTTTACAAATAAAAAGTTATTTTAAGCCACTTATGCTACCAAACACTCTAAAATACAATACTTTTGAATTAAATGTAATTTTAATACACTTATCCTATCAAACACTTTAAAATACAAAAAAATTAAACTAGAAGGCTTTTTTAACCCATTGCACACGCGAAACTAGAACAATATAAGGGCAATCGCCTAATCTGAATTTTACCCTTCGTATTATTTGGTTTTTTTTTTTTTTTTTTTTTTCATTTTTGGGTGAAAAAAGACAACTTTGTGGCTGTCAATTTAATGAGGTTTACAAAAGGTAATATGGCCAATTCATCATTTTATAAGGCTTGTTAAGCGGTTGCTCTTTCAGCCATTGGAAATGAATCTAAATTTGAGCATATAGAATGGAATCCTCCTCTAAAATATGTACGATATTTAGAGTATCATTACCACATAGATAAATGTAGAATATTCTATTTAATTAATCGATTCTAAATATATCAACTAGTATAGTCCATTAAGCGCCTAGTCATAATCTATATATTTTTGCATATATTAAGTGCTTTTTACACAAGATCCCTAAATAATAAAAGTGCAGAATCTCTTTCTTGAAATATATATATATATATATATATTTTTTTTTTTTCCTTGACATATGTGGATCATTAGCCAAATAACACCATATATAAGTAGTTCTCTTTTAATAAACATAATAATATTTTGGATTAGACATTCTTGATATTCGAATGAACCTCTATCTAGGCAATGGAATGTTAGCAAGATCCTCTCTGTAAGGAACTTCAAAAACTTCACTAAAATCAGTTTGTCCATCTTCCACACGCGTTTGCGTATCAACCTTTGTTGGCTCAATGAAGGTGACGACTGATTCTCTACGGAAAGTAAGGTAGATAACTGATATAATGCAGATTGCCATGAAGGAAAATAAAACTATCCCTACGAACACATTTGCAACTTTTGGCAAACCATTGTGAATTAACTAATCGATGAATGCTGTGGTCAATTAGTAGATGTTGATGCCAATTATTCCTAGCCCTAGCAGCATCCATGTGAACACAATAATCTATCTATCTATATATATATCTATCTATCTATATATATATATATATATAATCATGGTTATTATAAGAATGAAGGGTAAATAGTTGAGAGCCCAAATACAAATTAAGTTCGCATTTAACCTAAAGAATTAAATGAATCAAGTTAAAAATAAATGAAAAACAAACAATTAAAGAACGAAATAAAGGGGGAACACCTAGGGTTTGACCCCTAGAGTATTCGTGTAACGACTCCAAAATTCCGTCACTAGTTACGGTAGACCTTGTGCGTTAACTTCATACATATATCTACCGACTTAACCAATGATCTCATAATCATATTGGTTGAATTAGTGTATAACAGACTATAAAATTCTTTTACTTCATCTCTAGATCTTAACTTAGTATCGGTCTCAAATTTTTTACAAGTATCAACTTGTAGTTCATTCGTATAAATGGATAACCCCAAAATTCCAGCACTAGCTACGACGGACCTTGTGCGTTAACTCCATACATCTACCGACTTAACAATGATTTCATAATTATATTGGTTGAATTAGTTTATAACAGACTATAAAATTCTTTTACTTCATCCCTGGATTTTAACTTAGTCTCGATCTTATCATTTCTACAAGTATCAATTTGTAGTTCATCCATATAAATGGATAATACCATATATAACGGTCCAATTTTAACCTTAAGATTTAAATATTCTATAACTTTTATATATGCAACATTCATGCCATTAAATCATTAGGACGGTTCTTGGGAACAGAGAATCTCGCGCTGAATGTTTATATCTTCATCCGTGATAAATGTTTGCATCTTTATCCATGAAAAATGTTTATATCTTTGTTCGGTGCAAAACTCTCTTTCCGTACAGAATATACGCAACTAGTTAAAACCCTCACTCGAAACACATTTGGTTATAGTGATATATTTTCATATCAATATTCTTACTTATCTGACATTCAAAATATTCTTACAAGCTTGTACTTGGGTCCAAGGAACCTAACGATGAATTTGACCATTTCACATCGATTAGTCCTGTCTCGGATGCTTATAGTACTCACAAATATTATTTATTATCCTAATTCTGATAAGTAGTTTATTATCAATATTGTATTAACGTTTTACCATCTATCAGAAGTTCAGAGTATTGACATAACATGATCAGTCCATATTATCAATACCCTAACTCAGATTTATAGTTGTGACACCCCCAAATTCAGGTACCACTACCTCGAATTTGGTGCTCATGCAATACTATAAACAATCATTACTAAACAATATTTAATACTAATGCGAAAAATAAATAAATATATGTTATCTATTACAATGACTTTCTAGTCTTAAAGTCTACAACCTTTACCGAAATAAACATCACAAACTACAAAATAACATCAGTGTTTGTGTTACAACCTTATAAGTCCTAAACAAAATATAAATAGTCTAACAACTATCTAGATAATTAAGATTTTGCTTTTTCCTTTGCCTTTATCTTTACCCGATCCTTCAGGCTTAGCTGCAAAATATTTTATGACATAGCAAGTATGAGCAACTATCTTGCTCAACAATTTAAATGAATAACAAGAATTATGTCATAAATGAATAGGAATATCAACTGAATGATTTAATAAAAGGAGTTCAACAATGAACAATAGAATCAATGCACAAAATAAAGAAGTGACAATTGATTATTTTACTGCTGAGTGGTCAAATGGATCATGAACTAATATTGAGGAAATAAGTCACTTGATTGACCCTCTTAGGTTACTTTGTCAGAATTGTACTTGAGGGGATCAGCCTCTCGTACCACATGTATATGCATAACATTTATTCTGTTTGTATCGTTTGTTCGATACTTGGGTTATTCCCCATTATGGGTTGTTCTTCTCAGTCTAAGAATCCGTACCACTATGGTTTGGATAGCTTTCAAAATAAATTTCACATAGGTCTAGCCGAACAATGGCTTAGACTTCTTCTTTAATCAATTCATAATTTAAGAATGAAATATGAATTCAAATAATATATACGATTTTCAATAATATTATTGTGGAATAAGTTGCGATATAATATAAGTTCAAGATTTAAGAATTAGCACAATAATATTTAGTAAAGTTAGGAAATTTGCTCAATACAAATTTGAATAATGTTAAAGAACTTGCCTATCCGTTGACTTACAGCTAATTCGCTTAATTCAAACTCCTCTTGACGACCTAACATTAATAACGTTGGCCTATCAATTAGTGCAATATATAATTGTGCACTTTAAACAGTTACCTATGCTAAATAATTAATCACATAACATGTATAATTTTATATACTATCATTAATCGTATAAGACACTTAATTGATCTTATGTTAATAATTTAATTAATCAATATTATTTTTCTTAAGTGTTAAACACTTATTAAACTCTTAAACAATTTACTATAATTGTTTAATTAAATTCTTTTTATTTTATTAACTCTATCTTCATTTAATTACTATTTAATATTAGTTAAAGAGTAATTAATTAATTACCTTTAGTCATTATTTAACAATAGATAATAACTAATTATGTTTATTTATTATTTAAAGTTAATTAAATAATAAATAATTAAAGTATTTATCTTAATTGCCTTAGTATTTAATATTAATTAAATAATAATTAACTTATTAATTATCCTTATTTATTATTATTTAATAATAAATAATTAGTTTATTAACTTTAATTATTATTTAATGTTAAATAATTAATTAATTAATTAATTAATTAATTATACTTACTTATTATTTAATCTTAATTAAATAATAAATAATTAGTTTATTAATTTATTCTTCATTTAATTATTATTTAATGTTAAGTAAATAATAAATAATTAATCATTCTTTAATTATTATTTAAGGTTAATTAAATAATAATTAATTTCTTAATTATCTTTATTTATTATTTAAATAATAAATAATTATTTTATAAATTTTATCTCTTTTTAATTATTATTTAATATTAATTAAATAATAATTAGTTAATTACTTATCTTTATTTACTATTTAATTATCAATTAAATAATAAATAAATAATTTATTTACTTTATAGTTCTTATATTATTATTAAATACATAAATAATATATTTAATATTTAATAATAATTTGTTAGTAATTTTATATAATTACTAACTAATTAATAGCTAATTAGTGTACTATTTACACCTTAAATACTATTAAAAACAATTAATTTGTTAATTAATCTTACTTATTATTTAATATTAATTAAATAATAATTAATTATTAGTTTTATGATTTTTCAAAAATTTTAAATATTAATTTATCATTTTTCCTTTAGTTAGTAAGGTTTAATCATATTTTAATTATGGAAATTACCAAATGACCTGCTAAAATACAAAAACATTTTTATAAAATAGAACACGCAAAACCAAACAACTTCCGTTAAGGACCCGTCGCCAGAACCGGTCTTAATTCCGGTGAACCGGTCCCCAGAAAGGTCTAGCCGGTTTAAAAAAAAAAACCGGCAAAAACATTTCCCTTTTTCCAAATTCTGTTCAGCTTTGGGGTCTTGGGAAAAAATCTTAATAATTTGAGTTCTATAACTCCGATGGAGTTCTAGTAGGTATCGATAGAATCGTGACTTCCCGAAATATAATTTTCTGGGCTCAAACATCATTTTTGGATAAGTTTTAGTTTCAGAAATTTGGCTTAAAGTGGATTGTTCATGCAAGATCTTGGACAGTGAGGTGTGTTTGGTCCAACATGCATAACTTGCTCATTTTAACACATTTTTGGGTGATTCCAAAGGGATTTTATTCTTAACTTACCTATATATTCCCAAAAAATATTAAATCACAAAATAATTTGTAGATTTCAAAATGTACAATTTATTCGTACAACCTATGTTTTGTTCGTTGGTAAAAATATTTTCAAGCATTTTACTAGATTTTTCTACATAAACCCATACCACTACACATTTAAACCACATGATATCCTATATAAACATGTCTAGCATGATTATAAGCCCAAAGAGCTCAAAGATAATATTTCTACCATAAAATTTGAAAGAAAAACAAGATTAGGGTTTTTAAGGAATTTTTTTTATACCTTTTTGACTTGTGAGCTATTTTTCTCTTCTTTTCAAAGTAGATGATGGATTTTGATGACATCCAAGAACACCCTTTGAAGTAGTCTAGCATGACTCGGTAGTGACTCACTAAAGAAACTCATTAACTCACTTTTCTTTTTGGTTAACTCACTGAGTTAACTCACTCCATACTAATTCACAATAAAAGAGCTCTCTAGCAAACTTCGCAAACTTTCACCCAAGTGAGCTAAGGTTCATATTTATAGTAGTAGAAATATATACACTAACTTCAACCATTTTTCAAAAATGCTAGCAATTTGTTGAGTGTTCTACACTAACTCAAGCAACAAATTGGATAAAATTTGGAGTCCATGGACACCCCATACCACCAGCCATGACCCTTAATTAAATTCATTTTTGATTTATTTTTATTGCCAAATTGGTAAATTCATGCCTTCTAGAAGCTTTGACAATTGGACCAAACATTGGGCTTACAATTTAATTCATTTGGGCCATCTATGATCATAATAATCCAACAATATTGGGCTACCAAAATAACTCACCCACTTCTTAATAAATTGGGCTAGGTTAATTAAATAGCAACCCACAAAGCAAATTCCACAAGTCCCTCACTTAATTAATTGTTTGGGCTTGTTTAAATAATTATAGGAATACTTTAATAATCAAATTTAATTTAATTTGCATAATCCAATTAGACTTGTCATATTCAATATTAATTAAATATTTAATTAAGGTTCAATAACATATCAATCCATTGATATTAAAAATACAACCTTAGGTTAGACTGATAATTAATAACCCTTCATTGGACTTTCTTTAATTAAATTAATTAAATAGTCAAATATAAATCAAACCATCTTGTTAGGGTTTAAATTAATTCACACCATAACGTAATTAATTAGAAATTAAATTTCTAATTTTATTTAAAATGCAACTCAAAATTCTTGGTCCTTACAATAGTTCTTTAATAATTCTAAGTTATATCAAAGTAAAGACATAACAACGTTTGATGATAATATAATAATATCATTTCATAATATTCAATTACATGGTTTGCTTGTTCGTATTATAATAGTCATTATGACTTTATACAGATAAAAATAAATAAAACATGAAACCTAATATACGTTTCTTCTTTACGTTCATGATCTTCTTATCATTCTTCTTAATTTGCAAATAAGTTTTATTCGCAAGAATGAGCACGATGGCTCAACAAATCTAACATATTATCACATACACAGTTTATGCTTTCATATGAACTTTAGCATGTTTTGGCTGAACATACATCTCAGTTAATAATCATATTAATTTATGCTTAACAATAAACATATTTTATGCATATTCATATGCATCATCAAATATCAATTAATATTTAATAGTTAATCAAGAATTAATACTTAATCATTTAATCACATAAAACCTTCATTCATATACTTTCACATATCAACTATCACATTATAACATGAACAATCTTAGAACATGATAATAACACATAAAGGTTTCAAACTTACCTCGAATCAAAACTAGGGTTTTTCGGCAGAGCGTTAAAACCTTACAAAACGGGTTACGTGTATTTGAATTTTAGTTTATCGAATTTTACTTATTGATAAGTGTTTTTATAACTTAACTAGACTATTTTCATTGATGGAATATTTAGGACAAGTGACTAACTTAAAATCTCATTTTTAAGCATAGAAATTCGTGAGCCCCTTTAAATTTTCAGCTTCGACCTTTTTTCGATAACATCCATTCTTTTGTCATACGAAAAATATTTTAGGGTGATTCTTAATTCTAAATTAATTATAATTTCATGATCTACAACTTTCCTTTAGGTATCTAAGACATATTCTGACTTTAAGTTTTCAAAAATTTGTAAAAACAGTCAGTGAGTATACTTTGATCAACATTTTTAAGATTAACCATTTGAAACATGGTATTGCTAGCTTTAATTACTTAAGATATCATGTTATAAGACTCAATAACACTTCATAACATAAAAATAACAAAATCATAAATCTACTTATGTAAGATTTATGACTTTTACTTAAGAACACGAAGAACGAATCGAAGAACTAAGTTTCATCGTTCTTGGTTTAGCTTGTTAAAACACAATGCCACAAGCATAAATTTGCTAGGTCATCATGTTTCACAACTCCATAACACTAAATTACAAAATCATACACCTACTTATGTAGAAAATTATGACTTTTGCTCAAGAATACACTGTGACGACCCCAAATCCGGGTTCCTGTAACCTCGGATCCAGGTCAACACTAGTACTACATTTTCCTTATTGTTCATGAATTACAACAATATTATAATTGCTAAATAATCATTTATTTACAATTTTACATCATCTCTTTATATTCCAGAATCGCAATCTTTAAAATCCTATTACCACTTTGAGATCATATGCATAATGACTCAATCACACCATCCTATTCTCCTTATACATAAAGGACAACGTTTGAAAATGATATTAAAAATAATATGTAAATGTTCTCTTAAAATTTTAAGTTTGCTAATCTATAGCACAACAAAACATAAACTCTTCATATATACTTACACAAGTAAATGAATTAATCTACTTCAAGGTTTTACTACGAAAGCACCTACGCTTCAATCTTGATGACTCGTTAGTCAATCTTCATCTTTGCCTCTACCGAAGTAATCGGCTTCTTCAAGCTACTCTGTAATGTTTTGTTTTAAGCAAGGGTGAGCACGACGGCTCAGCAAGTCTAACAGTTTCACATAACACGTAAAACAGTTCAATCATGCTTCATGCATACTATGCTTTGCAGTACATACATATCTCATGCATAACATGCCTCGCATTTAATCTACACTTCATGTCTAGTATCTATCATGACATACAGTGCAATGAGAACAATTGACTTAAATCAACTACCACATATCAACAGTTCAAGTCAACTTGTTTCACAAAGGCACATTAAAACATCTTTGCACATAACTACGTATGAGCATCTCACAGTTTAATAATAAACTTATAAATCATGCACATAATGCAACACATTCTGAAAAACTTGCCTGGTTCGCTTCTACCAGTTACGCTTATTTGCGTCTTGCGTTCAACCTACAATTTATATAGGAAATTGAAATAATCATTAGATATAATGACTATTACTTAGCCTTTATATAAGACTCTAACTTTAAATTATTAACTCTTAAGATGTCCGACAAACGAACCCTTAAGTTCCGGACAAAACCCCTAGCCCAAACCTAGTTGAACATATCGGGTACGCTTAACCATCTTTCACCAATACCTTGCGTTCTTCATACAACCTATATTTTATAAGTTGTCTAATATTTAATCACCAATGGACTCTTACCTTGGTTTAATTCAATTAAACTTTCTTCTTTACGCAACTTAATGATTTGGACATTTAATAATGTACCAAATATCTCAAAATATTATCTACCTTTGATAATATATAACTACAATCAAATATTATTAACCCTTTAATAATATTTTAATCACTTATTAATATTATTAACAATTTAATAATATTTTAATCATTTATTAATAATATTAACAATTTAATAATATTTTAATCACTTATTAATATTATTAACTATTTAATAATATTTTAATCACTTATTAATATTATTAACCATTTAATAATATTTTAATCACTTATTGATATTATTAACCTTTTAATAATATTTTAATCACTTATTAATATTATTAACCATTTAATAATATTTTAATCACTTATTAATATTATTAACCATTTAATAATATTTTAATCACTTATTAATATTATTAATCATTTAATAATATTTTAAATCACTTATTAATATTATACCATTTAATAATATTTTAATCACTTATTAATATTATTAACCATTTAATAATATTTTAACAATCCTCAAATCCTTTAATGATTATTTAAATAATAATCTCTTAGTTAATTAATCTCATTTATTATTTAATATTCATTAAATAACAAATGATCATTTTATTCACTTTATCTCCCTTTAATTATTATTTATTATTATTTAAATAATAATTAACTAATTATCCTTATTTATTAAAATAATAAATAATTACCTTATTAACTTCATCTTTCTTTAATTACCATTTAATATCCTTTAAATAATAATTAATTATAATAATAGTTTTTATTTACTTTATTTATTATTTATTATAAATAATAAATAATTATTAAAGTTGGGTCCCAAATTAATTATATTAATTTTTAAGTAATTTTATCAATTTTGGACTTAAAAGACCCAAACCGACCCAACCCGAATGGCCCGACCCGACCCGGAACGGAAAACTTACTGGCCGTGAATAGTGTCAAGGGCCCCGACCCTCCTTTTACAAAGGAAACAAGGGCCCCGGCCCTCCTCTTGCAGAATCTGCAGAATTGCCATTTTCTGATTTTTCAACTTTTGCTCCTTTGATTAAAACTTGAATAAAATGAAATCTACAAATCCAAATGACCTTAAATTGGTATCGATGGATTCGTATCTTCCTAAACTACAATATTCCATCATTGGATCAAATTTTTGGAAAAGTTTTGGTTATGAAAAATAGCCACAAAGTGGAATGTTTGCACATTGAGTTCTTAAAATGGCCTTCTTTGGTCTAAAAATCATATCTTGACCATAACAACTCACATGAATATTATACCAACTAGGTTTTGTTCTTAACTTATATATTTACCATATCAAAGAAGAAAATTTCAAACACAACCTCTAGCTTTCAAAATAAAATGCTATAAATCACAACCCCAACTAGGGTTTACCGGTAAAGCTTAAGATAGACATTTCTTGCATTATTATGCATACCGCTCATACCAAAACATGATTGAAATATATCAAACCATGATTCTACCAATATATCATAGATCTAGACTTCTAGAGCATCAAAATTACTTTTGATCGGTTAAAAATATATTTTGACCGATTAAACTTATATAGACTATAAAAATGAAATAGGTGAAGGTTAGATCACTTTTGAACCTCTTGATCATGGATGCTCCTCTTCCTCTTGACATGATCTTGGCTTGTGAACTCCTCTTTTCCATCCTCTAGCAAATTTTCCTTGGTGGAAATCTCCAACAATGCTCTCCCTTCTCTCTAGAATTCTTTCATCTCTCTAAAAATATTACCAAGCATAGAAATGACCAACATTGCTCATGTGTTGGTGATTTCTATTTATGGAACTCTAGGAGTACTTCATTAACTTCTTAATCAACCAACCTTGGTGCAATTAGAAGCTAAATTGGTGATTACTATTACTTTGAATGACTAGCTTGATTGACCAAGTGATTGACATGCATCAAGCTTGCTTACAAGCTATTGGTTGAGTGAAATAAAAGCAATATAAGTGCAACAAGCCACCCCAAGTGGGCCCCTCTAAAATTTCAGCAAAATGCCCTTTTTAATCTCCATTTTTGCTTTATTTTTTCTTCATTTAATATACATATATACATATATATATATATATACACATATGATCAATTGTTGACCAATTTTGACTACCATTTGGGCTCCACATTGGACTCTAGAATTGAATATATTGGGCTCATCAATTTAATTAGTTTGGGCTCAATTTATTTATTACATTGGGCTAACATTAAATACCCTATGTTACATTTAATTAAAACAATCATTGGGCTTGATTAATTATAACTTGGATCAAGGCTTAATTAAATACATGAACTACTAGGTTAATTAATTTGACCTAGTTTAATACCTCATTTGGACTTATATTATAGTCCAATTAAATTTGATTTAATTTATTCTACCACATTGGGTTACATAATTAACTCATCCATAGTTAATTCTCATCACCACTTTCCTTTTTCTAGTAATTCACCAACGTTTGGTTAATGCTCTCTCATGTCTACCAACTAGGGTTATTCAATTAACCCTACATTAGTTAATTCTCTATACTCAATAATATTTTCCAACACTTTGACTAACATTGGACTTTTAAATATTTGGGCTACATAGTTTACCTTCCATTGAGCTCTCTTATTAAATTACCCACCTTCATGTAAATATTCCCATATTGGGCTAACACATATAATCCTTTTGGGCTAGTCCACTAGTAGTAATTAAATTACTTGGACTCTATACCACAACTTAATAATTAAGTTAATTACTTAATCAATTAACTTATTAATATTGTCATTCTAGACAATCATTCTAGCTTTACAATAACTTTAAACCTTAACTAATATAATTAACTTAATTAATTATATTTTATGTCTTTCCTTCTTACTCCATTTTTAAACTAATTAATTTATTAGTTTAATTGAGTACTTAATTTACTTCACACATCATCTTGTTTGACTAACAAACTTAACTCTAGGTATATATATTAATATAATCACCTTCACTTTTCAATTGAATTTATTTTCTTAATAAATTCTCTACAAGCATCGTTAAAATATTCCCACATTTAATTTTCTAACAAATACCTTATGTTAAAAAAAATAAAAAATGTTCACCCATTTTCTACACATCTTACTTCTCAAATTCTAGGTTTTAAACCTTAACCTTTAATAAAATCAATTAAGATATTATTTAAAATCTTGAAAATATCTGGGATATTACATACACGAAGAACGAAAAATCGTACATGGTAATGACTTGTGTTCTTAAGTTTTTGGTTTTCATACTTGAAATAATTTGAGAATTATAACTGCTTACATATGTGATTATGACACTATATATTTAAAATAATTTGGTCATTACAACGGCTTGTATAATTGATTATAACAATTTATAATGATTGCTCAAGAACACATGAAGAACACAGAGAACGACAATTGGACATGGCTACGATGTACGTTCTTGATCTTTTAAACTATGAATTAAAATTTGACATTATAACTACTATAAAATGAAGAAATGCTAAAGAACACGTAAATAACACGAAGAACGACAATCGTACATGGCCACGACTCACGTTCTTGAGCTTTATTAACATTAAAGATGAAAGAAAATGGGTGAACATTTTGAAATTGCAAGCTTTAACTATTTCTTTGCAATCAACTCTCAAGAACTTACTCTTATATTGAGTATAACTTTGATACTTAAATTTAAGCTTTGAAAACTAATGAACTTAATGAATGAACTAGCTTGCTATTTATAGGAAAACTAAAGTTTCATTAATCACATTTTTACCCCAGCTTATTACACTTTGCACCCTAGTATATTCTTAGAATATTCCCTTCTTGGCTTGGCTTCGACTTTGGCTCCAAGTTTGGCTTGACTTTGGCTCCAACTTTGGCTTGACTTTGGCCTGACTTAGGCTTTAACTTTATCTACTAACTAGAGTTAAAAACTAACTCAACATTGGTTAATTCTCTACTAATGCTAGCAACTTGATTGGTTGATTAGTTTCTTAATTCACCAATTACACTTATTAGGTTAATCTTAATTTTAGTTAACCTTAATCTTAATCAAGTATACATGTAGTATAGTTGACTTTTGCTATTTATAGTTGACATTTTCTTATTTATATCGTATAATTTTTATATTATTATCATATAATTTTCATATTATACGGTATAACTAAATTAGTTAGTCTTCTAGTTCATTTCTAACCAATTTAGTTCATTCTTAAATAAGTCGGTTCATTTCCAACAAAATAAGTTCATTTTTAAGTCTTTCAGTTTAATTGACCTTTACTGACTAAAAATCTGACATTACTGAGTTTTGTTCTTTATAAACACTATTATGTGAAGTAAAAAGTTCAACAGACTTTGCACGTTTTTTGGTGAATAGTGTTTTTGACAACCATTTCTTAGAAAATGGTTAAACGATCAAAAAGTCAAACAAAACTTTTTCGTCTTATCCCTATTTCGTCCTATTTCCAACACGTTTTTTGAGAAAAACTTTTATTGACTAATACGTGTTTTTAAAGCGTGGGAATAATGAATCTTGAAACGGAATGTCAATTTGATGTACATATTTTTCTCGAGAGCCTAGGTAATTTCCTAGGGTATAGACCCTAGGGTTTAGGATCTAAGTTTTTGTTGTAAATTGACTTCTTAATTTTATTAAGTGTTAAGGTTAACTGCGTGAACCAAAACATAAAATCCTACACATAGAATAATCACATAACACATTTAAAAGCTTAATTCAAGTTTTAATAATCACATAACACATAATTTAGGTTAAAATTTTAACCTACAGTCGTATACGGTCGCATTTTTTGAGCTGCATATATTCTTTAAGATAGCTCAAGGTATACTTGAGCAATCGTTCTTAGGTTTTAAATTGACAACTTTTATCAGATCTTGTCAGATCATATTTGAAATATTAAGGATATTATATTCAACCTAACTTACAAGAATTTCGTCCTCAAAATTAATTTTACACCTAATTTTAGTCTTTTAATATCATATTTATAAGTTCTATAAATATTTAAGATATTACAGTTTGACCTTCTATGGTTCAGCCACCCTAGGGTTCGTCCCCTAAGTGGACCCACCTTGGTAAAAATACCCGATGACAATTTTCCGATTGAACTTGATTTGAACTACCGAAACAAAATAAGAACAAAACAAGAAAAAATGAACAAAGAAGGAACGAAAACCTAAGGTGCCCTTAGGTACTCCTAGGGTTTGACCACCCTAAGGTTTGTCCACCCTAGGGTTCAACCACCCTAGGGGTCGCACTGTTTCGTTTTCCTAAAAGTTGTTTTGAACAAGCCCTAAGTGGTTCAATGACAAAATAATGAACCTGAAAGCAAGAGAACTTGTGAGGGCCTAGAAATGGTTTTCTTACATGATAAGATAAGTTTCTCACATAACTAAGAATCAAGAAAAAAGGACAAAAAATGATCAAGAAAAGTTAAAACGAATGAAATGGACCAAAGGAGGAGCAAAACCCTAGGGTTTGGCCCCCTAGGGCAGGCCTTCTCCCGTTCCGTGCCAATTTTCTTCGAGGTTTTTTGACGATGAATTTGAACGACGTAATTTTTTGGATGAACAATAAAAATCTTAAAAAATGAGACTCGAGAGGGGCCTCCACGAGTCTCGAGGTAAAAGGCTCGTGGAGGCAACTCATTTTGAGAATTGGTTGAGGGATTGGGTTGGTGGTTAGAAGAACGAGACGATTTGGGCATTACCTAGGTAACCAAGGGTATTCTTAAAATTTTCTCATAACTAGGGGTATTTTTGGAATTTCCCCTGAAGTAACATGCCTGACACATGAATCCTAGCCAGAAAACTCTATAAATATCTTCCTCATTCCATAAAAAGAGAACTTTTGGAAGACTTGGATTCTCTCAAGACAAGAAACACTAGAAAGGCTCTTAGACACTTAAGAATACTCTTGGACCCTAATGGTTTTGCCATTTATTAATAGAGTAATCACTCACCCGTTCTTCTACCCTCTTTAATCGATCAACCTATTCCATACTTTTCGTGGATTTCTAGCCTCCTTAATCAACACAAAAACTTTAACCCTAGCAAGGTATACATCTCCTTGCCTATATTTCTTTGGCTATTCTACTGGGGAAGCAGAGAATTTGAAAAGGGTATGCCTACAACTCGCACAAAGTGGGAAAGCTATGGGAAAAATTTCACTAACAATAAGCATTACATCACCAAATTTTGCAACAAGGTAAGCAAGCTAAACTTTCTAAGGTGAAAGGCCAAACCTAGACAAATTAATTTTAGAAGACACTTCGGAAAGTAGTTTTACTTCACCAATGGCTGACCAACGATAAACTAACATTATGCAAGGAAACACCGGGATGCAAGGTGGTGAAGCCATGGGAGAGCAGTCAACAATGAATGATGTACAAAGGGAAATGTTGCAGGCACTGAAGGAGGCGCGTAAGGATCAAGGGATGATGATGTCCATGTTAATGAAAATATAGAGGCAACATGAGGAGATGACTAGTTTTTACCAGCAGTTGATGCAAATCCCAACCTTCAAGGTTATGTTTCACAGAAGTTCATAATAACAGTGGGCAGAAGGGGATTATATAGCAACAAGAACAATAACATCGTGCCTCTTGTAACAAAAGGCCGAAGATCCTCATAATTAATCTCAAGCCCTAGAACAGTGGTGACGTGCCACAACATAGGACAAAATTAAGTACCCCAACAAACAGTCATTCCAATCATTCTTCCACCATTTTCGTAAGCGCAAATTCCACCCATGCTAACCCATAATTAACAACCAATCCAACAACAAATCTTGCATGATGCAAGTGTTTACCAACAAGTCTCCCTATCGTCAACACTAAAAATGCATCAGTATGTCATGACGCCTCAGAAGGTTCATATGTCAAGTTAGTATGTAACCAAGAATGATATTGTAATGCCCCCAAAAATCCCCGCACTAGCTACGACGGACCTTATGCGTTAAACTTCAAACATTTAGCAACTTAACCAATGATCCCATAATAATATTAGTTAAATTAGTCTTATTTTAGACTATATATTAAAAATTTATCTTAACTTTGTCCCTGGATCTTAACTTGATCTCGGTCTCATTATTTATACAAGTATCAACTTGTAGTTCATCCGTATAAATGGATAACACCATATATAATGGTCAAATTTTAATCTTAAGATTTAAATATTCTATAACTTTACATATTCCAAGATTCACGGCACTAAATCATTATGACGGTTCTTGGGAACAGAGAATCTCGCGATGAATGTTTGTATCTTCATCCATGATAAATGTTTGCATCTTTATCCGTGATAAATGTTTGTAACTTTATCCGTGACAAATGGTTGTATCTTTGTTCGGTGCAATATTTTCTCTTTGTCCGTACAGAACATACCCCACTAGCGAAAACCTTCACTCGAAACACATTTGTTTATAGTGATATCTCTTCATATCAATAATCCTACTTATTTGACATTCAGAATAGTAATAACAAGTTATACCTGGGTCCGAGGAACCTAATGATAGATTTGACTAGTCAACATCGATTAGTCCTATCTCAGATGTACAGTACTCACAAGTTATTTATCGATCCTCATCCAGATAAATAGATCATTATCAATACTCTTTTAAGTTTTAACAATTCTAAGTTATATCAAAATAAAGACATAACAACATTATAATAATAATAATTTATATCATTCATTTAATATTTGTTTACATGGTTTTCTTGTTTGTATTACAACAGTCATTATGACTTTATACAAGTATAAGTAATAAAGCATGAAAACCTAATTTATGCTTCATCTTTATGTTCATGATTTTCTTAACGTTCATCTTTAATCTGCAAAAAAAGTTTTATTCGCAAAAATGAGCACGACAGTTCAACAAGTCTAACATATAGCACATACGCAATTTATACTTTCATATAAACTTTAACATGCCTTGACTGAACATAATTCTCTATTTAATGTCACATATAACTCACATTCTAACAATTTATAACACATTGACACACAAAGTGTATAAATAATGTTCATAACTCGTAAACATAATACATAACAGTTAGAAGGCTTTCAAACATCAGTTAAAGACTTCAAATAACATTTATCTCATAATAACATGACATTACACATCTCATTTCTCATTTTAACAATACTACACAAATAACACATAACAAGAGTTAGAAGACTTGCCTTTGGGTTTACTGGGAAATCGTTAAACACCTATAAAAAAGGTTACGCGACCCCGAACGTTAGTTCATCAAATGTTCCTTCTCTATAAGTGTTTTTATAACTAAAATAGACTATTTTCATTGGTGAAATTTTTATAAAACTTGGCTAACTCAAAATCATCATTTTTAGTGTTTGCACCCGAGGGCTACATTATTTTTTCAGCTTCGACCTCTTTTTCTATAACTCTTATAACTTTGTCATACAAAAATATTTTGAGGTGATTCTTGAGTCTAAATTGCTTAGAATTTAATGATCTACAACTTATCGTGAGGTTGATAAGGTATATTTGGACTTTAAATTTTCAGATTTTAGTAAAAACAATTAGTATGCATTCTTTGATTAACAATTTTAGGTTTAACCATGTGAGACATGTCCCAACTAGCTTTAAGTACTTAAGATATCACGTTATAAGACTCAATAACACTTCATAATATAAAAATAACAAAATCATAAACCTAATTATATTCGATTTATGACTTTTACTCAAGAACACAAAAAACGTGAAGAACTAAGTTTCATCGTTCTTGAATTAGCTTGCTAAAACATGGTGCCACAAGCATAAATTTGCTAGGCCATCATGTTTCAGAACTTTATAACACTAAATTACAAAATCATAAGCCAACTTATGTAGGAAATTATGACTTTTGCTCAAGAACACACGAAGAACGAAAAATCGTACATGGTAACGACTTATGTTCTTAAGCATTTGAATTTCATACTTGAAATAATTTGAGCTTTATAACTGCTTATATATGCTATTATGACACTTTATATTTGATAAAATTTGGTCATTATAACAGTTTATTTACTTGATTATAACAATTTATAATTAGTGCTCAAGAACACACGAAGAACACAGAGAACAACAATCGTATATGGCTACGACGTACGTTCTTGAATTTTAAACTATAAAATGAAATTCGACATTATAACTACTACAAAATGAAGAAAATCTCAAGAACACGTGAAGAACACGGAGAACGATAATTTTACATGGCTATGACATGCGTTCTTGAGCTTTTAAACTAAAAATTAATCGAACATAATAACGACTAGGGTTTTACCTCTTGAAGTGCAAGCTTTAACTATTTCTTTGCAACTTCCTTGATAGTAACACACTAGAACTCTCTCTTAAAATAAATTTGAAGTATTTTTGCTCTTAAAACTAATGAATCTAAAGGAGGGAGAGCTCCCTATTTATACAAAACCAAGGGTCAGGGTAGTTTGGTCTTTAGTTTAAAAGCCAAGGGCATTTTAGTATTTTTGCACATTATTTAATTAATAAAAATAAAATAATATCTAGATACTTTCAAGCCAAAACCAGCTCACTTAGTTTCTAGAAGCTTCTCGAGCTTTTTTGTCATTATTTATTCCGATTTCGGTATATCGGATAAATTGCGTGCGATTAATTTAAAATATTTCACATCAGTAATATCAGTTTTAATTAGTTATACATATTTTATTCATAAAATATATCATATAGTATTAATATGATGTCTCGTGTAAGCTTCATAATTTATACCTTGTTTTAATCTCGGATACACTTCCGTATATTTCTCGTAAAGAGTGTTTTACGTATTTCTTTACGTATTTGTTCCATTTTAAAATTTCATCACCCCACAGTCATTTTTTCGCAAATATTTTTATTTGTGAAAATATCTCTGTTGTCCAAAAAAATACTATTCAGAACTGTGAATTGTCAAAATTCGAAATACAGTGTCCGAATGAATAGTATTTTGTGTTTTTTTGAGAAAAACTTTTATTGACTATATAGCATTTATACTTCATATAAACGCTATTTCGTGAAATACGATATGTTAAAACATCGAAAAGAACAGTCAAAAAGACGACAAATATTTTCTCGTAAATCGTGTCATTTTTGTCTTTTTTCCAATTTTTTTTTATTTGTTCTCTGAGATCTAAATCTCATATTAACATTATGTTGTGAAATGTAAGAAGTCCTATAGATGAAAAGAACAGTAAAACAAATGAAAAATATTTTCTCGTGAATAGTACTTTTTCACGTTTTTCGATTTTTTTTTTTATTGACTATTTCGTGTTTTCAAAGCGTGGGAATGATGAATCTTGAAACAGAATATAAATTTAACCTGCACGTTTTCCTCAAGAGCTTATGTTATTTTCTAGAGTTTAGATCCCAGGGTTTAAGATTTAGGTTTTAACTTTTTTTCCAATTTAGGTTTTTACCTCAAATTGACTTATTGATTTTATGAAGTGTTAAGGTTGACTGCGTGAACCAAAATACAAAATCATACACATAGAATAATTACATAACACATTTAAAAACTCAATTTAAGCTTTACTAATCACATAACACATAGTTTAGGTTAAAAGTTTTAACCTACAATCGTATACGACCGTATTTTTGAGTCGTATATATTCGTTAAGATAGGTCAAGGTATGCTTGAACAATTGTTCTTAGATTTTGAATTGACAACCTTAGTTAGATCTTGTTAGATCATTTTTTTTGTTGAAATGTTTGGGATATTACAGATATGATTGGTGTGATCAATCAGCTTCACAGGTAAACAACTAGGCCTACAAAACTAGATTACCCCACTATATATGGCACACATTAGAAAGAAACCATATCCAGCTAGGCATATTGAACACCCTTCATAGTTCCTTGAGTATAATAGAGAGAAAGGGAATGCTAGGGAGCATATTTTTCGGTTTGTAGAATCTATGTCTACGTGGTTGGGTTATGAAGAAGTGAGAAACCACAACATCTTGTTAAGGGAGTTCAATAAAACATTAACAAATTGTGCCTTCAGTTGGTACTATAATCTTGAAAAAGGGTCAGTCCAGGACTGGGATGACATGAAGTTGCAGTTTTTCAAGAAGTTTTTTTATGTTAAAAAATAGGCGACAATTATAGAGTTGATGAGAATAAAACAAAAGTCAAACGAGGAGTTGTCCGAATATGTTGATAGATTTAGGGCTTAGACACAAAAGTGTGTAAAGTTAATTGAAGAAAAGAATTTGGTTAGCATATGCAATAATGGCGCTTTGGATGCCTTTAAGCCCCACCTCATTACCAAAGCCTGCGATTCCGTCTTAACATTTTCATCCTTTTCACAGGATTTAGGAGGAATCATATATGTGATAACCCAGATTTTCAAAGTTTATTTTTAATGAAAATTAAATAAGAATTTCGTAAATAAATTCTTATGATGAGGTGTAAGGGGTTTGAATGTATAAATATATATGTGTTATATATATATTTATTAAATAAGAGATGAAATATGAAATATACAGTTATGTCAAAATAATATGTATATAGGATGATGATGATTATATATATATATGTGTGTGTGTGTGTGTGTGTGTGTGTGTGTGTGTGTGTGTGTGTGTGTGTGTGTGTGTCATATATATATGATTGAAAGATGAGATTTAATAGTTAATTAAACTATTAAATTAAATGATTTGAATTAGCTACGAAAAGAAATAAGGAAGCTAAGAAGGTTAATTAATTTATATTAATTAATTGAGGTTAAGCTAAAATTATATTATGAATTAATATAATTTGAACATTAAGCCTTGAATGGTAATGAATTAACTAATGATGAATTAAATTTCATAAATGATGTAATTAATTTGCGTAATTAAAATAGTGGATTAATGTATGTATTTATTTAAATAATAACGAGGGAGTTAATTAAACTCATGATTTTAATATTTTACATATTTTATATATAATGTGGATTTAATGATTTGATAAATTAAATCAATGGTGATACATTGCATTGTATGAAATGATATGTGTGTGTGTGTGTCTATATATATATATATATATATATATATATATATATATATATATATATATATATATCATGGTCCAATAAATTAATTAAACTTAATTTTGTAATATAATACATATGTTAATGTTTCATTTAGAACGTGATGAACTGATTAATATGGTAGCCCATATTACATTAAAGGTAATAGTTTATTGGTTAATACCATATTGGGTGCAAGACTTCTATACATATTTGTATATGTATAAATTAGCCAAATTATATTTTGTTAAGCATTTCATGTGTTGGTATAATATATATTATATCAACTATGTATGTATGGGAATTTTATAATTATATGATGGTGTATAATTATAATACATGTGTATAAGAGTTAGTGGAATGAATTATATAAGAATTAGTGAAATGAGATGCTGCAATTATAATTAGTGGAATGCATGAATGCTGAGCTATTTTGTTAGTAGAGTTATGTGTAAGTTTACTTAGTCTTATGAAGGGACACCTAACATTACTAGGTGAGTGAGAGGGACACCTAACTAGGATAATGGAATTATGCTTAGTGGGTTTCTCTAGCAAAGATCCTAATTCATTTAAGCATTTCCATTTTCTAAGCCACCAAGTTTGAGTTCATTAAGTTTTATACGAAACCTTATCGAAACTAGAAGCAAATTGGTAAGAGTTGGTGTTACAAGCTCGGATTGAATAAAGATTTTGATCAAATGATCATCAAAGGGAAGCTTACATCAAGCAATAATCTAGTTGAATTAGGAAGTTCTTCATCATATTCCATAAGGTTAAAAAGTACTTTTAATCTTTAGTTTAAGAAATTGAATTTGTTTTAATTTCTAGTTGTTACATGATTGGGTTGTGGGAGTGTGATTTAATAAGAATCATGGTGGATTTGGAGCATAAGGATGGATTGTTGAAGGTGTTTGTGTTTATAATTTAAACATTTAACATGAAAATGATAGGTTTATTAAGGTATGTAAATAACATGTTCGATAGAAGTCCTCAATGAAATTGGTTTGCTAAAACATAAGACTTAGATGGTAATCTAGGTGTATTTGTGTGCATGCTTGAGTTAAAGGTTACCTCAAGTTGAATGGATGATTGAAATAAAGTCAAAACCTATTTTTATGATTTTCTAGCAAACTAGCATGAAACCAAAAATCATGCTAAATGCAGATTTTTGAGGCTTTGAATTCATATCTTAAAGAAGTTTTTAAAGAACAACCTTTGATGAATTTTGTACATTGTAGTATGGTCTGGTTCATGATCAAGATTGGAGTCATTTTGACTTATGAGGAACAAATTATTAATGATGGAATGTAGCTTGTTGGAAACAGAAACTAGATTAAGCCCTGAACATTCTGCAGGGCAGTGCCCCGGCGCTGGCCCAAGGCTTAATTCCAGCACCCTGGCACTGGATTGGAATTTCTAATTTTTTTTTCATTTTCTTTTATTAACTAAGTGGGACTCGGCTACGATATGTTACATTATAAAAAGTCCAAAAAGATGACCGAGTGTATAAATAGAGTATGCGATTGGATTAAACCAATACACGGTTGATAATGTTAAAGTAAAATTTAAGGATAAATTAGAAAACTAGTATTATATACTAGAATGTGGAATGATTAAAACCAAAAGGGTTAAGAGTTATATAAATAACTAAGTGGCATGCTGATATTATTACTATACAAGCAATACAAAAGAACAATAAATTAAAGTTAGGGTTTTAATATAAGACTAAGTTAGAGTCAAGTTTTGACTAATATTGTTTTGTCGATCTAACATACTGTATAAGTCGTGCAAGGAACGCAAAATGGTAACGTAAGTGATAAAGACTATATAGGAAAGTTTTTCAGTACTTGTTGTATATGGGAAATCGTTCTAATGTGCCTTGATGCTATAATGTGATAATATTTGTTGGTATTCAGTTGATTGATGAAAGCTAATTGTTCTATGTGAAATTTATCATTTGTTGAAGTTAATTGTTCTATGTCAAATTTATCATTTGTTGTGCTATGCGAAACATGTATAGCATGTGAAGCATGTGTGAAATGTAAAGAGAGTATGAAATAAAAAATTTGTACGAACAGTAAAGCATGCATGAACTATAAAGCATGTATGAAAAATAAATCACGTATGAAATGTGATGTATGTATAAAATGCGAAGTATGAATCATGTGAAACATGTTACGTGTTAACTGTTAGGCTTGCTGAGCTGTCTTGCTCATTTTTGCAAATATCTTATTTGTAGTTAAAGGAAAAAGTTTCGATGATTGTGGCAGTAAAGAATTGAAGCTCGTTTAGAAAGCAAGCGTTAGTTGTTTTCTTTAGTTAATTGAGTTTTTAAGTCGAAATGACTTATTGTAATAAACATAAACTAAGTTGTATTAAACTTGGAATTTCGAATAAAAGATATCCATTTTGAAATTCAATTGTATACTTTACCTTTATTATTGTAAAGTAAGATTATACGATGATGTATTATAATACAAATAGTATACGTATATAGTATGTATACTGTTTTGGGAATCCAGCTTGTCATATATTACATTTAGTTACTGGATTACAATGAAGAATGTATAGATAAATAAAGCAAGTGTTGAAAGTTGAGTTTTTGTATATTCATAATTAACGTATTGAGATGAATCATTATATATATGATTTTTAAAACTAAGATGAATTGTAAAGATTGCGATTCAGGGAATAAAGAATGTTGTAAAAAGTTTTAAAATAAACGAGTTTTGTTAATTATACTATTGATTTATGACGTGGTGTTAGAATGAGGATGTATCGTAATGCACCAGATCAGGATTGAAGGTAGCCTGAATTTGGGGCTCCACAATATTAGTGCCCACAAACTATCTAATTATCACATGGAAGGGTAAGAGGACAATAACTGTGGCTTTGACATACTCTCAATAAAAGCTACAAGGGGTAAGAGGGAGAAAAATGAGAAAAATGAAAGAAACAAGGGCAAGCCAGGAGACAAGTATGTGTGGCCGCCAATTCCAGAGGCCATTACGTGAAGTGAAAGGGCCTTCAAGGATTTGTACGAGCAATGGGTGGAGTATAGAGTAATGAAGCCTCAAAGACCCAGATTTACAATAGTAGAAGAGATAAAGAGGAGATCAAACTTCTGCGTATATCATCAATATAAAGGACATTCCACCATTGATTTGTTATAGTATGAGAATAATTTATCATGATAAGTTGATAGTAGGAGATATTGAGCTGGAAGGTAGCAATGTCCTAGACAAGTTGCTTTCCAACCACAAAGGGAAGGAGAGGTGCAACACTATCACACACAGTGGAACATTAAAGGAAAGAGAGATAAAGATGACAGAAAATAGAGAAATGCCAAAGGAAGTTGAGGATGTACCTGAGCTAGGGTTTTAAGTGACGACACTGATGAACGGAGTAAATGTTAAAAGTTTTTTTGATTAGATTAGGTTGTCCAAAGAAGCAAGGATAGAGGTAACCAAAGCAATTATCAAAGTCGTCGAAGCACAGGAGACGTTCATGGTGGTGAATAAAGGTTTTGTAAAAATAATAAAAGAAGAAGAGAACAAAATCTCTTTATCTAAGGATGATTAGGAAGTGAAGTACTTACATAGTAGACCACTGTATGTGACAACGATCATTAATGGAATGGAGGTGAGAAGGGCATTCATTGACAACAGTGCGTCAGTGAACATCATGTCCTATAGTGTATTCAAACAGTTGGATCTGCTAGAGAAGAAGCTTGTAAAGGAGAGAACGAGTATCACAAGGTTTGCCAATCAATACACAAGAACCATCGGTCATGTAAGGGAAGACATGTAGGTAGGAAAGATTAGAGGACCTGTAACATTCCATGTAGTAGAAATTGATGTGGCATACCATGTGCTTCTGGGGCGAGCATGGAAGAATAACCATGGAGTGGTACCGTCAGTCTTCCATCAATGTATAAAAGCAATTTGGAAAGAAAAGAAGTCTAAGTGCCAGCAACAAAGAATCCCTTTGCACCGGAGGAGACACACAACATTAAAGCAACTTTCTTTGATGATGTTGTTGAGGAAGGAGAAAACAACATTACTAAGCCTGATTCACTAAAGCCAACAAGCTGGGAGGAAGTATAGGCAAACAATTTTGAGCATGAGAAGAAAGAAAAAAAAAGAAGTCAACTGTGGAACAAAGTGGAAGTTCCAAGGGAAAGTAACCGGTGGTGGTAGATTTGGAGACAGAAGAAAAAGAACAGGGAAAATGGGTAGTAGGCCCATAAGATGCCAGGAACATAATCAATGCTAAGCGGACAGAGACTGACGGAGGAATTAAAAGAAAAGAAGAACAAAAGATAAAGTGGGAAATGGTTATCAAACCCGATGGAAAGGTGGTGTTTCGATTATGATGGTGCGAGGCAGAGGAGATCGAGGGTACACTCAAGCCCGAAGGCTCAGGAGGTTTCCCGCACTCCAATAGCAATGAAGAGGAAGATGTTGTACAACAAAAGTAGAACTAGTTTTGGAATGCTTTGAGGATTGGCCTAGACCTCAACTGAATGAATTAATTGGAGGAAGTTGATCTAGCAACGGATGAAAGAACGCCAAGGCCGATCTACAATAATAAGGAGTTAAATGTCAGTCAGAAGGAGGAACTGATCAAGCTGTTGTGAGAGTATGTGGATGTGTTTGCGTGGAGCTATAATAAAATGTCCGAGATCGACAAGGAGTTAGTGGAACACAAGCTGAACATAAGTCTGGGAGCCAAGCCAGTGAAACAAGCACCTTGCACCTATTAACCAGAAGTCAAAACACAGATCAAAAAGTTATTGGAGGTATGATTCATTAAGCCAATTCAGTACCCGGTTTGGCTATCCAACATTGTACCTGTGAAGAAGTCTAATGGGTAGTTGCGGGTATGTGTAGATTTAAGAGACCTAAACAAGGCATGCCCAAAGGAAATATACCCGCTACCCAACATAGACACTTTGACAGATGCAACGGCTAATCATGAGATGATGTCATTTATGGACGGGTTAGTGGGGTACAACTAGATAAAAATGTCCATAGAAGATGCAAAAATGACAGCCTTTCGTACATCGTTTGAAAATTTTTACTATGTAGTAATACCATTCGGGTTAAAGAATGCATGAACAAATTATCAGCGGGCAATGCATTCTATCTTCCATGACATGATCCATGATACGATGGAGGATTATGTAAATGATATGGTGGTAAAGTTAAAGAAGGAGGCGACCCATGTGGAGGATCTGGAGGATCTGACAGTACAAGTTGAAGATGAATCTAAAAAAATGTGCTTTCAAGATGACGGTTGAATAGTTTTCGGGCTTCTAGGTGCACAACAGAGGATTAGAGGTAGACCCCAGTAAGGCTAAAGCTATAACAGAAATGCCTCTGCCAAGGACGCATAAATAGTTGAACTTTTTGGGAAAGGTTTCTTACCTAAGAAGATTAATGCCAGTGCAAGCGGAGGTCACAGAACCTTTCAGGTTACTAAAAGGAAAGGAAGAATGAGGATGGTGACAAGACCAACAACAGACCTTTGAGAGGGTAAAAGAGATATTGGCGTCGATAAAAATGATAGTAGTACCACTAAGAAGGATACCACTGCAATTGTACATCATATCTATCATAAAATCTGTAAGAGGAATGATCACACAAGAGGTAGATGGGAAAAAAAATCTGTGTACTACATTAGCTGAATTATCAAAGGATCGGAGACAAGGTATTCGCAGTTGGAGAGATGCTGCTTGAAATTAGTTTTTATCGGGCATAAAATGCGATATTATTTTTTTGGCGCATGAAGTGAAGCTTGCAACGATGACTAATGATGACCCATAAGATGGATGATGATTCTTTTGGAGTACGACATAAAGTGCGTAACACCGAAAACAGTTATATGTCAGGCTTTGGTGGACCTACTTGCCCAATTCCCAAACGGAGAGTATGGACCTCCTTCTGAGGATCTTCTAAGGGAAGAGGTAGAACTTATTAGCATGGAGGATGAAAACTCAGATTGGTGGAGCATAGCCTTTGATGGGTTATCCGCAGTTGGGAAAGGAGGAGAAGACGTAGTACTGACTATGTAACACCCTGAAAATCCGTTTGCTCTTCAACACGGATCTGAGATGTACTTTTACTCATCTTCCATTAAATCGACTAATCACTCATCGGTTTAACTAATTTGTTAAAGATAATTTCAAAATTTTATCTTTACTTCCATCCTTGGATTGCAACTTAGATCATTCTTATGCTTTGACAATATTCTGTCACTTACATCTATACTTACATCCTTTATTCTATACATATCCTTCACTCATATCCACTTTAATTCTTCTAATTTAACATCATTTTTCTTTAAAATCTTCCAATCTAACATTATATCTTTATCTAAATATAGTTATTATAGACTCATAATACTGACAGCCAGATTGTTCTCAGAAAAAGAGGGGGCCTTCTGTTAAAGACGACACTTTAAGGATGCACAATTAAATAACCTCGTTTCTCGTTAGAACTTTCTAGACATCGCCAATACTGCTAAGTGTATGATAATATACTACAACATTGTTCATCGAACTTACCATATGTTATGAGTTTAAAAACATGCCACAATAGTATGAATCCCCATACTATCCTGAGTCACAAACTTACCATAAATATGAGTTCTAAGAACTTGCTTACAACCTTAACTTTCAATACCTTAACTTTTAATAACTTCTATCTCTAATTACTTCAATCATATCATCTTATCAACTTTATCTTTCATAAGAATTATCTTTAATTCACAACATTTATAAGGCGCGACTACAAATAAGGGTTCGCATTTAACCTAAACAATTAAACCAAGTTGGAAATAAATGAGCGAATGAACAATTAAAGAACAAAATAAAGGGGGAACACCTAGGGTTTAACCTGTAACGTACCAAAATCCCAACATTCCTGATTTAATCCAATTTTGTCTGGATAACATAATCATTAATCTTAAAATCATATTTTATAATCATAAAACATATTAATGGCGATCTTGTGCGTTAAAACTTAACCTGTAACATATAAAATCAAGCCTTTGACCATAAAACAGTCCATAATTTTTTTATTTTTTTTAAAACTTACTATCAATACCTGCCTCAGGATCGTAACATTCACTTTACTAGAACTTAAATCATATACAAATAAGTTATAACCTAGTTTCTTACATTTCATAATCATATATATATTTTTATGATTTACATAACCTGTAAATAAAATTTCGCCATGAACTAATCATACACGACCATGCTTGATTATACCTGTTCTGTACCTGATATTGATCACATAGCTCTGTACCATACATAATCCTGTTTCATACATCTGTACCATACGTGTGAGTTATATTATACATATCAGACTCGACTTACAATACTGTATAACCTTATATTTTTTTTTTCAATTTTTTTTTGGATAAAACATACATGCCCATTTCATTCTATGGAATTTACAAATCATATATCCCTGATTATCATTGTAGGTTTACATTTAACTTTCTGAATGGCCACATTACATAGATACACATAACATATTTCTTTCATGGTTATCTATGCCTTCATCAATCTTTACCTTTAGCCACAATGGAACCTCCGGTCTTCTCGTACTTTTACCTGAAATGTTAGTTCATGACAAGAGTGAGCACATAGGCTCAGTAAGTCAATCAGATAACACTTTACATGCTCACAGTTTATAATATGCATCATGCCTCTTTGTTTTATCATGCTATGCTTAATGTCACACATTTCACTTAACAGTTGGCACACGTAGTTGCATGGAGTGCACATTTCAACTATCATATAGTTCACGTAGATCAATTAGTACACTTAAGTCTAAAAAAGTTACATGTTCTGCATTTATTTACACTTAACCTTTGCGCTTCTCGTTCGTTCTTTCTATCCTTCCTCGCATCGGGTTGATAGTCCGAACTTTATCTGCCAACATTGCACCTATATAACATTGTAGGATCATAAGACTTAATATAACTTTATCCATAAAAGATTAACCATTTAGCCCTATTCATTTCACTTTTGATGTATTATACCTTATTTAAGTTAATAATACATCCTAGTTTGTCTTCGACCTAGCACACAAACATTACAATGCTTTTATATAGCTGAAGGTATATTATAGTATACAATTTCCTATTTCATTACCTTAATATCCTTTAATCTTGATTATCTCTACTGGTAATATCTTACCTCGATTAGGTCCTATATAACCGTAATATTGGTTCATGCATTGGTTACACACATATGTATGCTAAACCTTGTCATACAAATTATCACTTAACTTTACATAACCTTATCACGTAACACATAGTTCATTTATACGTTAACATCTACCACATTGATTATTTTTATCAATTTGTGGCTTATATTTCTTATCTCTATCATTTTATATCAAAACATTTTGATTTGGAATTAAAATAAAAATTTTCTTGGTTGGAACAGTACATTTCACCCCGGCGAGATGTTTAGCCTGGAAGATCTCGCTGGTCGCGAGATCTTCTCAGCCAGACTGTGCCTCGGCACCCCCTGATTTCACCCCGGCGAGTTTCTTCACAGAACACTGCGCCTCGACGCAGTTTTCAGTTTAAATAACTGCGCCCCGACACAGTACTGGTTTTTTTGAAAAAATTTTCTTTCAAAAATCCATGCTATTTTTTGCCCTTTTTTGTAAAACTCGATTCCAACATGTCACATAACACATATAACATATAATTGACTTGTTTGGGCTTTCAAAACATTTAAAAATTTTCAAATGGACTTATTTTTTCAAAATTTTCATTTTAGGTGTCGACAAACATTTTAAAACGTTTAAAATTCACAATTGTCGTCATTGATACCAAATAACTTTCAAAACGACTCTAACACATGTATTTACATAAAACTTAGTTGTTTGGCCTCATTTTATCATTAATTATCTATGGCCAAAAATCATACATTGGTGGAATTTTTGCCAACCTTTCAAAACTTTGCTCTTTAACTTATACTTCAATTCTTGACTCCATACATCATATACATTATCACATGCTCATTTAGCAACTTTATGAATTCACATAACTTCTATATGCACCTTCTAATGCATTTTACAGATTATAATTTAGTCTATACACAAAGTATAACTTAATATTGTAACTTTCTATCATAATTCATACTTTTAAACCATTTAGGCATCTAGCTTGCCATTTAGCAAAATAATTTTCTTGCATCAAACATGATCAACCTTTTTAGTTAGGTTTTTATCACTTTTAGCAACATATAACACATAATCCTTCATAAATCATAGGTTAATATTACCTTTTCCTCAAACAAAACATGCTTCTCAACCTTTAAAGCTTTTAGTATGCTATATAACATGAAATTTCTCATGTATCAAACATGATCAACACTTTCAACTTGGTTTCCATCATGTCTAACAACATATAACACATGATCATGCTTAAATCATAGTTTTTAGCCTTGAATATGTGCATGAATAGTGCACCACCCTTGTTTTACTACCTTAATACTTAGGGTTTAATCATAAGCTACAAATATAACACATAATTCACATAATCAACATGTATATCCTTAGATGCATGCATGGCTACCCTTGTCTTACATTTAAACACATAAAAATTGAGTTTTTAAAACTTGAACATTCTTATACCTTCTTTGAGCCTTCATCTTCCTTACTATAAAACTTGTAAAGGGTGTATTCTTCATTTTGATGGTTACTTCCTTCTCTCTTGAACACTTTGCAAGCAATCTTCATGACTTTTCTTCAAACCCTAGCTTCTTCTCTTTTCTCTCTTAAGCTCTCACTTGAGCAACTTGGTAAAATGAAATGAACTAGGCTCAATGCTTGAAGGCATATACATATATGTGTTGATTGAATTATCCAACACTTAACCATCTTTGGTTAATTTAACTCATGCCTAGTTAGGGACATTTAATTCATTTCCCATGGATATTCAAGGGCATAATGGACAATTCTCATGAAAAGGATACCATGGACATTTCATAACTTGACAAGGGCACTTTAGTCAATTGTCATAAAACCTAGACAATTTATTTCCCAATTAAATCTTATTTACTTATTTTCAATCCATTTCAAGCCCATTTTGATCCAAACTTATTTCATTATGCTTGAATTTCATTCTAGCACCAAATACTCCACAACTTGCTTGTCCCATAACACTTGTTACACTTCAAAAATTGAATTTCATTAATAACTTATAACAATCCACAATAAATTATCAATTTGCATAATATTCATTCTCAATTATCTACGAACCCTTTTCGGTTCCACATTCAATCAATTCCAATTTCCGACATCTCAAAATAGTCGAATTGCTCGTTTGTCCATAAATATCTTCCTCGAAAAAGCAAATTACTAAAATCTATTCCTTTAATTATATAACTCGTAGTACCTTCATTACGACTTTACGTCATTTCTCTTATTCACTCAACACACATAATGCCAATTCTCAACATACATAAAATCTACATTCTTTATACTCACATTTGAGAGTATTGTTTTTTTGTCTTTACACATTATATCACGATTATCTTAATTCAATCATTCAATATCAATTTCTTAAAATTCCAAACATTCACACATCATTCATTTAATCCTTAATAGACCGATTAGATCATACGGTTCATTCTTCACTGCACATACATACCTACCTTACCTTGCCATTTTCATATTCTCGCCTCACCAGGCCTATTCATTAAGCTCGCTATTAACTTTTATAATTTAAGCTCAATTTGCATACCCTTTCCTCATTCCATTATTTCCTAACTTTAAATTCTTTATTCGATCACATATATATAAACACTTATTCAATCTATTACCTACTGACACATAACATCGTGTCTTATGATAATTCTTTTTAAATTACCTTATTGTAGGCATTACAATCTATCCTTCTCTTTAATCCGTCACATTAGCATTCAACCACATAGGTCCTCTTTTACACCTTGATTAAATAATAAATGATATTTAATCATATATTAATACATCATATACTTCTAAACCAGGTTTTAATCCTCTAACATTTACTTAATTAGCCATAATCCTCATTTAGAAATCCTGTAAAAATTCGGGATGTCACATAACCCCTAGGGTTCGACTACCTTAGAGTTTAGCCCCCTAAGTGGGACCATAATGATAAAAAAGCCAGATGACGATTTTTCGATTGAACTTGATTTGAACTACCTTAACGAAATAAGGACAAAATAAGAAAAAAATGAATAAAGAAGGAACGAAAACCTAAGGTGCTCGGCCACCCTAGGGGTCGCATCATTTTGTTTTCTTAAAAGTTGTTTCGTACAAGTCCTGAGTGGTGCAATGATAGAATAACAAACTCGAAAGCAGGAGAACTTATGAAAGCCTATAAATGATTTTCCTTGAATCCTTCATGATAAGATAAGTTTCTCACAACCAAGAATTAAGAGAAAAGGACAAAAATTGATCAAGAAAGATAAAATGAATGAAACGGACCGAAGGAGGAGCAAAACCTTAGGGTTTGGCCCCCTAGGTTTTTTTTACCTTAGGGTTCTCCCCTTAAGTTTTGGCCTTTAGGGTTTGGTCCCTAAGGGATGGTCTTCTTCTGCTCTGTGCTGAGTTTTTCGATGTTTTCTAATGATAAAATTGAAGGGTGTGATTTTTTGGATTGAACAACAAGAAATTTGAAAAACGAGACTCGAGAGGGGCCTCCACAAGTCCTGAGGTTGAAGGCTTATGGAGGAAACTCATTTTGGGAATTGGTTGAGGGAATGGATTTGTGGCTAGAAGAACGGGACGATTTAAGTATTACCCGGGTAACCAAGAGTACTTTAGGAATTTTCCCGTAACTAAGGGTATTTCTTGAATTTCACCTAAAGTCATATACTTGGCACATGATCCCTAGCCAGAAAATGCTATAAATATCCCCCTAATTTCATGAGAAAGGAACTTTTGGAAGACTTGGATTCTTTCGAGACAAGAAACACTTGAAAGACTCTTAGACACTTGAGAATACTCTTGGACCCTAAGACTTCTGCCATGAGTTATTTAAGTAATCGTTCACCCATTCTTCTCTTTTCTTCAATCGATCAACTGATTTCGTACTTTTTGTGGATTTCACGTTTCCTTAATTAACACGAAAATCCTAACCCTAGCAAGGTACGAATCTCCTTGCCTACAATAGAAAAATTGTATCACCACGTTAACATTGAATTGAATATAGGCTCTAATATTTTAATTTTTACAGTGTCATAACTATTGTTTCAAAATAGTCATTTTGTGTTGAATGTGTTGCCCTTTATTTGGATTGGATATATTTTGTTTTACAAACTGATTATTTTTCCTCTTAAACAATTACATGAATTGCATATGATCGACTTATTTGGCTAAAATGGTCATAGGGGGATATTTTTATAAAAAAAATTAAAATATTGGCTATGATATTGTAAAAATTAAAATATTAGAGCTTATATTTAGTATATTACTGATAGGGTTAAACTATACGATATTTTTATTCCCTAATACTTAGTTTTTATATTTATTGTGTGCTTAAATGTTTAATTATTTAGCATATTTTGGTTTTAATAGGTTTTATAGAATTTTAGTTAATTTAAGTTAATTTAGGTAATTTTATAATATTTTTATATTTCTTTTTATTTATGTGTTTTTATTTATTTTAGGTGTTTTATTTATTATTATTATGTGTTTTTAGGATTTTTAGTATTTTTATATTATATTTATTTATTTTTATATTTTATTTTGTAGGAAAAATAAAGCTTGGGGGCAATTCTGTAAATTCTGCAAAAGTTAAATGGCAATTTCGTAATTAACCAACATTGGTGGCAGAATCATAATTACAAGAAACGAGACCGACCGCGCAATGCGCGAGGAAAGAGAACCAACGGAACTAAACGACGCCGTTTTGGCGTGCGTAGAGACGGACAGCAGCGGCCGCGCAATGCGCGGATGCAGGCAAACAAAAAACGACGTCGTTTAGGCTTCAGGGAAGCGCGCAATGCGCGGCTTAGGCGGCGGTCATGCTGACGTCAGCAATGCGCGACTATGTAATTTTTGTTACAGGCGCGTGACTTACACGCGCCAGCGGGAAAGGAAAAAAAGGTGCGATTTCTGCGTTGACCGGGTCAGAGGCTTGTTTGGCTGGCGCGGAATTTGTCCAAAACGGAATTATTCGGGATTTTTGCTACTTTTTGATTCCAAATTGGATTTTAATTTCAACTAGGGTTAGGATAATAATTATTTTTCCTTTTCTTTTATTTTTAATTGTAAATCCTATTAGGGTTTGGACAAGTTAGAGGCCTATAAATAGATAGCCAATCTCTCATTATTGATAAGTAAGCTTTTGGGAGTTCTTTCTCCTAATTTCTTGGAGAGAGTTTTTCAACTAGTGGGTATTATTTTTATTATGTTTGGCTAATTTTATTTTTCAGTTCCAAAGGGATGTTGAACCTTATTTTTAATTAATGTTTTAATTGAGTTTTATTATTTATTCCTTCATGCATGAGATTTATTCTTGATAATCTGTTTTAATTGATTAGATGATATTTATTTGATTATTTTGATTTGGCCAGTTGAATTAATTAATTTTTTGTCATATGCTAGATTAAGATTTGATATTAAGCAAACGGTATTTTATCTGATCATAAGTAACAGTTAATAATATTTGATTGTGGACAAACTTTTGAATATTATTATGATTATCAAGATGACAAGTTAAATGATCCGCGATGTTGAGATTGTTGCTTAGAATAATCTAATTCTCTAATTTTTAATGCAACTGTTATATTAAATCTAGACTGATAGTTCTAGGTTGTATGATAGTTAGAGTCTTTTGTGAGCGATTGCTGCATTAGATTTATAATTTAAGGAGGATTTCGGGTAGCTTGGCGATTGTCGGTTATCTAGGATTATTAATTTCAATTGAAGGAGAAGCTAATAATAACTTGATTAATTTGTTGATTAAAAGAAGGGGATACTGAACTAAGGAACTGAAGTTTGTTTTAATTATTTTTTTCCTCATCTTTATTATTTAGTTTTATTTTTTTGAATTTTAATTAGTTAATTAATAATTTCAAACCCCCCCATTTAATTAGATATTTTTGAAAACATTAGATTTATTAAAATAATTCACTCTTTGTGGGTTCGACTCTTACTTTCACTACTACATTAATATTTTTCAAAGTAAGATTTTATTTTTGGTTGCTTGCGACAGCTTCCCAATTACAATTCAAAGATAACATGAGAGAATAGTTTTTCAATTTGCACAATAATGAAAGTTTAACATGTTGATTATTACAATTCAAAGTTGCTTGGTGTTGCATGCATGATGATTGCCTGGTAAGCTATATTTTTGTCCCCTACTTATGTCTATGTCCTTTTCTGCATGATATCTGTCGACGCCGGGATTTTCGCCGTCTCGTTTTTTTATAATTAAAATGTCCCTTTCCATTTTTTGCCTTTAGATTGAGATGTGACTTTTGAAAAGGGCCGGCTTAGTGTCGACGGGGTTTGAAAGGTCGATTTTAAGATGAGCCAATTGACCAGAGTCGCCAGTTGGTATATTTGAAATGGATGTACCAACTCATCCGAATTTAGTTTTCGTAATCGCTGGCTCATATGTGACTCCGATTAATTGGTCCGCAAACCGAGATTCATAGAGTTCGGGGGCTTGCTTAAGCGAGGGGAAGGTGTTAGGCACCCCCCGACTTCCGTGAAACACGGTTACCGCAATCTTGATATTTTCCTATCCTTTTTAAATCCTAAAATGTGTGGTTTGCGTGTGTGTGCGTGCGTGCCTAGATGAATGTTTGTGGTGCGTTTTGCATAAAAGTTCGCTTTTATTTTTATATGGCAAAAATGTTATCTGGAAAGTGTTTTGGACGTTCTTTGACCCAAATGACGAGGCTTCGCTTTTTATAAGAAAGATTGATTTTATTTTCGAAAGCGTTGAGGATTTTTTATTTAGATGTCTTTTAGAAAACAATAGTTTTAAACTTTTGTCAAATAGGAATCGAGACTATACATTGCCTTCTAACAGTTAATATAAATAAAACGAGGGCAACTTCTAGAACTCTTTAACCCTATGCACAAAGTTTAATGAAAACATTTATTTATTGCAAAATCATTTTTTTATGACGTTTTAAAACCAACTAAAGCCTATTCATCAATCGTGGATTAAAGTTTGCCCAAAACACTTAACCTTTAAACCTCGTGAATCTAATATCCTAAATTTGATCACTTTTACAAAATCTTCATTATTTGCCTTATTTTGAAAACTATTTTTGAGTCGTAAATTAAAACAAGCATCCACAACATGTCGGGGCTATCCACGGGCATGTGAGCCATCCAGACAACCCCAAACACCCACAATCACATATTTTTGTTATCACGGGGCCTTAACCCGATCACGATTGATATCGCGTTAAGGCCCGATATTACAAATACATCGTCATGGACCCTATGCCACGATTACATACACCCAAAACGTCCATCATCGGGATTCGACCACTAGGATCTCCTCCCTAGGCTCACAACCATCCCATCACAGCATAACCAACACTAAAACAAATCTAACAAGCTCTAAACATTTGCTATCACTTTATATAACCCAAATATCACAACTTAATTACTACAACCCATCTATTATCACAACGAACAATATATCACCGTACGGATGTCATCAGGGTGTTAGGAGGAGTTACTTTCCGATGGAAACCTCACTAACAACCCCTAATCCACGGATCATTATCCACACAACAACAAACTACACTACACAAACTCAAAACACAACATCAACACACTAATATAAACAAAAAAACATCAAAAGAACACTCTTTTCACCTTGCAATACACCAATACGAGCTTTATATTCCAAGATTTGAGCCAAACTACAAGCAAATCTAAGCTATTGGAGCAACAACACACAATTTATCACTCAAAAACACCTCCACCCGAGCCTTTCTCTCTCCTCCCGCGCTCCTTCTCTCTCTAAAAATCTATTTTTCTCTCTCTTTTTCTCTTCTCGGACGCAGATCTGGACGCTTAATAGACTGCCGAGACCAGCCGCAGGTGCATCTGCGGCTGGCCGCAGGTGCATCTGCGGCTGGGCTCGGCAGCCGTCCGCGCCGAACCTCGGCTGTCGTGTGCCGTCCTCGAGCCGCGAACCTGCCCCTTTGTCGGTGGCCGCAGGTGCATCCGCGGCTGTCCGGCTTGCTTTTCTTGATTTCCGTGCCGCGCGGTCTTAATTCGCCAATTTCTGCGGTATTATTTCGGAAGGCTGTATTTTTGCGATCCGGAAATCCCTGGAAAACGTGCCATATTGTTCTGGGAGGCTAGTTCGGAGGGCTGCGACTTGATATAGAATTTGATAATTGTGCCTGGCTTTCAGGGGGCGCTGCCCCCTACCCCCCCGCCAGCTCACCGGCGAGCTGGGCAGCCGCTCGCTCACCGGGGAGCGAGACCCCCGAACATTGTAAGCGGAGTGGCCATCAGTCGTCTTTTGTGGTCGGCTCAGGCTTTTCTGGGTCAACTGTTCGCCTTGCCTCAAGTGACCGGATGTTCGTTGTCCGTTGTGGCGGCTTTGACCGTAAATCGCTGGGGTGGCTTGATGTTGGGGTCCACCTTCCTTTTCGCTCATCGGGTCAAATGACGATTCTGCCCTCCTGTCAGGGTTAGTGCAAAAGTGCAAAATTTGGGTGTCTACAGCTGCCCCTCTTTATCATGTTTATGTAATGTCATATGAAATGAACATGATAAAGAAGTAGGCACCCAATGCATGATGATGGCAGCACATATTTTAATGATGCAACATATATATCATTGATGCAACATATACAGGTTAATGATGCAACACTAATATTACCGGTTACTGCCTCAAATGGACTCGCATCGCATATTCGTCAAGTAGACTGTTTTTCTCTTGCTTATCGCCCATCGCATATCAAGTCGCATGTTAAATATCAAATCGCATATCATATCACATATCGCACTGCTTCTCATATGATGTATCTCACATTGCATCGCACGTCGCCTAGCACATCGCATCGCATTGTTTGAGTCATTGTTGGATCTTTCTCCAACGGTCATCGCATTGTCATCGTCGGATCTTTTGCCAACGGGTTTATCGTCATCGTCGGATCTTTTGCCAACGGGTCGCTTTGGACGGTCAGGACTTTTGACTGACGGGTCATGTTTGGACGGTCAGTTCTTTTGACTGACGGGTCATGTTGGACGGTCAGTTCTTCTGACTGACGGGTCATGTTTGGACGGTCAGTTCTTTTGACTGACAGGTCATGTTTGGACGGTCAGTTCTTTTGACTGACGGGTCATTTTGGGCGGTCAGGTATTGTTTCTGACGGGTCATGTTTGGACGGTCAGGGGTTTTCACTGACGGGTCATTTTGGACGGTCAGTTCTTTTGACTGACGGGTCATGTTTGGACGGTCAGGTATTGTTTCTGACGAGTCATGTTTGGACGGTCAGGGGTTTTCACTGACGGGTCATGTTTGGACGGTCAGGGGTTTTCACTGACGGGTCATGTTTGGACGGTCAGGGATTTTCACTGACGGGTCATGTTTGGACGGTCAGGGGTTTTCACTGACGGGTCATGTTTGGACGGTCAGGAGTTTTCACTGACGGGTCATTTTGGACGGTCAGTTCTTGTTTCTGACGGGTCGTTTTGGACGGTCAGTTCTTTTGACTGACGGGTCATGTTTGGACGGTCAGTTCTTTTGACTGACGGGTCGTGTTGGACGGTCAGTTCTTGTTTCTGACGGGTCGTGTTGGACGGTCAGTTCTTGTTTCTGACGGGTCATTTTTGAATTGGTCAGGTATCGTATCTTACGGGTCGGTTTTGAATTGGTCAGGTCTCGTATCTGACGGGTCTGTTTTGAATTGGTCAGGTCTCGTATCTGACGGGTCGATTTTGAATTGGTCAGGTCTCATATCTGACGGGTCTGTTTTGAATTGGTCAGGTCTCGTATCTGACGGGTCGGTTTTGAATTGCCGGGTCTCGTCTCCGGAATCGTTGTGTATTGTCCCAAATGGACTCGCATCGTATCGTACATCATAAAAAATGCAATAATTCTTGAGGAAATTTAAAAAGAAAGCGTACCTGATTAGTTTGTGGGGCCTCCTTGGGATTCGTCCTCGTAAATCGCTTTTGCCAGCCACTTCTTTGATTTGACTTGTCATTCTCGGGGTTCGTCCTCGTCGATCGCTCTTGACAGCCATTGCTTTTGAGCTGTCATCCTTGTTGATTAGCTGAAGGTGCTTCAGACAGTCGCTTTGCAATTCCTTGATGTTCCATAGATTCTGGGTGCATCGGATCGTAGAAGTTTCCCGCTGTCACGTCTTTCCGATCAATGGCACTGGCATTCGCGACGCCGCCAGTCTCGTACCTGTGATTTTTCTTTCATGTATAGTTTATTTTGATATATACATGGATGCGCAGATGTTATGCATGGATCAATAGATATGCTTGGAAGGAAATGACCCCTGTTTAGTCAAATGATACAATTTTTCACGTGTCGTTCTTTTTTTGACCACTCAGTTGTGTCATTCCTTATTTGGGGGGACAGTTTTCTGGACTTCAAGGTTGGTCCATTGAATCGCATGCCCCTGATCGTTTCTCTGTTGGGGAATTGTATTTGTCGTTTTCGAATGCCCAATTGACTTATCCCGGGCTCCTCATCCTGCTGGTTCTCAAATCGTCATGTCTTTGAATTTGGGACGCTGGGACTTCCTCTTATGCCAAGACTCTTGGTTGATATCTAGGTGATCCTCTTGTCATTTGATCGTATGCATTGATAGCACTTGACTCTCATCCGACTGGGGCAGTTCATTTGGCTTTTTGCTATGATCGATGACCATGTTGCCCTTCCTCGCCTTTTAATCGATCAGTCCTGACGTCCGAGATTATATCGCTCTTGTATATGCTCGCTTGAATATCGAGGTAATGTCAGCGTGCATCAGACTGAGTTCGTCAAAATCCATTGATGGTCGTGGAGGAAGGTTCGTTGATGAGGAGTCTGATATAGACCTGTGCCCCTTTCATTTCCATGATCTTTAAGATGCCCCAGCCTTTACTCATGTTTTTGTCGAGGATTCGTTTGGGAAGTCATTTCGTTTGTCATGCCGAGTTACGCACACCGATTCATATCCTGCACAAGTAACAAACGCTAAATGCTCGACCGTTCGGGTCGGCGGGGTTAACTCCGATATTACTAAACATCTCAACAGTAGAGCACAAAAATGGAATGCTCGTGATTATGCAATTTAGCTCATGTCTGTGATGTTTTCGTCTTATCGTAAAAACTTAGCATCTAGATGGATCTCTTTTTTCGTGAATCGTGAGTGGATTAACTTGACATTGAATGAATTGTGAATGTGTTAAGTCACTCTTGATTTCATTTTTTTTTTTTTTTTTTTTTTTTTATTTTTTTTATTTGACGAGTTATGAAATCGTAATAAAACTTTTAAGCATTCATGGTCAATATACGTGAGTATGATTAAATTCAAAAACTACCTTCCTTTATCAAAGGTGTTCCGTCTTCATTCTTGATATCGTTCTTCGCAGGATTTACGTCATATGGCAAGTGCACTGTACGATGCATCCTTCATTTAGGGGCCTCTTTTCCGTGACTTTAGATGAGCTTCCTTCTTTTCTCTGGTCGAAAATTTTTTCTTTTCCTCTTTTTCAACTCCGCATTTCCCTTTTCGTGTCCACTTAACTTGTCTCGTTTTCTTAGGCTATTCAGAGTTACCCATTTAACGAGCTTTGGACCAATGACTCCCAAACCAGGCGGCTTTAGGGCATTAGGTGTAAAGACACCCCTTCGGGTTTACTTGCTCGAGTAACAGAGGCCACGCTTCGATACAAGTTAGGTGGTTTACCACATTCATTCCTCGTCTGACTCTTCGCAAGATTCGTTTTCTTAGGCTTGAGTTACCCATGTAGCGAGCGTTGGGCCGGTGACTCCCAAATCGGACGACTTTAGGGCACCAGGTGTAGAGACACCTTTCAGGCTTAATTACTCGAATAACCCATGCCACGATTCGAATCTGCTCAGGTCTCTACAGTCGTAATGCTCGTTTTCTTAGGCTCTAAGTTACCCATGTAACGAGTGTTGGGCCGGCGACTCCCAAATCAGATGACTTTAGGGCGCCAGGTGTGAAGACACCCCTCAGGCTTATTTACTCGAATAACTCAGGCCACGATTCGAGGCATTTGATTCATTTTTATTTACTTTTCGACTCCGCATCAATCGTCATCATTATCGTCATAGCTTTATACCCCACATCTGAAAGTCGGCGCAACCGCAAAGTGCAGACTTGCCTATGAGGTTGATTCTGCTTCGAACAACACTTCGAAATCAGCTCTTTGTGCAGTTTTAATAGGTTGATCAGTTTTAATCGTCTAATCATACTCACGAGTCTGCTCCACGGATGCTCCTTAGGATTAATTCGATTCCTATCAAGTCAAATAAAAATTTCTGTGGGTCCTCGTATCCTGAAAGAGCTCTGACTGGAAAGGACCAATTGACAGTACATCTCTGATGATGTTATTGTACGCTGACGAGATCGTATCATAGATGTTGAATCGTGCACTACCTTTCCACGGATGGCTGATGAATGCCCCAGTGTCGAGTCGTCATCGATTTTGAAACTGCCCCAGTCCTGATTGTTGTCAAGGTCATTGCTTCGTGGTGTCTTTGACAGGTGGTCTGATGAGATGCTGGGAACCCAATAATCATTTGCCGTTGATCAGGTTGGAAGTGTACTCCGATGGGTTGACAGGAGAACAGGTCATCTGAGTCGTTGATCGTTAATTGCAAAACTATCGAAGGGTTATATACATTTTTACAAGGATTAGACCGCGCCAAAGTGGCTGCCTACGTACTCCTATAGGAAGAGGAGATCAGGTCTTTCGTAGTTCAGGCCATCAATAGCACACAAGATTGCTTTTTTCTTCTTTTTTTTTTTTTTTTTTTTTTTTTTTTACATATCATAATAATGCACAGAAAATAAAGCAGGACATAACATTAAGCAGACGATAACATCCCCACACCCCTTTCTTGGGACTCACAATCGTATCCCTGGGAATTTACCATTTCATGGTTCGTTGAGGCTCGACAATCCGTTCGTCGGTGGTCAGGCTCCCCATTGCGGTGATCTCAAGGTCGTTTGCCATTTTCAGCTCTCCTCTTTCGATAAGATTTTGGATCTTGTGCCGCAACGCCCAACACTCTTCAGTATCATGCCCTGGTGAGTTGGAATGATAGAGGCATATTCGTGTAGGATCGTATCTTTTAGACTTGGGGTCGGTTTGTGGCAGCAACTCCGTAATCTTTCCCCGGCTGATCAGAAGGTGCAATATTTCTGCATTTGATTTGCTCAAAGGGGTGAACTTTCGATCTCTTGGGAATGCTGCTCGATCTTTCCCCTTTGAGGGTTCACCTCTGTCCGAGCGGTTATCATGGCTCCACTGGTGGGATCGTCTAGCATCTTTATTATTTTCATTTCCATGCCCTTTCATTCTGTTTTGATCTCCTTGAGTCAGCTGGTTTTCCTGGGAGGGATCCTGGTTTGAAATTTGTTTGTCCTCTTCTTCCGTTTGGTCTCTCAGTAATTGGGTGAAGAGTTGCCTCGTTAGATTATGTCGGTGTACCACCAGGTCTGCTAATTGCTTCATTTGATGCCTGACCAACTTCATCTCTTGCCTAATGACCTTAACCTCCTCCAGACATTCCCTTTCAAGGACATTTGTTTCGCTCATTGGGGGGTATTCTTCGACCTTTCGGATGTATTTGCGATTGGGATCCACCCCGATATTTCCTGACCCAATCATGCTTACCTCATCTGTTTCGCATTGCGGCAAATGGCTGGCGTTGACATCTGGTCGTTCAACTACGATGTCCCCCCTATCGATCAAGTTCTGAATCTTATGTTTCAACGCCCAACATTCCTGAGTGTCATGCCCCGGGGACCCGGAATGATAGGCACATTTCTTACTTGGGTCGTACTTCTTCCCCTTTGGGTCCGTTGGCGGTGCCAGCTCCGTAATCTTCTTTTGGGTGATTAACACAGCCAAAATTTGCTCTAATGGATCTCCCAACGGGGTGAATTCCCTATCTCGGGCATTTTCAAATCTCCTCCTCCCCTCAAATCTTTGATTGTTAAAAGTTGGCTGACGCGGGGGCTCGCTTCTTGGCATGCGGACATGAGGGTTACTCACTGTTTTCCCAGATAGCCCTTGCAAGACCAGGGACACATCTCCCTCTTCTCTCTCATGTGGTCTCCAGGAAGTACTACCATAGTTTCCGCTTTGTATCTGTTCAGCAACAGCTTCAAGAGCTGTGAGGTCTCGGATCTTTCCTGACTTCAACCCCATCTCTGCCATTTCCCCGTGTTTGATCATCTCCGCAAAAGGTTTGCCTAATCCAGCCAATACTCTTTCGTAATAAGGAGCCTCTTGTATGTCTATGAAGGTTATCACCAATTCAGCCTCATCCATGGGAGGGTTCACTTGTGCGGCCATCCTCCTCCATCGCTGAGCATAGTCTCTAAAAGACTCTTTGGGTTGCTTCTTTATCTTCGTCATTTGGTAGCGATCAGGGGCCATTTGCGATTGGAAGCTATATTGTGTCAAAAAGGTGTGGGCCAGCTCCTCCCAATTGTGAATTTTAGCGTTATCCAGCCTCGCGTACCAGGTCCTAGCCTCCCCCGTCAGGCTTTTCTGAAATAACTGCATTCTCAACGACTCGTCCTCAGCATATGCCCCAAGTTCTCCGATATAGACTTTTAGATGCATGTAAGGATCCCCCGACCCATTGTATTTTTCAAATTCTGGAATTTTGAACTTCTTGGGGTATTTGGTTCCCGGAAAGATGCATAAGTCGGAGTAGTTAACACTGCCATATGACCCGATCCCCTTCATAGTTTTGATGGCCTCCTCCATCTGCTTTATTTTCTTGCTGACAGTGCTGGCAACCTCATCCTCTGGAATGATAATGATTTGTTTTGCCGGTTCAACCTTTGGAGTTTCTGGGGTCAGTATGTTCTCTTGAGATGATGGCCCCGGCTGGTCCTCGAGCTGTGGCCCTGATTTTAGTTTGAAATGCTCTTTGAGCAACATAGTCAGCTCCGTCATTTGATTTCTCACCGCGTTGAACTCTTCCCGAGATACGGGAGCCAGGTCCGGATTAGGGTTTTCAGCCATCTCGACTGTTGATTCTCTGGCTTTCTTAGATCGGAGACGGGTTTGGGGAGCAATCCTGCGAATAAACAAACCAAGTTTAGTTCCGGGTCATGGTATTGGCAGATGCATGCTAAAGCAATTATTTTTGTATTTTTGGGTTTTGTAATCTTTTTCTGCAAAACAGAGTCAGTGTCCTTTTTATTTTAACCAAGGTAATGACACAGTGCAATTCACGATGCTCTCCAAGCTTGCCCCTGTAAAACAGAGGTTAGTACTTTTATTTGGAAAAAGTGGTTGGTACAAAAGGATTGACTACAGTATGATATTACGTGCGTAAAATGTAAAAGGGTATGAAGAGACTTCCCTCGCGTTGGGTTTATCTGAGGCTGACCTACCCTAAGTTACTCTCGCGGGCTTTTCGGCATGAAGGTTCCCAGATCTTCGCAACATACTCGAAGGGAATGAATCCGATCTTTCAATTGGATTGGATCTGAGTGGATGCTTTTCCTGAGCCTCGCCGGGGAGCACCCATTTGAGTCCAGTAATCCACATCCGACGGGTTTGCCTCAGGAGGAGGAACTGCTCAACATACATTTATCATACATTCATCGTACCTCACCGTATGCATATGATGCTAATAAAGTAAAGACTTGAAAAGAAACGCAATCACACTATTCACATACACGCGCAAAAAAAGGTAAATCAACGCAAATAACGCAAACACACATTTTTTAGATTTTTAAAGGATAGAAAAACATCAGGATTTTAAATGCGGCTTAAGCCCTCTAATGTCCCCAGCGGAGTCGCCAGCTGTCGACGCCGGGATTTTCGCCGTCTCGTTTTTTTATAATTAAAATGTCCCTTTCCATTTTTTGCCTTTAGATTGAGATGTGACTTTTGAAAAGGGCCGGCTTAGTGTCGACGGGGTTTGAAAGGTCGATTTTAAGATGAGCCAATTGACCAGAGTCGCCAGTTGGTATATTTGAAATGGATGTACCAACTCATCCGAATTTAGTTTTCGTAATCGCTGGCTCATATGTGACTCCGATTAATTGGTCCGCAAACCGAGATTCATAGAGTTCGGGGGCTTGCTTAAGCGAGGGGAAGGTGTTAGGCACCCCCCGACTTCCGTGAAACACGGTTACCGCAATCTTGATATTTTCCTATCCTTTTTAAATCCTAAAATGTGTGGTTTGCGTGTGTGTGCGTGCGTGCCTAGATGAATGTTTGTGGTGCGTTTTGCATAAAAGTTCGCTTTTATTTTTATATGGCAAAAATGTTATCTGGAAAGTGTTTTGGACGTTCTTTGACCCAAATGACGAGGCTTCGCTTTTTATAAGAAAGATTGATTTTATTTTCGAAAGCGTTGAGGATTTTTTATTTAGATGTCTTTTAGAAAACAATAGTTTTAAACTTTTGTCAAATAGGAATCGAGACTATACATTGCCTTCTAACAGTTAATATAAATAAAACGAGGGCAACTTCTAGAACTCTTTAACCCTATGCACAAAGTTTAATGAAAACATTTATTTATTGCAAAATCATTTTTTTATGACGTTTTAAAACCAACTAAAGCCTATTCATCAATCGTGGATTAAAGTTTGCCCAAAACACTTAACCTTTAAACCTCGTGAATCTAATATCCTAAATTTGATCACTTTTACAAAATCTTCATTATTTGCCTTATTTTGAAAACTATTTTTGAGTCGTAAATTAAAACAAGCATCCACAACATGTCGGGGCTATCCACGGGCATGTGAGCCATCCAGACAACCCCAAACACCCACAATCACATATTTTTGTTATCACGGGGCCTTAACCCGATCACGATTGATATCGCGTTAAGGCCCGATATTACAAATACATCGTCATGGACCCTATGCCACGATTACATACACCCAAAACGTCCATCATCGGGATTCGACCACTAGGATCTCCTCCCTAGGCTCACAACCATCCCATCACAGCATAACCAACACTAAAACAAATCTAACAAGCTCTAAACATTTGCTATCACTTTATATAACCCAAATATCACAACTTAATTACTACAACCCATCTATTATCACAACGAACAATATATCACCGTACGGATGTCATCAGGGTGTTAGGAGGAGTTACTTTCCGATGGAAACCTCACTAACAACCCCTAATCCACGGATCATTATCCACACAACAACAAACTACACTACACAAACTCAAAACACAACATCAACACACTAATATAAACAAAAAAACATCAAAAGAACACTCTTTTCACCTTGCAATACACCAATACGAGCTTTATATTCCAAGATTTGAGCCAAACTACAAGCAAATCTAAGCTATTGGAGCAACAACACACAATTTATCACTCAAAAACACCTCCACCCGAGCCTTTCTCTCTCCTCCCGCGCTCCTTCTCTCTCTAAAAATCTATTTTTCTCTCTCTTTTTCTCTTCTCGGACGCAGATCTGGACGCTTAATAGACTGCCGAGACCAGCCGCAGGTGCATCTGCGGCTGGCCGCAGGTGCATCTGCGGCTGGGCTCGGCAGCCGTCCGCGCCGAACCTCGGCTGTCGTGTGCCGTCCTCGAGCCGCGAACCTGCCCCTTTGTCGGTGGCCGCAGGTGCATCCGCGGCTGTCCGGCTTGCTTTTCTTGATTTCCGTGCCGCGCGGTCTTAATTCGCCAATTTCTGCGGTATTATTTCGGAAGGCTGTATTTTTGCGATCCGGAAATCCCTGGAAAACGTGCCATATTGTTCTGGGAGGCTAGTTCGGAGGGCTGCGACTTGATATAGAATTTGATAATTGTGCCTGGCTTTCAGGGGGCGCTGCCCCCTACCCCCCCGCCAGCTCACCGGCGAGCTGGGCAGCCGCTCGCTCACCGGGGAGCGAGACCCCCGAACATTGTAAGCGGAGTGGCCATCAGTCGTCTTTTGTGGTCGGCTCAGGCTTTTCTGGGTCAACTGTTCGCCTTGCCTCAAGTGACCGGATGTTCGTTGTCCGTTGTGGCGGCTTTGACCGTAAATCGCTGGGGTGGCTTGATGTTGGGGTCCACCTTCCTTTTCGCTCATCGGGTCAAATGACGATTCTGCCCTCCTGTCAGGGTTAGTGCAAAAGTGCAAAATTTGGGTGTCTACAATATCTTTGTATCTATTTCACCTATGTATATGTAGTATGCGTTCATTCTAAGTAGTGACATAATCTAACTTGATAATGGCTATAAATATGTTGCAAGAAGATCCAAGCCTGATGATGCCGACTTGTCAGAAAGTGCATTAATGACACTAAAATATTTGGAGAAAAGGAATAGACGTGAGAATGACAAATGCCGATAGCTTCAGATGAGCTCGGCTTCAGAAGTGGTAATTGAGCTCGGACCAGACTTCTTCAAAAAATGTCCTGACTTCGGCATGTTTTTTAGTCTAGGCTTCAGGTGTTTTATTTTTCCTGGTTTATTTTCCTTTGGATATTTTACTGTTTATTTACCGTTGTTCTTTTAGGTTTCTTTTATTATAATAATTATGGTAAATCTTTTATTTTACCACATGGAGTACTGACGTGGGTTGGTTATAAGGAGCGAGGAAGGAACGTGGCGAGAGTATGGGGACCACCTACGTGACATAATTTTAGAGATCTATCAGAATCTATTACGTAGCACTTTTAGGGTATTTTCTTTCTTGTTGCCCAAGAATATTTTAGCTATATAACCCAGTTTGTGGGTTAATTGAAATGACTTTTTGTTCTTTTTCAATATTAAATCTGAGAACTATAGAATTTTTTTATGTGTTTTTTGCGTGAATCTCTTGTTTTTTTCCCCTGTGAATTTATCTATTTACCTAGCCCCCAGGATAATCACTATCCCGCTTCGGTGTTAGTTGGTATCAGAGCTTTAAGTATCCCCTGGGGTTAGTATTCATCAATTTTAATGGCTGGTGGCCATGGATATCATGGATAGGTTTTGGCTGAGGAAATCCTGCACCCTGATTGTCACGTTTAGGATGTGATGATTGATGACTTAGAAAAATAAGTTACAGAGTTAACCCGATGTCTAATGGTGCGAGGTCTTGATCGTTGTGGACAAGTTCTGGCTGAGGAAGTCCCACACCTTGATCGCGACGAGGAGGATTATTACTCGAAGTCCAATTTTGATAAACCTTATCATAATAGGGATCAATTCTGGGAACGACGTAGTCAAGATGATCATCGTCGTGATTTGGGTTTTAAGGTGGAGTTATTGGAGTTTTTTTGGTACATTACAAGCTGAGGGATTCATTAGTTGGGTGAATGAAGTGGAGTGAATCTTCGAGTATAAGGAGGTTGTGGAAAATGTCAAGGTGAAATTGGTTATAATTAAACTCAAAGGCAGAGCATCTGCTTAGTGGGAACAGTTGAAATGCTCAAGGGAGAGGCTGAATAAATCTAAAATCACAGATTTGGAAAAGATGAAGAAGATGATGCAAAGTCACTTCCTCCCTTTAGGGTACACTTAATCCTTATTCAAGCGACTACACTTATTAACGAAGCAAACCAGGTCAGTTGATGAGTACACATAAGAGTTTTACTAATTGATAGCCAGAAATGATTTATCTAAAACCAAGGAACAGTTAGTAACAAGGTATTCGGGAGGATTGCGACATCCCTTGCAGGATGTCCTCAGTTTTCATTCAATTTGGACTATTTTTTAGGCTTATTAGCGAGCCTGTGATATAGAGCAGTAGCAGAATCGAGTGATGAGGAATAACCCGAACAGCAGACCAATACCCCTCAACAACCCCATTTTGCACCCAACAACAAGGTAATTCCAGCCCTATTATTCGATGCTTTAAGTGTGGCAAACAAGGGCATAGAGCGAATGAGTGCAGAAAACCTTCTAGTCAGAAGGGAAAGAACCTTTTGATTAAGGAAGATGTAGTCGATGAGGCAAAAGGCTTCGGAGAGCCTGTTTATGATGAATACGATGAAGATGATGTGTTATATGGTGATGACCAAGAGACTCTGGTCATTCGTAAGAGCCTTTTGACCCCCAAAGGTGATTCAGGAGATAACTAGTTGAGAACCAACATATTCCGTATGACCTGTATGGTGGTGAATAAGGTTTGTAGGTTCATCGACAATGGCAGTTGTGAAAATGTAGTATCCCAAGAAACTGTCCAAAAACTGCAGCTGAAAACTGATCGGCACTCTAAGCCATATAAACTATCATGATTGAACAAAGGTAATGAGGTAACGATGGACAAAAAATGTTTAATCTCATTTTCCATAGTGCTTGGTGTGATGTGGTGTCTATGGATGCATGTCATGTGTTATTGGGTAAACCTTGGCAATATGACCATAATGTTGTTCATGATGGTCGAAAGAATACGTACTCCCTTAGTGTCAAAGGGAAGAAGATTGTGTTAGCACATTGGTGGGAAGAAATTAGTTCGGCTCGGGCAGTAGGAAACACCAACCTATTTTTAATGTCTAGATTCTTAACTGAGGTCGAGCATGTAGGTGTGATGTATGCTTTACTTCTTTGTAAGAGTAGCACGACCGATGAGAACGTGGAGTTACTAATCGATGTGCATAAATTGCTATCAGAGTTTGCTGATTTGATGCCCGAAGAGCTTTCACCTAGACTACCACTAATGACAGACGTTCAACATAAGATAGATCTTATCCCAAGATCGAGTTTACCAAATCGACCAGCATACCGACTCAGTCCTAAGGAGTTTGAAGAGCTACAGAGACAGTGGAATTGATGGGGAAGGGCTATATTTGTAAGAGTATGAGTCTGTGTGCAGTACCAACTCTGTTAGTGCCCAAGAAGGATGGTTCTTGGCATATGTGTATTGATAGCAAAGCGATTAACAAAATTACGGTAAAATATCAGTTCCCAATTCCCCGTCTGGATGACATGTTGGATCAGTTATTTGAAGCTAAGGTTTTTTCCAAGATTGACCTAAAGAGTGGTTACCATCAAATTAGGATAAGGCCTGGAGATGAATGGAAAATAGCGTTTAAGACGCAACATGGGTTATATGAATGAATGGTTACTCCCTTCAGACTTTCTAATACTCCCAGTACATTCATGAGGTTTATGTATAAGGTGTTACGACCTTTCGTGGGGAAATTTATGGTTATGTACTTTGAAGATATTCTCATCTACAATTTGAACTAAGAGTCACACCATGAGCAATTCCGAGCTGTTTTGATGTGTTGAGGAAGGAATGCCTATTTGTCAACCGGAAGAAAAGCTCTTATTTCACGAACTTTTCTTGGCCTTGTTGTTTCTACTGAAGGTGTTCATGCCGATCTATCAAAGGTAGAGGTTGTCTTGGTATGGCCTACGCCGAAGACCATACATTACGTCAGAAGTTTTCATGGATTGGCTTCTTTCTATCTACAATTCATAAAAAACTTTAGGACCCTAATTGCACCTATACAAAGTTTCTTAAAGGGCATGAGTTCTAGTGGTCCGAAGAGGCCGAAACTAGTTTTCAGCTACTCAAGCAAAAGATGATCGAAGCACTAATATTAACACTCCCTAACTTTGAGAAGGTTTTTAAAGTAAATTGTGATGCATCGGGAGTTGGCATTGGTGGTGTTCTAAGTCAAGAAGGTCGGCTAATGGCTTTCTTCAACGAGAAGTTATCAGGATCAAAGAAGAACTATTCTACTTATGATTTGGAGTTTTATGCCATTGTTCAATCTTTGAAGCATTGGCATCATTTTCTAGTGTAGAGGAAATTTATCCTTGTTACTGACCATAAAGCTTTGAAGTATATCAATAATCAACATAAGATGAGCGAAAGACATACCAAATGGGTGTCGTACTTGCAGGAGTTTACTTTCACATTGAGGCACATATCGGGGAGTCTGAACAGCGTCGTCGATGCACACAGTCGACGTGCTTTACTCCTTAATACCATAAGGAACAAAGTTACAGGGTTTGAAACCTTTACCAATATGTATAAAACTGATCATTATTTCTGGATGATAGTTTGGGAAGTAACTGAAGGTCAATGGCATGACTATATTCTTCATTATGGTTATCTATTTCGGGGATTGCGGATATGTATACCAGATTGTTCATTTAGGCAACAGATAGTTAGTGAACTTCATAAAGAAGGCCATTTTGGGCGAGACAAAACTATGGCCCAGGTGTCGGCTGGTTATTATTGCCCGAAGATCTTAAGTGATGTTGCTTATTATCTAGAACGATGCTATGTCTGTCAAAGGTTCAAAGGAGTTCTTACTAAAGCAGGAATGTATACTCCATTACCTGTTCCCGTCGCCCACGATCTGATGTGAGTATGGATTTTGTGTTGGGTCTACCTCGAACCCAGAGGGCTATAGATTCTATTCTAGTTGTGGTTGATTAATTTTCAAAGATGGCCCACTTTGTCGCTTTTCAAAAGACAATGGATGCTCATCAGTACTTTCGAGAAATTGTACGTTTACATGGTGTTTCGAAGTCAATCACTTTTGATCATGATTCAAAGTTTATGAGTAATTTTTGGAAGATTTTATGGGAAAAGCTCGGAAGACAGCTAAATTTCAGCAGCGCCTACCATCTTCAGATAGATGGACAAATCGAAGTGGTGAAAAAAAGTTTGGGAAATCTTCTAAGATGACTGGCTGGGTCTAAGCCGAAGCAATGGGATGTTGCTCTATCTCAAGCCGGATTTGCATATAACAGATCAAGGTATAGAACTACCGGTATGAGTTATTTTGAGGTTGTCTACGATAGAAATCCATCCGAGGTTCTGGACTTAGCTCATATTCCAAGGGTCGCATGATTGAATCTGAAGGCAAATGAAATGGCAGAGTATCTTCAGAATGTCCATGCTCATGTTCGACGATCTATCCTCGAGAGTAATGCCAAGTACAAGAAATGGGCTGACAATCATCATCGTCGGGTAATTTTTAATGTTGGAGATTTTGTATGGGCGGTGTTGACTCGTGACTGATTTTCTATTGGGGAATATAACAAGCTTAAGGATCGAAAGATCTAGCCTGACGATATTATGTAGAAGATTAATGATAATGCTTATCGACTGTGTATTTCGAGCCATTTACGGACTTTAGATGTCTTTAATGCTAAACACTTGAGTCCTTGTTTGGGGAATCCAAAGACGACGTTGTGAACTTAAGGACGAGTTCTTTCCAACCCGGGGTGACTGACGCAGGAGGACCTGAGCTCGATGATGCCGACTTGTCAGATAGTGCATTAATGACACTAAAATATTTGGAGAAAAGGAATAGACGCGAGAATGACAAGTGCCGATAGCTTCGGATGAGCTCGGCTTCAGAAGTGGTAATTGAGCTCGGACCAGACTTCTTCAAAAAATGTCCTGACTTCGGCATGTTTTTTAGTCTAGGCTTCAGGCGTTTTATTTTTCTTGGTTTATTTTCCTTTGGATATTTTACTGTTTATTTACCGTAGTTCTTTTAGGTTTCTTTTATTATAATAATTATGGTAAATCTTTTATTTTACCACATGGAGTACTGACGTGGGTTGGTTATAAGGAGCGTGGAAGGAACGTGGCGAGAGTATAGGGACCACCTACGTGACATAATTTTAGGGATCTGTCAGAATCTATTACGTAGCACTTTTAGGGTATTTTCTTTCTTGTTGCCCAAGAATATTTTAACTATATAACCCAGTTTGTGGGTTAATTGAAGGGACTTTTTGTTCTTTTTCAATATTAAATCTGAGAACTAGTGAATTTTTCTGTGTTTCTTTTGAGTAAATCTCTTGCTTTCTTTCCTGTGAATTTATCTGTTTACCTATCCCGCAGGATAATCAGAGTCAAAATATGAGGAGATTTGTCCTCTCCAAGTGGAAGAGTTCTGCTACATTATTTATAACAAATACTTTAAGGATGAGGTGCCTGTCCTACTTTAGTGTTGATTAATTATGCAGCTCGTATATGCTGTAAAATTTTGTATAGGCATTAAGCAACAGGAGTGCTGGGTATTGCAAATGGAATCTGATGATCTGAATTTCTTGAAATTCGAAATGACTGCGTCAACAGCTAAATGCTTTTTGATGTAATGGCTAGACCACTAGATTCTAGATTTTAACGGAAACTGCCTCTCTGTCTTTCATGTTTACTCTTCATGGTTATGACTTTAAACATTTGTTTATTGACACATTTTGTAGGCAATTTGTTCGCGCCGCCCAGGGGGTCACTGAGGTATTATCGCTTAAACTTGTGTTTTTTAGATGTTAACATTGAAGTTGCAAAAATACAAAATCATGGGTTATAATGCGATCAATTTTTCATTTTCCTACTCAAAGATGTCAGCATCGACGCCTTTTGTTTAGTTGTATAGTTGAATCACATCCACAATGCAACTGCCACTGCTTATTTTATTTAATCGCGCAGTGTCATCGAATAAAAATATGTATGCAATATTACTGCACATTATGCTTTTAATAATATTTACATTAGAATAAGTATTTAGTGTACAATATTCAAATACTACATCCATATTAATCATTAAAAAGTGGGGCATGACATTAAAATTTGTGTCATGCCCTACTTTTTAATAGTTAAGATGAATGTAGTGTTTGATTTTGTATTTAGATGTCGTGTATGTAGACTTATCCTTTACATTAAGAAAGAAATTAATCAACACTGGTATCTTTGTGGTCCGTTGATCTTTTGCAGGCTCCATCAATGCAGCTAGAGTGCATGCCGAGCTATCTCTTCTAGAGTACAGCATGCTTTGCTATGCACTATCACTTGTTGCTGCATCAGCAATTTTCTTGGCCACATATGTACTTTCTCCATCAAGGAAACCTCGGGTATGTGTCAATAGTATTTAATTAAATTTACTCGTTGACGTATTAGACAGGCTTCATGTTATTTGACACGAGTTCTTTCTCTACATTCCCTTGATGCATTTCAATCTGTTTTTGTTCGATACAGAATTCCACCTTGCAGCATTACACACATTATGAGCCTTCAGATTTGCGTGAATGTGTTAAAGCACTGCATAGCCTTCGCTGCAACAGCCTCAATTTTAGTTTGCCTGCAATCCGTGAGAAATACAGTCAGTTTAAAGTGAGGAATTTTTCTTATGCCATATTCTCAATCTTGAAGTAGTTATTCTTGTTCAAAAGTGAAAAAAGGCTATTTTTCAAGGTGACGAGGTTAAGTGTTTAAAATGTCCAAAAAAAAGAAAAAGAGAAAAGAAAAAGGGGTTGGTGTTATTTCAAGAAAATAAAAATAAATCTAGTTAAAGAAATTAAATGTATAACCCTCTTGTTCAATAAAACATGTTTTAGCATAAATAATTTATCCTGTTGACATGTAAAATGAAATTATTGAAGCTATTCATTTGAAAGTTATGGAAATCAATAGTTACAAGGACCTAACATGTGGGAATGTCTTTTTGTAAGCTTTAATTTATCAATTTGAATATTGTAATACAAATATGGTTCTTACATACTGAGCCAAGACTTAAAAAATTAATTAAGGTGTTGATTAGCTGAAAGCAACAACTAATTCATGTAGTTTATATAGAAATGAAACATGAAGCAAGCCGCTTGTTTTTCTTGTAGAGAAGATATGATTCATGCCTCATTTGCGTTTTTTTTTATTTTTTAATAGTCATCAATTGCTATTTTTAAAATAATAAGGTAGTTGACACTTTTTTCGTTCCATATTACTTGATCATTATTGATTTTTTAAAGTCAACTTAAGAGATTTTTAAATTTAAAATTAATAAAAATTCTTTAAACATTATAAACTATCTAAAATGTATTATTTACTGTAAACTTTATTATTTCATAATTTTTAACGAGTTATCTTAATTTTAAGTTTAAAAATATTTTAATTTAATTTTTAAAAATCAACAATGATTAAATAATTTAGAGCCAAGGGTGTATAATGTAACAGATCAATATGACTATCATCCTTATTCACCTAGTAATTTACGTATGTCAGATATTGTAGTGAGGTTTAGGAGGAGGAGAACATCGGCAAATTTTGTGGAAGGGAGGAGAGTGAGCGTTAATTAAGGACGGGCTTAAATATACTTTAAATATTTAAGTTTTTTGTATTTTATAATTTAATTCTAGTGTTTTAATTTTAAGATATTCAATTTTAATATTTTTGAATTTCTATAAATGAAATCTTTTAGGACAAGATTTAGCGATTGTTGTTAGAAATAAGTCACCTAACTAAAAAAGAAAGGCAATTTAGATTTTTTTTAAGGGTATATATATATTGTTTAAATTGACTTCATTTTTTTAATCTTTAATTAATAATACACTAATCATGTTCCTGCAATTTTCTATACTTTCAAAGATATATGAAAGTATAGAAAATTGACAATACACTAATCATGTTCCGCAACACCATTCTGTTGTGATGTATTTGAACAAGAAAACTAATAAATAGTGCCTTTCTAAGTCATAATAGTAGAGAAAGGAAAGGTAAAGTATTCTAAAATATTATAATTGTGTAATATACAAATTGTGCAACCAAATCGAGTTTGTATCTTAGTGGCAAAATTTGAAAAAACAAAAAATAACTCGGAACGATTTTTCATCAAGTAAAGCCAAGTAACTCTAGAATAGTCATCCACAAATGTAACCAAAATCCAAGATTAGACACAATGGGATAAGGCCGCCAAATATCAGAATGTACAAAATCTAACGGGTTTGTAGATCGCTTATTGGCTCTAGAAGGATAAGACACACGATGGTGTTTTCCAAATTGACAAGACTCACAATCTAAGCTAGACAAAGAGTTTAAACTAGGCATTAATTTCTTTAGGCTGGCTAGAAAAGGATGCCCCAACCGATAGTGAATTTGAAGAGGGGCAACACCAAAACAAGCAAGGGGACGAGAAATAGCTTAGTTGAACATATATAAGCCTTCCACAACACGACCTCTACCATTCGTCTTTTTCTTTATAAGATCTTGAAAAACACAAGAATTAGGATAAAAGGTTATAGAACAATTATATATATTTGTCAATTTGCTGACAGAGATAAGATTGATAGAAAGGTTAGGCAAATATAAGGTAGAAAGCAAAGATAGAGAAGGACTAATGGTGGTAGTGCCAGTTACTTTTAAAGTAACTGTAGAGCCATCGGCTAAAGTGACCCTAGGAATGGTAGAGGTAGGTTGAAAACTAGAAAGAATACTAGATGTATCTGTCATATGATCGGATGTTCCAGAGTCAATGACCTAAAGGAAGGATGTAGTAAGACAGGCACTAGCATTACCTGTCTAAGCAACAGTTGTAGCGGATGTAGACGGTGACTGTTGAGAAACTTGATATTAGGTGAAAGCAATATATTCATCAGGAGTCATAGTAACTGTCTTTTAATTCATCAGAAGAAGGAATAACAAATACTTCAGGTTGGGAATTAGAAAACTACATTAGCAAATTGAGGTTGTGTCTGAACATGCCTATAAAATTTATGAAAATGGGATGAGTCCCCGCAATAAAAATAAATCATGCATGGTCTGTTGCCGTCAGACGACTGATTCAGTTGATTTTGATTTTGATCTCCACTACTTCCCTTGCCTCTAAAACCTCCATGAGTACATCTTCCATTTCGACCATCCAATCGTCCATGGGTACTATCACGGCCCCTGCCTCGCCTAGAAGAAACAATAAGGCCAGACTTTTCAAAGTTCGAAACTGTAGAAGGGGTCTCATGGGAGACATGTAACACCAGAGCAAAAGTGTCTTTAAGTGAAGGTACCGTAGTACTACCCAGAATTTGCAATCGAACAGTATCAAAAATGGATCCGAGAGCACTACGAAACCCCATAACTGTAATATCCCAGATATTTTCAAGATTTTAAATAATATCTTAATTGATTTTATTAAAGGTTAATGTTTAAAACCTAGAATGTGAGAAGTAAGATGTGTAGAAAATGGGTAAACATTTTTTTTTTAACATAATGTATTTGTTAGAAATTAAATGTGGAAATATTTTATGATGCATATAGAGAATTTATTAAGGAAATAAATTCAATTGAAAAGTGAAGGTGATTATATTAATATATATACCTAGAGTTGAGTTTGTTAGTCAAACAAGATGATATGTGAAGTAAATTAAATACTCAATAAAACTAATAAATTAATTAGTTTAAGTATGGATTAAAAAGGAAAGTCATGTAATATAATTAATTGAATTAATTATATGAGTCATGAATTAAAGCTAAGATTAGCAAGTAGAGAAGTGGAATATTGTCTAGAATGACAATATTAAGAAGATAATTAATTAAGTAATTAACTTAATTATTTAATTGTTATATAGAGTCCATTAATGGATTTAATACAAGCCCAATATGGGAATACTTGCATGAAGGTGGGTAATTAAATAATAAGCCCAAATGTTAAATTATGATATAGTCCAAGAGGTAATTAATATAAGTCCAATTAAATAATATTGGAAAGTATGGTATATAATGGTGTGGAAGTCCAATTAAATTAATTACCAAGCCCAAGTTATATATGATATGTGAGTTGTGTTGGGTAGCCCAAGTAATTAAATAAGAGAGCCCAATACAAAGTAATCCATGTAGCCCAAACACATTAAAGTCAAATGATGGTCAAAGTGTGGGGAAATACTATTGAGTGTAGAGAATTAACTAAGGTAGGGTTAATTGAATAACCCTAGTTGGTAGACAAGAGAGAGAATTAACCAAACATTGGTTAATTGATAGAGAAAGGAAGGTAGAGTTGAGAATTAACTCTGAATGAGTTAATTAAGTAACCCAATGTGGTAGAATTAATTATAGCAAATCTAATTGGATTATATTATAAGTCCAATTGAGTTATTAAACTAGGTCAAATTAATTAACCTAGTAGTTCATATAATTTAATTTGAACATTGATTTATGTAATAATTAATCAAGCTCAATGCTTGTTTTAATTAAATGTAACATAGGGTATTTAATATTAGCCCAATGTAATAATTAAATTGAGCCCAACTAATTAAATTGATGAGCCCAATATATTAAATCCTAGAGTCCAATGTGGAGCCCAAATGATAGTCAAAATTGGTCAACAATTGATCATATGTGTATATATATATATAGATGTATATATGTATATTAAATGAAGAAAAAATAAAGCAAAAATGGAGAATAAAAGACCATTTTGCTGAGATTTTTAGGGGCCCCACATGGGTAGCTTGTTTCTTTCATGTTGCTTAAATCACACACTTGGTGTTGGTGGTTCAACCACCCTAGTCATTCACCATGTCAATCAACCAATCAATCCATCAAATAGTAATCCCAATTAACCTCTAATTTGACCAATGCTAGTTGATTAGTGGATGTTGATGATGATTAAGGGAGTGCTATATATAGAGTGTTGCACCAATGGTTTGTGTTGGTTAGTTCATTTGTAAGCATTTTCTAGAGAGAAAAAGTGAGAGCATTCCAAGAGAGAAATAGAGAGAACACTTGTGAGTTGAAGGAAAGTGCTAGAGAAGGAGCTTGGTGGATGTCACATAGCTTCATAACATACTTGGGAAGGAGAAGAAGAAGAGCACACAAGTCCTTAAGGTTAAAAAGTACTCTAAACCTTCCTAAGTTCATTTTTGTAATCTATATAAGTTTTAAACGGTTAAAATATAGTTTTAACCGATCAAAAGTTATTTTGATGATCTAGAAGTCTAAATCTATGATATATAGGTAGATTCATGGTTTGATAGGTTTAAATCATGTATTGGTATGAGTGGTATGCAAATAAATGGAAGAAAATTCCATATTGTGATTACCGGTAAAACCCTAGGTGGTTCGATCTTTAAATTTCGTGTCAAACGTTTTCAAAAATGTGATTGAACCATGAAATATTGTAAAACAAGAAGTTAGGAAGACAACAACACTTAGTTGGTGTCATTTGGATTTGATGTGACAACCCCAAAATTCGTCTCCAATAACCCCGGATCTGGTCCGTCAAAAGTAACCTCAATCCTGAGTTTAAGTCGTTATACGAACAACTTTCTTATAAAAATCACAACATTTAAATAAAATCATGTTGCTAAAACTCAGTAAATTTAAAATTTTATGACATTTACTTAAACCTTTGTCTCAGAATCGCAATCTTTACAATCATCCTACAACTCAGATCATTTATATTTCATGACCTAGTGTATTACCACCGTTGTGAGCAATAAAACTCGTAATTTAACATTTAGTCGATATGACTATTAACTAACTGCTTTTAACTATGCGAGTTGACAAAACATTAATACTCGCCTCAATACACAACTGCCTTTCATTCTTATTACAAGGCTTTAAAATCTGGAATGATTCCTAACGGTAATTATTCCTAGCAAATATAACTTAAACTTTAAGCAGTTCTAGTAACAACCTTTATTAATAAACTTCGCACATCTTCTTTGCGATTTCCGGGATCTTCACATTCCTTGCTCTTCGCTGAAAATGTTTATTATAGCAAGAATGAGCACGACGGCTCAGCAAGTCCAACAGCTAACACGTAACACGTAGTCACATTTAATTCATGCTTTATGCTCCATGCTTTGCATTTATACAATAAACTCATGCTTGCCATGCTTTGTATTTAACCCATGCTTACCATGCATGTCAACATATCCAGGTTATATAACTCATATAACACAATTCAAATCATAGCATTAATTATATGTCTGCTATTAACCACATATGACTGTACTCAGACATATTTAGAAATCAGCTAACACATACAACAAGTGCACACATAATACTTTATGCACATAGCACATACTACTGAAAATAACACATCACACTGTTAAACTTGCCTGATATGCGCATTGACTTACGCTACCAGTCTGAAGTCTGCGTTCCATCACTAACGCTTATATGAATCGAATTACCGCATCTGAAAGCCTTAATACGCTTGTCTGCCAATTAGGAAGGCGCATAAGAACTTAGCTGTCATTCACAAAAGAATTGACTCTACCACACAGCAGTTCCTATTTATTAACTCAAAATTTATTAGACAATATTATCCTCCTTGGATAATATTTTAAATTACCGATTAGTATTGTTATACATTAACAATACATTACTAAATTACGAACATTTCTCAAATACTGAACAATACCTCGATTGGTTACAAATATTATTAAACCCTTAATAATATTCACCCAATTACCGATATTATTAATCCATTAATAATATTTAACTACATACCATTAATTATCAATCATTTAATGATAATTTACCACCTTGGTAATAATTGTAGACTCCATTAATTACACGCAAATTGTCCACTCACTTTATTATCCTTAATTCATTCATTATTTATTTAATATTAATTAAATAAATAATTAACTCACTTAACTTTACTTGTTTATTTATCTTCACATAAAAAATTATTTCTTTAATCCCTTAACATTATTCATTTAATATAAATTAAATAAATAATTAACTCAATTGCTTCTAAATTGTTATTTAGCATTTCATAACAATTATCTTATTCATTCACATTATTTATTTAATATTAATTAAATAAATAATTAACTTAATTAACTCTGCATGTTATTACATGACAATTATCTCATTAACTTTAACTCGCCTTAATTATTATTTAATATCATTTAAATAATAATTAATTAACTAACTAACTATCCTCAATTTCATAATCATTTCTTAATTGATTACCCCAATTTATTATTTAATATTTATTAAATAACAAATGAAAATCTCCTTTATCTCCCTTTAATTATTATTTAATACCCCTTAAATAATAATTAATCACCCTTATTTAAAATAAATAATTACCTTATTATATTCCTCATCCTTTAATTATTATTTAATATCCTTTAAATAATAATTAAATAATTAATTGTCCTTATTCGTTATTGAATATAACTCCCTTTAATTATTGTTGTACAATAATTAATTAATTACCTTGTTTCAATTACAATTAAACCATAAATTAAATTCCAAATTAATTAATGAATTATACTTATTATTTAATATTAATTAAATAATAAGTTTACAACCTTCATCCCTTTAATTATTATTTAATAGCACATTAAACAATAATTAATTAAATATATTCACCTTACCTATTACCTCAGTCTCAGTTAGTAATAAGTAATTAGCTTAATAATTTTAATCATCCTTAATTATTATTTAATATCCCTTAAATAATAATTAAATAATTAATCATCCTTATTTATTCAATAATAAATAATTACCTTTATCAATTTCATCTTTCTTTAATTACAATTTAATATCCTTTAAATAATAAATAATTAAATAATTATCCTTATTTATTATTTAATATAATTAAATAATAAATAATTATTTTATTAACTTCATATCATCCTTTATTTATTATTTAATAATAAATAATTAGTTATCGTATTTATTTGCTTTAATTATTATTTAATATCAATTAAATAATAATTAATCATAAAAATGGCTTTTATTTACTTTATTTATTATTTATTATATAAATAATAAATAATTAATAAACTTGGGTCCCAAATTAATTACATTAATTTGTAACTATTTTGACCCATTTTTACTCAAAACGCTCCGACCCGACCCGTTAAAATTGGCCCGACCCGACCCGGATAAAAAATCATTTTTTTTTTGAAAATGGACTAGGGCCCCGGCCCTTGTTTTTAGTACAAAACTAGGGCCCCGGCCCTAGTGTTGCAGAAACATTTTCCAAGTTTTGGCTGTCCGACCCCCGCTCACTCCGACGGCCATAACTTTCTCATTTCTTATCCGTTTTGAGTGATTCAAGCGCTCACGCGTCCGTAACTTCTTCCTCTACAACTTCTCTTTATATCATACTTTCAAATACCATACGTAACTAGACTGAAAATAGCAAAGACAGACAGGGTACAAACTAGATTCATGCATTCTTACTTCCGGTTTTCAAGCTTCCGGAGGTACTTTGGTTCAAACATTTTTAGAATAAGCTATACACCTCCAAATCATGCAAGGTCGGATTCTATGGATTACTAACTTGATCCTCAACACCCTAGTATTTTTCAAATAATTTTTCAGAAACATTAAGTATGGAAATTATCAAGCTACTCTCAATCGTACCGGAAAATGGACTGATTTGGTAGAAAAACCATAACTAAATATATACACCATAACTTTTAGTGATTCAAATTGGGTTCTCTTCTAAACTCATAGATCTATCAAGGAAAAATAATAAACAACACCAATAAGTTCAAGAGCTTAGATGTACATGGCCCTAAACCACACTATCTCGCACGGTTTTTCCGAAAATGAGGATTTCATGCATTCTTTCACTTTTAACAACATAGATGTGCATAAAAACTCATGATAAGGCTATTGAAACATACATTTACTACTCTAGAATGATTATGATCACTTAGAGCTCTTATTCTAGCTTTCTACCACATAATATACCAAGCATGGCCATAGAAATACAAAACTAGGAACTTATAGGTGTTTAATACCTTGATGACCTTGTTGCTTGCTTCCTCTTCCTCCCGAAGTGTGTGACAAAGGTATTGGACATCCAAGAGCCTTCCTTGAGTTTCCTAGATCAAACACTTAAGAGTTACTTTGTTATTTTCTCTCTTCTCTCCCTATTTTGCTTCTCTGTTTTCTGCTTTCTCTCTCTGTAAATGGACGGGAAGGTGAAGGAAAAATGGGATGTCTGATGTTATAAACTACTCCCTTAGACTTGTACAATCTCTGCCCTAAGTTGCACTCTACAGCCCCCTACAGCCTGCCTTGCTCCTTCTTTTTCAGCAAGATGCTGCTTTCTTGGGCCAATAATTCCTGCGCATGCGTTGCTTTCTTTCTTTTTTTGTCCCAAAATGGTTGGCACATTTAATTCCACCGGGTTGAGAAAAAGAGCTTGGCTGGGCTGCTTCTTGTTTAGTTAATTGAACAATTGGTGGCCCAAATTGGAACTTATGTTGCAACTAAGCTTGGGTTGTAGAAAGGTTAATCATTTGGGCTAATTTAAAATACCCAATACCATTAATTAATAATTTTACTAATTAATTTACATAATTCAATTATATTTGCTATATTCAATTTAATAGAATATTTAATTAACCCGCAAATCCTATCAATTTATTGATATTAATAATATTAGGTTAGTCCACTAATTTAATTATCCCTTAGTTGGACTTCCTTTAATTTTATTCCTATCATATCATAATTTACTAATTTAATCGCATCAAGATTTAAATTAGTTCATAAAATATTCATTACATTAGTAAATAAATTCACAATTTATTTATAATGAAATTCAAAATTTTGCGGACATTACATTTGAAGAGTTTATTTTATTCAAGTTTGAACCATTAAAACCAAGGATTTGTGATTTTAGTTTTCACTTTGTCCTTGTGAGCGGTTTTTAGCCTACTTGAGTTTGGAATTTGGATTTGTAATCTAAAGAGAAATTGTAGAGGGGGAAATTCTGATGAGAATGGACCCAAGAATCACCTCAAAATATTTTAAAATGAAGAAGTTATGGCTGTCGGAGAGTCGGAGGGTCGAGCAGTCAAAAAGTTGACTTTCGGACCAACTGGCCAAGCGCACCTGCGCTCGGTGTGGGCGCAGCTGCGCCCAAACAATCTGCCAAAGCAGATTTTTATGCTCCGGGTCGGGTCGGGTCAGGTCGGGTCGGTCCGGGTCGAGTTTTCTTTGAAAAATTAAGTTGAAATAAGTGTAAAATGAATGTGTTTGGTTATTAAACCAATATATATGAAATCCATTAATGATTAATTGGTAACTAAATGTTTAAAATAAAGATTAAAGTTAACACAATTAAGAAGTTAACTATTGGTATTATTTGATGTGTATTTAAAATATTATTAAATGATCAATAATATTAGTATATGATTAAAAAGTTATTAAATGATGAATAACATTGTAAATGATTAAAATATTATTAAATGATTAATAATATTAGTAAGTGATTAAAATATTACTAAATGGTTAATAATATTAATATGTGATTAAAATATTATTAAATGGTTAATAATATTAATAAGTGATTAACATATTATTAAATGGTTAATGTGTGATTAAAATATTATTAAATGGTTAATAATATTAATGAGTGATTAAAATATTATTAAATGGTTAATAATATTAATATGTGATTAAAATATTATTAAATGGTTAATAATATTAATAAGTGATTAAAATATTATTAAATGGTTAATAATATTAATATGTGATTAAAATATTATTAAATGGTTAATAATATTAATAAGTGATTAAAATATTATTAAATGGTTAATAATATTAACAAGTGATTAAAATATTATTAAATTGTTAATAATATTAAGAAGTGATATAAATATTATTAAATGGTTAATAATATTAATAAGTGATTAAAATATTATTAAATGGACAATAATATTTATAAGTGATTGAAATATTATTAAATGGTTAATAATATTAATAAGTGATTAAAATATTATTAAATGATTAATAATATTTGAACGGAGTGGTATATTATCAAAGATAGATAATATGTTGGGGTATTTGGTACATTGTTAAATGTCCGAATCATTAAGTTATGTAAAAGAAGAAAGTTTAATTGAATAAAACAAATGTAAATAGTCCATTTGTGACTAATTTAGACAACTTATTAAAAGTGTGTCGTACGAAGATTGTACAATGAAAGCGTAAGCTGGTTAAGCATGCCTGATATGTCCAAACTGTATTTGGACTAGGGTTTTGTCCGGAACTTAAGGGTTCGTTTGTCGGACATCTTAAGAGTTAATAATTTGAAGTTAAGGTCTTAAGTTAAGACTAATTAAAAGTCCTGGTAGCTAATGATTATATCAATTTGTATATAAATTGTAGGTTGATCAAATGACGCAAATAAACGTAAATGGTAGAAGCGACCAGACAAGTTTTTTCAGAACTTGCTCCTATGTGCCTTAACATGCTTTGATGTGATATTAAATTGTTAATAGAAAGATATTGATGATAATTGTGATATGCATGAGGTATGATTACATGTAGATTATGTATAAATATAAAGCATGAATTGCTAGATGTTATATGTGATGTATGAGCAGTATGACATAAACTGAAAAGCATGAAAAACATGATGTAAGTATAAATTGCAGAGTATATGTGAAGCATGTAATGTGTTATGTGTAACTGTTAAACTTGCTGAGCCGTCGTGCTCACTCTTGCTTAAACCAACATTTTCAGATAGTACAAGTATTTGAAGTCTTGATAAGGATCAAGAAACAGGAATGCATATTACATTCACTGAAGGTCTAGCACGACCATTGTAGATATCAGTCCGAATTGGACAGGTAAAATGATTGTGTAGTATAAGAATTGGTTGGTATGTATTATGAGTCTTAGATACTCAAATTGATTGTAATAGAATGTCGTATCATGTATGATATTAAGACATACTAGGAATGTATAAAGATTTCGATTCTGGAATAGAAAGAGATGTTGTAAAATTGTAAATAAATGATTATTTAGCAATTATAATATTGTTATAATTCATGAACAATAAGGAAAAGGTTGTACTCGTGTTGAACCGGATTCGAGGTTCAAGGAACCCGGATTCGGGGTCGTCACAAGTTGGTATCAGAGCTGATAGGTTAAAAACCTTAGGTAAGAGTACCTTAAGTTATAACCGTGTAGAAGATAAGTAAAATGATAAATGAATAAACTCCGGAAGAGTTTAAGTTATAAAAGATGAATTTGAAAAATTCATATAGAGAAGATTATCCAAAGATGGATTTGAGAAGATATAAGAGAGATGAAAAAGGTCATGTTGTACCTAATTTGAATAAATGATAGAAAAATATCTTATGATAAGATTTTGAGAAGCATAAAGAAAATGCTAATAAGGTCATGAAATGATCTAGAGAGATGAACTCGTAATGAGGCAGATTTGCTAAAATATGAATGGATAGAATTCGTATTCAGTTAAGAAAAATTAGAGGTTTGGGGGTTTTTAATTGAGGACTCATATTAGTGGTTGAGCAGTACGATTCCTTGTATGGATTTGTGCTTGGTTTTAGAACCGCTTAGCTTCCTATATTAATATAGTGGTTGAGTTGAACGAACCCTTGTATGGGCGGGGGCTATGATATGTCAGCAAACCAATTTGGGAGATGCTGCTGCGAAACTTGGCACGATCAGTGTGTATCGTAGGATAAACGTATGCACTGATGGCAGGTATTCCTTACAGGGTTGAACAGTTGGGGAACTGATATATTTGTTCTTGGTTTAGCGATCGCTTGACTTCCTATATTGATTAGTGGCCGAGTTGACCAATTTCTTGTATGGGCAGGAAATTGTGTTTGGTTTGACGACCACTCCTGGTGTCGCGCTATTTGTTATATGAATGTTGAGAAGGTGATTCTTTTCTCATGTATAACGAATAGGTAGAGAATGTTAAGATAAGTTCGTGTTCTGAGAACCGACACGTATAGAAAGTTTGTGACTCATAGTTATGTGGTGGAACCCCTCAGCGAATGGGCGACTTTGGCCTGACTAGGACAAGTTCCTCAAACCATATGATTGTGGTAAGTTCCTGAACCCAAATACGTGGTGAGTTTGATGAACAGTGAGTATGGATAGAGTTAAGTAGTCAGGTTAAAGCTATACTAGATATAGTTATTAAGCTGGAAAAGAATGTGGAGGAAAATTTTTTTTGAGGTGTTTTGAGGTTTTAGGATATTCCAAATCTTCTAGCTATGCTAGACTTTGAAATTCTTAAAATCGTGCTAAATTCGCACTTTTGTGCTTTTGAAAATGTCAAAATGTGTTTTCATAATCATTAATGCATTTAGTGCAGAGATGATAAACGATGGAGTCATCAATGCAGAGTAACCTAGTGTTGGATGTATTTTTAAGCCCACTATGGTACGATGTAATATGACAAAGTCAAAATGATTTTCAGTATTTTGAAACGTGTAAAGAAGAGTCTATGCTAATTGTTTCGGCTAGACAAATTGATTTAAAAATATCAAAATGTATTTATAAAATCATCACACGCCATTAAAGCCATGGTGCAGAGATGAAAAGGACGGAATCCTCAACGCGCTGTTGCAACGGTGCGGTATCATGAAGTCCTAAAAATGTATTTCAGTTGTTTTAATCTGAAATGATTTTCAGTTCGTAATATACGAACAGTCTAATGATGTGAGTCTATGTCATTTATTTTGACTGGACACTTTTGGTCAGAAATGACTCAAGTTTTATTTTCCAATCCAACGTATGCTGGAGCGGAATTTTGTAGTAAGTCTGAGGTGAACAACCCCATAATGGGGGATATGTCAGAGCCATGAATAAAGAACCCGCGAGGGGGCTCCCAACAGTGGTGGCATGCTGATATGGGTTGGTAAATCCAAAGAGTTCGACCCCAACAGAAGTCGTTGTGCACAGCGCTAGAGTACGATAGGCTGATCACCTAGCGTACAAAACCATTGTGGTATGTTTTCAGTCTTTGTGATTGATAAACATTCTCGCAGTATGTTCACAGTCTTTATGACTCCTCAGAATAGTATGAAAGTTTTAATGAATATTTTGATTTTCAATTTATTCTTTTGTAAGATATTGATTTTCAATTTATTCTTCTGCAAGATATTCCATTGTTCTGGAATTGTGAAAAGTATGAACTTCCTAGAAAAGGGTGGTCATAGAATTTGATGAGTAAAGAGATATTCCCAGAGATGAAAATTTGTAGAAATGAGTATGATGAAATTTCGGGGACGAAATTCTTATAAGAAGGGGTGAATGTAATATCCCAGATATTTTCAAGATTTTAAATAATATCTTAATTGATTTTATTAAAGGTTAATGTTTAAAACCTAGAATGTGAGAAGTAAGATGTGTAGAAAATGGGTAAACATTTTTTTTTTAACATAATGTATTTGTTAGAAATTAAATGTGGAAATATTTTATGATGCATATAGAGAATTTATTAAGGAAATAAATTCAATTGAAAAGTGAAGGTGATTATATTAATATATATATCTAGAGTTGAGTTTGTTAGTCAAACAAGATGATGTGTGAAGTAAATTAAATACTCAATAAAACTAATAAATTAATTAGTTTAAGTATGGATTAAAAAGGAAAGTCATGTAATATAATTAATTGAATTAATTATATGAGTCATGAATTAAAGCTAAGATTAGCAAGTAGAGAAGTGGAATATTGTCTAGAATGACAATATTAAGAAGATAATTAATTAAGTAATTAACTTAATTATTTAATTGTTATATAGAGTCCATTAATGGATTTAATACAAGCCCAATATGGGAATACTTGCATGAAGGTGGGTAATTAAATAATAAGCCCAAATGTTAAATTATGATATAGTCCAAGAGGTAATTAATATAAGTCCAATTAAATAATATTGGAAAGTATGGTATATAATGGTGTGGAAGTCCAATTAAATTAATTACCAAGCCCAAGTTATATATGATATGTGAGTTGTGTTGGGTAGCCCAAGTAATTAAATAAGAGAGCCCAATACAAAGTAATCCATGTAGCCCAAACACATTAAAGTCAAATGATGGTCAAAGTGTGGGGAAATACTATTGAGTGTAGAGAATTAACTAAGGTAGGGTTAATTGAATAACCCTAGTTGGTAGACAAGAGAGAGAATTAACCAAACATTGGTTAATTGATAGAGAAAGGAAGGTAGAGTTGAGAATTAACTCTGAATGAGTTAATTAAGTAACCCAATGTGGTAGAATTAATTATAGCAAATCTAATTGGATTATATTATAAGTCCAATTGAGTTATTAAACTAGGTCAAATTAATTAACCTAGTAGTTCATATAATTTAATTTGAACATTGATTTATGTAATAATTAATCAAGCTCAATGCTTGTTTTAATTAAATGTAACATAGGGTATTTAATATTAGCCCAATGTAATAATTAAATTGAGCCCAACTAATTAAATTGATGAGCCCAATATATTAAATCCTAGAGTCCAATGTGGAGCCCAAATGATAGTCAAAATTGGTTAACAATTGATCATATGTGTATATATATATATAGATGTATATATGTATATTAAATGAAGAAAAAATAAAGCAAAAATGGAGAATAAAAGACCATTTTGCTGAGATTTTTAGGGGCCCCACATGGGTAGCTTGTTTCTTTCATGTTGCTTAAATCACACACTTGGTGTTGGTGGTTCAACCACCCTAGTCATTCACCATGTCAATCAACCAATCAATCCATCAAATAGTAATCCCAATTAACCTCTAATTTGACCAATGCTAGTTGATTAGTGGATGTTGATGATGATTAAGGGAGTGCTATATATAGAGTGTTGCACCAATGGTTTGTGTTGGTTAGTTCATTTGTAAGCATTTTCTAGAGAGAAAAAGTGAGAGCATTCCAAGAGAGAAATAGAGAGAACACTTGTGAGTTGAAGGAAAGTGCTAGAGAAGGAGCTTGGTGGATGTCACATAGCTTCATAACATACTTGGGAAGGAGAAGAAGAAGAGCACACAAGTCCTTAAGGTTAAAAAGTACTCTAAACCTTCCTAAGTTCATTTTTGTAATCTATATAAGTTTTAAACGGTTAAAATATAGTTTTAACCGATCAAAAGTTATTTTGATGATCTAGAAGTCTAAATCTATGATATATAGGTAGATTCATGGTTTGATAGGTTTAAATCATGTATTGGTATGAGTGGTATGCAAATAAATGGAAGAAAATTCCATATTGTGATTACCGGTAAAACCCTAGGTGGTTCGATCTTTAAATTTCGTGTCAAACGTTTTCAAAAATGTGATTGAACCATGAAATATTGTAAAACAAGAAGTTAGGAAGACAACAACACTTAGTTGGTGTCATTTGGATTTGAAGAGTTTATTTTATTCAAGTTTGAACCATTAAAACCAAGGATTTGTGATTTTAGTTTTCACTTTGTCCTTGTGAGCGGTTTTTAGCCTACTTAAGTTTGGAATTTGGATTTGTAATCTAAAGAGAAATATTAGAGGGGGAAATTCTTATGAGAATGGACTCAAGAATCACCTCAAAATGTTTTAAAATGAAGAAGTTATGGCTGTCGGAGCGTCGGAGGGTCGAGCAGTCAAAAAGTTGACTTTCGGACCAACTGGCCGAGCGCACCTGTGCTCGGTGTGGGCGCAGCTGCGCCCAAACAATCTGCCAAAGCAGATTTTTATGCTCCGGGTCGGGTCGGGTCGGGTCGGGTCGGTCCGGGTCGGGTCGGGTCGGTCCGGGTCGAGTTTTCTTTGAAAAATTAAGTTGAAATAAGTGTAAAATGAATGTGTTTGGTTGTTAAACCAATATATATGAAATCCATTAATGATTAATTGGTAACTAAATGTTTAAAATAAAGACTAAAGTTAACACAATTAAGAAGTTAACTATTGGTATTATTTGATGTGTATTTAAAATATTATTAAATGATCAATAATATTAGTATATGATTAAAAAGTTATTAAATGATGAATAACATTGTAAATGATTAAAATATTATTAAATGATTAATAATATTAGTAAGTGATTAAAATATTACTAAATGGTTAATAATATTAATATGTGATTAAAATATTATTAAATGGTTAATAATATTAATAAGTGATTAACATATTATTAAATGGTTAATGTGTGATTAAAATATTATTAAATGGTTAATAATATTAATGAGTGATTAAAATATTATTAAATGATTAATAATATTAATAAGTGATTAAAATATTATTAAATGGTTAAAAATATTAATATGTGATTAAAATATTATTAAATGGTTAATAATATTAATAAGTGATTAAAATATTATTAAATGGTTAATAATATTAATATGTGATTAAAATATTATTAAATGGTTAATAATATTAATAAGTGATTAAAATATTATTAAATGGTTAATAATATTAACAAGTGATTAAAATATTATTAAATTGTTAATAATATTAAGAAGTGATATAAATATTATTAAATGGTTAATAATATTAATAAGTGATTAAAATATTATTAAATGGACAATAATATTTATAAGTGATTGAAATATTATTAAATGGTTAATAATATTAATAAGTGATTAAAATATTATTAAATGATTAATAATATTTGAACGGAGTGGTATATTATCAAAGATAGATAATATGTTGGGGTATTTGGTACATTGTTAAATGTCCGAATCATTAAGTTATGTAAAAGAAGAAAGTTTAATTGAATAAAACAAATGTAAATAGTCCATTTGTGACTAATTTAGACAACTTATTAAAAGTGTGTCGTACGAAGATTGTACAATGAAAGCGTAAGCTGGTTAAGCATGTCTGATATGTCCAAACTGTATTTGGACTAGGGTTTTGTCCGGAACTTAAGGGTTCGTTTGTCGGACATCTTAAGAGTTAATAATTTGAAGTTAAGGTCTTAAGTTAAGACTAATTAAAAGTCCTGGTAGCTAATGATTATATCAATTTGTATATAAATTGTAGGTTGATCAAATGACGCAAATAAGCGTAAATGGTAGAAGCGACCAGGCAAGTTTTTTCAGAACTTGCTCCTATGTGCCTTAACATGCTTTGATGTGATATTAAATTGTTAATAGAAAGATATTGATGATAATTGTGATATGCATGAGGTATGATTACATGTAGATTATGTATAAATATAAAGCATGAATTGCTAGATGTTATATGTGATGTATGAGCAGTATGACATAAACTGAAAAGCATGAAAAACATGATGTAAGTATAAATTGCAGAGTATATGTGAAGCATGTAATGTGTTATGTGTAACTGTTAAACTTGCTGAGCCGTCGTGCTCACTCTTGCTTAAACCAACATTTTCAGATAGTACAAGTATTTGAAGTCTTGATAAGGATCAAGAAACAGGAATGCATATTACATTCACTGAAGGTCTAGCACGACCATTGTAGATATCAGTCCGAATTGGACAGGTAAAATGATTGTGTAGTATAAGAATTGGTTGGTATGTATTATGAGTCTTAGATACTCAAATTGATTGTAATAGAATGTCGTATCATGTATGATATTAAGACATACTAGGAATGTATAAAGATTTCGATTCTGGAATAGAAAGAGATGTTGTAAAATTGTAAATAAATGATTATTTAGCAATTATAATATTGTTATAATTCATGAACAATAAGGAAAAGGTTGTACTCGTGTTGAACCGGATTCGAGGTTCAAGGAACCCGGATTCGGGGTCGTCACAATAACTACCAGTTGCTCTCGTTGTGCTTGCATTTTGGTGACATCGACAGAGATAGGAAGTAGTGAATTCATTTTCTAATACATCTATTGGAAAGTAGCAAAAAACGATGTGAGCTATACCGCCCATAGCAATGAATTTTCTATAAATCTCTTGAGACACGTCATATATATGGGCGAGATTATTCTGATTGGAATACAAAACCTCCAACTAATCTTTAATATCCACAATATGATTTTTCATATAATTAGGCATCTGATAGAGAATACGAGTATCGATTGTTTGCCAAGCGGCTTCAAAGAGTTATGTTTTTGTTAAATGATCTCCTTGGTCGCGACTAAGTAGATCTAGTTGCACAATTTTGCGCCACTGTGGATAATTCTGAACCCCCTCAAATTTCTTATCTATAAGGCGACTAGAAGACGACAAGGCCTCGGTAACATTGGTTGAAGTCCTATAATCAATTGCACTAGGCGTTGCATTCATAGCGGTCCTTAACATAACTTAAAGGAAAAACCCTCCATAACTAATTTCCACAAAATATATAAAATCAATTACTTAAAACAATCCTCTTACAGTGCAAAGTATCACAACAATACCCCTAAAGAATCTCCAACAATAGCTACTTTCAACAAAACATGCTTTAAGTCCAACCGAAACAAGTGTGCATCAACACATAAACTCATATTTAGAAGAAACTAGTTAGTAAATTATATAAAAAATATAGGCATGATGAGTAGAGCTTAGCAAACCAGACTCTAAATTTTATTTTATTTTATATTTTATATTTTTTGTGAAGAGAAGAAAGAAAAAAAAACCTCAGAGATTCATAGTTCTATTACCATATTAGAGATAAAATAGATGTATTGAATATTGTTATTGTAATATCCCAGAATTTCCAAATAATGGAATAAGAATTATAAATAAGAAGTGAGTAATACGAATTGGAGTTTTAATGTAAATGTTAATGAGAAATGTAAGAAATTTAAGAAGGAAATAAAGAAAAGAAAGAAAATGTGACGCCCCCAAATCTAGGCCCACACAGCCCAAACTTGAGTCGTCAAAAGACTACAACAAAATTATTACAATGAAATACAACGTACAACAATACAGTGGATAATACAACACAACTAAGTCTTCATTATTATTGGCACACTATTTTATAACACGTGAAGACTATGATAGCTATCCCCGCACTCTCACTCCATTCCCCGGCTAGACCCCGTTACGTTCTCATCTCCTGTTGAAAAACAATGGAACGAAAAGAAAGGGTGAGCTCAAATAGCCCAGTAAGAAATATCATGACTAAGATAATGACGAATAATTTATCATTAGCCTTCAACAGTTGAGTTCTTGATAGAATACAATAGACTACAAGGTTTATATCAAAAACTGCAGTTAAATTCTTAAACAATGTTCAGATCAATAATAGCAGCGGAATGAGCAATCTATTAGAAGAATAATGCAGACTATAATGTCCACTCGCTTCTCTTTTTAGTAAAAATATCATCAACTTTTATCATCTGAAATACCATTAGTCAAGATAATACAACTTCACAGTTCCTGGTCATAATCATGCAGATCAACAGTTCGTCTTTGCACTACGGGCCAAAGACATTCAATATAACACCAACGGTCATGATTATACCAGATTCAGCCTTTGGTCATAATCATACCAACCAACAGTTCATCTTTGCACTACGGGCCAAAGAGAACATTCACCACGTGTCATAAAAGACACCGAACAGATGTATCGCCTTTAACCTAGTATATCGCCTTTAACCTATCATCTGTTCAACAATTATATCACATCTGTACCCCCGGCCACAGATATTCACAACAGCTTGATTCTTGATGATTAATACAAATAACAGTGATACAAATGATGAACAGAAGAACAGGATAAACAATAAGTATCGGAAGTTTACTTTGTGCAGATTCAAATAATGTCCAAATTGCCAACATGATGTGGAGTGAAATTTAAAAATGATATTCAAGATCCACAGTTCAGAATAACGATTACAGTTCAATAGAAATGTTCAGAAAATAGGAAGGTTCAGTTGAACTAATGAAATTCAACTATTATGGAACATATAATATTTTCAGGAATTATAGAAGCAATAGTTCCATAATAAGTTTCGATTTAGGTGTATGGAAGAAAATAATATCCCTTACCGTAGCAGGTTTGATTAACAAAAGGTGAAGGGAATTAATATCCCTTACCATAGTAAGTTTGAATAATGGAAGATGAAAAAGATGGTATCCCTTATGAGTATAAAGGAAAATGATATCACTTACGAATATGGAATAAAAGTGTCATGTGATAATTCGTGTAGACAAATTATTTCCACACGAGACAAATAAAAAGGGTTATTCACCAACAGGCGATAATCCGCACCGTAAGGTTATTCCCATCAATTTGAATACGAATAGTTATTCACCAAACAGGCGTAATCCGCACCGTAAGGTTATTCCCACAATTTAATAGAATTTGAACACGAAGAGTTATTCACCAAACAGGCGTAATCCGTACCGTAAGGTTATTCCCACAATTTAATAGAATTTGAACACGAAGAGTTATTCACCAAACAGGCGATAATCCGCACCGTAAGGTTATTCTCAAAGATTAATAAGGAATGAATACAAAAGGTTATTCACCAACAGGCGGTAAACCGCGCCGTAAGGTTATTCCCACAATTTAATACATGGAAATAAATGGCACAAGAAAGAAACGATATTATTTTCGAGAATCAAAGAATGATAATCCCTTCAAGTAAGAAAGAAAATAATATCCATTTATGATGATGAAAAGAGTGATACCCCTTACCTTAACACGTGACTGGATATTGATTTAAATGAGATTGATCAACTTGAAAAATTCCTGCACTCCTTTTGGCTTTCAAACTCTCAAAATAACCTTACTATTCTCAGAGAAAACTCATAAAATTCTTATAGAAAAATTTTATGTTTTAGGTGTGATTTTTCTATTCAGCTGAGCAAGCTATTTATAGGAGAAAATAAGTTACTATGCGTGGTAGGTGAACAGAAAAAATTTCAGCAGAGGCTGCTGCGCAGCCTCCACCAACTCTTCAGCAAATTCTCACATTTCTCACATTTCATGTGGGCCCCACAATGGGTCCCACATGTTTCTTACTATTCACGTACTATTCACGTCACTATTCACGTTACTATTTCAAATAGTAAAATTAATTATTTTATTTTTTATTTATTTATTTATTTATTTATTTATTCTTCCTGTGAGTCCAACATATAAAATAATGTTACCACAATAATGTAAGAAACACGTTACATATTTTTATTAATTTAATAATATAAATTATAGTGTATTTGCTACTGTGACAATTATTAGATTCAATAATTTTAAACTACAGTGCACCAACAATTATTGACTCGATGATATGAAATACAGTGTAATGACAATTATTAAATCAATAATGCAAAATACTGTGTAGCAACAATAATTGAATTGATAATATAAAATATTATGCAGTGACAATTATTGATGAAATGATGCGTAACAATTACGGTGTCAATTATCAGACCAATAATATGAGACACTGTGCAATACCGTGTGCTACTGTAGAGTACCGTGTGCTACAGAAAATACCATAAATTACCGTATGCTACTATTCTTTTATCACCGGTATTTTAACAGTTAACACCGTTGACTATTTTTATTTAAAAAGGTTACTTCTGTCGTTTTCTATATCCGACAAATATTCCGTTGTGGGGTCCACAAATAATTTGTTATTTCGGCGCCGTCGTACGGCCCGAATATTCCCCGACAAAACGAATATTCCCCGACAAAAAGAATATTGTCCGACAAAATAAAATTTGCACATAACATCCTTAACTTTCAATTTTGTCAATTTAACCATTTACTGTTTCAGGAAAAATATATATGAAGAAAAATTAAATTTTGTATTTCATAAATTCGGGGTCTTACAACCTCCCCTCCTTATGAAATTTCGTCCCCGAAATTGACGTACCTGGCATTTCGAAGAGGTATGGATACCTAGACTTCATCTCAGATTCTAGCTCCCAGGTCATTTCCTCAATATCTTGGTTCCTCCATAAAACCTTAACTTGAGGTATAACCTTTGAGCGTAAGATCTGCTCCTTCTTATCTAGGATCTTAACAGGTACTTCCTCATACGTTAAATCTTCTGCTATAACGTCTGGTTCTAACTCAATGACGTGGTTTGGGTCCTTCACATATTTACGTAACATAGATATGTGAAAAACGTTATGGATGCGAGACATACTTGGTGGTAAGGCTAGTCTGTAAGCTACAGTTCCCACCCGATCGAGGATTTCAAATGGGCCAATAAATCGAGGGTTGAGTTTTCCTCTCTTTCCGAATATCGTAACCCCTTTCCATGGAGAAACACGTAAGAATACATGATCTCCGACGTTGAATCTCTCATCTCTCCGATGAAGATCGGCATAACTCTTTTGTCGTTCTTGTGCTGTCTGTATTCGTTGTCGGATCATTTGGATCTTTTCGGTCGTCAAGCGTACCAACTCGGGTCCCAACAGTTTTGCTTCTCCTACCTCATTCCAACATACTGGAGAGCGACATTTGCGTCCATATAAAGCCTCGAATGGAGCCATACCTATACTTGCTTGGTAACTGTTGTTGTAGGAAAATTCCACCAATGGCAAGTACTTATCCCAACTTCCTTTGAAATCTAGTACGCAAAGTCTCAAAAGATCTTCGAGGGTCTGGATCGTCCTTTCCGATTGTCCGTCCGTTTGAGGATGGTATGCAGAACTAAAACGTAGTTCAGTGCCCATAGCTTTTTGTAGACTGATCCAAAAGCGTGAAGTGAATCTAGGATCTCGATCAGAAACTATGGAAACTGGCATGCCATGCAATCTCACGATCTCATTTATGTACATACCGGCAAGACGTTCAAGTGAAAAGTTTTCTCGTATAGGCAAGAAATGAGCGGATTTGGTCAATCTATCTACGATGACCCAAATTGCATCTAAGCCTTGAGAAACTTTGGGAAGACCCGTCACGAAATCCATATTGATGTGTTCCCACTTCCATTCGGGAACCTCAAGTGGTTGTAAAGGACCCTTAGGTACTTGATGCTCTGCCTTGACACGTTGACAAGTTAAGCACCTTGAGATAAACTCTGCAATCTCCCTTTTCATATTGTTCCACCAAAATGTATGTCGAAGATCTCGATACATCTTGGTACCTCCAGGGTGGATTGCAAATGGCGTGTTGTGTGCTTCCATCATGATTTTATGCTTTAATTCAGGATCGTTAGGAACACAGAGTCGAGAGTTGACTCGAAGTATTCCTTTCTCGTCGATTTTTGCTTCGGGAATGGTACCTTCTTGTACTTTCTTTATCATGTTTATCAGTTCCGGATCGGTAGCTTGAGCAGCTTTAATTTTATCGATTAAAGCTGGTTCTACTTGCACGTGAGCAATCTTCGAGTGGGTCCCTGGTGTCTTTAGCTCCATCTCCATCTTTTGCAAGTCGTACAAAATACGCTTTTCTGTTGTCAGCAGTGCACTTGTACTCGCATAAGATTTTCTGCTCAAAGCGTCAGCTACAACGTTCGCCTTTCCCGGGTGATACTGGATTGTGTGATCATAATCCTTCAACAGCTCAAGCCAACGTCGTTGTCGCATGTTGAGTTCCTTCTGGGTGAAGAAATACTTGAGACTTTTATGATCCGTATAGATATCCACTTTCTCTCCGTACAAGTAGTGTCTCCAGATCTTCAACGCGAAAACGACTGCTGCCAACTCTAGATCATGAGTAGGGTAATTTTTCTCATAATCTTTGAGTTGTCGAGAGGCATAGGCTATAACCTTTCCATGTTGCATAAGGACACAGCCTAGACCTTTGCCTGAAGCATCGCTGTATATGACAAATTCTCCCGATCCTGATGGAATGGTCAGAACAGGAGTTGAAACAAGTCTCCTCTTAAGCTCTTGAAAACTTTTCTCGCATTGCTCGCTCCATATGAATTTTGTGCTTTTCCGAGTAAGCTGAGTTAATGGAGTGGCGATTCGAGAAAATCCTTCTACGAATCTCCGATAATAACCAGCTAGGCCCAGAAAACTTCGGACTTCAGTTACTGTCTTGGGTTGTTCCCAATTTAGTACTGTTTCAATCTTCGCAGGATCGACTGATATTCCTTGACTAGAAATCACATGCCCAAGAAACGTGACCTCCTCAAGCCAGAACTCACATTTCTTCAACTTGGCATATAATTTGTTCTCACGGAGCTTCTGGAGTATCAATCTCAGGTGTTGTTCATGATCCTCACGACTTTTGGAGTATATGAGGATGTCATCAATAAAGACAACCACAAAATGATCCAAATATTCCTTGAATATTCGGTTCATCATGTCCATGAAAGCTGCAGGAGCATTGGTTAGTCCAAAAGGCATGACTAAAAACTCATAATGCCCATAACGAGTTCTGAAAGCAGTCTTTGGAATGTCCTCAGCTTTAACCTTTAACTGATGATATCCAGAACGGAGATCAATCTTTGAGAAATGTTGAGCACCTTGTAATTGATCAAACATGTCATCAATTCGAGGTAACGGATACCTGTTTTTGATGGTGACATGGTTCAATTCTCGGTAGTCAATGCACAATCTCATACTCCCGTCTTTCTTCTTCACAAATAGAACAGGAGCACCCCAAGGTGATGCACTCGGACGAATGAAACCAGTATCCAACAATTCCTGTAGTTGGACTTTTAACTCTTGAAGTTCAATGGGAGCCATTCGGTATGGAGTTTTGGAAATGGGCTTGGTACCAGGTTCAAGATCAATACAAAATTCAATTTCACGGTTTGGGGGTAAACCAGGAAGTTCCTCCGGAAAAACGTCAGGAAACTCATTAACAATGGGAATATCATTCAAGTTTGACGTATTTTTGTTCAAATCAGTGACATGAGCTAAAAAGGCTTGACATCCGTTTTTCAATAAACGAATGGCTTTATGGCTAGAAATAACAGTTATAGATTTCAATGGTTTAGTTGCTTGAATTTGCATGACAGGTTGATTAGGAATATGAAAACTAATAATCTTATGAAAACAATCAATTTTAGCATGATGGGTAGTCAACCAATCAATTCCTAAAATCACATCAAATTCATGCATCTCCAAAGAAATAAGGTCAACAGGTAATGTGAGGTTGTTGATTTGAACTAGGCAAGATTTATAGACAGTAGATGTAATGGTCATTTCTCCTAATGGGGTTTCAACTGATAAGTCAAAGTCCAAATTTTCAGGAGTTAAGTTTAAACGCTGAGCACATGCAGGTGAGATAAAAGAATGGGTAGAACCAGTATCTAACAAAGCGTAGACTTCACGAGAATTTATGAATAGCTTACCGGTTATCACCTCGTTCGAGTTTCGTGCCATTTGGGATGTCACAACAAAAGCTCTCCCTTGAACTACAGATTTTCCCTTATCTGCGCTAGCTTTTGGTATCATCACTGCAGCTGGACTTGATTTTGTGGCAGGACAAAATCGCGCAAGATGACCCTCTTTCCCACAACTGTAGCACTTTTTGGACTGCAGTGTACAGTTTGGGCTGATGTGACCTTCCTGACCACACCTATAGCATCTCACTGGTGGTCGATCTTCTCCCCTTGAAACTGGGGTCGGTGCTGGTGCTGGTACTGGTGCCCTTCCATAATTATTATGGAATCTCTTTCTTTTGAAATTGTTCCCACTGGATTCTCCTCTTCTGTTATTTGATGTGGAATTACCACCGAAGTGTTGGTTACCTCCTCGATGGTTCTCGTTCCTGTGGTTGTTATCATTTCTCTGATCATTGACTCTTGACTGTAATTTTTCATCTGTTTGCTCCACCCTTTGAGCCCTATCAACAACATCTGAATACAAATTAAATTTATGAGAGCTAAGTTGTTGACGGATTTCGAATCTTAGACCACGTAAGAACGTCCGACTCATCCGTGCTTCGTCATCTACTAGATGAGTCGCAAAACGAGACAGTTCAGCAAACTTAGCTTCATAGTGAGAAACTGTCATGTTTCCCTGCTCCAGCTTAATGAATTCCACTTCCTTCATATGGCGGAGGCTTTCTGGGAAGTACTTTTCATTAAATAGCTCTTGGAATTCTGTCCAAGACATCTCAAGTGCTGAAGGGTGGATACGTTTTACCGCTTCCCACCAGTGATCCGCCTCACCTCGAAACATAAAGGTAGCAAAGGGCACCTTCTGATCATCAGCGCATTGTAGGACATCAAGTATTTTTGTCGTCTGCTTTAGCCATGCCTTCGCTTTGAGTGGGTTAGGCTTCCCGTGGAATTCAAGTGGTCCCAATTCTTTAAATTGCTTGACAGTGATCATCCTCAAATTACCAGCGTTTCTACCGTTATTGTTAACTGGATTTCCTCTTGCCTGATTCTGCATGAACTGCATGAAATTCCTAAAGAATCCATCATTCATCATGTTATCAGGAATATTATTTCCTGAGTTGGCAGGAGGATTGTTTGTGGCTTCTTGATTTTCGGCTACATTCGCTTCAGGTATTTCGTAGTTAACCTCTTGATTTCCAGATGCCATACTAAACTGTGGTCACAAAATAAATGTTAGTTCAAATAAACTGACTCATCACTTCATGTCCCTATATTCAAATCAACTCATTAGATAATAAAATCTAATTTAGGTAGGACACACTAGTGATTGATTCTATTCGTCTCTCCCCTCCTAGTTCTAACCCCAGATCTCCATTAAAGACCATATCCCTAAGCTCTGATACCAACTGTGACGCCCCCAAATCTAGGCCCACACAGCCCAAACTTGAGTCGTCAAAAGACTACAACAAAATTATTACAATGAAATACAACGTACAACAATACAGTGGATAATACAACACAACTAAGTCTTCATTATTATTGCCACACTATTTTATAACACGTGAAGACTATGATAGCTATCCCCGCACTCTCACTCCATTCCCCGGCTAGACCCCGTTACGTTCTCATCTCCTGTTGAAAAACAATGGAACGAAAAGAAAGGGTGAGCTCAAATAGCCCAGTAAGAAATATCATGACTAAGATAATGACGAATAATTTATCATTAGCCTTCAACAGTTGAGTTCTTGATAGAATACAATAGACTACAAGGTTTATATCAAAAACTGCAGTTAAATTCTTAAACAACGTTCAGATCAATAATAGCAGCGGAATGAGCAATCTATTAGAAGAATAATGCAGACTATAATGTCCACTCGCTTCTCTTTTTAGTAAAAATATCATCAACTTTTATCATCTGAAATACCATTAGTCAAGATAATACAACTTCACAGTTCCTGGTCATAATCATGCAGATCAACAGTTCGTCTTTGCACTACGGGCCAAAGACATTCAATATAACACCAACGGTCATGATTATACCAGATTCAGCCTTTGGTCATAATCATACCAACCAACAGTTCATCTTTGCACTACGGGCCAAAGAGAACATTCACCACGTGTCATAAAAGACACCGAACAGATGTATCGCCTTTAACCTAGTATATCGCCTTTAACCTATCATCTGTTCAACAATTATATCACATCTGTGCCCCCGGCCACAGATATTCACAACAGCTTGATTCTTGATGATTAATACAAATAACAGTGATACAAATGATGAACAGAAGAACAGGATAAACAATAAGTATCGGAAGTTTACTTTGTGCAGATTCAAATAATGTCCAAATTGCCAACATGATGTGGAGTGAAATTTAAAAATGATATTCAAGATCCACAGTTCAGAATAACGATTACAGTTCAATAGAAATGTTCAGAAAATAGGAAGGTTCAGTTGAACTAATGAAATTCAACTATTATGGAACATATAATATTTTCAGGAATTATAGAAGCAATAGTTCCATAATAAGTTTCGATTTAAGTGTATGGAAGAAAATAATATCCCTTACCGTAGCAGGTTTGATTAACAAAAGGTGAAGGGAATTAATATCCCTTACCATAGTAAGTTTGAATAATGGAAGATGAAAAAGATGGTATCCCTTATGAGTATAAAGGAAAATGATATCACTTACGAATATGGAATAAAAGTGTCATGTGATAATTCGTGTAGACAAATTATTTCCACACGAGACAAATAAAAAGGGTTATTCACCAACAGGCGATAATCCGCACCGTAAGGTTATTCCCATCAATTTGAATACGAATAGTTATTCACCAAACAGGCGTAATCCGCACCGTAAGGTTATTCCCACAATTTAATAGAATTTGAACACGAAGAGTTATTCACCAAACAGGCGTAATCCGCACCGTAAGGTTATTCCCACAATTTAATAGAATTTGAACACGAAGAGTTATTCACCAAACAGGCGATAATCCGCACCGTAAGGTTATTCTCAAAGATTAATAAGGAATGAATACAAAAGGTTATTCACCAACAGGCGGTAAACCGCGCCGTAAGGTTATTCCCACAATTTAATACATGGAAATAAATGGCACAAGAAAGAAACGATATTATTTTCGAGAATCAAAGAATGATAATCCCTTCAAGTAAGAAAGAAAATAATATCCATTTATGATGATGAAAAGAGTGATACCCCTTACCTTAACACGTGACTGGATATTGATTTAAATGAGATTGATCAACTTGAAAAATTCCTGCACTCCTTTTGGCTTTCAAACTCTCAAAATAACCTTACTATTCTCAGAGAAAACTCATAAAATTCTTATAGAAAAATTTTATGTTTTAGGTGTGATTTTTCTATTCAGCTGAGCAAGCTATTTATAGGAGAAAATAAGTTACTATGCGTGGTAGGTGAACAGAAAAAATTTCAGCAGAGGCTGCTGCGCAGCCTCCACCAACTCTTCAGCAAATTCTCACATTTCTCACATTTCATGTGGGCCCCACAATGGGTCCCACATGTTTCTTACTATTCACGTACTATTCACGTCACTATTCACGTTACTATTTCAAATAGTAAAATTAATTATTTTATTTTTTATTTATTTATTTATTTATTTATTTATTCTTCCTGTGAGTCCAACATATAAAATAATGTTACCACAATAATGTAAGAAACACGTTACATATTTTTATTAATTTAATAATATAAATTATAGTGTATTTGCTACTGTGACAATTATTAGATTCAATAATTTTAAACTACAGTGCACCAACAATTATTGACTCGATGATATGAAATACAGTGTAATGACAATTATTAAATCAATAATGCAAAATACTGTGTAGCAACAATAATTGAATTGATAATATAAAATATTATGCAGTGACAATTATTGATGAAATGATGCGTAACAATTACGGTGTCAATTATCAGACCAATAATATGAGACACTGTGCAATACCGTGTGCTACTGTAGAGTACCGTGTGCTACAGAAAATACCATAAATTACCGTATGCTACTATTCTTTTATCACCGGTATTTTAACAGTTAACACCGTTGACTATTTTTATTTAAAAAGGTTACTTCTGTCGTTTTCTATATCCGACAAATATTCCGTTGTGGGGTCCACAAATAATTTGTTATTTCGGCGCCGTCGTACGGCCCGAATATTCCCCGACAAAACGAATATTCCCCGACAAAAAGAATATTGTCCGACAAAATAAAATTTGCACATAACATCCTTAACTTTCAATTTTGTCAATTTAACCATTTACTGTTTCAGGAAAAATATATATGAAGAAAAATTAAATTTTGTATTTCATAAATTCGGGGTCTTACAGAAAACGTAAATATAAATGATGAAGCTATACAGTATAAAAGTCAAATTTGAGTATGGGTAGGAATTTTGAAAAATAGACTACATCCGAATCCAATTGACAGATGGCAAGATCTTAAGTATTCGACGTTATCCTCTCTTTTTGCATTTGGAACATCGAATTTAGTAAGTAAAGACTATAAACACGTTATGAGTTCGGGGTTGACTTTTTGGTCAAAGTCAACATTTGACTTTTACGGGTAAAAAGTCAAAATTGAAGTTCGAAGATGAATTTAAAGAAAATGATGTCGAATTTAGTAGGAAATGACTATAAACATGAAAATTTGACTTTTTAGGTCAAAAAGTCAAAGGAGAGAGAAAAAGAGAGCAAAATAATTTGGAAATTTTAGGATTGCCACGGATGGGAAAGAGATTAGCATTGTCAAGATTTTTCTAAGGCTTTGTAATGAAGCTTATTGGGATTGACTCATACTTCTGCGGGTTCAATTAATAACCACTACGATAGGGTGGTTAGGAGTCTCTAGTTACTATAAAAATAATTGTTTGGTGTGTGAATCATTATAGAGTGTGTGAGGCATCTAATGAATACATCAGACAAGCAGGACTAGCCAAATTGGTGAACCTGGGTATATCGCGTGCTCTTACTTTTCTGTTATTCATCTTATATTCTGCGTGATTGTGTTCTATTTCGTTCTTAAATTCTAACAAGGCTTTCCAAGTTTGACCAAATTGGAAAATATTTTTTTATCATTATCTTATTTGGCTATAAAAAGGAAATAAAAAGCAAGCAAGAAAGGGCATTTTTTAGTAGCCACTCGGTAGTATCAAGGAAAGAAGAGAGAGAGGGAGACCTAACATAAAGGAAGCAAGTCATCCTAAGCTAAGAAAGGAAACAAAAGGAAAAGAAAAACCTTGAAGGTAACTTTAAAAACCTTGTCTAATATTTTGATTTTCATGTATGGATGCTTAGTTTTATGAAGTTTGTGACACCCCCAAATCTGGACCCACACAGCCCAAACTTGAGTTGTCAAAAGATTACAACAAAATTATTACAACGTTCAACAATACAGTGTATAGTAATACACAACTAAGTCTTCACTATTATTGCCACACTATTTTACAACACGTGAAGACTACGAAAGCTATCCCTCGGACTCTCACTCCATCCCCCGGCTAGACCCAGCTACGTTCTCATCTCCTGTTGAAAAACGATGGAACAAAAAGAAAGGGTGAGCTCAAATAGCCCAGTAAAGAATATCATGACTAAGATAATGACGAATAAATTATCATTAGCCTTCAACAGTTGAGTTCTTGATAGAATATAATAGACTACAAGGTTTATATCAAAAACATCAGTTAAATTCTTGAACAACGTTCAGATCAATAATTGCAGCGGAATGAGCAATCTATTAGAAGAATAATGCAGACTATAATGTCCACTCGCTTCTCTTTTTAGGAAAAACATCATCAACTTTTATCATTTGAAATACCATTAGTCATGATAATACAAATTCACAGTTCCTAGTCATAATCATGCAAATTAACAGTTCATCTTTGCACTACGGGCCAAAGATATTCAATATAACACCAACGGTCATGATTATACCAGTATTCAGCCTTTGGTCATAATCATACCAAACAACAGTTCATCTTTGCACTACGGGCTAAAGATATTCAATATAACACCAACGGTCATGATTATACCAGTATTCAGCCTTTGGTCATAATCATACTAAACAACAGTTCATCTTTGCACTACGGGCCAAAGAGAAATTTCACCACGTGTCATAACAGACACCGAACAGATGTATCGCCTTTAACCTATCATCTGTTCAACAATTATATCGCATCTGTGCCCCCGGCCACAGATATTTACAACAGTTTGATTTTTGATGATTAGTACAAATAACAGTGATACAATTGATGAACAGAAGAAACATGATAAACAATAAGTATCGGAAGTTTACTTTATGCAGATTCAAATAATGTCCAAATTGTCAACATGATGTGGAATGATATTTAAAAATGATATTCAAGATCCACAGTTCAGAATAACGGTTACAGTTCAATAGAAAGGTTCATGTAAATAGGAAGTTTCAATTGAAATGATATTAGATAAAGCACAAACTATTAAGGAACATATAATCATTTCAGGAAACTTTACCAAATAGTACTTACCATAGTAAGTTAAGAGTATAAAAGAAATAATATCCCTTACTATAGTAAGTTTGAATAATGAAAGATGAAAGATGAAAAAGATGGTATTCCTTATGAGTATAAAGGAAAATAATATCACTTACGAATATGAAAGAAAATGATATTACAAACGAATATGGAATAAAAGTGTCATGTGATAATTTGTGTAGACAAATTATTTCCACAAGAGACAAATAAGAAATAAATACACAGGGTTATTCACCAACATGCGGTAATCCACGCAGTAAGGTTATTCCCACAATTTAATAAATTTTGAATATGAAGAGTTATTCACCAAACAGTCGGTAATCTGCGCTGTAAGGTTATTCACAGAGATTAATAAGGAATGAATATGAAAGGTTATTCACCAACAGGCGGTAATCCGCGCCGTAAGGTTATTCTCGGAGATTAATAAGGAATGAATACGAAAGGTTATTCATCAACAGACGGTAATCCGCGCCGTAAAGTTATTCCCACAATTTAATACATGGAAATAAATGACACGTCTTATGAGTAAGAAAGAAATGATATTATTTTCGAGAATCAAAGAATGATAATCCCTTACAGTAAGAAAGAAAATAATATCCATTTATGATGATGAAAATAATGATACCCCTTACCTTAACTGGTGACTGGATATTGATTAAAATTAGGTTGATCAACCTATATATTTATAATATAATTAGTAATTACCACATATAAATTTCAAAGTGTATGATAACTCATATAATATGAACTATCAAACTTATATATATTTAACATAATTTTTGTAGTATAATATAACAACTTTAAAATAATTTTTAAAATAATATTCCAAAATAAATCTTCCAAAGAAAGCTTTTAAAAATGAATCTTCTTAAATAAGAGTCTTCTAAAGGAAGATTTGTGAATACCGTGAAAAATAGGAATTTATGAAATTACTACCCTTTAATAAAAGACTTACTTGAAAAATTTCTGCACTCTTTTTGGTTTTCAAACACTCAAGACAACCTTACTATTCTCAGAGAAAACTCATAAAATTCTTATAGAAAATTTTTATGTTTTAGGTGTGATTTTTCTATTCAGCTGAGCAAGCTATTTATAGGAGAAAAGAGGCTACTATGTGTGGTAGGTGGCTGAAAAATTTAGCATGCAGCAGCAGCCGCCCACGTTGCTTTTCCTTCACCAACCCATTTTCCCAAATTTTCATTCTACATATGGCCCACATAGATGGCCCACATGTTTATTATTCTAAATAGTAAAATTAATTTAATTTTTTTAATTTATTTATTCTTCCTGTAGGTCCTGCATATAAAATAAAATAATGCTACAACAATAATTCAACAATAATGTAATAAACACGTTGCATATTATTATTAATTTAATAATATAAATTACTGTGTATTTGCTACTGTGACAATTATTTGATTCAATAATTTTAAAATACAGTGTACCAACAATTATTGACTCAATGATATGAAATACAGTGTATTGACAATTATTGAATCAATAATGCAAAATACTGTGTTACAACAATTATTGAATTGATAACATAAAATATTATGCAGTGCAATTATTGATGAAATGATGTGCAACAGTTACATGTCAATTATCAGATCAATAATGCAAATACTGTGTAATAACCAATTTATCAGTTCAATAATATAAACGCCGCACAAAACCTTGTGCTACTGTAGAATACCGCGTGCTACAGTAAAATGAATATTGTCCGACAAAATAAAATTTTCATATAACATCCTTAACTTTTAATTTTGTCAATTTAACCACTTACTGTTTCATGAAAAAAAAATATATATGAAGAAAAATTAAATTTTGTATTTCATAAAATTCGGGGTCTTACAAAGTTTATGACAATAGTACATGTATATGCTTGTATGTGATGGATTAAACTTGTATAAATAAGAATCAAATAAGTGAAAACAAGAAATCAAACAAGAAGAACGAATAACGAAAATTTAGAAAAGTTAGTTTGTTATGCTGTTTTTGTAAAGATTATATAAAATTTTGTGTTTGGAATTTGAAGATGATATAAAAAGGAAAGTTGTAGAAATGGAAGTTATGAAAATTTAGAAAAAAGAATTGACTCAAAACTCCTTATAGATAGTCTGAAAAAAATTCTGGAAGTGGACTGGTTCAATTTGCCAAAAAACTGTCGAACAGATTATTGTGGGACATTTACATGATTTTTCTGTTCTGTTGGGGGCAGAATTTGGGTATACTATAAAAAAAAGTTATAGATACGGAATTTATATAAGATTAGAAACAAGAATCACTCAAAAATTCCTTGTAGATTATTTGTTATGATTTTTCTAGCGAGACTGGGTAGTGCTGAAAATCTAAATAGGACAGATTATGTCTGGGCTTTTGTGAGACCTGTGTAGAGCTATAGGTGCCGAATTTAAGCTTTGTATATAAAGTAAAGTTGTAGCTCCAGAAATTATCTAAACAAACCCATGCATTTCATCAAATTTTATCAAGTAGATTAATTGTTATGATTTTTGTAGTCAAGCTGGCCAGATTTTGGAATGTTCTGACCGAGCTGAGAAAAAAACGTGAAATCTGTTATGATTAAGGAAGGAGCTGAAGTCAAGGCCTATATGAGGTTAAAGTAGACTGTATAAGCTTTAATTTGACTTAAGAATGAAGGAAAACGGATAAGTAACGAAGGAGATAAGATTAAACCAAAACAATGTTCATTAGGAAGTTAAAACGAGTTTTATAATTTGTTTTGAAATGAAACTTTGGATAATGATATATTTAGATGTAAAATAGCGTATTTTGACATAAAGAAGATATTTTTCAAGATTTTGAAAATTTTGAATTTTATTCCGAATGATAGGAATTATTGGAGAAATTAACAGGAATATTAAAATATAATTACAGAAGGTAAATTAATAAAGTTAATGCTATTATAAGAAAATTAATTTATTGATGAAAAATATATTTTATAATGTTGTAGATGACTCAAAATTAAGTACGAGAGAAAGAAATATTGGATATGAATGACGAAGATGATAAACTACGGACCAAGGCAAGTTCCACAAATTATGCAATATCTTATTTTCATTGCAAGATCTGCAGCTTATGCATATTCATTAATTTGAACAAGCTTATTTTTATTATTGCAAGTTCTCTCATTTGAACAATCTCTTTATTTAAACACGTTAATTATTTGTTATAATTCTGCGTTTTTGCAAATTCTTATGATTGCGTTGAGATGCAAGTTTTAGAGATATATGTGAGTTCTTGAACTCATAATTAGTATGGTAGGTTCTTGAACCCATAGTCGTATGGGAAGTTTATGATTTGTTCTTGAACTCATATCACTATGGTGAGTTCCTGAACTTATATTATTATGGTAAGTTCTATGAACGAAGCGTTATTTATGAATTTGTAAGTTCTCCCTATTCCTAAATTTATTGAATTGCAGAGTATGCCAATTATTTCGGATGCTCTACTGTGAAACTGATTCAGATTGAAGATGAACAACTGGTGTGCTGTTATAGGCATCCAAAAATAAAATCTTACTTTAAAAAAATATTAATGTAGTAGTGCAAGTAAGAGTCGATCCCATAGAGAATGATTAATTTAATTTTATGTTTTGTAAACCAAAATTTGGGGGTTTTTAATTAAAGAAATAATTTAAATAAAATTAACTAAAATAATTATGCAAGTAATTTAATTAAATAAATGAGAAGAAAAAACCTTGGTTTAAATTAACATCCACCATCAAGAATTTACAACTGATCATTGATGCAAGAATAACTCAATTCATATATTGAACATTCACCGTAGGAATAACTACTCGCAGGTGGAATAATTTTCCTCCTCTCCTTAATTATAGTTAAGTAGAACCCACTTGGTCTAAATACCCTTACTACTAAACAAACTCCGGCACTTGCTAAAGATTTAATTTAATAGTAGCTTTAAGAATTAGAGAAATCGTTGAACTAAACAATATAAGCCATTTGTTTGCATTTAATTTAAATGAATATTCTTCCTAAGATATAATAATATTTTGATCTGCAAAATAATTATTAAACTTAGTTGTTTCACAAATAGTAGTAGATTAATGCGAATAATAAACTAGTATGCATCCTAGCAATTAAACAAATTAATCATAAAATTAAGCACAGAAGAATATCCAATACTCATAATATAAATTGAACAAATACAATAAAGTAGATCTCATAGTGCATAAATTTCGATGGCTTTCGCTAATTTAAATCAAGAACAATAAGTTAACTACTCATAATAAAAGAAGAATAAGAATTATGTACAAGAGTATTTTCTAGCAAAAGTTGTATTTTTCAATGTATCTCAAACCCTCTATTTATAGGCTACATAATTCTCCTAACCCTAATAAGAATTATACTTTTCAAACTCTAATAAAGTTTAAAACACAAAATAATAAAATATAAAAGTTACTATTTAATCTTCCTTTTCCAATTTGCTTTTGGATTTGTAATTATAGCATTCCTTTTAATTTATTTGACTGATTAAATCCAGGAGCATGCTGCTACAATCCGTGGAAGAAAAGGACTGAAAAAGTGATGTGTGGGACAAATGAATTAAAGTCAAAAGAAATTTCGCCTGGAACAGCCACGCGCTTTGCCCCTTCAATACCACCTCATGCATTGCGCGCTTTACTTATTAATTCCAGCTGACCGCGCATTGCGCGATCGCTTTTTTCCTTGCCACAGCCGAAAAACGGTGTCGTTCCATTTTAGCTGCCTGATCCAGTAGCGCGCAATGAACCATCCTTGCCCAACTGCTCTTATTTACTGTTCTGCCACTCAGTCATGTTAGAATTACATAAATGCCATCAAGCTTTATATTTCCTTCAAAACGAAAATAAATAAAAATAATATAAAAATGATATAAAATAATAAAAATACATAAAATTAAATAAATTATCTAAAACACTAAAAATACTTAAAACCTAACAAATAATTAGGTACAAAAATACATAATAAATAGACATAAAATCTACTTATCAACAACCCTATAATATAGGGGAATATTATGGAGAGTCATCAAAATATATAACTGTGGGACACTTATGGAGAGTCAGTCGTTTATATAATTGTGGCACACTTATGTTCTTGTTTTAAGTATGTATAACTGTTAAACATTTATGGGTCATATAATGCTTACTTAAAGTAAAGAGTTCATGATCTTGAAGACGCCTCAGCAGTAATTCAAAAATACTCTGATGTTGAAATTCTAAAATTTCTTATTTATTCATTGATGAGTTTATTCTGACAAGTCACTATGTACTACAGTAAGGTAATATGTTACAGGTCATGATAGTGCTACTAGGTTGATCACCTGTAGTACAATTCAAAAGAATTCTTGGTCATTGATGACCATTCAAGTAACAAAAAATGATAAATCTTTCAATTCAAAAATATTGAGATATTGCTTCATATTTATTCCTTGAAATATTTTAATTCAGTTTCATACTTGCTGAGCATTTTTGATGTTCACCCTTGTGATCATAAATTATTATAGGAAGAAAGGAAAGATAGACGACCAGAAGGGCTGGGAGCTAGAAAAATAAGAGAAAGAGAAATCTTGTAGAGGTTACAGGTGGGTATCAGTGATGAGGTAAAGTATAAGACCTAAGTTACGATCAAGGGATGAGGCATGTGATACGATGCTGTAATAGACTAGTTTAATCAATAAAAATATTGATAAATATTATGGGAGATGTGTATCATGATGCACTAGATCTGCAGTAGCGAGTACTAAGATTTGGGGGCGTTACAGTTGTTGTATTATTACAAAGAATACAAAAGTCTTATATATAGGCTACAAGTTGAGTAGTTGCCAAATGTGTGGACACCAAGCATACCTGGTGACCAAGTTTTAATAATAATATATTATAATAATAATAATAATATACTCTAATACATATCATTTGTGGTTTTTTTTATAACTAAGATATATATAGAAAAGGCTCCAAGGGGTTCCACCCATATGTATCATTTGCCTTTTCAATTTACTAGTCTCTAGGGTTCTTGGGTATTCTATATGGGGGAGTGCGCCTTCTTTTACTCCTTATTGTTAAATGAGGAGAATCTTCTAATTGTATTTATATGTGCACAAAAGCTGGTCACTTTAGCGTATAACAAGGAATATCAAGTATATGTAGCTCTGGAATCATTCTTCGTAGTGATTAGGCAGTAGTGGCGGAAGGAGGGGGGGGGGGGGTGGTCAATTGACCCTTGTAACTCCGGGCGGCGAGGGAGACATGCACCGTTCTTGACCCTGGTAAGTGGTAACTCCGGGCGGCAGCCACAGAGCCATTGGTTGGGACGTTGGGTACTTGGGTTCTTCAATTCTCCTTCCGGCTGCCACAGCTCTGTCCTTCACTCCTCCTCGGCGACAAGGCACTACGGTAGGTGTGAGGGAAGCGTATGATATTTGTTTGTTTTTTTTATAAAAAAAAATTACTAAATGAAACAACGTCGTTTCATTTAGTAAGTTTTTTTTTTTTAAAAAAATCGTGCATAACTTTATTAACTTAAGTCTTCACTTCTTCTGCTCTTCTTCGTCACAGAACTTCTTCACATTCACTGCTTCCATTCTTCTTCCGTTCTTCGTCAATCGCCCACTGTCCACTGCTCCTCATCGCTGGCTCGCCGCCAACCGCCGGCTTACGGCTCTCCGAGGCCGACTCTCCTCCTTTCCGCTAACTGGTAAGGGTAAGTTGTTGTCAATTTAATTAAATATATTATTTAGGGTTTTAAAAAATTAGGGATTTATCATTTGTGGTTATTGTTGCCATTAGTTAAAATTAGGGATTTGTCATTTGTGCTTAATGTTGCCATTAAATTAGAGATTTAGAGTTTGTTAATTGTTATTAGAGATTTTGTGCTTAATGTTGACATTAAATGTTTAAATTGATGAAATTATTGAGAAATGCTATAATTGGGCAAAATGAATTTGAATAATTGAATTATTGTGAAATGTTATAATTGGGCAAAATGAAATGCTATGATTTGGTAATTAATTAGCAATTGATGTTTTTATTTATTTTAGATTATGGAAAAATGCTTGATTAAGCGACCAAGAATTGTTGATGCTTCTAATAGTCAATTATCAAGTTCTGAAGCAAGTGGTGGTCTAAATAAATAAATTTTTTTACTGAGAGATTTTGACCCCCCCCCTATAATACTGTCCTAGTTCCGCCACTGTTAGGCAGGGTGGATCATTTAAACTAGTGTATTCAATACCTGTATTTGGTTGGATGAATGTTATTTCTTGTACACTCTATCATGTACTATTAAAGTTGGTACTTGTTCTTGAGCTTAACACCAATCCAAGTGGCTTTGAAGGCTAGAAGAAATGAAGAAAAAGAGCTCTCAAACGTGAAAAACTGATTAGCTAGGTCAAGCCACCTTCCCTTTTAAGTAGCAAATATCTCGTCAGAAAACAGCATGGCCGACCGCCGTGGCGGTCGAATCCACCGCTGCGGCGGTAGTCTTTTGTGAAAATTACCATTTTGCCCTTTCAGCTCAAAAATCCTACAAAACACCGACGAGACATTAGGGACCATAAAATTCATAAATATAAGCAATAATAACTCTCAAAAACTCACAAAATATTAAGCTAGACGTACTAATTCGCAGGTATAAAACCCGCTCATCAGTAACCAAATACTAAATAGATTTGGAAAAAGAAAGAAGGAAAAGAAGATTATTGATGGATGATGTAATGTGATTTTTCTTGACATGCTAAAGAAAAAATCCCAAAAGAATTGCCAAACCCAAAGATAACAACCATCACGTCAAAGTGCAGAAATTGAACTTTTTGTAAAAAACGCATGAGACAAATTTTCCATAATAAAAGTATGTTAGAAGAATGTAAATGCTGAACAAGCTATACCGCTGGTAGCATGCACATATTTTGGTAGGGAAAAGAAAAAGAAGTCTAATAAATCATAATTCAGATGTCAGAATAATTCCAATAGCCAGTATAAATAAGTTAACTTAAACCATAATTAGTACCTGCATGTCATGTGTTAGCAATCTGCCCCTAGTTCAATCATATGATTGCACTTTACACACTGACGCCATAGATTTCTTGCTACCAGGGTCTTCAATTTTACATCTTCTGCGTGTGGATCAGGATTATTTCTCTTGTACTCAACGCAGGTCATGTTGTTGTGCTAAGGAACCCTGCAATTAACACAGAATAGATCATGACATTTTAATGCATTTCCTGACTAGATTTATCTACATTAGTAAATATATTTTTAGAATATTCTAAAACCTCACTTCTCGACATCAGTGCAGAGCATTTGGGATAAGGGAAATAGATTTTCTCCGTCACAGGAATAACATTATAGCAATATTGATAGGGTTAAATTATACGATATTTTTATTCCCTAATACTTAGTTTTTATATTTATTACGTACTTAAATGTTTAATTATTTAGCTCATTTTTGGTTTTAATAGGTTTTATAGGATTTTCGTTAATTTATGTTAATTTAGGTAATTTTATAGTAATTTTATATTTTTTATATTTATGTGTTTTTATTTATTTTTAGTATTTTAGATGTTTTATTTATTATTATGTGTTTTTAGGATTTTTATATTATTTTTATTTATTTTTAATTATTTTATATTTTATTTTGTAGGAAAAATAAACTTGGGGGTAAATCTGTAAATTCTGCAATGATCTAGGGACAAAATGGTAATTTCAGCAGAAAGATGGCAGTCGCGCATTGCGCGTGTAGTGAAACAGGAGCACCAGAGAAACGACGTCGTTTGGCGTTCGGGGTGAAGAAAGCGTCCGCGCAATGCGTGAGGGGATGCAGAGTCAGCAACAGGAAAAGAAACGACGTCGTTTAGGCTACAACGTGCCGCGCAATGCGCGGCTGGCGCGCGTTGACTGAGTCAACCGAGTGAAGGTTGCGTTTGGCTGGAGCATTAATGTGCGGAAACGGGATTATTCGCGATTTTAACATTAATTTGATTTCAAATTGGATTTTAATTCCAATTAGGGTTAGGATAATAATTATTTTATTTTTATTTTTTAATTGTAAATCCTATCAGAGTTAGGAGGTTTATGAAGCCTATAAATAGAGGGTTTGAGACCAAATGTAAGATACAACTTTTCTATTAGAAAAATTCTCTCTTCTATTATTTAGTATTCTCTACAATTATGAGTAGTTAATTTATTTTTCTTGGTTTAAGTGATTGAAACTATCAAGATTTATACACTGTGACATCTAATTTATTTTAATTGTTCAATTTATATTTTGAGTATTAAATATTTTTCTGTGCTTAATTTTATGATTAGTTTATTTAATTGCTAGTAGTACTACTAGTTTATTATTCATATTAATCTACGGTTGTTGGTGAAGCATGTAACGACCCCGAAATTTACATAAACTTATCCCTAATTTCGGTTCGTTCATAAACCTGTAATCACCTTATTAAATCCATTAATTGACTTTGCATCATCAATAACCAAATTTTTCGGTATAATTTTTTTTTCTTATCATTCTATTAAAATATTTTGACATTTAAAATCTTTACAACTCGATCCTAGTCCCTGGATCGCAACTTTTACTTTTTACTTTTACTGTCAATCTCATTTATTATCTGGTTTGATTTATCACCCCAATTGTAAACGTATGATAGTTCAAAATCTATAATTTAATATTACTTCGGACTTCCGTTGCTTAGAATTAATTTTTTTTTGCATAATTTAATCAATACCATAATTATACACCTGAATAATCAAAATGCTTAAGTAACCTATTAACAGTCCGATCAGGACTCATAACACCGTTGACATATTAATAATTACCATAAGCCTTAATAATTTCAACTACAACGAATCATTATATCAGAAAACTAAACTAATTACATTATAACCTTAATCGATGTTGTAACATAACTCTATTATATCTCGATACTCTAGGATTCTCATTTTCACCTGCAAAATGTTAATATTGGGCAAGGATGAGCACAACAGCTCAACAAGTTCAACAGTTTACACATTCCATGCTTCATGTAGCATATAACAATTAACATGCTATGTGTGTGCATGCTTAACGTGCTGTGTAACTATTTCTACACATCATCTTATAAATACCGTATTCATTACGATCTAACGGCTATTCAGATCAAACATTGAACATCTTCAGAGGTACTCACATAATTGCACCAAGTGCGCACATTGATCAAATTATCAAGTACTCACATAACACGTAATTTCATATGCATTTAATCAATTTAATCATACATCAACAAATAAGCAAGTAGCAACAAGTACTGAAGAACTTGCCTCGGTCCGCAGTTCACCAATTGATATAACTTGACCAAAACCGTCATTGTACAACCTATATTTAATATATTAATTAAATATAGTCAGTTATAAATCCAACACGTTAGTTTAGTTTAATAACATAACCGTATATGTCGCTTAACATGTTAGATATAACCTACCATGTCCGTTCGCCCGTACTTATTTTCTGGTAATCTATCTCAATTCTTACATTAATGGATTAATATTTAATGGATTAATATTTAAAAGAGTTAAATATTAATCCAACCTCACATTAGTCCAATCATCATCTTAAAGTCTGTAGAATATCATTTAAGACTTTTCAACCGATTTTCAAAATTTCTGGATTATCTGACAAATTTTTGCGATTATTTATATATAAAAACTATTATTTAATAGCTTTTAAAATATAAATAATTACTTAACATACTTTCGTATCCTCCAAACACCATCAGTATTTATCTTATATTATTATAAAATTTTCCACCAAGTTTCGTAATTTTTCAACATTCATGGAATTTTTCATAAATTTTCACTTATTTTTACATTAACTTTAAATAGCCATAAAATACAATAAATACCCATATTCCACAATAATTTACCAAATTTTTTACAAAAATCAGAAATAATATTAAAATATTTCTGTCCATAAAATATTTCAGAACAAAAATATTTTTCATAATTAAATTTTAATTTTTAATGCACTGAAACTTTCAAAATTCATAGAAATTAGTACGATTATCCGAAAATTATGAATCTTAAGTCCATTCCACATGAAATTTAATTCTCTACAACTCCTCTTTAGATCACATTTTCCAATTCCGTACGGAACTATACTGAAAACAACAAAAACAGATTCAACTTTTTTTCTTTCTAAAACACTGTTTTTATTTTACTCATAACTTCTTCGTTACAAGTCCGATTTTGATTAACTTTATATAAAATTAAAGCTTATGACGTCTAATTTAAATCTTATTCAGGTCTTGACCTCATCCCATTCACCAAATAGCACAGATCTAACCGTTTACACAACCTGTCAAGAGAATAGAACTTCCTGGACAGTCACACAACTTAAATTTTTTTCAAAAATACTATACTCCATAAAATAGTTAAATATTTTGGGTAATTCTAGATAGCTTCCATATCTACAACTTTGTAGTTTACATCAACCTCAAATTTCAAACACATGATTTTATATAAATTTTACAAATTCCAAATTCGCAGCAGAATATGGGCAGACAGATTTTCGCCTGACCTAGTCTGATTCAAACGATCACTACGCACAAACCACAAAGAATTTCTGTGATCTAAAATTTTTTGTGTGTAGCATACTTCCGTAGCTTTAATTTGATATATAGCCCGCTCTCTAACTCTAAAAACTCGATTTTTTAAAAATCCTCAAACTGACTGCAACACAACACAAATTTCTCCGCGAATTTGTTCAACTTTTCTTTCATTTTAATTAAATCCGTGAATCATCTACTAAATTCATGATAATCTATGGTTAGATCATTATACACAAGTTAAATCATGATATAATACCATTAATTTCAACAAAATCCAACATCTACCCAAAAAATTAAAGATTAATTCAAGGGTTTAGTAGTATACCTTCTTAGCTTTTAATCTCTTCTTCAATCTCTTCTTGGCTTCTTAAACTTCCTCTCATTCTCATTTTTTTTCCCTCAGCCCACGAGTCTCCTCTCTCACTCTCAAATGCTGAAAATGCTCACAAGGAATGGGCTTAATCAAATAAATTAATTGACCAAGATAAGAGATAGGAGATGAAATAATGTGATTGGTTGGTTTAGATTACACTAGAATATGATTGGCTCTCATTTAAATCTCCACTCTTATCTCTAATTGTTGATAATCCAGCTGGGCCACTTAAAAAATCTGGAGATTACTTTTTCTTTTGGGTCCCACTTTTAATTATCTAACCTGTTATTTGAGTGTCTGACCTGAAAAACTAAATTTTCAATATTACAGTCAATTCCTACTAATTTGGACGTTCCCAACATCATGGTAACATTCATTTCTTCAAATTCACTTCCGAACTTCAAGGTTGACCTTTTACTCCAAAAAGTCAAATGGTCAACTTTGACCAAAAAGTCAACCATAACACATATCGTGTTTACAGTCCATACTTACTAAATTCGACGTTCCCGTTGCAACGGTGAGGTTCGTTTCTCAAAATTCTTCTCCAAACTCTAACTTTGACTTTTCAACTTACAAGTCAAACAGTTGACTTTGACCAAAAGTCAACCCCCAACACTAAATTGTGTTTATTATCTCTTCTTGTCAGATTCAACGTTCTGAACTCAACGGTGCAGTCCGTATCTCCAAATTCTCTTTCGAACTCCAAATTTGAGTTTTCTGGACTCTCTTTCATTTTCCTTAGTCGAATTTTGACTATTTGATCACCTTAGTCATTTCTTGATATTTCAATTTGTTAACTTGTCTCCACATATCTTTATCAGGTATCCATTACCTCATTCACTTCACACCGTTATTCCACGTAATCACAACCACACAGAGTTCATCCTTAACCTTAAACTGCCACCTTAATAACTTAGTCACACATACAAGTCTTGTAATTATCAACTGTGTAGGCTTGTTTATTATATTCATATGGCTTGCCTTATATATCAATTTGATCCGCCATAAAATTAATTCATTATGGACTATTATTTAATTTCCAACACTTGACTACTATGTTCAGTTTAATTTTAATTGCCACCACAATACCTAGCTTATCATTTTCCAATTTACTAATTTGGGCCATCTTAATTTGCCACTCAAGGTTTAACTTTCATAAGCATGTTTAATTCATAGATTAAACTTTACATTATTTTTGATGATTAATTTAGTTAATCATTTATCACGCTCGGCTAAAAATATAATTAGCACACCACCAAGTATATACGATCTATACATATACAGCTTCACATTAACTTAAAAATATCTCAATAATTGAAATTTATTTCCTTAATAAATTTCTCACATAGCTCATATTAAAACTTCTTACATGATCTCTTATAGTCAAATACATTCACCGAGCTTTAAAGGTATTGTATTACCTTTTTACTAATATACATCCAAGTATACACAATCAAATTCCAGGTTCTAAAATTTAAAAACCTTCATTCACTAACATTTCAATCTTAACACCAAGATTATAATCAAATATTTACTCACTTCTACACCTTTTACTTCTCCAAATCTAGGTTTTAAAGTTCAACATTTATTTCATCATTAACACCTTATTTAAAAATCTCGTGAAATATCCGGAATATTACATTCACCCCTCCTTATAAGAATTTCGTCCTCAAAATTACAACACACATATCTTTACTTATTTCATTCACCAAAACTAGGTTTTACCTCAACCTTTAATTAATCATATTTGATTTCTTCTACAAATCTCGTAAATATCCGGGGTATTACTAAGCAACTAAGTTTAATAATTATTTTGCAGATCAAAAGATTATTTTATCTTAGGAAGAATATTCATTTAAATTAAATGCAAACGTGTAGCTTGTGTTGTTTAGTTCAACGATTTCTCTAATTCTTAAAGCTGCTATTAAATTAAATATTTAGCACGTGCCGGAGGTTGTTTAATAGTAAGGGTAATTTAGAACGCGTGTGTCTACTTATCTAAAATTAAGGAGAGAGGAGAAAAATTATTCCACCTGCGAGTAGTTCTTTCTACGGTGAATGTTTAAAATATGAATTGAGTTATTCTTGCATTAGTGATCAGTTGTAAATTCTTGATGGTAGATGTTGCTTTAAACCAAGGCTTTTTCTTCTTATTTATTTCTTTCATATTTATTTTTGTTAATTTTATTTAAATTATTTCTTTAATTAAATCCCCCAATTTTGGTTTACAAAACATAAAATTAAATTAATCATTCTCTGTGGGATCGACTCTTACTTGCACTACTACATTAATATTTTTCCAAAGTAAGATTTTATTTTTGGGGACATGAGTTATAATTAAAGAATTGTTATATTACAAACTGAGGCTAATATGAGAATTATGAAAATATTACTTATCTTATTTTCTTTTCCATCCAAACCAGGCCAATTTTGGATGGAAAACTTTGATAGGAAAAGTGGCCAAGTTCTCTATCAATTTTTTTTTCTTTTTCGTTTATTAAAAAATTCAGAAACACAAGAATTGAACAAAAAAACTTAAGTTTTCTGCCCATCTCTTTTCTTTTCTGTTCATTTTAAAACTCATAAACAGAGCGTAAGGGAAAAGAAGGGAGCGAAGTCACCGCTTACTGTTATTAATTGAGAACAGTTCGGAGGAGAATCAGGCTAAGAGTAGGTTTAATCTTATTTTTTTGCTAAATATATGTTTTATGTTTATTTATGCGCACCTCTCCTGCAATAAAAGGTTAGTTAACACTGTAAATAGTTAATTCTAATTCAATAACCGTGTATGACTTTCTTTTAACACTTAATTAATAATTTACTTGCTATGATTCAACTAATATATTATATAATAAAAGAATAGTATATATATATATATATATATATATATATATATATATATATATATATATAGGGGCTGCATCCATAACAAAAGTTTGTTGAGAGTAATGCTGCAGCAATTAAATACAGGGGACAAATTGACTATGAAATTGTCTGCCACATGAAGCTCTTGCGCCAGGGCCAATTTTTTATTTTTGGCCCTGCCGCTATAGCTTCTAGCGGTATAAGCCAAATTGTGGCCGCTAGAACTTCTAGCGGCAGTATGCTGACAACAAATATTTATTGTGGATGCTTTACTATATATATATATATATATATATATATATATATATATATATATATATGTTATGTTTTTATTTAAAATTAGAGTGTAAGAAGATTGGAAGTGATTCAATGAAAAATGTAATTGTACAGATTCGTTATTTCCGTGCAATTTGGTTACAAAAGATATATATATATATATATATATATATATATATATATATATATATATATATATATATTTGACATGTATGGCTTGCCGTAGCAGTTATTGTTTTATACTAATATGCTAATGAAATTTAATTTGATCAGGTATTGTTGCTCTGACCACATGAACATTATATAATAATAATAAGCACCAAACTTATTGATCTGGTTAATTAAACTTAAGTCAGTAGTAATAATACGGTGAATATATTAGCAGTTATATATATATGTTTAACAGAATTATAAAATTTAATGATTGAAAATGATGAATTTTTTAGTAAAATTATAAATTATTTATTTATTTATTTTTGTTAGTTCGGACGGAGAAAGTCTAAAGAGTCATATTTGGGTATATAAATTTTGGGTATTGCATTGCTTAATTTAGGTACGGATTAAGTACTCCTTTATCGTTACTCTTTTAATTCTAATTTGTCCGCTTTGCTTTTTGTTTCGAATTCAGATATTTTCTCAAGTGATTGATCATTGTTAGGTTCATATGATAATTTTGTTTGATTTTGGATATTCGAAATTTCGTAATTTGTACTCTTTGGGCTTGCTGATCATATATAGTATATATTTTGATTATGTAGAACATACATGTTAATATATTTTTGGAGATTTTGTATTAATTTGTTTTGATTTAACATGTTTAATTAGAACCCTTTTTGTTGACATTGTATCGCATGTGTTGTGACATAATATTTTTGTTAGAATGTATCGTAGGATATATCTGAGCTATAACCACCTATGGATGTGCCATATACATGTCCTCTTTGCACCGAGGCATGTCACCTTCTGATTTTGCATACATCTGGATTGCGCAGTTTGATGTGTGGTTGTCCGTGTGACATTATTTTGACTTGCCTGTGTAGTGAGATATATTTCTATTTTGTTCTGAACTTGGTAGCAAATAACACCTAACTATTCAATTTAGCCTATTATGTTATTGTGATACATTTTAGTCCAGTTGATTGTGGTATTCATTTCAGTTTAGTTTAGTTGATTGTATTATTCATTTCAGTTTAGTTGATCGTATTATTCAGTTCAGTTCAGTTGATTACATTACTCATTTCAATTCTTATTTCTACACTTTATATATGTATTGGACATTTAGTTCATGTTGTATTTTTCTTTCGGCAGGTACTTAGGGGATCAAGTGTGTTGTACATTGAATTGTTAAATTTGATGATAAGAAATAATGTAGAAGAGCTGTATTAGTTAAGATCAAAACTGTTAGGTTGATCTCTTGATATAAATGTATAAAAGTCTTTTGTGTTGTACTAAGACTTAGATAGATCAAAACTGTTAGGTTGATCTGTTGGTGTAATATAATCGTAGAATGGACTCTACGATTTCAGTCAAGAAGACTCTACGATTCAACCAGACTCTACGATCAAGACAACCAATCGTAGAACAGACTCTACGATTTTGGTCAAGAAGACTCTACGACCAAACAGACTATGTTCTAAGCAAGAAACCTTAAACCGAACTCTACGATCAACAGTCTAACAGTTGAGTAAACTCTACGATGACAGTAAGAGATGATCCTTTACAGATCAATCACGACAGCAAGGATATTCGTAGAGTTGATCATGGAAGGTCGTTGAGCAAAAAGGCAAGAGACATCACGACTTTCAGATCAGGAGCTATTCTGTTCAGGAATTAAATCTACATTAATGTAACCAAAAAGAAAACTTCTGCAAATCGATCAAAGTCAGAAAAGTCAGGGGTCTGACCTAAGCGCACTATGCAACAGAAAGAAGACTTTCAAGGCAGAAAAGTCAGAGGACTGTGTCCTATCAGTCCTATAGTATGGAAGGACCAAACGACTCTATAAAAGTTGGTAGGAATCTACGACTGACATATATGTCCCAAAGGAAAAAGAAAACTACCTTCCATGAACTAACAGGTCAGATCAAATAAAGTCTCATCAGAGCTTTAATGAGCTATATTAATATAATATACAACAGTTCTCTTCTGTGAGGTAACAGATAGAAACACAAGCTCAAGCAGATGGCCCAACGGGAAGAAAACTGAAGCCCTAACTTCTTAAATACTAAGATCGACAAAAGGAAAAAGAAATTGCTGCACAAAGAAAAATATATGCAAGAAGTAAAAAAGATCAAACTGATAAGAAAGCTTGTATTACTACTAAGTCCTTCGAAAACTCAAGCTAATAGCAACTTAGTAGCACATCCAAATATACATCACTCCAGAAGAGTTCTTTGTGAACTAATGTATCCAAGTCTGTTAGACTTGTAGAGTTCTTAGTGAACTAGAGTTCCCAGACTGCGGGTCTTGAAGGAATCTTAGTGATTCTGAAATTGTAAAAGTATCCTTAGTGGATTTGCTGCTAGAAGAGCAGAACAGTGGAGTAGGAGTCTTGTGAGCTCTGAACCACTTAAAACCCAAAGTATTTCTTATTGTGTCTTTTATTTGCTATATCTGTCAGATAATTGCTTGTTGAATTATTACTCTAACATATCTAGAAAAGGGTAACTAAATCGTATTCCGCAGTGTTAAACTGTTTAATTAAGAATTAATTAAGTAAGATCCTTTTAAGTAAAAGAAATTTTTAAAAGAATCTATTCACCCCCCCTTCTAGATTTCTATCGTGTCATTGGGAACTAACAAAGTGTAAGTGTAAAAAGAGTTTTTTTTTTTATCCAAATAGTTTAGATATTCCATTTAGGCTGTGATACTTTGTTTTCTGTTGGAGTTGTGATAAACATATTGTGGTTAGAGCTGGTTTGACATTTATTGTCTTTTCAGACTATTCTTTTTGCAGCGTAATATTTTGATATTATTCTGCTGTTTCGTTGTGTTTTGTGTGTAACTTTCGTTTCTATTTCGGTAAGGGGTGTTACATTATTAATCAAATTATGAAAGGGATATGGGTTGTACAATTGCTTCCGTCAGTTGCTCGTTTTAAGAATGTTAGAAAATTATGAAAATTTTAATTAAAATTTCAAATCTACCCTCCCGAATATGGATATCTGCTCAATTAAAAGAACATTACAAGGCAAAGGGTAAATGGTTAAGAAAGGATGCAAGACAAAACTGGGGGAGGCTGGGGAGCTTAGTTTTGGAACTACCAGAAGGGGAAAGGCGAGCAAGTAAAGTTGGACAAGAGACTTTTACGGGGCTTGGAGATAACCTGTCAAGGGCTTCACTTTTAATCAAGTATAAAGATTTTTATCAGAAGGCACACCTCTCTCTTTTATTTTTGTCCTCTTATGTAATCGTAACAGGAAATTTGCACTACAAAGATATGGCTTACTTGGCATGCAATATATATTCATAGAAGCTGCTTTGTTATTCTGGTTCATTATGAAGCCTTTGCATCAGATCCAAATAATTGTTTTATAACTAATTAACTTAGCAGGCGGGACAGATAATTTTAAAAAGATTAATCTACTCTATAGTCTTCTGAGCTTTTGTTTTTAGTGTCAAAGGTTCCCGTGTTCTGTTTTCTTAACAATGTTCTTGGGAGTGGACAGGAATTCTATTTCCCTTCATATATTAGCTCGTCCTCTATGAAGCAACTTGTGCTGATCGTATTTCTGCTGCTTTTTTTTCTTAATTTTTTTTTTTTGTTTGTTGCTTCTTTCCTCAGTTAAAAAGATTAGAGCTAAAGTTAAAGCAGTTCGCAGAAGTGGAGACCATGTTAATGAAAGAATGTGAACAAGTCTAGAGGGTGAAGTAGAGAATGGCTGCTGAGCGTGCACTTCTGGTCTCAGCCTAGTTTGGACAGGCTGGAGTGACTCGATGTTACCGATTTATAGTCTCGGGTAGACTTTGGATAGAATTGCAGGGGAGAAGAGATAGAAGAAGATAGATTGAAGGAGAAGTTTTCATTCATTTTGTTCATCTCCCATTCAGATTACAATCCTCAGATATATAAGCTAACAACCAAACATAGAAAGGGAAAGGGGAAGAGCATGTGCAGACATGTGCATCAGCAACCTCCTCCCTCCTTACAAAACATGTGAATTGCTAAATGGGAAAAGACTCAAGGTCCCTGACTAAAATCAGAAAATGGTTCTTAACACTCGACCAACAGGTTCCAGGCATTGGTCCTGCCATGGTTCAAAACAATGCTGGAAATGAATTTACAGTTCCTGAATTTGATGCAACCTTGAAACATTATAAACTAAGCACAATGGATATATTGTAAAGGCTCAACTGAGCTTTACATTGCTCTAGGTACTAGTACATGAGATTCCAAACATATTTCTGCATACACATGCAGCCATATCTAACTTCTACATAAAAACCAGGCACATACTTATACATTAAAACTTCCATATTTCACACATTGAACTTTAAAATATTATTTCAAAACTCTCTCTAATGTGGCAATGGAATGTCAGCAAGATCCTCCCTGTATGGAACACGCTGCAACTCAAAGGCACCATCCGCATCCACAACCCCATTTTCCATACGAGTTTGAGCACTCGGGTCAAGTTTTGTTGGCTCAATAAACGTGACAACGGTATCTTTTCGGAACATAAGATAGATCACGGAGAGAATGTAGATGGCCATGATTGGAAAAACTATGATTCCAATGAATACATTTCCAACTATGGGTAAATTATTGTGAATTAACCAACCCACAAAGGCTGTGGTCAAGTAGTATATGTTGATGCCCATCATTCCCAGTTCTAGTAGCCAGCAGAAAACAATAATCTGCATGACGAAAATAGTTTTACATATATTATCAAACTTTGACTTTAGTAAACTGCACTGACAAATATGAAATAGATGATCCCACAGTCCTACACAAACTGTTATTGCACACAGAACTATTCACATAGTTGCACGGTGTAAAATAATAACTCACATAATTTTTTTTTTTTTTTTGATAATTTAAAAATTCACATAAATTGAGTTCTTGTGGGGCCCCATCTTGGTTTCGTTGTTACTGAATTTAAGGAGAGGAATAAGAGCAAATGGAAGTTCAAATGACAAGATCATCTGCATAATTTCATTGTAACAAACATAAAAATATAATTAGTACTTGGAACACAAAAATTAGTTAAAGGCTAAGTAATTAAGAATTATTATACTAACCGATGCGATAATAATAAGGCGACCAGCTCCTGATGATCCCCCAATAATTGAGACAATTAGACTAGGTGTAATTGCAATCAACCTAGTCACCAGGTTCCTAATCCATTTCCTCATCTTTAGGTCCAAGAATCCCTAATTTAACATTCATTCAATCAATGAATTAGATTATTATACCCTAGAATTTCAAATTTACAAAAATTCAATGAGGATGAATTTTCAAACCTGCATAATATACTGTCCTGCATAAGTGCCTGTGATGGCGGAACTCTTCCCCGAGGCCAGTAACGCAATGGCATAAACAGTAGAACTCGATTTTCCCAACACATTCTGCAACCTTAAACATGAACATGTTAAAAATTGCTCAATTATGTTATAGGTACTATTTTTGTAGTGATCATACCAACCTTGAGAAGGAAAGAAGCAGAATTAAGAGTTAAATTTCCGCATCGATCCAAATTTTCCTTAGTGATATTTTTTGCAGTGCAAACAGAACCCGATACAGAAATGATTGCAACATTGATTAGAAACGCCACAAATAGCGCGAATCCGCTCTCTATTAAAAATAAATAAATTCACAAGAGCTGATAAAAATAAAAGTATCCTGCAATGTTTAAGCTATGCGTCATTTAAATAAATTCACTTGTTATTAAAAGTATGATACAATACTGGTCTTTACATTAATGCCACGGACGGTGTCTGATCTCTTTCTGCAGAGTACAAGAGCTGAATGGAGAAATAAGTTGTGCCTATTGAGAAAAGAAAATCAAGTCAACAAAATTTTAGCGTGTAGACTAGTTATAAGGGTCCGTGAAAACTCAGTAGTCACGATATGTATGTTTTTCTTGGTGCGTACAATTGTATTTTTATAATTATATTTACACAAAATACAAGACTGCTGACTAGTTCTTTCTGATCTGAATCTGCTGCATTCTCATTTCACTAATTATATATAAAACTAATGTAAGAGATGAGATTTTACGGCATGATTAGGGCACCCAACAAGGCAATGGCATCTCCGGTTGCACCTTGACCGGAAAGTTTGGGAATAAACATTCCCTTAAGAACATCCTCTGCAGGAGGATTTACAAAACCAAATTCTCCGAAAAAACATGCAGCCACTATGAAGACTAAAATTGCTATCAACAACTCCAGCTACCTTACCTGCAGTATACATCAATCATATTGAATTTTAAATTATAATGAATTAAATGAAGAATATGGCTATTGTAGCCTAGAAGAAAATTGAGTAGTTAGTATACTCCCTCTTTTCCAAAACAATGGATAAATTTTAACTTGTTAAAGTTACTCTGAGATATCCTAAAATTAAAAATAGATAAGAACTCTGTAATTTAAAAAAATATATATAATAATGAAAATTGTAGATTATGTAAAAATATTACTAGTTGCAGTATTTATTATTTTTATATGTAAAATGAATCATGTCAATTATAAATTTTAAAATATCTCATGTTGACTTACAAAAATAAGCTTGATCTTATATTTTGGATCGGATGGAATACTATATTTTGTGCTATATAATCTTAAATATGGTTGAAAATAATATGATAAAACTAATATTATTAAATTTAATAATATTAGGTATAAATATATTTTCAGAACTTTCTTAATATCAGTTTAGAAAGTTAGCACCATATCATGCAATATATAGATGGAGTAATTGGAAATGAATGGAAGTATATAGCCATGTAAAAGACGAGAAAGAAGAGGCTTGACTATTAATGTGGATATTCTGTCTTTGTTGACTGATAAAACAATTTTAATATACTAATAATCGTAAGAAAATGGAAAAGGTACGACTGAAAAGAGAAACCCTTTATTTTATTACGTATATAAGAGCAAAACGTGCATAAAAGGACAAAGAAAGCATAAGTTGATAAATGGATATGGGTAGGGTGAAGTTAACTTCACCCTAAGTTGATTTAGAGATTAATAAAGTATTGACATGCATATAGAGAGAATATATTCCGGTTTGCGTGTCAACATTTTATTAGTCCTTGTACCAACTCACGGTGAAGTTAATTTCACTATAACTAGATCCATGATGAGCATATGCTTAGGCAACATATATATAAAATAGCTAATAATTTAACTAAAATATCATACGATTACATAATTTAAATGAAAATTTAAATCGTTTTAGTTTAAATTTCTATAATGTTTGTTGGGATATAATTATTTGGTTTCGATCAAAATGCAGCCCAGATTATTTTTATTAAAAGACCCGGATCCGGTGTAGGTCAATATTTAATTATACATTGGGTCCGGCCCTATGTCGGCCCACTGCATTATATTTTTGGCGGCTTATTCTAGAATGTCAGAGTCCATGTCAAAATAAGATTGAGTTTCATTATTTAGGGGATAAGGAAATTTAATTTGGTAAGAACTTAATCAATAATTAATTGCAGTTATAAGGAGATTATGATAAGGAATCCAAATCTTAATTGGTCTCGGGCGAGCATAGCAACTATAAATACAGTCATAAGCAGAGATCACGGTGCACATAAAAATTATTATTACATAATTTTATCGTTTTTCAGTAATTTACATCCATCTATTGTTATCGATTTTGGCATGTACTGATTCTCACACCGGAGCTATCTCTCGACGGCCCAAGCCGTCAAGCTTCGTGTGATTGGTCCTTGCGCAAGTAGTTCATATTTTTTGGTGATTTTAATGGGCAGACAAAATCAGGCGACAACATTGGTGCTAGAAGGAGGACATGATAAAATTATGTTTGGAAAATCACTGTGTGGTAATTTAATTGGAGTTTATGGTGAATAAAGGTGAAAAGTGTTAGAACAGGAGGGTTCATCGGTGGTTCCGTCAGTACATAATATTCGTGGTTCGGATAGACTTGGTCTTTCCTCTAAGAGGACTAAGCCTATAATGACGCAGTCAGCTCCAATCAAGTGTTGGTTGTTTACTCTTCCAAACTCACCAATTTCGGATCTATGAAGGACAGAGGAACAAACAACTGGTCCCCAGCCTAGGAAAATTGAGACAGGGAATCTAATAAGCCAGATTAAAGGGAAGTTATCAAGAAGTAGAAGATCTTGAAGGCCGAAGGCGAATTAAAAGCCTTACGCCTCCAGTAGCAGGAGTGAAGTGTTTTTTTTTTTTTTATATCAAAATTGTGAAAGGATGATGATGTTTTAACTACAATCAAGGGATCTATGGAGGTTATACCATAAAGACGGAGTAGGATAAGGCGAACAGATAATCCTCCCAGATCACACCAAAGCGCTAATTCAAAGGAGCATAATCACAGTAGGATAAGGCGGAAAGAAACAAGGCAGGACCACCTTTATGGGTCTCCTTATTAAGAAAAAGCCTCCTACCAGGGACGACAAACAAATCATGATGATATAAGGAGAGATGAAACAAAAGACAGGCATCCCACGATGACCGAGATACTATTTATTCCAATCTCACTCAACGAAGACGGACTAGATCCCCACTTGACGATAAGGATAACGATGGTACAATGAGAGACGATATAAGGCGGGCTAGGTCTCTTGACCGTGTTCGGGATCGGCGTGAAAAAACACCCTAACCAGGCATCCCTAATCCAGTTTTATAAAGGATTGAGGAGTTTGAATGAAAGCTAGCAGAGGTGCAGTCGGATTTAAAGCCCCATGACTCGAACTCTACTTTTTCACCTACCATTAATTATGAGAGGCTCGATCCGAACAAGAAGCTGCCATTTTTGTAGACATATGATGGCACAAGGGATCCATACAATCATGCACATTCATATGAGCGTATCATGAGGTATTACAACCATTCGAACGCAAGGACGTGTCAAATTTTTATCACCACATTAAAGAATGGAGCTAAGCAGTGGATGATGTCTTTACCCACATTGCATCAATTCATCGTAGGAGTTGTGTAGTAATTTTCATGACCGATTTGGGAACAAAAAGAGGAGGGAAAAGCTTACCGCTTCTTTAATGCAGATTAAGCAAAAGCCCAACAAGGCATTGAGTCAATATGTTAGAGAGGCAATCGGCACAGTCACCGACCTCAATATGACTCAAGCCTTGGGTTTTTTTACTTCGAATTTGGACACCGGACGATCACAGAAGTTCATGAAAGATATCATGTTCAAACCTCCAAAGGATTTGTCAAACGCTTATGAGTAAGGGAATAATTGTATTGCAATAGAGGAGGCCATGACAAACCTAAATAAGAATGATAAGTCGATCAATCGGTCCAATAATAACGAAACAAAGCCGAAGGTATAGGATCGGATCGGATCGGGCAGAAGGTAAATCCTCTACAGTTTAACAAGCCACACTTTCGACCAAAGTAGGAGAATAAGGTGTACACACCCTTGAACACAAACAAGGTGAAGATTTTGGAGGTCATTAAGGGTAAGTCGTTCTATGAGCCACCACGGCCAAGGGGACATTTGTACAGGGGGAATAAAAACTTGTTCTACTATTAAAATAAGCAACCGGGCATTCTATTAAAAAATTCTGGGATTTGAAGGATATTATAGAGAAGAATGTCCAGAAGGGAGAGCTTATTTAGTATGTTGTAGGATGTAAGGCCCTATTTCAAGGTCAGCCTTAGGAGGAACATCGGGACATATTTTGGGATGACAGACCGAGAAAGGTGATATATGTTATTATAAGAGGATTAATTAAAAGACAAACTAGGAACAAGTTGCTAATATGGAAATGACATTTCCCAACACGGTGATCACCTTCTTGGATGAAGATTATCCTCCTGATGCAGTGGAACCGCATGAAGGAGTCTTGGTAATTACAGCACAGGTCGACCCGTTTGATATGAAGTGGATTATGATCGATAATGGGTCATCTGTGGATGTATTGTACAACCATTTTTATTAACGGATGGATTTGGAAGGAGTGAGGATGCAGGTCGACTAAGAGTCACCTCTGTATGGATTTTGGAATGAGCCAGTGCATATGGTCGGTGCGATAGAGCTGCCAGTGGTTTTCGGCACAGCTCCCCAACTGATGCAAATAAAGGTTAATTTTTTTGTTGTTCAAGTTGACTCTGTATATAATGTTATCTTGGGATGCACCACCCTTTCTGCACTTCATGCTATTACGTCGATTCTTTATTTTAAGATGAAGTTTTCAACATAAAATGGGGTTAGTGAGGTGAAAGGAGATTTAGACATTACAAGGAGATGTTACCGCCACACTCTAACATCGTCGACAATTGGGGTTAGTAAATAGAAGTAGACCATGATGATAGATGTGGAATCCTTTACAGAAGGTGCAACAGAGCTGCTGACATTACCTGTCGAAGAGACTAAGGATATCGAGTTGATACTAGGCAATGCAACGAAGATCGTAAAGATAGGAGCTGGGTTGGATGCAATGGTTAGGACGGGATTAATCGAGCTACTTCGGGTATATGCAGATATTTTTGCTTGGACACCTTATGATATGCCCGGAATAGCCGAAGATGTTGTAGTTTACAAGTTTTTTGTAGATCCCAAAAATAAGCTAGTCCACCAGAAAAGGCGGATCTTCGCTCTGGAACGTTAGAAAGTGATTGATGAGTATATTGGTAAACTTCTGGATGCTGAAGTTATGTTGGAAATAGAATACCCCAAGTGGTTGGCTAACATAGTCTTCGTCTGAAAACATAATGGGAAGTGGAGGGTCTATATTAACTATATAGTTCTTAACAATGCATGCACGAAGGATTTCTACCCACTCCATCATATTTATCAATTGATTGAAGCAACATCGGGACATGCTCTGCTAAGTTTCTTGGATACCTTTTAGGGGTATAGTCATATTTCGATGTATAAGGAAGATATTCCGAAGACGACTTTTATTACACATAGAGCGATATATGCCTATTGTGGGATGTCAATTGGTTTGATCAATGCTGGAGCTACTTATCAAAGAATGATGAATAAGGTTTTTTAGAAGTAGATCGGTAAGAACATGGAGGTGTACGTTGATGATATAATTGTTAAAAGTGTGAGAGTCCATGGCCATCTGCAAGATCTAGAAAAGTGTTTTTAGACCCTGAGATTGTTTGCTAACTTCCTGAGATTCTTCTTCTGCAGGAGTGTTCTTTAATAGAGACGGCCCTGCCCCACTCTGCGTTCCTTCACTATCCCCTGACCGGGATAGTTTCCTATTTTCAACTGGATTCCTCCTCCAGTTGTCGAAGATTCTCTAGGTGATTCTTTTGTTAGTATTTAGGGCTTCTCCTTCGTCAGGCTCAATTAGATCCCCCAAAGATGATCTAAGGAGAATGCTGATGAATCTCCCATAGAACATTTTTCTGGTCCCCTTTGCTTTTTCCGTATTCTGGATCCAGTTCCCTATCCATTCCATTAGCAAAGAGCCATAGTTGATGTTTGTCTTCTTGACTATAGATGTCATCAATTTCAGCTACACCTCACTGACTGAGTTATGAGCCGAGTCTTTACATAGTAGGCATTTACCAACCACATCTGCCAAGAACTCATATTTCTGAGGAAATTCTTTCTTCTTTAAACCTTTCAGTCCTGGATTCTTTTGGTGGTGCATTCTTCTCAGGCCTTCTTCGGTATTCACCATATTTAGAGATGTGAGGCCTCCTTGCTTGAATCCTAGGGCAAGATTAAATTCTTCCGCAGTGAGGTTGAGTTGTACTCCTCTTACAGTAGTGGTTAGAGTTCCATTTGCATATGATCCATTTATGTAGAACTCTCGGATAAACTTTGACAGAATCCTCGTATTAGTTCCCAGAGCTTCTCGCAGACCCGCCTTTTCTAGCAACTGGATTATCCTTTTGAAATGTTTATCTGCCGATGTGAAGGCTTCGAAGTTGAGCTCGTTTCCAGAAATGACTTGAGCAGGTGCCATTTGATAGTTTTCCTGAAATAGTAGGAACGATTTATCTGAGTATTGGAAACTTAGGGTTTTGGATTGAGAGAGATGGATAGGAATGATAGATTTTTGATTTGAAGAAATAAACGACGTGCAGTTTTCAAAGTATTTAAAACTTCCCTCTATGTTTGCTGAGATGCGTGTCATGTTCTGATAGGAGCATCTCATTTGGTTGATGACCTTTTTGCCCCTAGAGCTTTACGATCCCTCTTGTCACTTCAAATCTTTTGTTGATGTTCGTTGAGTTAGCTTTACGATAAAGGAATACTCTGCGATTCTTGGCTTGCCAATCATTAAGTGAGCTCTTCAGTTTGTAGTGTGCTCTACGATTCTTGGTTTGTTGATCGTTGAGTGATCTCTACGATCTACAGTGTACTCTACGATCCTTTGCCTGACGATCGTTGAGTGATCTCTACGATCTTCAGCGTACTCTACGATCCTTTGCCTGATGATCGTTAAGTGTATTTCACGATTTTGTCTTTTACTTATTTTCCTTGCTCACTTTTATTCCTGCAGAGTTAGTATCTTAAAAAAAACATGATATATATATTAAGGGTCTAGATTTAGCATTCCTAACTCACTTATGAGTTTATTAAATCTTGATTCATCTAAAGGTTTTGTAAATACATCTGCTAGTTGATCTTCAGTTGGGATGTAGTGAAGTGATATATTTCCATTTTGTACATGATCCCTAATGAAAGGATATCTTATATCTATGTGCTTAGTTCTTGAGTGCATAACAGGATTATGATATATAGCAATTGCACTAGTATTATCACAGTATATAGGAATAGAATTAAGCTCAAACCCATAGTCTGCAAATTGAGTCTTCATCCATAGGATTTGTGCACAGCAGCTGCCTGTGGCTATATATTCAGCTTCTGCAGTAGATATCGACACTGAGTTCTGCTTTTTACTAAACCAAGAAACAAGTCTGTTGCCAAGCATCTGTCAAGTTCCACTTGTGCTCTTTCTGTCTATTTTGCATCCTGCATAGTCAGCATCTGAGTATCCCATAAGATCAAAGGAGGACTCATTGGGATACCATAATCCTAAATTTGGAGTTCCTTTAAGATACTTGAAAATTCTTTTCACAGCTAATAGATGAGACTCTTTGGGGTTAGCCTGAAATCTAGCACATATACATGTAGCAAACATTATATCTGGTCGGCTCGCAGTAAGATATAATAGTGAACCTATCATACTTCTGTACTTAGTGATTTCAGTGAATTTACCATTTTCATCTTTGTCAAGCTTGGTGGCAGGTGGCATAGGAGTCTTCATGATAGATGCAGATTCCATGCCATATTTCTTTAATAAGTCTTTGATGTATTTGGCTTGATTAATGAATATGCCTTCATCAGTCTGCTTCACTTGTAGTCCAAGGAAGAAGTTGAGTTCTCCCATCATGCTCATTTCAAATTTGCTCTGCATAAGCTTGGCAAATCTTTCACATAATTTTTCATCAGAAAAACCAAATATGATATCATCTTCATGAATTTGAACTAGCAGTGTCTTATCCTTATGTTTTCTCAAAAATAAGGTAGTATCTATTATTCCTCTAGTGAATCCCTTTTCAATGAGAAAGTTAGTTAAGGTTTTATACCATGCTCTAGGTGCTTGTTTTAGACCATATAGTGCTTTATCTAATTTATAAACATAATTTGAAAAAGTTGGATTGATAAAACTTGGAGGTTGTTCCACGTAAACCTCTTCTTGGAGTTCCCCATTTAGAAAAGCACTCTTGACATCCATTTGGAAGACTTTGAACTTCATGTGAGCAGCATGGGCAAGGAAGATCCTTATGGCTTCCAACCTGGCAACTGGAGCATATGTTTCATCGTAGTCAATTCCTTCTTCTTGAGAGTAACCTTTGGCCACTAGTCTTGCTTTGTTCCTTGTTATCACACCATTTTCATCCATTTTTTTTTTGAAAACTCATTTGGTGCCAATGACAGGTTTATGTTGAGGCCTGGCTACTAATCTCCAGACCTTGCTTCTTTCAAATTGATTTAGCTCCTCTTGCATGGCCTCTATCCAACTTGAATCTCCTAAGGCTTCTTCGATCTTCTTGGGTTTCTCTTGAGAGAGAAAACTTAGGTAAAAACATTCATTCGAGGTTGCAGCTCTAGTCTTGATTCCGGTGTTTGTATCTCCAATAATTAGATCTTGAGTGTGATCTTTGGTCTATTTTATTCTGCTAAGGACGTCTGTTCTGGTACCTTCCTATCTGAGTTCCTCTAAATCAACTTCTGGTTCTGATCGTAGAGTTCCAATGTCTGGTGTGGTGTGCTCTACGATTTCCTCTCCTTGCTCAACGATTTCTGTCGCTGGTTCCATGGTCGTAGAGTCGGACTCTACGAATTTGAGTTCTTCGATCGTTGAGCTTGTGTCTACTGACTCGTTGAATGATGATCTTTTCTTTTCAGGATCTGATTCATCGAATGTGACGTGGATGGAGGTTTCAACAGTTAATGACTCCTTGTTGAACACTCTAAATGCTCTGCTATCTGTTGCATAACCAAGAAAGATTCCTTCATCTGATTTTGGCTGGAATTTGGTTAGATGCTTCTTGCCATTGTTGAGTACGTAGCACAGGCAACCAAACGCATGAAAATAACTTATATTTGGCTTTCTTCCTTTTCCATAATTCGTACGGAGTCTTCTTCAATGTTGAGTGTATGAGTGACCTGTTTTGAGTGTAACATGCAGTACTGATGGCTTCAGCCCAGAAATATTCAGGGAAATAAGCTGCTGCTAAAAGGTTCTTCCTGCTACAATAAGAGTCCTATTCTTCCTTTCTGCTACTCCATTTTGTTGAGGCGTTCGTGGAGCTGAGAAGTTGTGATTTATTCCATTTTCTTCACAGAACAGGTCTATATCTGAGAAATCAAACTCTCGTCCGTGATCACTTCTGATGGCCTTGATCTTTTCGCCCTTTCATTCATGATCAGTCTGAAGAGCTTGATAAGATGTGAAATGGTTTCATCTTTAGAGCTTAGAAAAGATACCCATGTATATCTGGTGTAGTCATTTACTACTACTAGAGAGTATCTCTTTCCTCCGAGGCTGGTCGTTGATACCGGTCTGAATAAATTCATGTGAAGTAATTGAAGAGTCCTATCATTTGAGTTTACTGATTTGCTTTGGAATGACGTCTTTGTTTGCTTTCCAAACTGACAAGCTTTGCAGGGTTTTTCTTTAATGAAGTTTAACTTTGGCAATCCTTTTACTAGATCTTTGGAGGCAAGCTTTGAAATACTCTTGAAGTTAAGATGAGATAACCTCCTATGCCAGAGCCAGCACATATCTTCAGAGGCTTTAGCAAGAAAACAGACAGTTTGTTCTGAACTTAATTTAACAAGATTGACCACATATACATTTCCTTCTCGAACTCCTTCTAGCTTTAGAGAGTTAGTTTTCAAGTCTCTAACTTGGCATTGGTTGTTGAGGAAGGTGACTTGATGTCCTTTGTCACAGAGCTGACTTATACTTAGCAAGTTGTGCTTTAGTCCCTCAACATATGCCACTTTACTGAAAGATATTGCACCATTCCCAGTTGAGCCAAAACCTCTGGTTTTTCCCGAGTTGTTGTCTCCAAAAATAACAGCAGGTCCATCTTTTTCTTTAAACTCTAATAGAAGAGCCTTATCTCCTGTCATGTGCCGTGAGCATCCACTGTCAAGATACCAGATGGATCTCTTTACCTGCATAACAAATCAATCTTCATTTTGGTACCCATATCTGTTTGGGTCCTGCTTTGTTAGTACCTTTTGGGACCCAAATCTGTTTGATTTTAGATCCTTGCATTCTATGATATCTTAACAAATATTTATCATTTTTATGATGGTGCCTATGATTGATATGATATTGATGATGATATGTGTGTATTTGTGACTTCTTGTTTGTCCAGGACTTGTATGGATTATGATTTCTCATAGTCTTTTGCTGATCTACATTTTGCTTCCATACTACTCTACGATTCTCATGATTCGTAGAGTGAGTTTTGCTTGACTTATTTTTCAATTTTCTGAATCCAAGACCTGTGCGAGTTTTATTGTTAAAAATGATTGTAGGTTTAGCAGAATGTGGATGGATGGGAGATATAGAATCTGAGGATTTGATGAACACAATTCCTTTATTAAAATTAAAGGATTTACCTTCATTTATTTCCATTGACTTCTCCATATTGGGCTTTGAGAATGAATTCTCAAATCCTAATCCTGATCTATCAGTCACATCTCTTTGACTTGAGATCAGGGTGTCCATAGACGAACTAGACTTGTTCCACATAAAAATTGTCTTTTCTAGTTCCTGAATCTTGGAGACTAGTGAGAATTCTTTATGAGTGCTCAACTCATTTATCTCTTTTAGTCTTTCATTCTCAGTCTTAAGATTAGAGTAAAGTTTTGCAGTTTGAAGTGAGGCTTCTAATTCCATGCTTATTTTTTCTTTATCCTCTTTTAGATGGAGTAGTCTTTAGATAACCTTCTAAACAATTTTATGTATTTGTGCAATTCTGTCATTAAGTCATGCATGCCTTCTCTAAGATCATCAATGCTTAAATCAGGAGAGTAGAAATCAAATACCTCATCTATGATGAATTCCTTTTTACTGCTTCCTTCTTCATTTGCCATTAAGCACAGGTTGGCCTTCTGTGGCTCTTCATCGTCACTTGACTCAGAATTTAGTTCTTCTTCTGAGTTACTCCAGGAGCCTTCAACTATGAAGCTTCTTTTGTCTTTTCTTCTTTTGTTTGTGGAAGCTCTTGAATTCTCTTTTTGTATTTGCTCTCGTTTTGTCCCTCTTCAGCTCTTCTCTTAAAGGTTTTGGACATTTAGCAATGAAGTGACCTGGCTTTTTGCAATTATAGCAAAGGTCATTTGGTTGTTCTTTGCTGCTGTTGCTTCTGAACTTCTGAGGTCTGTTCTTGTTGATGAATCTTTTAAAGTGTCTGACTAGCATGGCAGCTCATTCATCATCATTTGATTCATCCTTGTCAGAGTCAAAGATATCCTTGTGATTGCTTCTGTGAATTGAGGTTGAGGCTTTAAGAGCAATGTTTTTCTCCTTCTTTCTTTCCCCAGATAGATTCTCTGCTCTTTGATTTAGCTCCAGCTCATAGGTGAGAAGATTTCCATATAACTGCTGTACAGTCATCTCGTGCAGGTTCTTTGACTCCCGGATGGATGTGGTTTTAGCATCCCATTTGCTTTGCAAAGATCTCATGAATTTAATGATAAGTTCTCTGTTTGGATAGATTTTTCCATAAGATCTGAGAGAGTTTAGTAGCAAGTTAAATCTCTCGTAGGTGGTTGTAATGTTTTCACTTGAGATGTGGGTGAACATTTCATACTGCTGAACAAGCAGTGATTGCTTATTTTCTCTGACTTCTTCTGTTCCTTCATGCATGATCAACAGAGTGCCAGACTTCTTAAGCTGTTTTACAGTTGACAACGTTCTCAAATAGATCATCATCCAGAGATTGAAATAAGATGTTCTTAGCCCTTTTGTCTCTTTGAACATCCTTCTTTTCATTGTCTGCCCATTCGTCTCTTTTCTTTGCTACTAGCTTGCTTGGATCTTCAGTTGATAGTGCAAGCTTCATTGGTATGATCAACCCATTTAGCACTGTCTCGAACAGTTCATCATCTATAGCATCCATGTAAGCCTGCATACGAACTTTCCAGTTAGCAAATTTTTCTTTATTACACATAAGTGGTCTGTTACCTCCACCGAGTTCCGATCCATTCTTGTTGAGTGCCATTTGATCTACTCAAGCTTGTAAGGCTTTAGATGTGAGAACCTGCTCTGATACCAATTGTTAGTTCCCAATGACACGATAGAAATCTAAAAGGGGGGTTGAATAGATTCTTTTAAAAATTTCTTTTATTTGAAAAGATCTTACTTAATTAATTCTTAAACAGAAAGTTTAACACAGCGGAATATGATTTAGTTATCCTTTTCTTGATATGTTAGAGTAATTATTCAACAAGCAATTATATGGCAGATATAGCAAATGAAAGACACAATAAGAAAGACTCTGGGTTTTAAGTGGTTCAGAGCTCACAAGACTCATACTCCACTGTTCTGCTCTTCCAGCAACAAATCCACTAAGGATACTTTTACAATATCTGAATCACTAAGATTCCTTCAAGACCCGCAGTCTTGGAACTTTAGTTCACAAAGAACTTTACAAGTCTAACAGACTTGGATACACTAGTTCACAAAGAACTCTTCTGGAGTGATGTATATTTGGATGTGCTACTAAGTTGATTATTAGCTTGAGTTTTCGAAGGACTTAGTAGCAATGCAAGCTTTCTTATGAGTTTGATCTTTTCACTTCTTGCGTATATTTTTATTTTTGTGCAGAGCTTATTTTTGTCTTGCTGATCTTAGTATTTAGGAAGTTAGGGTTTCATTTTTCTTCCCGTTGGACCATCTGCTTGAGCTTGTGTTTCTTTCCATTAGACCATCTGCTTGAGCTTGTATTTCTTTCCGTTACCTCACAGAGGAGAGCTGCTGTATATTATATAAATATAGTTCATTAAAGCTCTGATGAGATTTTATTTGATCTGACCTGTTAGTCCATAGAAGGTTATTTTCTTTTTCCTTTGGGACAGATATGTCAGTCATAGGTTCCCACCAACTTTCATAGAGTCGTTTGGTCCTTCCAAACTATAGGACTGATAGGACACAATCCTCTGACTTTTCTGCCTTGAAAGTCTTCTTTCTGTTCCATAGTGCGCTTGGGTCAGTCCCCTGACTTTTCTGACTTTGATCGATTTGCAGAGGCTTCCTTTTTGGTTACTTCAATGAAGATTGAATGCTTGAATAGAATAGCTCCTAATCTGAGAGTCGTGATGTCTCTTGCCTTTTTGCTCAACGACCTTTTGTGATCAACTCTACGAATATCCTTGCTGACGTGATTGATCTGTAAAGGATCATCTCTTACTATCATCGTAGAGTTTACTCAACTGTTAGACTGTTAATCGTAGAGTTCGATTTAAGGTTTCTCGTTAAGAACATAGTCTGTTTGGTCGTAGAGTCTTCTGGACCAAAATCGTAGAGTCCATTCTACGATTGGTTGCCTTAGTCGTAGAGTCTGTTCAAATCGTAGAGTTTCCTTGACAGAAATCGTAGAGTTCATTCTACGATTTTATTACACCAACAGATCAACCTAACAGTTTTGATCTATCTAAGTCTTAGTACAACACAAAAGACTTTTATACATTTATATCAAGAGATCAACCTAACAGTTTTGATCTTATCTAATACAGCCCTTGTACATAATTTCTTATCATCAAATTTAACCATTCAATGTTCAACATAATCATCTATAAACCTAATGATTTAGTAATTGTATTGAGCATCAAATCAGCTATAGTAAGTATAGTGATTTGGGGGTGTCACAAGATGTTTGTGAGGATTACCATTGAAAAATTTAAATTTTTTATTTGAACATCGTTTTGTGCTAAGTTTAAGCTTTTACATAAGTTTTAGGAAATATTAGGTTATATATAAATTTAGGGAAAGTAAAGAAAAATATATAGTATTAAAATAACTTGACTTAGTCAAAATTTTGTGACATATGTTACTCGAATAAGTAAGCTCTTAGGGATCTCTACATCTAATGCCCTAAAGCCATCATCTATAAACCTAATGATTTAGTATTTGTAGTGAGCATCAAATCAGCTATAGTAAGTATAGTGATTTGGGGGCGTCACAAGATGTTTGTGATGATTACCATTGAAAATTTTAAATTTTTTATTTGAACATTGTTTCGTGCTAAGTTTAAGCTTTTACATAAGTTTGGGGAAATATTGGATTATATATAAATTTAGGGAAAGTAAAGAAAAATATATAGTATTAAAATAACTTGACTTAGTCAAAATTTTGTGGCATTTGTTACTTGAATAAGTAAGCTCTTAGGGATCTCTACTTCTAGTGCCCTAAAGCCAATTTGTTTGGGAGTCATTGGTCGAAAATTCGTTATATGGGTAACATTGAAAAGCCTAATAAAATTAGACATTGCACAAGTCAAGTATGCAAATTAAAGTAATATGATGCATAAAATGCACTCACTAAGAAAGAATGAAGAAAGAAAAATATATGAGGGTGAAATGGAATATAAAATGCATTCATCCATATTCACGCATATGAAGCGAGATAAAACAAAAAAAAAATTACATGTACTCGCTCGGAAGTAAATAAAAGTGCTTATATGTAAATACATGTGATCCTTTATTTATATGATAGCCTTGCTTAATCGATAATGATGTGAAAAATAAAACTTTACTTTTAAAATGGTGTCGTTCGCCAAATGTTTGATTGTGTGTGTTTACCTAGATTCTGACTAGTTGAAGCAGTGGGCGCACACACACACAAAAGAATCTTGAACATTTGTGGAATTGGTGATTATATTGGGATTTTAGATTCTATCGTGTTTCGAGATTTCTTTTGAATCATGTTATATAATCTTTGAGGTCGTTAATCTAAATCATGATGAATTGTTGCTCAAGTATTTTATATATGTTAGTTTTATAGATTTTATCTTTGTTTTGCATGAGGACGAGCAAAAGCTAAGTGTGGGGGAATTTTATAGGAATGCATTTTATTATATTTTATTCCTTTATTCTTAGTTTTTATAATCATTTTGTGTTTAACTATATTTATAATTCATTTTTATTTGATATTATAGGAAAAGGGAGAAAATAAGAAAAATGGGCATTTTAGTAATTTTGACAAGAAGTGACGTAGCTACGTGCGACAATGAAGCAGTTGCGCCAATGCATAAAATGATCAAAATTGAAAATAGAAAGGTTTGACACAGTTGTGTGGCATATTGACGCAGCTGAGTGGCCGTTCGAGGTAGCTGCGTGGGGGTTCGACGCAGCTACGCCGGTACCTGAAAACGAATTGGCTGTAAGCAGAATGTTTCGACGCAGCTACGTGGGATTGTGAGGCAGTTGCGCCGGTCGGCGTCATTCAAAGTGCGTTTGACTTTTTAGTGGCGTGATTTTGAATTATTTATCATTCCCAATTGGATTCTAATTATTTCTAGGCTAGGGATTGTTTATGTAACTATAAATAGAGGATGTTAGACATAATTAGATGACCTTTTTACATTCATTCATAGATATTATTATGCAGAGCATGACATGCTAAATTCTTTAATTCAGTTATAGGGGATTTCAAACCCAATTCCGATTAATGGTTAAATCAATTCAGTAATTTATTTCTTCTTCCTTATATGAAATTATTCGTGATAATCTATTTTAATTATTTATCTGATATTAAATTTGACTTATTTGATTAAAGCTCGTTAGATTAACCAGATTATTATCAATTGCTAGATTTAGAAAATATATTACGTGTAATTGATATTGTTCTTAATTGTTGGTAGTGAATAATGATAGATGATTATGGTCAAGCTTTTGTCTATTGCTATAGTTATCATGATATAAGTTAAACAGTCCCAGCTTATGAGATTGTTACTTAGAATAATCTAATTTTCTTGTTCTTAATGCTTCCATTATATTAAATTTAGAGAACTTATTTTAGGTTGTATAATGGTTAGAATATAATGAAGAGATTGTTTTTGTAATATTCCGAACTTCCGAGATAGCGTAGTCCGAATTTCTATGCATAAATAAATATTGAATTACATCTTATATGTGTTATGAAATTTTTGTATACTTATTTTTGTGTTTCGTTTCAAGAATCCAACTTAAACAATTATTAAAAAAATAAAAGTAAAATTTTTGAAAACCTAAAACTAGGATTTAGAGAAAACCTCAACCTTAATTTTAGAAACCCTAAGGTTTAAACCCTAAACCCTGGGAAAGTACTATTCATAAATACGCGTATAAATACAAAAATTATACGGATAAAATACAAAAATAATACGTTAATAATACAAAAATTATACGGTATAAATACAAAAAGTCAACCAATGAATAGTGAAAGTCAACAATAGTGGTTACTAACTTTTGTAGAGATTTTGAGGGCATTTATGCCATTATAAAAGTATGAAATACTTACAAAATTTGTAAGTATGCATTTTGGCTAGTAAATTTGGAAGCAAAGTTCACTACAACAAAAATGGTTCTCAGCGACCAATGATATTAGCGACCGTAATATTCCATCGCTATTAGACGTAATTGCGACCGATTTCAGCGACCGCAATATTATTTATTCACTAATAGTAATGGCGATCGAATTCAGTCGCTAAATTAGTCGTTATTGTTGATTTTGCCGCCAAAAATAGCTAGGAAAGTTGCCGCCAATATTTGCGACCGAACATCGGTCGCTGATTCGATTGCTAACATATCAGCGACCGCATTTGTCGTCGGTAGTCCGTCGCCAATAATTCCATATCATTAATAAGCGGTCGCTGATACGTATTAGCGACGGATGTCGGTCGCTAATAAGCGGTCGCTGATAAGCCTTTTTCTTGTAGTGGTTGGACTTGGCTTCCTTTGGTGTGTTGTCAAGCTTAGCTTGGTGAGATGTGGCCTTATGTAAGCCAAGCATAGCTAATGAGGTTTATTAATCACCAATTAAATCACTAAGTAAGGATTAATTACAATTAGGTAAATTCCTTAAGCATGTAAGTAAGATTAGTAATAAACTAATTAAGGTTAATTAAGGTTAAGTGTAATTAACATTAATTGAGTTGGTGATTCACCATAGTGACTAACCATGGTGAGTTGTCAAAATAATGATGAGTTGGTGATTCACCATGGTGACTTGCCAATGTGATGATGAGTTAAACCTAATGACCCTAATGCCCTAATTTTGAAAGTCCTATAAATAGCAAGCATAGTTCACTTGTTCTATCATCCATTTTCAAAGCAAAATCAAAAGCAAAATCACTCTTTATATCTATTATTCATAGTTATATTTTAAGTATTGGAAATTACAAAGAAATAGTTAAAGCTTGCAATCACAAAAGGTACGATCCTTAGTTGTTGTTATGTTTAATTTTTCTTTCAATTTATAGTTGATAAAACTCAAGAACGCGAGTCGTAGCCATGTACGATTGTCGTTCTCTATGTTATTCACATGTTATTCACGTGTTGTTGAGATTTTCTTCATTTTATAGTAGTTATAATGTTCAATTTTCTTTTATGACAAGCTCAAAAACATAAGTGGTAGCCATATACGATTTTTCGTTCTCCGTGTTCCTTTTGACTTGAGCAAGTCGTTGTTATGTCAATTTTCATTTCATAGTATAGAACTAAAGCTCAATGAACGCAAGTCGTAGCCATGTATAATTTGTTGTTCTCCGTATTCTTCATGTGTTCTTGAGCAATAGTTATAAACTGATAAAATCAAGTAAAAAAGACGTTATAATGACCAAATTATTTCATATATAAATGTTATAGTAACTTATGCAAGCAGTTATAATACTCAAATTATTTCAAGTATGAAATTCAAAAGCTTAAGAACATAAGTTGTTACCATATACGGTTTTTCCGTTCTTCGTGTTCTTCATGTGTTCTTGAGCAAAAGTCATAAATCTCTATATAAGAAGGTTTATGATTTTCTTATTTTATTTTATAAAGTGTTATTTATTGTTAGAATATGTTATCTTAGCAAATTAAAGCTTAAGGTATCATGTTTTATCAATTCATTCAAAGAAATAATGAAACAGTATTGTGCAGTCCCATTACTGTCAAAATCTGTGTAAATCAGTAAGGAATTTCAAAACTTTGGCCTAAATATAAATTGTAGATACGGAACTTATGAACGTGTGAGATTTTGAACGGCTCAAAAATATTTTAAAACGAATAAGTTATGGTCGTTTAACTGAGTCGGGGTCTGACAGCCAATGTTGCTGTCCACTTTTTAAAAGTGCCTTAAAAATAAGTTTTTGAGTTAGCAAATTTTTTGAATAAAATCAAATATGGAAATAGTCTAAAAAATTTATAAAATTTTTTATTAAAAAATAAAATTTGATAAACTAACATTCGAGTACGCGTAAACAATTTTGTAGGCATTTAATGCTTTACCGGGAAAACCCTAAATAGCTTCAAGGCAAGTTTTCTATCCTTAACCTTTGTTTACTTGCTTTTTATGTGATTTATACATTTTGTACAAGCAATGTGTTATAAATCTTTGATATGAGAATTATTGTTTCTTGTTTCGGCATAACTTGAAAAATAAAATGCTTATTCGTGATATATTTCGAATCATGCTGTATTTTATCAAACCAAGTTGACTTGGGGCGATCCTGACATGTGAAGTAAACTGAGATAAACGAATATGTCGCACTATTCATGATTAGTCCAGTGTAGTATATGTTATGCAAACAAACCCGAGAGCTCCGACTCAAAAAAGAAAGGAAAGAAGAAATGGATAGACTAGTTTACTACTTTTCTTAATTGTTTTTAACTGTAGTCATAATGACATTTTGTAATAAGAACAAGTTTCACACATGTAATCGAATATTATATTAATATTATCAAGTTTTATCACATTCTCTTGTTACGTCTTTACTTTGATTAAACCTATAATTGTTAAAACTTAATATAGTATTGATAATGATCTATTTATCTATATGAGGATTGGTAAATAACTTGTGAGTGTTGTACATCTGAGACAGGCCTATCGATGTTAACTGGTCAAATCCATCGTTAGGTTCCTCGAACCCAGGTATAACTTGTTATTACTATTCTGAATGTCAAATAAGTAGGATTATTGATATGAAGAGATATCACTATAACCAAATGTGTTTCGAGTGAGAGTTTTAACTAGTTAAGTAATGTTCTGTACGGAAAGAGAATTTTGCACCAGACAAACATATAACCATTTGTCATGGTTAAAGATGCAAACATTTATCACGGGTGAAGATACAAACATTCACTGTGAGATTCTCTGTTCCTAAGAGTCGTCCTAATGATTTAATGTTATGAATCTTGGAATATATAAAGTTATATAAGATCTAAATCTTAAGGATAAAATGTTATGATTGAGTATTAAGTCTCTTGTATCGATTACAAGGACTTAATATAAAATAATGAAAGATCTTTGGAAATTAAGATGAGAAATTTGTTTATGAATAAAGGAAATCATCTATAAACCTAATGATTTAGCATTTATAGTGAGCAACAAGTCAGCTATAGTAAGTATAGTGAGTTGGGGGCGTCACTATTTTGTTATATTATAATTAAGATTAATTTCGGGTAGCAAAGCTTGTTGTTGCCTAGAGTTATTAGTTTTATGGAATGATAGAAATATATTTTAATTGGTTGATCAATTAATTGTAAGGGTGAGATTGAACTGAAGAATTTATATTTTTAATTTATTGGTTAATCTTATTAATTTACATTTATTTATTTAGTTAATTATAATTAATTTAAAACCCCTCTATTTATTATTTGCTTTTATTCACTGCTTGAAACATTATGATAAATTGAAAACAATATTGCTCTCTGCGGTATCGACCTTTGCTTGTCACTATACTAAATTTTTTGTTCATAAAGTAAGAGTAATGTTTTAATTTTGGAAGCATTAACGACAGCTACCAATAGAGAGGTGAAAATATGATTTTGAATTTGATCTTGCTTATGTGTAATACCCATCGATACTTAATTTTTTTTTTTCCATTTTCATAATTAGTTAAACTCAAAAAAATTGCATTTATTTTATTTTTTTATTTTTTTATATTTTAAATTTTGTGGGTATATTCAATGCAAACCCTCACGAGACACAACTCGTCTACTTGGGGTAACTTTGTGGTTTAAAGGCTTATTACACATGCTAAGTGCAATCGTATGTTTCTTATGAAAATGAGATAAAAAAAAAATTTATTTTATTTTACTTGAGGACGAGTAAAAATTAGATATAAGGTAATTTGATGGACACATTAATTATACATTTTAATATTCTCATTTTTATTATCTTACATGTGTATTTTATTTAACTAATATATTTTGTTTTGTTTTGTCGGAAATAAATAAATAAATAAAGTTGAGTTGAAAAATAAGTTTTAGAAGTTTTCAAGTTGATTTTTATTTGGATTCCAACAAAGAGATGTGCAAGAAAAGAAGACTTATAAGATTGATATCAAGAATTTAATTTTATCTAGGTGATTGAAGAATAATTATCCTAGTTCAATGTACATTAGATTATGTTACAATTTATTTTTCCTATAAATAGGATTTTTATTTTAGGAAGTAGAGAGTAATTTTTTTATTATTTCTTTTTTCCTTCTCAACCCGCGGGAAGAAGGAAGGAACAGGGAATCTTTATTTTCTTTTCCATTCACATTAGTTCAGCAGCTTTTGGCTTAGTCAGGGAGTATTAATGTCGAACCATTTAGTGCCATATTCTTTGTTAATTTAATAAGGAAAAAAAATTGTATTATTCTATTAATTTTTATTTCATGCAATTAATGTTGAACCATTTAGTGCCATATTCTTTATTAATTTAATAAAAAAAAATTGTATTATTCCATTAATTTTTATTTCATGCAGTTAATACTAATAGCTTTAATTTTGTTTTTCTCTATTACGAATTCTATGGATAACTAAATTTTTAATACCTAGGATGATGATGACATTATATATTGCATATTAATATTTTCTTTCCGTTCCGATATTAATATCGAATTGTTTATTCCTCCATTTTTACTATCGCGTAAAATTTGTTGTGGTTCTATATTAATTGTCAGGTTTTTATTAGTTATAGTTAATCTGTGAATTTTTCATAACTTATACTTGCCCATATTAATTATATGAATCATTATAATTTTTAAAGGGAAGGAAAAATTAAATTAGAAATTAATTCAGAAAAGAAAAAATAATTATTATGTTAGTATTTAGTGAATACGGATTCCTCGGTAGTTTTCTCATTATTAGTTTTCGCTATTAATTTTTAATTTGCACTATTTAATTAGTTAATGTGACAGCCCCAAAATCCGTCTCCAATAACCCCGGATCTGGTCCGTCAAAAGTAACCTCAATCCTGAGTTTAAGTCGTTACACGAACAACCTTCTCCTTATTATACACAACATTACATAAAAGATAAAATTTAATGCTGTTAAAACTCAATATATTAATTGATAAACTTAATTAGCTTTCAAAAATCTTCTATTCCCAAAATCGCAATCTTTACATCGCTCTTTTACATCTCTAGATCATATACATTATAATGTAATATATAATCTTTACCTCTATGAGATATTCCTTATAATCCAGTAAGCTAAATATATGATTCATCAAACTAGATTATTAAAACAGCAAGCTGTAAGATACGCTAATATTGATTGTGAAGTCACTCTACGATCGTCTGGCTTGGCAGTCTATGCTCGCAGAAAACTCGGCAGTAGAATTTCACTCTACGATCTCACAGTGAAGTTACTCAACGATTTGTCACTTTATGACCAAGCACTCTACGATCGGCTGAGACTCACTCTATGATCGCTGAGGCTCACTCTACGATCGCTGAGACTCACTTTACGATTGATGAGGCTCACTCTACGATTGCTGAGGCTCACTCTACGATCATGACCACAGATCAGTAAAGCCAATGCAACAAACTGTTTTCCCATTACAGCAACCTGAGTTTCCTATTCAACATACCGTATATCCAACGCCTTCAAGAATTTCTTCATTTACTTCGCTGAAAATGTTAATTTAAAGCAAGAATGAGCACGACGGCTCAGCAAGTCCAACAGCTAACACATAACACGTAGGTTACATTTAATTTATGTTTTATGCTCCATGCTTGGCATTTACATAGACATCATGCTTATCATGCGTTGCATTTATAAAATCTACCCATGCTTACCATGCATGTCAATGTTACCATGTTATATAACTCATATAACACATTTGATTCATAGCATTAATTATATATAACAGCTATTAACAACATATGATCGTACACAAACACATTTACAATCAGATAGCACATAACATGAGTGCACATTTAATAGTTTATGCATATAATACATAACACTGAAAAACTTGCAGGGATAACAAATATCACTGAAAGACTTGCCTGGATTGCAACACTAGTTTACGCTAACCTTTTCGCATTCCTTGCACCACCTATACAACATGAGAGATCAACGGTGCATTATATTAGTCAAAGTTTGACTCAATATTTAATCCTATTCTTAGGATGTCTACTTCATTTTATCGTCCCATTTATTCACTAGGGTTGATTCATTAGTTTAGTCCATGTGGATTCATCACGATGTTTCACATAAATACCATAAACCTTCTATACTTAACTTTGTATATCCGACATTCCTTAATGCCATAACCTTATCATTTGGTCCTCATAATTATTTAGGTCAATCTACCAATTAGTCACTACTGGACTTTACTAGGTTTAATTCTATAGTTACCTCATCAAGTTGTCATAATATTACCCGCCTCAAACAATATTTAAAACTCTTACTAATCCCAATTAGTATTACCTCAATTAATCTCTAAGGTTATTAAATTGCTAAATAACACTTTACACAGCGTTTCGACGTTTATACACGTCTATCCCGCCTCATATGCACACGTTTAGCATGCTCATACACTTATCTAATTAATCGTTGATTAATGATAGACATCATTATAAATCATAATATTCATGTTTTATACAAAGAACAGTATAACTTAGTGTCGAAAACATTGCACGTTGCACACGTGCATGCCCGACGCCCTCCGATTGCCTCAAATTACACATCATACCTTAAGATGGTCAATTTAGACTCTGTTACAGACCTCAAATTGAAAAAGTTAAAGAATAAAAGTTATAGGTCTATCTCTTAGATTTCCAAAACATCTTGAATCATTTTAATCCGAATCCGTATACAAAAGTTATACTCATTTTACTATAAGAGGTCAAAATAGTCCCAAAAATGGTCAATTTCGACTTTGCTACAGACATCAAATCGAAATTCGTAAAGAATTAAAGTTGTAGGTCTATCTATTATCTTTCCAAAACATCTTGAATCACCTCAATCCGAGTTCGTATGAGAAAGTTATGCTCATATTCCTAACTGATGCAGAAGCTGTCCAGACTCTACGATTTTCACATTCACTCTACGATTTTCACTCTACGTTTTTCACTCTACGATTTTCACTTTACGTTTTGGACTTTTCACTCTACGATTTTCACTCTACGTTTTGCACTTTACTACCAGAGCACTCTACTAACAGCAGCAATACTCTACTACCAGCAGCACTCTACTATCACCAGCAGCACTCTACTACCAGTCCACTCTACTACCAGCAGCACTCTACTACCAGTCCACTCTACTACTAGTTCACTCTACTACCAGCAGCACTCTACTACCAGTTCACTCTACTACCAGCAGCACTCTACTACCAGTTCACTCTACTATCAGCAGCACTCTACTACCAGAGCACTCTACTACCAGCAGCACTCTTCTACCAGTTCGCTCTACTACCAGCAGTACTCTACTACCAGCAGCACTCTACTACCAGAGCACTCTACTACCAGCAGCACTCTACTACCAGTTCACTCTACTATCAGCAGCACTCTACTACCAGAGCACTCTACTACCAGCAGCACTCTACTACCAGTTCACTCTACTACCAGCAGCACTCTACTACCAGAGCACTCTACTACCAGTTCATTCTAAAGTTTGATGAACATGAACATTGAGTACAGACCAACTGTGGTTCAGACTCACAATGTTGACTGTGTAAAATAACCAAAACCACTATTCTAGTTCTAATTCAATCATTAACTAGTTTTAACAACATTCGACTACCGAGTTCACATTACTCTCATTTAAACACCTCATATGCAACTCTAGCATATTCTGTTTCCTTAATCCAAAATAAGGTAAAACTAGTTAAATCAAAATAACCGGATAATACCTTCAATATTTGACAGATGATTTACATTCAGATTCTGCCTTCTCCGAATAACATGAACTCCTCTGAAGTTTGCATTTACTTCTCAAGCTTAATATCTCTCTTATCCTAAATGAACGCGAAGGGAAAATGAGAGAATGACTGAGGTTATACAACACTTTCTCAGCCTTAGACAACTCTGAGGAGTTGGACCCTATAGCCTCCCCTATGCCTGACTTGTTCCTTCTTTTCTCAGCACTGATTCCTTGAGCTTTGCACAAACTGCGCGTGCTCTGCTTTTTCTGAGGTTTTGTCCCTAAATGAGTGGCACTCTTACTTTTCCACCGGGTTATGTTATTATTCTTGGGCTGGGCTGCTATTTATTTTGTTAATTAAACAATTGGTGGCCCAATCGTTACTTATATTGCAACTTAGCTTTGGGTTGCCCAAATTAAATTCCTAGTGGAAATATAAAATATTAATACCCCCACTATCAATAACTTTCCGAATGGAAATAAATATAATATTATTAATGTTTACGAAATCTCATTAATTAATAACCATATTAATTAATTTACACATCCAGCTTAACGTGCTAGCTATTTAATTAAATATCACATAGCTCATTTACCCTATCAAACTTTGATATTATACAACCTAGGTTGGTCCATTAATTTAATTAACCCATTAATTGAACCTTCCTTAAATTCCTTTAATTACTTCAACACATAATTAAATAAACCAAGCCATCATATAATGATTTAATTTAATCCTCTAGAAATTTACAATTACAGCCAATAATTCCATTTCTCTATATTAAAATATTTCGGGTCGCTACATTCTTCCCCCCTTATAATAATTTCGTCCCCGAAATTTCAATATAAGGTATCTCAAAAATATGAGGGTAATTCTTCCTCATCATGTTTTCTGCACCTATATACTATATATATACATAACTTAGTGTATACCTTATCATATACCCCTTCAACCAATTCTAGGTTTTAAACTCCTAACAATTATTTTCCTCAGATTAAGTTTTTAACTTAATCCTTACAAATAATTCCATCCTTGGAATTAACACTACATTCTTACAATATTTGCCCCGCCGATCAATCTTATCGATTATTTTAACATAGGCATTGTTTTACTTATTGTTTTATAAACACTGTCCTAGACTCTTCGTGATAGGACTCCAATTCCTTTCCAGTGATCGGCCATCACTTTACTAAGTTTAGCTTTATATCTTAACCTCAAATCTCTCGCTTGAATCCTCGAAAGCTTAAATTTTCACAAATCGACTATCCATTACTTTCTCATCCAAGGATTAGCGTAGCCTTAAATCACATCAATTACCTAAGACCATACTCATCAGTCTTACGAATTTCTGGGTCATTACAGTTAATAATTTTCAATTTTTATTTTTAATTTGCTGAAATATAAATTCAGGATACATTGAACTTAATTTAGTCTCTGTAATTCTACTTGTACTTGCCAATTCTACAATAGACGTTGTGCATTTGCAACACATAATTTTAACGCATCAATGCATTTCAATCTGTTTTTGTTCGATACAGAATTCCACCTTGTAGCATTACACACATTATGAGTCTTCAGCATATACTGAGCCAAGACTTAAAAAACTAATCAAGGTGTTGGTTAGCTGAAAGCAACAACTAATTCATGTAGTTTATTATACTGTGTACTAAGTTTAAATTATAGTTTAAAAATATGTTATTATTGGTAAAGAAAGGTATAATAGTCCAAACTCATTAACTTATTTTAAGTTATCTCATGAATAATCCTATAAAAAATAAACTGAGATATCATCACTTAAACTTGTATTTTTAAATGTTAACATTGAAGTTAAAAAATACAAAATCATGGGTTATAATGCGTCCAATTTTTCATTTTCCAGCTCAAAGAATATGTCAGCATCGATCGAGGCCTTTGGTTTAGTTGTAAAGTTGAATCACATCCATAATGTAACTGCGGCTACTTATTTTATTTAGACGCGCAGTGTCATCTAAAATATATATACCTTGGGTAGCATTTACCTAAATTTACTCGTTGACGTATTAGAAAGGCTTCATGTTACTTCTATTTGACACGAGTTAGATTCCCTTGATGCATGATAGACACATTAATTATACATATTAAACAGGCTTCATGTTTTAGAGGAAATAAATAAATAAATGAAGTTGAGTTAAAAAAAAAAATAGTTTTGTTAAATTGCATTTTTTCTTTCATGAGTTTTGATCAATTTTGGGTTTAATTTAGACCCATTAGTTGATTGAATTTAAATTAAATTAAAAATGCGTTTGATAGTCTGCTAAAAGGAGATTAAGAGAAAACAAAATATAATTCAAGTAAGAATTATGTATTGTGTTTTAATTATATCCAAAGTGAGGTATATGAAAAGGTGTATTGTTGTTTGCAAAACTATTTTTTTTAAATTCCACATTGATAAGAAGTAAAACTATTTAATGCTTATAAGTATGAGTGAAATAGTTTAATTTACTTATGGTACTGAAAGGAAGGCTTGGATCTGTAATGTTCTGAACTTCGAAGAAAATTTTGTAACCCAATTTTTATATGAATAAATAAAGAGTGAATTACACTTTAAATATGCTATGAAACTTTCATGTGTTTATATTTGTATTTCGTTTCAAAAATCCAACTTAAACAATTATTGGAAAAATAAAAGTTATTTTTGAGAAAACCTAAAGTTAAGGTTTGGAGAAAATCTAAAAAGGTTAAAACCTAAACCCTAGACCTAAAATCTAAAGTGAAAAATAAGTTAAAACCTAAACCCTATTTAGAAACCCTAAGGTTCAAACTTATTGTAGAACTGTAAATTTTTCACAACTTATTTTTGTCCATATTAATTATATGAATCATTATTATTTTTAAAGGGAAGGAAAAATTAAATTAAAAATTAATTCAGAAAAAAAAATTAATTATTATGTTAGCACTTAGTGGATTCAGATTCCTAGGTAATTTTTTCATTATTAGTTTTCGTTATTAATTTTTAATTTGCACTATTTAGTTAGTTAATAATTTTCAATTTTTTTTTTTAAATTTGTTGAAATATAAATTAAGGATACATTGAAATTAATTTAGTCTTTGTGCTTTGACCTATACTTGTCAGTTCTACAATAGACGTTTTGCACTTACAATACATAATTTTAACATATCGAGTTTTTGGCGTCGTTGCTGGGGACTAGATTTTATTTTTTATTCCTTAATTTTTATTTCTTTGAATTAGTTTTTAGCACTAATATTTTATTTTTTTAAATTTTTAGGATTATTGAAACGGATCGAAAGAGCGAAAAGATAAAGATTTGGTTGCTGAGCTTTCTTGGTACTTTGTATCTCCATAGTTTATTTAAAAAATAGTAGTTTAGCTTATTATTTTTAGTTTAAAAACTAATTGTCACATTAATGTTTTCACTCACGTAGGGCACATCTTGCTTAGTTTTTTTTTTTTTTTTTGTTAAATATAAACCGTGGTGATTGCTAGGGGATTGAGGTACGTCAAATTTCTCCTTCTTTGTAATTCACATATTTATTTTTATATAGTTTTTTTTATTTATATTTGTGCATTTTCATCTTTAATCTAAATTAAGGGCAAAAAACAATAACAAGATAGAGTGGGGATTTCATCACCCTTCCTTAGCCCACAAATAATCCAACTTTGCATTACCTTGACTAAATAAAATCAAGTTGACATTAGTCTCCAGGACTCTCGAGCTCAATTAGGACAAGGGCCTCCAAGAGGAGGCTAAATTTTTAATTAATCTAACTACTAGTCTAGGCAAGTGGTTTAAATGGCAAACGCCTAAAGAATACGTGGTTATTCAATTAGTCACCGTAACTACAGAGTGACTTCCACCTTTCTTACACTTACTTGTCTACTGGTGTAATTAAATTCGAATTTAGTAGACCTCAAAGTGTAACTTGGAATAGTTATGAGTTATTTAAATTTTATTTAGATTGACCATATAATTATGATTTTATTATTATTATTATTATTATTATTATTATTATTATTATTATTATTATTATTATTATTATTATTATTATTATTGTGTAACTTTTGTGGTTAGATGTTTATTTGTCTAGTGGTTTGTGAAACATGGACTCTTATATTGATTGGAATAATAATTTTACTTGGAACCAAGAACCCTGTGAAAACTTTAATGCACACCAAGTGAATCAATTTTTTCCAAATATTTATCTAGATTCATATTCCTATCTATATTCAGATCCAGAATCTCAATATGCATAAGAATTTTTAAATGAAGAAAATGAAAGATTAAGCACCTTAGAGAAAACTATGGAAACCTTAATGAAAACTCAAATTAATTTCATGCAAAATACTAATCAAGTTATATCTCGTCTAGAAATTCAAATAAGTCAGTTAGCTACCATAATAAATGAACAAGAGATAGGTGAGTTTGAGCTTTGTAACGCCCCTAAATCCGTGTACTTGCTACAGTGGACTTAGTGCATTACGATACAACTTTTATCTTCATATTTACAACATTCAACCATGATATAATAAATAAAACCTCGCTTTGATACCAAACTTATAACATTCTTTCATTCCATAAATCGTAACCTTTACAATCTTTTCTTACATTTTCAAAATCATATACATTATGATTTAATCTATTACAATAATTATGAGTATTTCATAACTCATAATTCAACACTAAACCTTTCTTTCTATACATTTTTCTTCAACTAATCATCTGTAACTTATAATATTAACACTCGTCTCGCATAGCTAAAGATTATACTCACAAGTTTTCCAACATTTAATATTACAAGGTATAATTACCTCAAAAGGGTTAGGCCAACATATTAGATAATTTCTTACAACAAAAATTCACCACTAAAAGCTCAAACTACGAGTACTTCTATTATTATTCATTCATTTATCCATTGCTTTATCGAAACCTTCGAAGTTCTCAACTTAACTGCAAAAGTTCATTTAAAGCAAGAGTGAGAAACTACGTTGCTCAACACATTTAACAATTAACAAATAACATGTTTCACATATATGCATGCATCATATCATGTATACTTCGCATTTTATACATGCTTTACATATCTCATACTTCACCGTTTATCCATGCTTTATGCTTCTCATGCATTACATTTTATACATGTTTCATGCTCCTCGAGCATTACATTTTATACATGTTTCTTGCTTTACTAGTTATAACAGCAGTTACTACCACAGAGTGTACATTTAAAACAAGTTCATAAGAATTTATCATAATACGAAAAACTTGAACATAGTTAACCAAATAATTCGCACATAACAAATTTAACACATAGCAATAAGTTCTGAAAAACTTGTTTGGTTCCGCCTCTTCCATTTTATGCTAATAACACGTCCATCGTATGACCTACATATTATAAGGTCGACTTCTTAATTAATCATTCATAGACCACCCCTAAGACTTTACTATAATAATCATGACCCTCCAAGCAAACCACTTAAAAAAACTTAGTTTTTTAAAATTCTTGCTGGGTCAGCACACCCTACGCCACAAATGAACTATGAGCGGCGCGCTCCACACCAGGTATACAGAACCAAGTAAATGGCTACGACGCACCCCGCGCCAAAAATACACTGGAGATAGCGTGCCCCGTACCACTCCACCAGAATTTCAAACTCTAATTTTTCAAGTTTTCCAACTTTGGTTGATTTACTATTTTGTTCATAAATCATCCAAAACACTTCGGATCAAGTTCAAAATCGATTCATAGCTTTACTAACACATCATTTTACAAAATCCAAATATTCACAAGTTTTTTCCAAATACATTTTAAAACTCAAAATCATGATCGAAAGTGACTTTGAATCCTTAGATTTTCAGCTTAACATACTTTCTAAAAAAATGGTTATAAATCCATTTTAACTCATTTCTCTTCCGATCCACTTAGGTTATCATCGTATTTGATAGAGTTGAATTATATGACATTTTTTTCCCCAATACTTAGTTTTTATATTTATTGTGTGCTTAAATGTTTAATTATTTAACTCATTTTGGTTTTAATAGGTTTTATAGGATTTTAGTTAATTTATGTTAATTTAGGTAATTTTATAGTATTTTTATATCTCTTTTTATTTATGTGTTTTTATTTATTTTTAGTGTTTTAGGTGTTTTATTTATTATTATGTGTTTTTATTATTTTTAGTATTTTTATATTATTTTTATTTATTTTTAATTAATTTATATTTATTTTTATAGGAAAATTAAACTTTGAAGGCAAATCTGTAATTTCAGCAAAACTCTGATGGCATTTTGGTAATTAAGCAGCACGGTGGCATTTTGGTAAATTCCGAAAAAGTTGGGCTCGCACAATGCGTGCGGAAGGATTGACAGGCAAGTGAAACGATGTCGTTTCATCAGAGCGTCCGCGCAATGCGCGCGGTAGCGGAACAGTGGCAGGAAAAGGAGCAGAAACGACGTCGTTTTGGGCTAAAGGGCGCGCAATGCGCGGATGCGCGTGAGTTGACCGGGTACTGTAGCGAAGGCCTTGTTTGTTTTGCGCGTTAATTCCAGAAACGGAATTATTCGCGAATTTTTGCTAGTTTTTGATTCCAAATTGGATTTTAATTTCAACTAGGGTTAGGATAATAATTATTTTATTTTTCTTTTATTTTTAATTGTAAATCCTATTAGGGTTTGGACAAGTTAGGAGGTTTATGGAGCCTATAAATAGAGGGCTTGAGACACATTGTAAGACACAACTCTTATTAGAATAAAAATTCTTTCTTCTATTCTTTAGTGTTCTTTACAATTATGAGTAGTTGATTTATTTTTCTTGGTTTAAGTGATTGAAGCTATCAAGATTTATACACTATGAGATCTAATTTATTTTAATTGTTCAATTTATATTTTGATTATTGAATATTCTTCTATGCTTAATTTTATGATTAAATTGTTTAATTGCTAGGAGCGCTACTAGTTTATTATTCATATTAATCTACTGCTATTTTTGAAGCGACTAAGTTTAATAATTATTTTGCAGATCAAAAGATTATTTTATCTTAGGAAGAATATTCATCTAAATTAAATGCAAACACGTGACTTGTGTTGTTTAGTTCAACGATCTCTCTAATTCTTTATGCTGCTATTAAATTAAATCTTTAGCACGTGCGGGGGGTTGTTTAATAGTAAGGGTATTTAGACCACGTGGCTCTACTTATCTAAAATTAAGAAGGGTGGAGAAAAATTATTACACGTGCGAGTAGTTCTTTCTACGGTGAATCTTTAAAATATTAATTGATTTATTTTTGCATCAGTGATCAGTTGTAAATTCTTGATGGTGGATTTTGACTTAAACCAAGGCTTTTTATTTTTATTTATTTCTTGCATATTTATTTTAGTTAATTTTATTTAAATTATTTCTTTAATTACAAAACCCCCCAATTTTTATTTGCAAAAACATAAAATTAAATTAATCATTCTCTGTGAGATCGACTCTTACTTGCACTATTACATATTTATTTTTCAAAAGTAAGATATTATTTTTGGGTGCTTGCGACATCACACCAAATTTTGGCGCCGTTGCCGGGGAATGATTTTAATTTAATTTTGTGCTTTTGTAAATATGTATTTAATTTAGTAATTTTTTATTTTTATTTTTTTAGATTTTCATAATTTAATTTAGTTGTGCAGGTTAAGCGAGGAAGTCATGGCAGCCTCTAATTATATTGAGGAGGTAGAAATTTCTTCTCTTAAGCAACAAATTAATGATCTAACTTCTCTTGTTTATCAAATGGTTGCAGGTAATGCGCAACCAATGGAAGCTTGTAGGAGTTGTGCGGTGGTAGGACATCCAACTAATATGTGCCCCATTCTTCGAGAGGAGTCCTATGAGCAAGTCAATATAGTAAGTGGTTTCCCTGGTCAACCCCAATGGAGATATGACCCATATTCGAACGAGTATAATTATGGATTGAGGGATCATCCTAATTTTGGCTATGAGAATCCACGAATGAATTCGCCCGCACATCAGAATTTTTCAAGCTATCAACAATACATGCAGCCATATCCCCAACAACAACAGAATCAAAAAAATACTTCTGATATGTCTTTAGAAGATATGCTTAAATTAATTGAAGCTAACACTTTACAATTTCAACAGGAAACGAAGGAAAATACACAGAATTTGGAAAAACAAATGGGCCAAATGGCAATTGCACTCAGTCACTTGGAGGAACTAGATTCTGAAGAATTACCTTCTCAAACAGTGAATAATCCAACAGAGAATACAAGTGCACAAGTGTTAAAAAGTGCTAATGACGTAGAAAATCCAGAAAAGACAGTTCCTCCATCGTCACAACAAGAGAAAAAAAACAACATCAATGAAGCGGACAATATTAATGTAGACAATGACGTTATTTTTTATGATGACATGCCTAAGGTGGTGGAAGTTGTTGAGGAAACAAACAAGAAAAAGTTAGAGATTGCAATTACTAACAATTTGGAGTTAGAAGAAGAAAAATCAATTGAGCTGAAATCAAATTTGAAGGAGGATGAAGCTCCATTAAATTCATTGCCAATGATTTTTGATAATAATGCAATAATTTTCATTCCATTGCCTGTTACTCATAATAAATTTTTATCTTTTGTTTTGCAGGATCCCATTCCGAATATAAAGACTCTCTCCAATCATATTAAATATCTATTCGTTGAAGAGGGAGTCAAACGTTCATGTCACGTGCAAAGGAGACTGAATCTACCGATAAAGAATGACGTGATGGATGGGGTACTCAAAATTCATGAAGTTGGAGTAACGTAGTACTTTGGTCTGCTGTCGAGCAAATGACAATAAACAAAGACGCTGCTTAGGAGACAACCCAAGAAAACAGATTTGCATTTCTTTTCCTTTCTCTTTTTATATTTATTTGTGCCTTTTTCTTTGCATTTTACTTTACATTGGGGACAATGTAAATTTTAAGTGTGGGGAAAGGGATTTAGGATATTTATTTTATTTTTAGGGAATTTTAAAATTTTGTTTTGTTTTATTTTATTTTATTTATTTATTTATTATTATTTTTTAAATTTTTTTTTTTTTTTTTTTTAGGAAATTTTTGAAATTTTGAATTTTGTGGGTAAATTCACTGCAAACCCTCACAAGACACAACTCGTCCACTTGGGGTAACCTTGGGGTTTAAAGACTTGTTACACATGCTAAGTGTAATCGTGTTTCCTAAGAAAATGGGTTAGTTTTTTTATTTTTAGGATGTGTCACTTGAGCAATAAGATAATTGGATTTTAAATTTTTAGCCAATGATAAAAATTTTGGTTTTTATTTAATAACTCTTGGAAAAAGGATAAATTTTTGCTTAGTTTGAATTTTTGACTTTTTATTGCTTATTACTTTGCTTGAGATCTTTTAAATTTTGATGCACTTATATCCATTTGTTTGAGCTAGTTTTAATTTAGAGAAAGTTTAAATAGTTAAATGCTTATGAAAGATATTTTTGAGCTCTATATATTATTTGATCATTATTTGAAGTGAAATATAAGGCAAAATATAATTTAGAAAAGATGATTTAGGTAATTTTTCTAGGATTATTATTGAAAAGAAAAATCTTGTGGTGAGTTGAGATGGAGCGTAAAACGCACTCACTCATAAACACATGAAAAAGCGAGATAGAGCGTAAAACGCACTCGCTGGTGAGATGGAGCATAAAATACACTCACTGTGAAAAAAATGAAATGGGATTGAGCATAAAATGCACCCATTAAAAGCAAAAAAAGAAAAAAATGAAAAAATATTTGAAAAAATTGATATCTATAATCCTAGTGTGCTTCATTAATTAAAAACATTTTGATCTTCTGATTTATATTTGTCTGTATTAGCTGAAAGTGATGAGAAAAATAAATATATTGAGTTTTATTATATATCTTTTATAAGGTAATCAATGACCGAAACTTATCTGAATTTTGATTAGTTTGATACATTTGGATTCACACACACACAAAAGGTATTGAGTAAAGTAAAATTAATAAATATGTTAAATTTCTAGATTTTGCATGGTTTTGAAATTTTCTTTGAGTTATCATTTAAAAAAATCTTTGAGCCTGGTGTTGAAATTTATATTGATCTGTTGCTCAAGTAAGTTGTTTGGTTATTAGTTTTAGTTTTTGTTTTTGTTTTGCCCGAGGACGAGCAAAAAGCTAAGTATGGGGGTATTTGATAGGGTTGAATTATATGATATTTTTATTCCCCAATACTTAGTTTTTATATTTATTATGTGCTTAAATGTTTAATTATTTAGCTCATTTTGGTTTTAATAGGTTTTATAGGATTTTAGTTAATTTATGTTAATTTAGGTAATTTTATAGTATTTTTATATCTCTTTTTATTTATGTGTTTTTATTTATTTTTAGTGTTTTAGGTGTTTTATTTATTATTATGTGTTTTTAATATTTTTATTATTTTTATATTATTTTTATTTATTTTTAATTAATTTATATTTATTTTTGTAGGAAAATTAAACTTTGAGGGCAAATCTGTAATTTCAGCAAAACTCTGATGGCATTTTGGTAATTAAGCAGCACGGTGGCATTTTGGTAAATTCCGAAAAAGTTGGGCTCGAGCAATGCGCGCGGAAGGATTGACAGACAAGTGAAACGACGTCGTTTCATCAGAGCGTCCGCGCAATGCGCGCGGTAGCGGAACAGTGGCAGGAAAAGGAGCAGAAATGACGTCGTTTTGGGCTAAAGGGCGCGCAATGCGTGGATGCGCGTGAGTTGACCGGGTACTGTAGCGAAGGCCTTGTTTGTTTTGCGCGTTAATTCCAGAAACGAAATTATTCGCGAATTTTTGCTAGTTTTTGATTCCAAATTGGATTTTAATTCCAACTAGGGTTAGGATAATAATTATTTTATTTTTCTTTTATTTTTAATTGTAAATCCTATTAGGGTTTGGACAAGTTAGGAGGTTTATGGAGCCTATAAATAGAGGGCTTGAGACACATTGTAAGACACAACTCTTATTAGAATAAAAATTCTTTCTTCTATTCTTTAGTGTTCTTTACAATTATGAGTAGTTAATTTATTTTTCTTGGTTTAAGTGATTGAAGCCATCAAGATTTATACACTGTGAGATCTAATTTATTTTAATTGTTCAATTTATATTTTGATTATTGAATATTCTTCTATGCTTAATTTTATGATTAAATTGTTTAATTGCTAGGAGCGCTACTAGTTTATTATTCATATTAATCTACTGCTATTTTTGAAGCAACTAAGTTTAATAATTGTTTTGCAGATCAAAAGATTATTTTATCTTAGGAAGAATATTCATCTAAATTAAATGCAAACACGTGGCTTGTGTTGTTTAATTCAACGATCTCTCTAATTCTTTATGCTGCTATTAAATTAAATCTTTAGCACGTGCCGGAGGTTGTTTAATAGTAAGGGTATTTAGACCACGTGACTCTACTTATCTAAAATTAAGGAGGGAGGAGAAAAATTATTCCACCTACGAGTAGTTCTTTCTACAGTGAATCTTCAAAATATTAATTGATTTATTTTTGCATCAGTGATCAGTTGTAAATTTTTTATGGTGGATTTTGACTTAAACCAAGGCTTTTTATTTTTATTTATTTCTTGCATATTTATTTTAGTTAATTTTATTTAAATTATTTCTTTAATTACAAAACCCCCCAATTTTTATTTGCAAAAACATAAAATTAAATTAATCATTCTCTGTGGGATCGACTCTTACTTGCACTACTACATATTTATTTTTCAAAAGTAAGATATTATTTTTGGGTGGTTGCGATATCACACCAGTATCTCATATACGAATGACCTACCACTCATGGATCATGAAAAATATATAGAATGTAGCAAATCAATTTTTTGTAGGACTTTCATCACATATGTTATAAGCATTCAATTGAAAACAACATTTTACAACCTAAGGTCTCACGTTAGTTTTCAACTTTGGATTTCTTAGTCATTCATATATATATATATATATATGCAATGTGTTTTACGCACAACAACAACATCCATTCCTTGTGCTTCCAGATCCACCATGACCCCAAAATATCAAACTCCCATAACAAGCATGATTATACAACACTAATTATAAAATGGAATAACTAATATAAAACTTGAGAGATAAAACACTTTAAAACCTTTATGTAGCTTGATAAACGTTCTTTTCTTCCAATGGCTTACTAGAAAAATGTTACAACTTCACCTCTTCCTTGCTAACTCCACCCAAACATGGCTTCTCCTTTAAGCTCTCAATATTTTTGCTCTCAAGCTCTCGCTAACTTACTAAATAAAATTATCTAACATTGCCAAAACTTTTGAAATTCTTCTAAGGCTCTCTATTTAGAATAATATTTTTTCTTAGAACCAAGAACCCTATGAAAACTTTAATGCACCCTAAGTAAATCAATTTTTTTCCAAATCCCTGTCTAGATTCAAATTTCTATCCATATTCAGATCCAAAACCTCAATATGCACAAGAATTTTTAAATGAAGAAGAGGAAAGATTAAGCGCCTTAGAGAAAACTATGGAAGCCTTAATGGAAACCCAAATTAATTTCATGCAAAACACTAATCAAATTATATATCGTCTAAAAAATCAAATAAGTAAGCTAGCTACCATAATAAATGAACAAGAGATGGATGAGTCTGAGCTTAATCTTGAAAATCATAATGGTTGTGGAAATAATGAGAAAAAAAAATATATCTATTCAATTCTTCACAGTTTGAGTCAAGCTAATTTGGATTTTAATAATTATGAGTTTATCCTAAAATTGATCACGTCACATTTAATGAGTCAATTGAAAAAGTCTATAAACTTAAAAGTCCATATCCTGAAAGACTTATTCCTAGAAAGCAACCTAGTGATTTTTTTGACCAGCCCATAAAAGTAAACATGATTCAAGAATTGTCCTTGACCCAAGAAATGAATAAAAATAAACTTATGGTTTCGGATGATCCAATAGATTTTTTTTTTTTAAATCACCAAGATCAAAACTGGGATGAATCTGAATATTTAGATAAGGTTAATGAGTTATTGCGATCTATTACACATAAGTCAAAAAAATTAAAACATACTTCTGAACCAATTGTTTCATGATTTGAAAATAGATAAAGTTTTCTTGAGGTAGATTATAAGTATAAATGTGAAAAAAATTCTAATTATTTTCAGTTTCCTAGACCTCTCAATCGAAAATCATGATAAATTCACAATCACTTGCCCTTTTGCATCACTCTTTTATATTTGCATGTGTTTTAGGATTTATAAAATATGTAGATATGTTCATTTGTTTTCTTTTTCACCATATTTTTTTTTGCAGCGTTATGTCCCTTATACAAGGTACAATTCATTCATTTATTTGTTCTCTATTCTTTATTTGCATACATTTAGGACAATGCATGATTTAGGTATGATGAGCATTTAATTTTTATTTATGTTTTGAATTTTTATTATTAGATTTTTATTTTTATTTTTTTAGGAAGCTAAATTTTTTTAGAATAAAAGATATAAAATAACAAAAAATTGAAAAATTAACAATTTTGTTTTACTTTTTATGAGTTGGACTAATTCTAATAAGTGTCTGTGGAGCAAAAAACTTTGAATAATATTAAAAGATTTAAAACTCTTCAAACTTTGATAAGATACAAAATCTTCATTTGAGTCACGTTTACACTAATTCACGTTAAATGGGGTATAAACTATGAGTCAAATAATTTCAAGAAAAAATTTGGAAAAAAGAAAAGGAAAAAAAAGAGAAGAAAAATAAATAAATAAATAAATAACTGATTCAGTGTCCGTTGAACGAAGTAACTAGGTATCCAAACCTCAGGACGCATCGATATTCACGCTGAAAAGTATAATGGATATAAGTAGTTTGACTAGTCTAATTTTATAGCCTTTATTGCTCAAGTTAGTATGCCCTTAAGGGTGTCTTTACATCTAGTGCCCTAAAGTCAACTGTTTTGGGAGACATTAAACACTCGTTACATGGGTAACTCTGAAATACCTAAGAAAAAGAGATACTGCACAAGTCAAGAATGAAAAAAAGAAAAAAAAATAGAATAAATATAATTTTGATTGATTTTCATGGTAAAAGTCTCCACTAAGAGTTACATTACATACACATGCATGCCCATGTAGAATAAAGATAGAGTATTTTTGATAAAGTGAAAGTGTGATTTTCAATTTAATCTTGCTTATGTGTAATGTCCTTGGATACTTAAAAGTGTTTTTTCAATTTCATAATTGGTTAAACTAAAAAAAATGTATTTATTTATTTTATTTTGAATTTTGTGAGTATATTCACTACAAACCCTCACAAAACACAACTCGTCCACTTTGGATAACCTTGAGGTTTAAAGGCTTATTGCACATGCTAAGTACAATCGTGTTTTCTACGAAAATGAGATAGTTTAGTTTTTCTTTTTATTTTACTCGAGGACGAGTAAAAGTTAGATATGGGGGTATTTAATAGATAGATTAATTATACATTTTAATATTCTCATTTTTATTATTTTATATGTATATTTTATTTAACTAATATATTTTGTTTTGTTTTGCATGAAATAAATAAATAAATAAAATTGAGTTAAAAAAAGAGTTTTAGAAACTTTCAAGTTGATTTTTATTTAGACTCCAACAAAGAGATGTGCAAGAGAAGACTTAGAAGATTGATATAAAGAATTTTATTTTATCTAGGTGATTGAAGAATAATTATCCAAGTTCAATGTACCTTATATTAGGTTACAATTTATTTTTCCTATAACAAGAGAAGAGAGTAGTTTTATTATTATTTCTTTTTTCCTTCTCATCTCTAAAACAAGATCTTTTCAAATGAAAAGTGATTTTTAAGCCAATTATCCTACCAAACACCCTAAAATACAATACTTTTGAATTAAAAGTAATTTTAATACACTTGTGCAATCAAACACTTTAAAATACACAAAATCTAAACTATTCTTTAACACTCAAAACCGAAACTAGCATGAAGAAACAATATAAGGGCAATCGCCTAATCATATAATTTGATGAGGTTTAGAATTCCATAGATAATATGGGGGCAATTCATCATGTTACCAGAGAGAATTTAGAAACAATTCTTTTTAGGAAAAACTGATTAAATAAATATATGGGAGAAGGCATGTTAAGCTGTTGCTCTTTTAGCCATTTCTTGAATCGGTACCAATATTTTAAAACATTCTATACATTTTATTATGATCAAACATTAAATTTGACAAAACATTTTTTTTTCTTTCTTATAATTTATGAACATTTTAAAACATTCTATACATTTTATTATGATCAAACATTAAATTTGACCAAACAATTTTTTTTTTCTTTCTTATAATTTACGAACATTTTAAAACATTCTATACATTTTACTATGATCAAACATTAAATTTGACAAAACAATGTTTTTTTCTTTCTTATAATTTATGATTAACAAACGAGAGTTATCCATTTATATAGGTTTGGTCCATATAACTAGTGATTACAATCAAGTATGATGTAGAGCAAGGATCGACTATATCTATAGAATGGAATCCTCCTCTAAAATATGTACGATATTTAGAATATCATTACCACATAGATAAATGTAGAACATCCTATTAATTAATCGATTCTAAATATATCAACTAGTATGCAGGGCCGGCCCTATATTATACCAAAAAAAGCATGGGCTTTAGGCCCCATTTGAAATAAGGCCCCAAATTTTTAAATATCATAAATAATTTATATAAAAAATATTTTATAAAAATATAAGCTCAATTAATTCTTTAGGACCTATAGTCCAATTCAAATATTAAATACGTAAAAAAAATTAACTGTATAAAAAAAATCTCATTTAAATAAAAAATATTAATACTCCTTCCGTCTCAAAATAAAAGTTCTCAATTGATTTTTGTAGTCAAATTTGACAAATTTTAAAATTAAAAATTAAACATATATAATTAGATTTAAAAAAAAAAAATATTAAGATTAGTACTAAATTTTATGTAATTTATAATGTTTATAGGCTTTATATATATTAAATAATAATAAGATATAATGATTTGAAAAATGATCAATTTGACCATAAAAATCAATAAAAGATGTACCAAAAATAGAATGACTCATTTAAAAATATCGCTTTAGGCCTCAAAATGTCTTGAGCCACCCCTGCTAGTATGGTCCATTAAGCGCCTAGTCAGCGCCCAATAAGCAATGACATGACATTGTTCTTTTTCAAAATTAATAGTGTTCTTCTCCAGTAATTAATCTATATATTTTTGCATGCATTAAGTTCTTTGTACACACAAAGATCCCTAAATAATAAAAGTGCAAAATCTCTTTCTTGAATTATGTATATGTATATTTTTTTTCCTCGACATATGGATCATCAGCCAAATAACACCATATATAAGTAGTTCTCTTTTTAATAAACATAATAATAGCTCGGCCAAGTAGTTAGTTGGCCATGCACTCTAGCTGCATTGATGGAGCCTGAGAAAGGTCAACGAACCACAAAGATACCGGCGTTGATTAATTTCTTTCTTAATGTAAATGTTATTAAAAGAATAATGTGCAGTAATATTGCGTACATATTTTTTGGATATGTATGTGTACACAATATTCAATCATAAAAATCAACCACTATATCCCATCTCACCATTAAAAAGTGAATCCTGACATAGATTTCTGTGTCAGACCCCACTTTTTAATAGTGATATGAGATGTAACGGTTGGTATTGTGATTAGATATTATGTATATAAAGTGGTCCATATTTTTTTTAGATTGCACTACGCAAGTAAATAAAATAAGTAGCGTCGGTTACATTGTGGATGTGATTCAACTATACAACTAAACCAAAGGCCTCGATGCTGACTTATTCTTCGAGCAGGAAAATGAAAAATTGAACGCATTATAACCCATGATTTTGTACTTATTAACTTCAACGTTAACATTTAAAAAACACAAGTTTAAGTTTTAGTGTAGATTAATTATGCATCTCGTATATGCTGTGAAATTTTGTATAGGCATTAAGCAACAGGAGTGCTGCAGGTGTTGCAAATGATATATGATGTTCTGAATTTCTTGAAATTCGAAATGACTGCCTCAACAGCTAAATGCTTTTTGAGGTAATGGCTAGAACACTAGATTCTAGATTTTAACTGAAAATACCTCTCTGTCTTTCGATGTTTGCTCTTCATGGTTTTGACTTTTAAAATTTGTTTATTGACACATTTTGTAGGCGATTTGTTCGTGCTGCTCTAGGGGTACCTGAGGTATCATCGCTTAAACTTGTGTTTTTTAAATGTTAACATTGAAGTTAAAAAATTACAAAATCATGGGTTATAATGCGTTCAATTTTTCATTTTCCTGTTCAAAGAATACACCGGTAGTTGAAAGGTTTTATTTATAAAAAATTATGGACATTAAATGGTCAATATCTTAAAATTAAAATTAAAGATTTGGATTTAAATTCTAAAATATAAAAACATAAATTTTTAAAGTGGATCTAAGCTCAGAAGGTTACCATACCCTCTAAAACAAGATCTTTTCAAATTAAAAGTGATTTTTAAGCCCATTATCCTACCAAACACTCTAAAATACAATACTTTTGAATTAAAAGTAATTTTAATACACTTATGCTATCAAACACTTTAAAATACAAAAAATTTAAACTAGAAGGTTTCTTTAACACATTGCACAAGCGAAACTAGCAGCAAGGAATGACATAAGGGCAATCCTCTAATCTGAATTTTATACTTGGTATTATTTGGAATATATTTTTTTTTTCATTTTTGGGTGAAAAGAAAGACAAAATTTTGTGGTTATCGGTTTCCATTCTATTTTCCATTCAACAGCTCTCACCGTCCATCATAAGTAATTTAATGAGGTTTACAATTCGATAGGTAATACGGGAGCAATTCATCATGGTACCAAAAGTAGATAGAATTTAGAAACAATTCCTTTTAGGAAAAATTAACTAAATAAATATATGGGATGAGGCATGTTAAGCTGTTGCTCTTCTATCCATTTCCTGAATCTAAATTTGGTACGAACATTTTAAAACATGCTATACTTTTTATTATGATCAAACATTAAATTTGGCAAATCAAAATTTTTTTTCTTTCTTACTTATAATTTATAATTAGCAAACGAGAGATATCCACTGATATAGGTTTGGTCCATAAAACTAATTATTACTATCAAATCTGATGTAGAGCAAGGATTGACAGTATATAAAGGAATCCTCCCCTAAATATAAAAATGTAGAATATTCTATTTAATTAATCGATTCTAAATATATCAACTAGTATAGTCCATTAAGAGCCTAGTCAGTGCCCAATAAACAATGACATGACATTGTTCTTTTTCAAAATTTATAGTGTTCTTCTCCTGTAATTAATCTATATAGTAGTTTTGTACACAAATCCCTAAATAATAAAAGTGCAAAATCTCTTTCTTGAAATATATGTATATGTATATGTATATGTATATGTATATGTATATGTATATGTATATGTATATGCATATGTATATGTATATTTTTTTCCTTGACATATGGATCATCAGCCGAATAACACCATATATGATATATAAGTAGTTCTCTTTTAATAAACATAATAATATTTTGGATGAGACGTTCTTGATATTGGAATGAACCTCTATTTAGGCAATGGAATGTTAGCAAGATATACTCTCTGTAAGGAACTTCAAAAACTTCACTTAAAATCAGTTTGTCCATCTTCCATACGTATGTGCGTATCAACCTTTGTTGGCTCAATGAAGGTGACGACTGATTCTCTACGGAAAGTAAGGTAGATAACTGATATAATGTAGATTGCCATGAAGGGAAACACAACTATCCCTATGAACACATTTGCAACTTTTGGCAAACCATTGTGAATTAACCAATCGATGAATGCTGTGGTCAAGTAGTAGATGTTGATGCTTATTATTCCTAGCCCTAGCATCCATGAGAACACAATAATCTACATATATGTCAAAAAATAAAATCATGGTTATTATAAGAATGAAGGGTAAATAGCAAAACTGTATCATCACGTTACCACTGAATTATAATATAGGTGCTAATATTTTAATTTTTATAATATCAAAACTATTGTTTCAAAATAGTCAGTTTGTGTTGAATGTGTTGCCCTTTATTTGGAGGGATATATTTTGGTTTACAAACCGATTATTTTTCCTCTTAAACATTTGCATGAAATGCATATGATCGACTTATTTTGGCTAAAATAGGTCCGAGGGGGACATTTTTATAAAAAATAAAATATTGGCTATGATATTGTAAAAATTGAAACATTAGAGACTATATTTAGTATATTACAATTCAAAGATAACATGAGATGATAGTTTTTCAATTTGCACAATAATGAAAGTTTAGTATGTTGATATGTTTGTTTCAAACTCAAAAACCCTAAAGCTTATTCACTAAAGATGGTTAGGGTTTATTTGTTTCAGGAGAACATTTTAATTTTGGGAAATTGTTAGGATCCATTTGTTTAAGGAGAAAGTTTTTGGGAAATTGTTATTAGCATTTTTTGTGCATGTTTTGATGCACTAAAAAATAATTCAACAAAAAAATTGATGCATGCTAGCTTAGACGTTTTGCAAAAAATGTAGTCACTTCTTGGAAAATGAACCCCATAAATTAAAAATGTTTTGTGAGAAAACTTCTTCTGTGAAACAAAAGGAACCTTCTTCATGGTACACAATGAAAATGTAATACAAACTCACATATATGGAGTTTTTGTGTGGGCCCATCTTGGTAGCGCTGCTGCTGAACTTGAGGAGAGGAATTAGAGCAAATGGAAGTTCAAAGGACAAGATCATCTGCAAAATTAATCAAAACAAAATTAGAATTTTTATTTATAAGTACAAATAAGTAAACATGATTAAAAATTTTGAGATACATAAATACTGACCGATGCTATGATGATTAGCCTGCCTGCCCCTGAAGATCCACCAATGATTGAGACAATCAGACTAGGTGTGATGGCAATGCATCTAGTCAACAAGTTTCTAGTCCATGTCCTCATCTTAAGGTCCAAAAAGCCCTAATGTACCACCATTAACAATTTTTTTGTTAGCGTCTTTTTTGTGTGTGACTAGAGTACAAAACTGTCCCATATTTGTGCCTATGGGATATTTTCGTCCAAAAGTTGGCTAATTAATTAATCAGCCAGACTTTCTCTCAAGGTACAATTATTAGTGTAAAAATGTACCTTTAAAGGTATAATTAGTAGTGCAAATCTGCTTCTAAAGATATTGTTTGCACTACTAATTATACATTGAGATGGAGTTTTGACTAATACCAAAACTCATGGATGAAAACGTGTCAAGTTGATAAATTGAAAGGACAATTTTGTATTTTAGGAATATAAGAGAATAGAAAAGAATAAGACATGAATATTCTTAATTTTGTAAATTAACCTGCATGATATACTGTCCAGCGTAAGTGCCTGTAATGGTGGAGCTTTGCCCCGAGGCTAGTAAAGCAATAGCATAAACAGTAGAACTCGATTTACCCAACACATTCTGAAAAAATGGAACAATGAGAAATTGTACGTTTTCTGTTAATATCGATTGATCGATCTGTGTTTAATTATATAGCTAGATTTTTTTGAAAAGTAGAGAATTAATAATGCTTAATTAATTAGACCTTGAGAAGGAAAGATGCAGAATTTAAGGTGAGATCACCGCACCGGTCCATATCGTCTGTTGAGAGGCTTTTGGTTGAGCAAACAGCGGCGGATACAGAGATAATTGACACATTTATTAGAAATGCCACAAATAGTGCAACTCCACTCTCAATCAAAAAGTATCTACATGCATCCTGTAAATTAATTAAACAATTTGAATTAGTTAATTAATCATGCAATAATTAAGTTACGAATAGACGACTATGCATGAAATGAATACTTGGTATTACTGTATAAGGGTCATACAATATTGTGAAATGTTTTATGGACTTCTCGCTTATATGCATGCATGCATGCATGTTATTGTTGTGCATTAATTATACAATAGGCTCAGCAGTCATGTTTTACAGGTCCCCAACTATAATACTACTGCAAACTAATTTTTGTTAGAAATAATTGCTAAAATGATATACTATAAAATATGTATGGTATGGACTTCAAAGGAAATATAATCTAGCTAGTATTTTGACTTACATTTATGCCACGGACAGAATTTGGGATCTTCCTAGAGAGTACAAGAGCCGAGTGGAGGAAGAGATTATGCCTGTTGACCAAGTAATTAAATAATAGTTTCGCAAACACAGATATAAAATAATAATAATAATAATAATAATAATAATAATAGTAGTAGTAGTAGTAGAAGTTCACAAACATAATCCCACAATAGTGTTAACGGGTCCAAGCGGTTCAAAATGGACAAATCTCCACAAAAAATAAATTAATTTTTTTTACGATCGCAGCTTTCGGTTATAAAATTGTAATTCTTTTGTATAGAGTACTGCCGATTTTAAATTGTCTAAAATCAAAATTCAAGTGGTGTTATCTTAAATGACGAGTAGATAATCCATAAATTAGTTGGGCATTTAAGAGAGGAAATCATACGGCATGATAAGGGCACCTAGCAAGGCGATGGCATCCCCCGTGGCACTGTGGCCTTGAAGTTTAGGGATAAACATTCCCTTGAGTACATCTTCTGCAGGAGGGTTTACATAACTCACTTCTCCAAAAAAGCATGCAGCCATCACAAATACCAATATTGTGATCAACAATTCCAATTTTCTCACCTAAACAAACACAGATAGTTGGATAAATAAAAGAAAATTAAGGAACAAAATGAGAAAAATGAGAGAGTTTCACTGTAAAATCAACTACAATATATATATATATATATATATATATATATATATATATATATATATATCCAACAACAAAAAAAAGCAACAGTAAATTTAATTTAGTATAAGAATTATGAATATACTTGACTTGGCAATCTTTAGTGTTTACATATTATTTATTTTTTTTAACTTTGTTGTCAAAGTTTTTCTTTATAGAATTCCTAATACAAATTTAAAATTCAGCTCCATAAAACTTATGTTACAACTGAAGGACAATTTCTATGTGAAGAAAACCTTGATAATCATTGAAATGCATGCACAGGTTAATATATATAAACGTAATTATATACTCCCTCCATTAAAAAATATAAGATTATTATTATTATTGAATTTTTGAAGTCAACATAAGATATTTTATAATTCAAAATTGACATGAGTTTTTTTAATTTTGGTTAATGCAAATATAGAATGATGAATATTGTAGCTGTTTAAAAAATAGTACTCATTCGAAAATTTATTGTTTTATAATTTTTTAAATAAATTATTTTAATTTTAAATTTAAAATATATCAAATTAATTGACTTTTAAAATTTAATGACAATCTTATAATTTAAAACTGAGGTGGTATATAAGAAAAATGACTAATGTGACTAGCAATTTAATAATACAATGAGAATTCCATCATATTTGAAAATAAAACATTCAAGAAACGACAACAATTGCAAAACTGTATAGCTAAACATATGTAATATTATATACCAAAAAAAAATGAGAGTCAATTACACAAGTATATTAAAAGAAGGCAAATTATATAGAAATAATTAGTTGGTAGAAATTATTCTCAAGAAATATCAGAATACTTGTCATGACTTGACTTGTAAATAGTTCTAGTTTTGTTCAATTGTTCTCACCTCCTTGCCCTTATCTCCTTGTATTATTAATTAAAGTATTATATTATATTATATTATAATTAATATACCCAACAACATTGGAGTGGTTATATAAAGTCAAGTTATCGAAGATTAAACTAGGTTTACAGTAGAGGTGACTTAAGATAATTTAGGACCTAAAACGATATTTTTAAATAAGGCTTTCTGTATTTGGTATGTCCTTCATTGACTTTTATAGTTAAATTGACCATTTTTCAAATCAATATATATTATTATTATTTAATATATATGTAAAAAAATCTATAAACTACAAAAAATTTAGTACTAATTTCAATGCTTATTTTTTTGAAAATTTAAATATATATGTTTAATTGTTAATTTTAAAAATAATTAATTTGACTACAAAAGTCAATGGAAGACTTTTATTTTGGGACGGAATAAATATTAATACTTTTTTTTTAAATGAGGCTTTTTTATACTATTAATTTTTTTTAAGTATTTAATATTTGAATTGGACAATGGGTCTTAAAGGATTAATTGGACTTATATTTTTATAAAAAAAATTTAATATGAATTATTTATGGTGTTTAAAAACTTGAGACCTTCTTTTAAAATAGGGTCTAAAGCGCAAGTTGTTTTTTTTATTGTATAGGGCCGGCCCTGGTTTACAGGTCTGTGTATGACAAAGCACGCACATCCAGAAAATTATGAGAAAAAGAATCCAAACTAAACATCCTATATAAACTAGATAGAATTAAACCAAAAAAATCCAAAATTTTGTATGAAATTTCTTGAGCTATTTTTGAGAGGGACTGAATAAATAAATAAAATATACTTACCCCGTATCTTTGCAGGCCAAGTAATACGAGAGTGCTTAAGCCGGTGAGGAGCACTCCAGCCCAAACTGGGATATCAAATAGTATATTAAATGCAAAGGCTGTCCCAATAACTGTCTCACATGCAGGAAAAAAAAATGTGAATAGGTTTTTCCTATTTCAGAGCTTAAATTTTAATGTTTCAATTTTAGACATTGAATTTTAATTTCTCTCAACTTTTATAAATAAAACCTTTTGGCCAGTGAATTTTTAGCCTTTCTTACAGAATAAGTCACGTGACTAAAAATAAAAAGATAATTTACTCCATTAAGGGTATATATCGAATATCGTATTGGCTACAATTTTTTCTCTTTTTCCCCATTCATCACACATAATCATGTGCCCCAATTTTTTGTGCTTCCAAAAAAATTTAAGATTGAAAGTATCTAGATACCATCACTCCGATAAAATTATTATACACCGGTGACAAAAAAAAAATATTTATAAAAATAAAGGGACATTAAGGTTCAATTTTTTAAAATTGAAACATTGTGGTTGAAGTTCTAAAATACAAAAAACTTGAAAGTTAAAAAATTTAAGCAGAAAATATTTATGCAAAAAGAGATGTTCCTTTCTATAAATTAATAAATTTATTTTTATATATACATATACATGCCTTCAGGTATATCTGCTGCTATAACTGCAATCTCAGCTAGCACCCATAGGCAGTATTTCACATATGTTGGATACTCGGCCCTGCATAACTCCGATAGGTGTTTTCCTGTAAATCAAAATAATGATTAACGAATTAATCGTAGGATAATACAATTTTGTATTTTAATGATTATCATTATAAATTATTTATTGTATTAGTTAGGATTATTATAATATCTCTTCACATATATAGCTGTTGTTTCTACATATGCATGAGAATACAAATAATTAACATATCAGTAAATACTCCCACAGTCTCACAAAAATAGTAACATATACAAATTAATTTTTTAGTCACAAATTAAAAGAAATACCCTTATTATTATTAGTGGTAAGTGACAATATGCCCCCTCAACTTTGCTGGCACAAATAATTACCATGTCAGCACTATTAAAATTAATTATTATTTACTATTTTTAGGGATGAACAAAAATAAATGCGACTATTTTTATAGGACAAAAACAGAATATAATTTTTTGAGACCTACCGGTTGTTACACCAAGATTGGCGGCAAGTGATTGTATTATGAGAGCAAACATTAGGCCGATAAGGATAATCCAGAGTAGCTGAATAATAAAAATGTCAAATGACATGTTGATATTAATTTTTCAATGTAATTTAATTTCTTAAAAAATAAACAAATATTAAAATAAAGAGAAGATATTTTTTTTCTCTTCATATTCATTTGTTTCTAAATCAAGAATATATTAATAGTTACCTCATATCTGTGGTTTGCTCCAGCTTGCAAATCAGTTTCCACTATTATACATGGTAATTAATGATCGAGTTGCAGTTAGTGTTCATGTATAGAAATAAACCCTAAAAGTGATTGATAAAAATAAAAAAAATGAAATCTTAAAAAATGAAAAAGAGAGAGACTTACAGTTCCCAGGATCAAGGTAAGCCAATGAAACTAGAAAACCAGGTCCAACATATGCCAGAAACTTTCTCCATCCAGGTTTCTAATCATCAACAAATTAAAAATAGTTTAAATGAAAGGAAAATAATAATTTTTCCGGCACAAAATTTCCTCTTTGATGGTAGCTAGGTTAAACGAAAGAAAATTATATATATTCTAACGCAAAATTTCCCTTTCCATCAAAATTAATGGTAGCTAGGTTGAACGAAAGAACATAACATATTACAGCGTAGAATTTTACTTTCCAGGACAAATGATGCGATACAAATTTTCACCATGTGGATAACAAATTGTACATTTGCGTTAGAAAAGAAGTACATGTTTGTTTATATAGTGTGTATTAAAAATTGGACATTTACATCGAATATAATCTAAGCGAAAGAAGCGAGAAATGCATGAGAAAGAAACCTGGTTGTAATCATTTTGGTTAGAATCTTTATTGTTGTTCACTTCAGTTACTTGTTTCTCTTGTTGCAGGCTCCCCATCTCTCTTCCTATCCAAAGGAATTATCACCTATCTTTGCTTATAGTGCTAACTCTTATTATATATATATATATATATATATATATATATATATATATATATATATATATATATATGTATATATGGGTAATAATCATTTGTTATGGATCAAAAATGAGCGTACACCATCTATAACATTTGTTCCAAATATCAACGGTCAAGATTAAATTGGAGAATGCGGCGTCTGATAGTAATAATAGCGGACGTCCGCTACTGTTAGTAGCAGACGTCTGCTACTATTATTATCGGACGTAAACCATCCGCTATTAGTAGTGGATGATTTAGTCATCTGTTAGTAATTGTAGTGGACAACGTATTTTAATTTTTTAATCTCAGTCACTAATCCCTATGAATGGTATGAATATTATTTGTCATATCGTGCTCCATAACAAATACCTACTATAGATCATTCTCATATATATAGGGAATGATCCATAGCCAAAGGGGATGGAAATATTTTTCATCTAACTCAATCTTAGCCATTAATTTGTAGCTACCATAGAATAATTTGTAGCATATCCGCAAAACTATTATGCGGCATATGACCCACAAAAAAATTGTCCATAACATCTCCTACCGGACAAAAAAATAATAATAATATTTAAGGGGTACCACATAATAGTTATGCGGTACCCCTTAATTTTTATTTTATTTTATTGCGTTCTAGATAGTCCAGGATCATTACAAAAAGGAAAAAAAAAAATTAGGGATACCGCATAATAGATATGCAGTACCCCCTAAATTTATTTATTTTTAAAACAATTTTTTTGCATTCTGCATTTCTGCTCACCGGCTGGATGCTAAAGCTCTTGTGGACAATGCTCATCATAAGATTTGCTTGTTGGTTACTGTACAAACTCAATGCTTGTATTTTTCTTTGTTGCACATGATTTGGCTATATAAGGTTTTAACTTTAATCTTACTCTCAATAAATTTCTCACTGAACCTATACTAAACAAAGAACCTTTAATTGGACATGGAGAAAAGACGATTTTTCATTAGTTTGTTCAATAAAGCCAAGTTATATTATAATTAGTTACTTTTCTCCAAGAGTGAGCGGAACGTACATATATATTGAATGATTCAAAGCACCATCTTCATTGCAGTTCTAAGGGAGAAAAATAGAAGGACTTTTTATGGACAACTTCTTATGGCTTTCTGTAATGCAAAAAAAAATGCTCTTGGACTATTCAGAATGCAAAAAAAAAATTAAAAAAAATAGGGGTACTATATAATAGTTATGCAGTACCCATTAATTTTTTATTTTTTTTGCCTTTCTGTAATACTCTTGGACTATTCAGAATACAAAAATATATATATTTAGGGGGGTACCGCATAACTATTATGTGTTACCCCCTAAAAAAAAAAAATTTTGCCTTTCTGCAATGCTCTTGACTATCCAGATTTTTTTTAAAAAAAAAATTAGGGATACTGCATAACTATTATGCGGTATCTCCTAATTTTTTTTTTTTTGCTTTTTGTAATGCACCTGGACTATCCAGAATGCAAAAAAAAAAAATTAGGGGGTACCGCAAAACTATTATGCGGTACCCCTTAATTTTTTATTTTTTATTTTTTGGCTTTCTATAATGCTCCTAGACTATCCAGATGCAAATAAATAAATTAGGGATACCGCATAACTATTATGTGGTACCCCCTAAATTTTTTTTATTTTTTTTTTAGCTTTTTGTAATGTTCCTGGACTATATAGAATGTAAAAAAATAAAAATAAGGGGTGCTGCATAACTATTATGCAATACCCCTAAAAATTATTTTTTATTTTTTTATAGTTATACCACATAATAATTATGTAGATATTCTACAAATTATTATGCAGTAGGTACCTACCTCCCTAAGCCATTAAATTTTGTAATGGATGGCTAAGATTGAATTAGATAAAAAAAATACTTTCTTTGACTATAGATTATTCCCTACGTATATATCATATATCATATAATGTGTTTGAGCCTACAATGATTTCAAAAGGAAAAATGAAAAATACAGAAGGGCTCAATTAGGTCTAGTAAGAGAAAGGTCACTGTGGTTGCCCATTTATATAATTTAAGACACATGTGACTGATTGAGGACCAAATATTCTTTTTCCATTTTTGTTATGATGTAATTGTCAAATTGTCTTTCTCCGTCAATAATTAATTCTTGAATCTTGAGTATCAGCTTATATATGCATACATAAAAATAGGTATTAAGTTTTCGTTGAAAGAAAATAGGTGTTGGTAACTGAAAAATGAATAGTCGTCATTTGTAGGAATTGTTTAGGGCAAGTGTATGAATTGTCTAAATGGTGTTTTTGGTTCAACTTGCCTATACACCGTTGGCTTTTTAATACTCCTGGATTATTCAGAATGAAAATAAATAAAAAATAGGGGTACAGAATAACTATTATGCATTATGTACCCCCTAATTTTTTTTTATTGTCTTTCTGTAATGCTCTTACACTATCCAGAATGCAATATATATATATAGGGGTATCACATAACAATTATGCAAAACTCTTAAATTTTTTATTTTTTTTGGCTTTCTGTAATACTCCTGGACTATCCGTAATGCAAAAAAAATAAAAAAATAGGGAGTATCGCATAACTATTATGCGCTACCCACTAAATTTATTTATTTTTACAACTAAGGGATATTATGGACAAAAAAAATTTGGACCATATACTGCATAATAGTTATACGGATATGCTACAAATTATTCTGCAGTATATATATATATATATATATATATATATATATATATATATATATATATATATATAATGTGTTTAAGCCTACAATGCTTTCAAAAGGAAAACTGAAAACTACAAAGGGGCTCAATTAGGTCTAGTAAAAGAAAGGTCACTCTCCTTTACCCATTTATATAATTTAAGACACGTGATTGATTGAGGACAAAATATTTTTTTTTTTTTTTTTTTGTTGCTAATTTGAGCGAAATTTTAACATTCTTGCAAATAAAATAAAAATTGTCCTTTTTTGTTATGATGCAACTGTCAAATTGTCTTTCTCCATCGATAATTAATTCTTGGATCTTGAGTATCAGCTTATATATGCATACATAAAATAGGTATTAGCTTTTTGTTAGGTGTTGGTAACTGAAAAATGAATAGCCATCATTTGTATGAATTGTTTAGGGCAAGTGTATGAATTGTCTAAATGGAGTTTTTGGTTCAACTCAACAGTCATCATTTATTTTTTTTGCCTTTCTGTAATACTCTTGGACTATTCAGAATGCAAAAATATATATATTTAGGGGGTTACTGCATAACTATTATGCGTTACCCCCTAAAAAAATTTGTTTTGCCTTTCTGCAATGCTCTTGGACTATCCAGATTTTTTTTAAAAAAAATTAGGGGTACTGCATAACTATTATGCGGTACCTCCTAATTTTTTATTTTATTTTTTTTGCTTTTTGTAATGCACCTGGACTATCCAGAATGCAACAAAAAAAGAATTAGGGGGTACCGCAAAACTATTATGCGGTACCCCCTAATTTTTTATTTTTTATTTTTTGGCTTTCTATAATGCTCCTAGACTATCCAGATGCAAATAAATAAATTAGGGATACCGAATAACTATTATGTGGTGCCCCCTAAAATTTTTTTTATTTTTTTTTTAGCTTTTTGTAATGTTCCTGGACTATCCAGAATGTAAAAAAATAAAAATAAGGGGTATTGCATAACTATTATGCAATACCCCTAAATTTTTTTATTTTTTTTTATAGTTATACCACATAATAATTATGTCGATATTCTACAAATTATTCTGCAGTAGGTACCTCCTTAAGCCATTAAATTTAGCAATTGATGGCTAAGATTGAATTAGATAAAAAAATACTTTCTTTGACTATAGATTATTCCCTACGTATATATCATATATCATATAATGTGTTTGAGCCTACAATGATTTCAAAAGGAAAAATGAAAAATACAGAAGGGCTCAATTAGGTCTAGTAAGAGAAAGGTCACTGTGGTTACCCATTTATATAATTTAAGACACATGTGACTGATTGAGGACCAAATATTCTTTTTCCATTTTTGTTATGATGTAATTGTCAAATTGTCTTTCTCCATCAATAATTAATTCTTGAATCTTGAGTATCAGCTTATATATGCATACATAAAAATAGGTATTAAGTTTTCGTTGAAAGAAAATAGGTGTTGGTAACTGAAAAATGAATAGTCGTCATTTGTAGGAATTGTTTAGGGCAAGTGTATGAATTGTCTAAATGGTGTTTTTGGTTCAACTTGCCTATACACCGTTGGCTTTTTAATACTCCTGGATTATTCAGAATGAAAATAAATAAAAAATAGGGGTACAAAATAACTATTATGCGTTATGTACCCCCTAATTTTTTGTTATTGTCTTTCTGTAATGCTCTTACAGTATCCAGAATGCAATATATATATATATAGGGGTACCACATAACAATTATGCGAAACTCTTAAATTTTTTATTTTTTTTTGCTTTCTGTAATGCTCCTGGACTATCCGTAATGCAAAAAAAATAAAAAAATTGGGGGTACCGCATAACTATTATGCAGTACCCCCTAAATTTATTTATTTTTACAACTAAGGGGTATTATGGACAAAAAAAATTTGGACCATATACTGCATAATTGTTATACGGATATGCTACAAATTATTCTGCAGTAGGTATATATATATATATATATATAATGTGTTTAAGCCTACAATGCTTTCAAAAGGAAAACTGAAAACTACAAAGGGGCTCAATTAGGTCACTCTCGTTTACCCATTTATATAATTTAAGACACATGTGATTGATTGAGGACAAGATAATTTTTTTTCTTTTTTTTTTTTGTTGCTAATTTGAGCGAAATTTTAACATTCTTGCAAATAAAATAAAAATTGTCCTTTTTTGTTATGTTGCAACTGTCAAATTGTCTTTCTCCATCGATAATTAATTCTTGGATCTTGAGTATCAGCTTATTATTAGCTTTTTGTTAGGTGTTGGTAACTGAAAAATGAATAGTAATCATTTGTATGAATTGTTTAGGGCAAGTGTATGAATTGTCTAAATGGAGTTTTTGGTTCAACTCAACAGGTCCCCCCCTCCTTTCTCCCAAATCGATAACCCTCTGTCTTCAAAAGAATAACTAAAATTTAAAAGTATAATTTTCTTAATGTCCAAAAAAGATGAGTTAAGATTTATAAAGTGAAGAGTAATTATGATATTTAGTAGAGTTTATTAGTATAAAAATAAAAGTACTCTCACTTTATGTAATTTCGTGGGGCCGATAAAAATAAAATTGAAATTTTTTTACTCTCTTTTCTTTACTTAATATATGTGAAAAATATATTGTGTTCATTTTTTTGAGGACGGAAAGAGTACTAATTAAATTTACATTTTGGGTACATCTCACAATGAAAGATCTGTTTTCATATCTCATTAAATTTGTCAATGAGATGTAATTAGCCTAGTGATTAAGACTGAGATATTATTCTCATTTAGGTGAGTTTATTTTTTCTTTTTTTCTCTTTTATGTGAGGCTTATTTGTAAATTTATTTTTTTCTCTTTAATTTAGTGGGGTTTGATTAGTTTTAATATTGTAATACTAAATGATATACTTGATAATGAGATTATATTGTACTTTCCAAAAAATAAGACTTCAATAAATAAAAATAAAAATAAAAATAATTGATTAGAAATGAAATTAAGTTAATTTTGATATTTACTTTTTAGAAGTCAATTTAGCAATATTTTTAAATTTAAAACTGAAATAATTCCTTTAAATTTTGAAAATAGTAAATCTCATTATTAATTTCATTAAATATTTACTATTATAATTCCAATATTAAATGGGTTCAATTTTGAATTTTAAAAACTTTTAAAATTGATTTTTAAGAAACCATTTTTATTTTGGAAGGAATACATCAGTATAAAGAGTTTACTTTCTAGTTTCTACAATCATGTGGCCGTCTCGCCAATTAAAAAATAGGAGGTTAATTAGAGAGGACTTTTTAACAAATAGTTCTGGTAAAACTGGCTTGGGTTTGTGGGTCAGTCCGTCTACTAGTAAAAAATTAAATTTTTAATTTAATTTTACAGTCCAAAAAAACTTGAATCATTTTAGTCTGGCCCGCGAGTGATCCGACCCGATCCGCAGGCTAAATTTATTTTTATTTTTTTTCCAGTAAACTTAATTTTATAAAAAAAATTAGAATCATTAAAAGTAGACTTTAGCACAATATTGCCTAGTCTACAACTATGTTGATCAAGAATAAGTATAAACAATTATTATTTGTGTGTAGTATCACTTTGGCTATTGTAAATACAATAGTAGCAAGTTGGTACAGTAAAGTGCCATTTGGGAGTCTAATCTTTAACCACTTTAGGAATATCCTCCTTCAAGATTAGTCCAAAATATTAATCCACCCTTATACCTGGCTATGAATTTCAAATTTCAAATTTCAAAACAATTGGAAAGAAAAAATAAAAGACAGTTGGTCTTCACTTTCCAAGCAAAAGAGAAAAAATTTAAATACTAAGACAAAGAATATTGTTTTTGACCAATTTTCTTCTTCTCCTCTTCTTTCTATTAAGTATTAGAAAATGCCAAAATAATATTATAGAAACTTGTTGGAGTTCATATTAAAATGGGTATGAAAACAAATTTATATCGATATACCAATTCAACTTCGTCATGAACATATTAAAATTAAAATTAATTGCTATTATGTTAAAATTAATTGCTTAACGAGTGCTAGGTACACTGGCAACTAGTTGCTAATTCCAGGTCGACTGGCCTCAGAAGTAAATGCCGGCTTATATTTTGTGCCAGGCTACAAGTCAAACTAAAATATTGAATATGTTCTTTAGCATTTGGTAAATTTTGTTAAGAATATACATAATCCGAAAGCCACATCAGATTTTCTTACACTTGGAACCCGGACTTGTCACTTGGAATCACTTCCTAATAGAATATGTAGATCTATAGTAGAATGAAGGGGGTATAAATTGAAAAAGTAGTAGTAGTAATGCTATGAATTTGAATAGAGCTGGCAATTTCCAACTCAACCAATCAATCAGTCCATTAAACCCATAAATTAATGAGTTAAATTATTCATTTACTTATATGGGTTCTACCCATAATGGGTTAGATGGATAATGATAAATTAAGTGAGTTTAAAACAAGGAGGTTAAAGGCATTTTACTCTGACACGGGACAACACCCCAAAAATCAAAATAACATCACAAGCTAAAGCAAATAAAAAAAAAATGCCCTGTGGGCATGGCCGACCCAACTTGGGTCACGAGCCTCTTATTTTCAGTCAAAAAAAATATGAATCATTTTGACTAAGTCCAAATTTTATCCAACTCATTTATGGCCCGACCCGTTTGGGTCGACCTAACCCGTTTATCAGGTTTAGTCACAAATGAAAAGAGAAAACTTGAAGGCATCAACAAGCATTCGTATATGTTTAAAAAAACAAAAAATATATGGATAGACATGGAATTTTATCTTAGTAATATTTGAAAGATAAAAAATAGAGGGATATGATAAACTTAATTTAAAGCCAACAACATGGAGATTGATAAAAAAAAAAAAAAAAATTATATGGTTTATTCTCACATTAAGGCAAAATCAGTGGCGGATCCACGAATTCAACTCAGTGTAGATAATAACATATTTTAAAAAATTATCAACATGATATAAAAAAATTAAATTTCATACATATGTAATACCTCAAAACTGTAAATAATTCAAAATATAATTTGAGGAAAAAGTTTGGATAAATAATGATTATACATTTTCAGTCAATTCATGACCTTTTTTTTATGTTAAAAAATAGGAGGATTTTTCTTAATCAAATCCTCTATAATCAATCACCTTTTTTTTTCATATATCACCCCACAATTGCGCGCAATCTTTTCCTAAAGTTACTCGTAATCTTTCCAAAATTACTATCAACATTTCCAAAATTACTCGCAACTTTAGGCTGAAATTTTTAAAAGATAACATTTTGCATTTAAGAATCCTTGTTTCTTTCCTAGAATCACTTAATTTAAGCCACCATACTTTTCACACACACACACACATATATGTGTGTGTGTGTGTATAAAGAGAACATAAACATTCAAAAATTCACTGTTGGTAATTGTCTACACTGAGAAACCCACCTTATTCTCCTCTTTAAAAAGAATGAATTCCGATTAATTTAGCAGCAAAAAAAAAAAAAAAAGAATTCGGATTCAACATAAGTTAGCAGATCACATTCAATGACGAGAGTTAATATTTAGAAAATCTTCTGAATAAAACTATGTACAATAATTTCATATCTTATTTATATGGTGATGGTAATGATCCGAAACTTTGGTTATACTTGTAATGTGATCTTAAGGGATTAATAAAGATTGATTCATATAATATAATCGATGTGTTATGTGTTGCACTATATGTGTTAACTAGCATTTCACCCGTGCCTCAGGCACTACGAAATTGGTAGTCGATGATGAGAAAGAGAAGGGGGTGTCGGCCGTCGGGTATGAGTTTGCTGAAGCTCCCTGAAGAAGTCAGCAGGGAGAAACTAAAGAGGAAGAGAGGGAGGAGAGGAGGGTGGAAGCCACGGAGAGAGAGAGGAGGGAGTTGTGTCAACCGGAAGTGGAGAATGGTGATGGGAGGATATTAAATAACGGATGGTGGGATTTATCCCAAACTTTGAACGGTTCAGATGATTTAGTATGATGAGCGGGAAATTCAAAATTAGTTGTATTTTGTTATTATAGATAGATTGTGAAAGAATTAAAAAAAATCAAAAAAATAACGCGAAAAATACTATTCACGCTTATAGCGCTTTTTCGTTTTTTTGAAATTTCACATTCACGGATAATGTTTATACGGGATATAAGAACGTATTTACTATTCAAAAATACGAGAATCAAAAATTGACTAAATTCCTAACTAAGTTGGTTAGGGTCGAACTAGGAGAGAAACTCTTAGTTACTATTCGGTTCAGTTATGAAGCTAACTAGGTTAGCCTAACCAAGGAACCAAACCTTAACTAAGTTGCCTAAATTCTAACTATGATCCAAGTAAGTTTTAGTTAGGTGAGTCTTGGGCTGTAGAGATTATTTGGCCCAATCTTGATTTTATTAATTGTTAGAGCCCAATTGGTGGAGATTGCATTAGTTACCCCAACCTAATTTTATTGTAGGCCCAATAGAAGTGTTTAGAGGCCCAAGGATGGGAGTAGAACCAAACCCAATAATTTAATTAAATCAAACCCAAAACCCTAGCCATGTCTTAGGAAAATTGAGGGATATATATATATATATATATATATATATATATATATATATATATATATAACTTTATGAATGTTATTAAAATAAAGGGAAAATGAGAGAACTTTGGGGCCATGTGGGGCCCCATTTTCAGATGAGCTAGGAAGATTTTGGAGGAGCTTATTTGACTTCCCTTGAAAGCTAATAAACTTGAGTAAAAGCAATGACTAAATGGTGTTTTGTGTAAAGAGACTTTAGGGGCTAGGAATTAAAAGCTAGATAGCTTAAGTTGGTGGAGGAAGATAGATATACAATTTATATGGTAAAAGGGCTCTTATAGGTTAGCACTTCCCCTCTCATTTCATTATTTCTTTTCCTAAGTGTTAGAGAGAAAGAAAATAGAGAAGGCTCTTGAAAGAAAAAAAACCTAGAGAAAGAAGATAGAGGGAGAGAGTTTGGAAGCTCAAACTTTTAGAAGGCTAGAGAGGAAGGTGGAGCACCCATTATCAAGGAGTTCCTAGCATAGAGGAAGAAATCTCCTAAGAGGTTGAAAAGTTTCTCTAACCCAAGTTTTGTTTAAACTTTGTTTTAAGTGTGTTTTGTCGGATGTTTGTGGGAGATCTATGTGTTTAGGGGTGGAACATGGTGGTTCCAGAGAATAAGGATGGTTATGTGTTGGATTTATGTGCTTGTATGCTTAGATGTCATTTTTATGGTAGTTGAGTTAAGAAATCACCAAGTGGTGTTGGAACTTCAAAACCCTAGCTTTGATGTCATGTCTTCAAATGAAAAACTTCACCTTAGTGAATATTTTTAAAGATCCATTGGTTTATTTGATAGATCTATGAGTTGTTGAAAATAAACTATTTTTTGTACAAATGAAAAATGAGCTAAGATGGACTCCTAGTGATTTCTAAAGAGAACCATTTCAATTTTGAAAAAAAAAACCCAAGTATTTGTGTGGTTTTCTAATAAAATGACTCCCTATGGTTTGCTTATTTTAGCAATCCATGAGTTGTATATTAGGTGTATATGAGTTTCGGTGATATCCCAATTGGAACGAAAGAAAGATAAGCCAAAATGGATTTATAGTAATTTTTCTTATAAACTAGGTCTTTTTATAAATTAACCTTTGCCATTATGCTAATTGTTGGATCATCTTTTTTGCTATTGAATGTTTTTAAATTCATGTGTGGTCAAAGTACTTTCATAATTTATGATCTTAACAAGCTTTGATTAAAATTTGGGAGCAATATAACCTAAAACGGTTAAGTTATAAAACATGGAATCAAAAATGTCAAATGAGCTAAAGTTGGAAAAACATTTCGTAGCATAAGGCGCCACAGCGCCCAAATAAGTGTAGAAGTAGGTGTCATGCCACTTCTTCACCTTTGGCTTTCAGCACCGCAACGCCCAAGAATGAACTAAACCAGGCGCCATAATGCCGGGTAGGGTCAAAGTGATAAATCGGGTTGGGTCAGGCTAAATTAGATCGTTCGGGTCGGTCGAACGAGCCATGTCACCGACTCGGGTTTTCTAAAATAAAGGTTTGTTTTAAGAATCCCGATTTTGATGTGTAGATGTTATAAGTGTCCGAAATATTAAAGGATACACAAAGATGATTATATGTTTAAGTTAGATGAATATGTGGGGTCCGTATGTGGCTAATTGGTAGATCGACTTATTATTAATATAGGTCGTGCGAGTAACGCTAAGCTAAAGTTATCATTAAACGACTGAGGAGGCAAGTGTTTTATCCGAACTATTTATTATCATTCTATACATTATAAATGTATGTTATGTTCGCACTTAAGTGCATTTAACAAATTGTTCATTATGTGAACTGCTTAAGCTTATAGTTCTATTATTGTATGAACTATAAATTTAAATGAAAGTCTATATCATATTGTTTCGGCTAGACAATTTATTAACGCATGATTTCGAATTCATAAATTCTTGGAATGCTTATCCAAACCAAATAGTTGTGCGGACTCTATAATGAGACTGAGATGAACAACTCTCATAGAAGGGAAAACTTTATGTCGAAAAACTGACCTTATGCGATATGATTGAATGTTATGCATAACATATATAGGGTACAATAAGTTGATCCCTTAAGTACTTATAAATAGTGAAATTTAGTTTTTGTGATTAACCTACACTTTTGAGATATCCAGTGATCTACTGATAATCCCTCTAGAAGTTCAGGGTCCTTAGTGACTACTCAACATGAAAATTCAAAACAAATTCTATTTGATGGAATATTTATTATTCAGAGTGCTTCACAATTATTGTTCAATTGTTGAAGCATGTCTAGAAAGACTATTCTTAATTCATATCTTATTGATAAACTGTTTTAAAACTTGTTGAGCATAATAGTTGTTCACCCTTGCATAAACTAAACATTTTTAACTAAGCCCGAGTTTGTGGAAGGATCCAAGAAAGACAAGGGTAAAGAAAAAGCTAAGGAGTAGCTTAATTTATATTTCATTTAGTTTACTTTATGATTGTAAATTACCTTTTGGAATATTATGTTTTGTATTAAAGGTTAACTAAACTTGGGATTGTAATATGTTTTCTATAAAAAAAAACACACAATGTAAGCGATGATGTACTAATGATGAATGGGTAGATTGATGTGTTGTGAACGATGTAGCGTGAGCACTGAACCTGGATTTAGGGGCGTTACTGTGACGGACAGATATTATCATTAACACTAATTTTCAAAACAAAACACATTCTAAGCATTAATTAATTAGCATTCTACTCTTTTCAATACACATAAAACGTTTCTAATAAGGACACATTTTAAATATGATCAAGTCTCGATCATAAAATTATATATATATATATATAGGGAAATAATCCATAGTATGTATTTGCTATGAATCTTTATACGACATACACCATCTATACCCTTTAAAACAATAAGTAATGGCCAGGATTAGAGACATCCGCTACTAATAGTAGAAGGACGGTAAAAAAATACATATCATCCTCTACTAATAGTAGTGGACGTTAATCGAAATAAAATTTTGACTTTATTAACTAAGGTTTAGGCTTTATTAACTAGGGTTTATAAATCAGGATTTAGGGCTTATTAACTCTTTTTTATCTGGGTTTAAGATTTATTAACCTTATTAACCTCTAGTTAATAAACCCTAACCTTTGTTAATAATTTCTAAATTCGAGTTAATAAACCCTAAACCCGAGTTAACAAACCATAAACTCTAGTTAATTAACCCTAAACTCCCTTAACCCTAGTTAATAAACTCTAACCCGTGATATAATTATAAATCATAAATCCTAGTTAATAAATCATAAACCTTAGTTAATAAAGTCAAACATTTATTCTGATTAGAGTCCGCTACTATTAGTAGCGTGTTTTTTTCTGTCCGCTATTAATAAAAGCGGACGTCGATTTTCAATCTCTAATCCTGACTGTTAATCCTTATTTTAAAGGGTATAGATGGTATATACCGTATAAGGATTCAAAGCAAATACATGATATGGATTACTCCCCATATATATATATATATATATATCCACAGTAAACGTTTGTTATGGATACTATTCTAACAAATGAATTTCTCACTGTCTAATCGAAGATATAAGGGTCAAGAAAAAATAAGAATTGGGTCTGGTTGCTACTCTTATGAGTGGCCAGAAAAATAAGAGTTGTGAGCAGCCAGACTAAAATGAAAGTTTTCTAAGCCGCTATTCGTACTAGCGGCTAGGCCCAATTCTTATTTCTTCTCGACTCTTAGATCTTCAATTGGACAATAAGAGATCCGTTTGTTGGAATAGTATTCATAGCAAACGTTTGCTATGAATCACTCCCCATATGTATATATAAACACACTCCAATGTGAGATCTAATCAAGTTATTAAAAACTTATCCTATGAACTTGTGCTATCAAATTGCAAAAGAACCAGTAATACATATGCATTGGCCTGCATTCTAAGAACTATAGCAGGCCTGCCCCGCTACCTATTTTTAAGTAATTTCTCGTGTATTTTGTTGTTCATTAGTTAGTTATTATTACGATTGATTTTTTTTTAAATTTAACACTTCTTTTGTTTCATATAATAAAATTAATATTAACTTTTTAAAAGTTAATTATAAAATTTTAAATTCAAAATTGACTTGAATTCATTTAGTTTATGTCAATACAATTATAAATATCATAAACTATCTAAATAGTATTATTAATTATAAAATTATTATTTTCAAAAGTTAAATGAATCATATCAATTTTAAATTTAAAAATATCTCAAATTAAATTTTTTTAAGTCAATATTAATCTTATAATTCAAAACAGATAAAATATTATTTCGGTTCAAAATTATAAAATCATTATTAATTTTTGGAAGTTAATTTAAACTCGTGGGTAAACCCAATAATTTTCTCTCATCCGTTACATACCAACGTCAATGCTATCTGTAATTTGTACTTAATTCTAGAGCTATATATAGGATGATGAATAATTCTAAGATTAAATAGGAAAATGATGAATACTGTACAAAAATGTTAGCAAATGAATGTACGTATGATATAAACCTTTCTATTATAGTGATTGCAACACTTTCCTGCTACTGCGTTAGAAAATGGTGCCTGAGATCAGACATACATGTACGTACATATATAGCAAATGAATGTACGTATGAAGGGATCAAATGTTGCAGAAGAAGATATTTTCAGCAACAAAGTTATTCGAAAACAAGGAAAGACAATGCTGCACGAAGAGCTACAAAAATCATCCTTTATAATACTCAAATTTTTTATTCTTCTTATTTTGGTAAAAATATTTTTCATTTATCTGTGTAGTACATATATTTATATATTTTATTCACTATTTCAAGAAACATTTATATATTTTTTAGTCATACGCATCGTGTGTGCTACTGGTGGTGCTACTTTACGTAGAATGTGTTTGAGCCTACAATGGATTCAAAAGGAAAGACGTAAAATAAATGGGCTCAAGGTCTAGTAAGAGGTCACTCTCATTTACCAATTTATACTCCTTTCATTTTATATTATTTAATCATCGTTGATTTTTTAAAATTAATTTAAAATATTTTTAAACTTAAAATGACAAAAAAAAATTAATTTTAATTAATACAATGATGAATATTGTAAACTATATAAAAATTATTACTCATTGTAAGTTCTATTATTTCATAATTTTTAATAAGTCATCTTAATTTTAAATTTAAAAATATCACAAATTGACTTTTAAAAGTCAATAATGATCATATAATTTAGAACGGTGAGAGTATAATTTAAGACAGGTGACTGATTGAGGACAAAATATTTTCTTTTTTTTTTTTTTTTGTTGATGTAATTGCCAAAATTGTCTTCCACCATCAATAATTCTTGGATCTTGAGTATCAGCTTATATATGGATACATTAAAATAGACATTAACTTTTTTTGTGAAAGAAAATGGTTTTTCGGTAGCTGAATAAACGAATTGTTTAGCTAAAATCCACTGCGGACATTTGAATATACAAAGAAAATAATTGTAATTCACTAAAGAGAAAAGAAAAAATTCCAAATATACTTTTTATTAATCAAATTAAAAGCTAACATATATACAATGTAAAAATGCATGCCCCTTTATAAGAAAGGTTTATTACAACTAAAAAAGAATATCAAATGAAAATTAAATACATATTTTAAATCGTTCTTAATCGTCTAATTGATTGCAATCTAAAATCCCTAATATAAAGTCTAATTTTGATAAATTAATTCATAGTATCATACATAAAATATTTTTAACTACTAAAAAACTAAAATTATAAATTACTAATTAAATTCAAATTCAAATTTTTGATAGGTGCAAGACTGTACAAAAGTTCAATTAATCTTTTAGATATATCCAAATCATACATACTAAAGAGTCAATTTGGCTGTTACTTGACTGCTTTTCTCATGACCTGCCAAAACAATTTTTTTCGAAAAATATAAGCACACAATAAGTTGTTAAAAATGATAAAAGTCTCCAAAAAAATTAAAATAATAGTACATAAAAGATATATAACAGATGTATATTTGAACTTTGAAGATAATCGTGTCCATTATGTTGTTAATGAAACATAACTGATTAAACTGGAGTCAATCTATTAACTCACAACGTAAAAGCTACTCTATCGATAGAATACAGCCGGTTAAAATTGGAGTTAATCAATTAACTCACAACATACATACTCATCCAGTCAGTTAAGTTTGGAGTAAATCTATTGCTCTCTCCCTTACGAAGAAAAGAGACATATTTTAACTATGTTACGTTTGAATTGAATGAACAAAATGGAGAAATGAATAAAATTATCACTACAAGAAAAGTAGCTATTTTCGACATAATTAATTCCCACAAAAATAGACTATTTTCGAAGGAATGTTTGGTCGATTATAATTCTGTCGAAAATAACTTAATGTCGACAGAATTCCGTCGGTCATAAGAACCCCTACTTGGCGCCAAGTTTCCCGCCACCGTAAAAGTTATTTTCGACGAAAAGGCATCTAAGGCCGACGAAAATTCTGTTGAGCATTACTTAAGTTCGACGGAATTAATGTCGACGGAATTCCATAAAAAATATAACCCTAAAGCATTTCTTATTCCCCCGCCGCACTTTGTGTCTCCTCTCCCCCCCCCCCCCTCCCCCTCCACACACCCCCATCACTGCCACCCACACCTCCTGTCGCCCCATTTTCGGTGCCTATGACGCCTCTTGGCCACAGTTCCGTCTCTCTCTCTCTCTCTCTCTCTCTCTCTCTCTCTCATTCTTCAAGGTTAGTTTTTAATTTGTAAAAAATATTTAATTTTTCATGCAATTGTCATTAAATTTGTCATGTACTGAAATTTTGATAATTTTGTCATGTACTGAAATTGTGAATTAGGAATAATACTTGAATCTGAAATTGGCAATTGGGATATTGGAATCTACATAATAAGTTCAATTTAATTTTTTGGATATTGCATATTGGTTATGTGCGTTGAAGTATATATTGCTGTGAATTTGCATTGGGACATTATTTTTTGTGAAATTGCTGTGACTTTGGGACATGTATATTTGATGCAGGTAATTTGAGACATTTAATTTGAAGTATATATATTACTGGAAATGTGGACTACTTTGAAGTATATATATTTAGTTCTGTCAGTGTATTGAAATGTGATATTTGTTATTTTCGATGGAATTCCCGACAAAATTTCTATCAGAATTCTTCAATTGCAACATTTGTGGGTCCTACATGTATTTTTATATTTTATTAGTTTTTCAATATTAAAATAAACTAAGTAGTATTTACTTAGTTTTCTAGTAATAAAATAAAATGAAATGAACTAGCATAAAAAAAAGATAAAAAAATAAATTATATTAAATAAAACAAGATATTTAAAGTAAAGTAAAATAATTATATTATATTAAATAATATAATATAGTATACTATAATACAAATTATCTAATTATTAATATAATAAAATAAATAACATTAATTAAATATAATTGCATAAAATTAAATTAAATTAAAGATAATGAAATTAAATTAAATTAAATTAAGTTAAATTAAATATAATTAAAATAAATTAAATTAAGTAAAATAAAATATAATTAAATTAAAATAAGTCAAATCAAGTCAAATTAAATTAAATATAATATAATTAAATTAATTTAATATAATTAAATTAAATTAAGTTAAGTTAAATTAAATATAATTAAAATAAATTAAACTAAGTAAAATTAAATTAATTTAATATAATTAAATAAATTTAAATTAAATTAATTTTAATATAATTAAATCAAATCAAATTAAATTAATTTAATTTAAATTAACCAAATTTCTCTTTAATTATTTATTTGCACTCCTAACTAGCAATACTTCCCGTAGAACGTTACTCATTTGACATTCACTCGTAACGAGTGAATATCGAATAGTCCCAATTTAATCAAATCACTTGTACATGCAGTTTGGTTAGGATTTTAGAAATTCAATTGCGCTTTACGTAAAAATTCGTCTAATAAATTCAATTATCTCTCTTAATTCAAAATTTTCTAATCACTTGTGCATGTACTTTGGTTAGGAGCTTAGAAACTCATTTGACATTCACTCACTAGGAGTGAATACCGAATAGTCCCCCGTCTAGGACTGTTACTAGATGTTATGTCTCTCACTTAGGTTCGTGTCAACAACTTGAGTATGTTTTATTTGTTTTGGGGACTTTTCGGCCGATATCTCTACATGTTCTCTGAGAGCATACTTAGACTACGTTGATATGGTTTATTTCATGTACTTGGAGACCATGAGGAGGTGCTATCGAAATTTCCTTGAAACAGAAGAAATGTGCTCAAGGTGTTGGCACAAGTGAGAAAACGCATCTAGGAACGGTATAGAAACCTAACCCCTATACCTTGAAGTTGAAGATATGCAGGAATCATGCATACACCACATACGCTAATCACCCTGATTAATTTGATACATCATTTTGTTCAGTTAAATATGTCAAACGATCGGAGCTGAATATACCGTAGAATATCGGTTGATGGTAGAGGATTACTGCCTGAGTACCGTGATGGGGTGTCCAAATTTTTAAAATTTGTAAATGAACATGCTGATAATTCGAACGGAAAGATGAGATGCCCGTGTTTCAAGTGTAAAAACCTGATTTGGAATAAAGCCGACAATATTATGTATGACTTGTATTCGCGTGGGTTTGTTAATGGGTATTTTGTATGAATTCATCACGGAGAATCAACTGAGTTCAGCAAAATGAGTAACAGTGTAGTCCAACCAATTCACGGGGATCCATACGATGATAGTTATGATGTTATGGAGATGTTGGTCGATGCTTATGGCCCTAGCAATATTGATTGGGATGCAAATGAGTAGTCGACAATCACTGGTCAGCAAGAGCCAAAGGACACAACAGCAGCCATTTACAATATGCTATATGAATCTGTTGTCCTGTTGTCCCATTGTACGATGAAAATGATAAGCACACCAGGCTATCTGTAATGACGAAGCTCTTACATTTCAAGAATGAGCATGATTGTAGTGAGAGAGGTTTCAATGAGTTGCTTAGGCTTATCAGCAAGTTCTTACCAAAGGGTCACACTCTGCCCTTGAATTATTATGAAGTAAAAAAGATGGTAAATGGGTTGAATTTGGGGTATACAAAGATAGATGCTTGTGAGCAGGATTGCATGTTATACTATGGAGCTGACAAAGATAAAGTGCAGTGTGACATTTGTAACCTACCTCGGTACAGGACAACTACACGTGGGGGGGGGGGGGGGGGGGGGAAACTAAGTGTGTGCCTAAAAGGATCTTAAGGTACTTTCCTCTTGCGTCTAGACTTCAGTGTTTATTCATGTCGACCCACACTGCTGCACATATGACTTGGCATAAAATAAGGGACGTCATGCCTAGTCAGTTGACTCACCCCACAGACAGAGATGAGTGAAAGAAGTTTGATAAAAAAATTCCTCAATTTACTGAGAAAGGTAGGATTGTCAAGCTTAGCATAGCTACGGATGGGTTTTGCCCATTTAATAATTTTAGCCAGCCCTACTTTGTGTGACCAGTGATCATAGTAGCCCGTTAATGTGCATGAAGGATTCGTATCTGTTCTAGACTTTACTCATACCAGAGAATAAGAGTCCGACAAATGATATAAACATGTACCGCAGGCCGTTAGTCGATGAACTTAAGATGTTGTGGGAAATGGGGTCCAGACTTATGACAAATCGATCAAGCAAAATTTTCTAATGAAGGCAGCCTTGTTGTGGACTATCACTAATTTTTCTGCACTTGGGATGATCAGTGGGTGGTCGACTCATGGGAAGTTGTCATGTCCAGTTTATATGGCGGATGTGCAAGGCACACATCTAAAGCATGGGCGAGAAATTTGTTTCTTTGGTACTGCTCGTAGATTCTTGCATGTTGATCACAGTTATAGAAAGATGTATACGCAGTTTAATAATAAAATTGAGAAAAAAGAGGTCGTCAGTCAATTATCAGGCAGCGAGGTCTTGGGTTGGCTAAACAATCTGAAATTTCCACTAACAGAGAATGAGCACAGTAAATACAAAGCACTAGGTTACAACAAGGCTCATAACTGGACGTATTTGCCAATGTTCTTTTAGTTGCCATGCTGGGTGACGCTTTCAGTCCGTCACTGTATAGATGTGATGCAGAGAAGAATGTATTTGAGAACTTGTTTTACACTGTGCTAGATGTTAGTAGTAAAACAAAAGACAACGACAATGCAAAAAATGATCTGGAGGCACTTAACATATGGCCAGATTTGTGGCTCTGACCTAACAACTCAAAACCTAAAACTCCATTCTGTCTAAACAAGCAACAAGTTGAAGACATCTGTAAATGGACAAATGCGTTGAAGCTCCCAGATGGACATGCTTCTAATATATGTCATTGTAGTAAGGTTGAACAATTAAAAATTACTAGTTTCAAAAGTCAAATTTCTTTCGTGATCTATGTTCAACAGTTATAAAGTATAATGATGTGGAGCATATGGAGAAAAATATAGTGTTGACAATGTGCAAGTTAGAAATGATATTTCCTCCAGGGTTTTTTGACTCGATGGAGCATTTGCCTATCCATCTGCCATATGAACTTAAGGATGAAGGACATGTGCAATATCGATGGATGTATCCGTTTGAGAGGTAATATCATATACATATCTTTTTTGAAGATATTCATCACTCATATTCTTAATGTTTTCCATTTAATTATAGCATTTTAGGTACATGCGTTGTTTAAAGCAAAAAGTAAAAAATAAAGCTCCTGTAGAGGGCTCTATTGTTGAACGGTACACGGAGTAAGAGCTTGTCAACTTCAACTCATTGTATTTTAAGGATGTTGTCTCAACGAAGCACAATCGTTTAAGTCGAAATGAAGTCATCGGAGTCCAATCATGTGTTGATGACTTAGCCGCATTTTCCTATCCGGCTAAACCATTTGGCCATAAGACGATGACGTACTTAAGCGACAAAGATTTAAAAATTGTATCTACATATGTGCTTCTAAATATACCCAAAGTATCGTCATACATAACGTATATAGCTAGTATTTTTAAAATTTTAATATTTAAAAGCCTAACTTATAATTAATTCGTGTTATCAATGTTTCAGTTCATTCGAAGATGAAGTGTGTGCTTTAAACCCGGGCTTAAATGCAGCACAGTTGGAATCATTCATGATTGAAAATTTTCAACAGTGGTTTAAGAAAATGGTTGAAGAAGATAACGATTATGAGCGTTTTAAAGATGTAATCCAAGGACGTTACAAACTGATTAGTTCATTTCTTGGCTGCATCGTCAATGGGTACAGATTTAAGGTTGATGATATAAATGAACTGACATCAGTCAATTTTGGTATTACCAAGATTCAGAGTCCAATTATTATAAACATTTAGAGGAAGTAATTATGCTCAATTATCCCGGTGGTAAAAAGGTAATTACATTGAAATATCACTGGTTTGATATTAAAAAAAGTGTTAAAGTTGATCATAACAAAATCATTACAGTAAATATAAAGTCAAAGCTACAGTCTGATGATGTATTCGTGTTAGCCAGTCAAGCGACTCAAGTGTACTACGCGTCTAATGTCGTAAATTGTAAAAGCCCCTAGTATACAGTTGTCACAACAAAGACTCAACTATTTAATGGTACTAATCTTTCTGGGATAGATGACCCATTGCAAGATGATGTTAGCAAACCCAGTCAGGTAGTACTAAATAATGACGATGTGTTGGTAGATGTCATTGACGTACTCGATAATGAGGAAGTCGAGAAAAACATGGTTTTCAGTGGATATGTCTGTATACAAAATAATAACGATGACGAAACTGATAATGAAGAAGTAGAGTCAGAATTCGATGATGACAATGAAAATGATTATTTATTTAATTAAATTAATGTCGTGAGATATTAATTGCCTTTTTTTGTATTTCAGTAGTATATTTATAGCTAGGCATAGTGTTGGTGGTGGTGGTGGTCGTGTAGGATCCTCTGACGCCAATTAGGGCGGGTCATCATCGTCATCTAGTAGGTTTTCTTAGTTATTAATTTGTTTTGTTTACTATTTGTAGGTTATGTTCTTAATTGATTTATTTACTTTATTATTACAATTCTACTTACAGATACTGCTCGCTGATGTCCCCAAGGGACGAACCTCGGGTTATTTGGTAGTCCGTCGGCTATTTCACAGATAGTCCATATAGATGTCGACTCTATGTAATAAGTGTCAAATAGAGTTGTGTTAAATTAAATTAATTTATTTTATAAAAAAATAAACATAACACAGCATTGTTTGATTTGTATTATAGTATTATGGATTCTGTGGCTAAGGCCACTTTACATGCCATTTGTCTAACACACATCCCCATTGGCTGTATGCGATTTATGCAGTACGTGCAGCATGATGCCTCCTTCATGGATACCGTGTTTCGTGACTTTCACATAAGTTAGTTTAAATAATTTAAACTGTATACGTAAATACTAGTTACACATTTAGTTTATTTTTTCAGATAAGTTAGTTCTTTTTTTAGATTTATTTTAGATATGAGGGGGGCATCTCTCAGACAGTCGACGACGGTGTTATTATTGCATATGTCGTGAAGAACTACGCCGGCTGGTTATATGAGATGAGACATAGGGTCGCTCTGGCAGTTGTAGACCAGCCTGGGACTACTATTCGAGACCATCAGCCTAATATTGTCTCAGATGCAACATAGGAGGTCATGTGTACTCACTGGGATGCTGATGACTTCAAGAAGAAATCAGAAAAAATGAAGAAAAAATCGTAGCCAGCTCCGAGTAGTGCATACTACGGGTTCACGGTCATTTGGGGAAGTGAAGCCAGTATGTGTGTATTCAGTTGTTTACTTTAATATTGTTATAAATATATGTACTAAATAAAGGTTTTATTTATTTGTTTGTTAGGACATGAGTAGTGAATTGGGACGACCTCCCACCATAGTCGAGTTCTAAGATAGAGCCCACATGCCAAAAGATTGTACTATGTCTCAAACAGCTTTAGCTATACGGGTAAGAGTTTTTATAAATTTATGTAATTATTAATATCATGTACTTAATAAAATAATTCAATAAACTACCATATACATAATAAATTGCAGAACTGATTTCAGTGCCTTCGGGACTAGCGTGTAGTTGAGTTGTAGGCTGCTAAGGGAGATTTTGAGCAATCAGATTCCACCATCCCTCCGTCTGACATTAGCTTATCTAGGGATGAAGAGATGGCTCTTGGGGTTGCGTCTCAGGATCCCCCTAGTAGCACTGCGAGCAGGTATCGAGTGTTGGGGCTGCCAAGGCTACCGGCCTATACACTGATCGGAGGTTTTTATTTTAGTATGTTGCTCGTTAATTCAAAATTTAGATTGCTTTTTAAATTTTTTTGATGTTATATTTAATTTTGCAAGTTTTAGCCAGCGTTCAAGAGCACCTGTTGGACCATCTCATACGGGCACTGGCTTGGACGACGCTTTGTTCCAGCGGGTTATGGTGACAGTGTTGGAGACGTTTCTTATGAATCCGATATTCCTTAGTTAGAGTCTACCTACCAGTACTTGTCTTCACCACCTTGCTCAGGATGTTGCAGCAGAGGCTAAGGTCAAGAGCACAAGCATCTCTGCGGAGCTGTTCGACACGATAGGCGACGAGGTGATTCGGATGGTGAGTACCCTACTGTTAGAGGCTTTTGGCCTGATGCTGAGTCAGGGCCCAACTACACAAGTATTTTATTCACTTTAAGTTGTCGTATATTCTACATGTTCTTTAATTATTATTTAGCTATGATTTTTTGTCTCAAGTACGGACTAATGACTGGTATTTATAATTATATTAACAAGATGGCGATGCTTAGCAGGCTGGCAATGCCGATCGTGAGCGAGAGGTGACGACGATGATTTTCATGCACCACAGCAGCACCGTCAATCCCCGCCCGATGATTCTCTGCAAACCGCTGGTAGTACTAGTTTCATTTAGTTTTGTAGATTATTTGCAAATAATTTAGTTGTATTTACTTTAATTTAGCTTAATTGATTCTAATTCATTGTAATTTAGTTGAGTTTTGTAAAATATTGTACTTTTAAACGATGATTTCTAAAACTATTTTGTATAACTTATAATGTGTCATAATTTATATTTATTATTAATGTTTAGATAATTCAAATGTGTTATTATGTTGTTTGTGAACATAAGAAATGGATTGTTGCTGTGTTGTTGGGATAAAGCAGGTTTACAAGTACAAAGATGTGGTTTTAAAACCAGGTACTGAAAAAACAAAATAAAAATTGAAAAAAAAAACTACTTATTTTCGACGGAAATTCTTTCGATATTAAAGGCTGTATATTGAAATTGCAAAAAAAAGAAAAAAATTAAAAAACTACTAAATTCCGATGGAATAATATATTTCTGATGAAACTTCCGTCGGAATTACAGGCATTATGATCGCCAGAATCGTTTTTTCCGTTGAAGAAATTTCTGTCGGTATTAATCCCAAATTTGACGAAATTCCCAATGCAAAATATTTCGTCGATGATAACTATTTTGGACCGATTTCCCGACGAAAATAATGCTGACATGTTTATTTTTGACCGAATTTATGACAGAATATTTCGTCAGTAATAGTTTAACTCCAACGGAATAAGCCTATATCTGACGGAATATTCTGTCGAAAATAGCCTTTTTTCTTGTAATGTATTTTAAAGTATTTCAAATATATTTTTGATTGCTGGTGGGGGCAAGTGATATAATATGGTATCAAAATTATCCACTATAGGGAAAAGGCTTAGCAGTGACTAAACGTCTCAACGACCACAGAAATCGGTCGCTAATGGTTATATTAGACCATATGTCAATAGCGTCACTATTATCATTAGCGACCGCATATCGATCACTAATAGAAATTAAGAGCCAAAAAAATTGGTGCGGGAGTTGGCGGGAAGACTTTAGCGACCAAATTAATAGTATTAGTGGTCGCACAACGATCGTTAATACTTTCAAATCAAAAAGAATTAGCGACCGACTGCGATCATAGAAAGCAGTTGCTGATGAGATTAAACTCAATTAGAAACCCAGACAGTCGGGCAGAATAAAGAAGAAAGAAAAAGAAAAGATAGAGGTGGGAGAAGAAAGAAGAAAAGAGAGACCGTCAGTGTGTCCTCACACCACCATTCAATTGAATTTGTGCTCAACTTATGGTTTTATAAGGTTAGTTGCATTGGTTTGAATAGGCATTTTGCATGTAAACCATGGATTGTAGTTCTCTGTGTCATGGATTTACAACTTGTTTTTCTTTTTGGGTGTTGATGAAATTGTTTGCTGTTCAATTTCATTTAACAATGAGATATTACAAAGAATATTGAATTACATATGCAGAGTGATATTCTTACAAAAAAAAAAACTGACATTCTTATATAAATTCATTAAATTAAACTCATTAACTGTTGATAATAGCAATTTATAATGTTACAGAACAGACGGAATACTTATGTTTTAAAATAAATTTTATTTTTAAAGGGAAGGAAAAACTAAATTGAAAATTAATTCAGAAAAGAAGAAATTAATTATTATGTTAATATTTAGTGGATTCAAATTCCTATGTAGTTTTTCTCATTACTAGTTTTTATTATTAATTTTTAAATTTGCATTATTTAGTTAGTTAATAATTCACCATTTTTATTTTTAATCTGTTGGAATATAAATTAGGGATTTGAAATTAATTTAGTCTTTGTGGTTCGCCTTGTACTTGTCCGTTCTTCAATTTGACCATGTGCATGATAAGTGAATTTTATACTTATTATTAACTACCTTTTTAGCTTAATAATTTATGAGTTCTTAAGTATTTTATATTAGTTTTATATATTTTATGTGTGTTTATGTATTTTGACTTTGTTTTATAGGAACTAGAATAAGGGCCTGATGGATTGAAACTTGGAATGGCTATATTTGGATTTTCAACTTGCGATTTACATAGCAACCACTTCAGGCTCAATTTTGACTTTAATATGAGTAGAATCTTTCAAATCCTAAAACATGAAAGTTGTAGATCTACTTTTTAATTTTTTTTGGAATATTTTGAATCACCTCAATCGGAGTTCTTATGAAGAAGTTATGGTCGTTTCACCGAAAGACGTCAGTGCTGAAAATAGAAGAGGGTTGGGGCCTTGTTTCTGACTACCAAAAAAGGGTCGGGGTGCTTGTTAGCAGAAGAAAAGGCACTAGGGCGCTCCAAACAGCGCCGGGGCACTTGGGTGTCGGGCCAAACTTAATTTTTAACGCGTTTTGATATTTTTTACTCCGAATTGGATTGAGTTTTCTTCCAAAGCTAGAGATTTGATATGCAACCTATAAATATATGTCAAAACTCATATTTTAAAGGAGACTAGCATAGTTTTATCATAGATTAACATATAATAGAGTAGGAGTAGAGTAGATTCAAGGAAGTATATCAGGCTAATTTTTCTTATTCAGATCTAAGGGATGTTGAACCTTATTTACAATTGATGGTTTGATTAAGTTATTATTATTTATTCCTTCTTATATGAGATTTATTCTTGATGATCTGCTTTAACTGATTGAATGATATTTATTTTGATTGATTTAATAATGGCCAATTAAGTTGATTAAGCTATTATCATCTGCTAGATTATGGTATAGTATTAAGCAAACGATATTATATTATATCTTATCATTGGTAGCAATTAGTACCTACATGATTTTGGTCAACCTTTTGAGTATTGTTATAGTTATTAAGAATGCAAGTTAAATAATCTGCAATTGTGCGATTGTTGCTTGGAATAATCTAATTCCCTAATTCTTAATGTTTTTATTATATTAAATCTAGATTGATGGTTCTAGGTTATATGATAGTTAGGGTCTAATGTCACATTAGATTTAAAACCTAAGGGGAATTTCAGGTAACACAGAATGTTGTTATCTAGTGTTATTAATTTCATTGAATGATGAATATGATTAACTTGATTATATTATTGTTGTGAAAAGGCGATACTAAACTAAAAAACTTAAAATTTTAATTTATTAGTTAATCTTATTAATTTACTTTTGTTTATTTATTTAATTATAATTATAAAAAAAAATCCATTCTGGTTTACAAAACATAAAATTAAATTAATAATTCTTTGTAGGATCGATCCTTGCTTGTCACTACACTGAATTTTGTGTTCATAGAGTAAAAGTAAGGATTATTTTTTGAGTATTGACAACAGCCTCCCAAATTTTGGCACCGTTGTCGGGGAGCGATTCTAATTTACTTTTGTGCTTTTATAAACTTTATTTTAATTTAATAATTTTTCTTAGATTTTATTTTTATAGTTTTTCATAGTTTAATTAAGTTGTGCAGGTTAAGGATGGAAGTCATGCATGATTATGTTAATGATGTAAATATTTTTTTCTTGAGCAACAAATTGAGAGTCTAACTTCTCTTGTTTATCAAATAGTTGTAGGTAATATGTAACAAGTGAAAACTTATAAGATTTGTGCAGCAATAGGACACCCAACTGATATGTGCTCAATTCTTATAGAGGAGTCCTATAAGCAAGTAAATGTAGCAGGCGATTTTCCCAGTCAACCGCAAATGAGATATGATCCATATTCATAAACATATAATTCAAGATGGAGTGATCATCATAATTTTAGCTATAACTTTCCAAATAATCAACAGTACATGCAGTTATATCCCCAATAACAACAGGGCAAATAGTCTAATTCTGATATGTCTTTAGAAAAACTTATTAAAACTTTTGAAGCTAACATTTTGCAACTTCAACAGGAAAAGAGGGCAAGAATTCAGAATTTAAGTACACAGATGGGATAAATGGCAACTGCATTCAGTCAGTTGAAATAGCAAGATTGTGAACCATTAACCTCTCAAATTGTGGTAAATCCAAAAGATAATGCATGTGTAATCGTTTTGAGATGTGGTAAAGAGCTAAAAAAATTAGAAAAGACGACCCCTAAATTGCATAAGCAAGAGGAAGCAGACAACATCAATGTAGAAGCACACAGTGTCAATGCAGATAATAATGTTATTTGTGATGATGTCATACCTAAGGTGTAGGAAGTTGTTGAGCAAACAAACAAGAAAAATTTGGAGGTTACAATTACTAATAATTTGGAGTTAGCGAAAGAATAAAAAATTGAGCAAAATAAAGTTCTAAAGGAGGCTGTGGCTGCATTACATTATTTGCCAGTAATTTTAGATAAGTTTGCAATATCTTCCATTCAATTACCTGTTACTTACGAGAAATTTTTATCTTTTGTTTTACAGTATCTCATTATAAATTTAAAGACTCTCCCTAGTCATCTTAAAAATTTGTTCTTTGAAGAAGGGTAGAACATTTATGTGGATCGCAAGGGAGATTGAGCCTACCTATGAAGGATAATGTGATGGATAAAATACTAAAAATTCATAAAATTAGAGTGACGTGATGTTTTAACATGTTGTCGAGTCAATGACGTTAAACAAAGACGCTGTTATATCTCAATCCTAACTAGTATGGTTGATCATCCTCTCAAACCAACTACTAAAAGATATTTTAGATGCATGTATTCTTTCGGAGAGGCGATTAGGACATGGACACGTGCTTAATATATGCCGAAGAAGAAAAATGAACAAAAATTAGAGCTAATATAAACGATATATACCTTTAAAAAACGTAATTGTCCTTTTATTTTAAGTCACATGACTTATTATGATAAAAAAAAAAAAAAATAGATTCGATGGTCAAAAGGTTTAATTTATAAAAATTTAAAGATATGAAGGTTTAATAAAGGAAGAAAACTTTAAAGTTTATAGTATATTTAAGCCAACAAAAAAAGACAAAATGTGACTCTTTTATTAAGCACTCAAAAGTACTCCTTCCGTTACTTTTTATCTATCTTTTTAAATAGTGAAATGTATTTATTTTTATATGTTGTTTGTAAATTTTAAGTGAGCATTAATTACTTGGTTCCATATTATCTCCTTTTTATGGAGTGAACTTTATTCCATCTTACTTGTTGCTTGTAAATTTCAAGTAAGTATTAATTATTTAATTTTTATATTATATTTTTTATTTGTCTTTTTAGAGAGTAAAATTTATGTATTTTTTATCTGTTATTTAGAAATTTCAAGTGAGTATTAATTATTTAATTCCCTTATTATATTTTTATCTATCTTTTTAGAGAGTGATATTTATTCTTTTTTATATGTCGTTTGTAAATTTCAAATAAGAATTAATTTCTTAGTTCCCATATTATCTAAATATTAAGTTCTAATTTGTTTTTCTTTCATCTTTTTTAATAGATTTTAGAATAGTAATGGAGTAACATTTTGTATCAATTTTTTCAATATATCCAACAAAGTATTAATTATAATTCTTAATTTTTGTTTTTTTCTTAAAATATCACTTAAGAACGAAGAGAATAATTAATTCATAACAGACATAAGAAAAATAGTATATTATGTATCAATTTTATTACTGTTTGCGAATAAATATGAGTGATAATTATTTTTAAAAAAGTGTTATATAATAGGCTGGCCACCCTTTAATAGTATCCAATTTTATATATTACTGTAATATATTTCACAATTATGATGTGACTATCGATAACAAGATTCGAGACATAGTCATCCTTCAATTCAAAGTATTTTAAATATGGGACCATATTTATTACCTTAATTAATGATAGTTATCAAAATCAAACAATGAGTGCCTTTATATAAGAGCCATAATACACTCACATCATAGGCATTGTTCCTCATCACTCTCCTATTCCTGTGTTGTTCGGGTTTGTTTTCTGTATCATACTACTTTACTTTCAAAATTTGTTCGAACATTATGTATATTTTGGGTTAGCGAGAGCTTAACAGTTTTTAATTAAAAAATAAATAAAGTCATTAATTTAACTTAATTTGATGGTTAAATTTTATGTTTATTTTTTAGTTTAATTTTTTATATTTTGTAAAATAATATATGCATAGGTTGCTGGACTCCTAACTATTTTTATTTATTTGTTTATGTTTTTATTTTTCACAAAATCGGTTGGTCTCCCTCTTTTAAAGAACCTGCATGAATTTAAGGATTGTAAATAGAGTAATGGTACGGTGACTGAAAGTGGTTATAAAAATAGATCCAAAATGATGTATTAAATTGTACCAATTTAATACTTTAGGGTCGTGAGTCCAATGGTTATAATTAATCACAACTATCGACATTATTTAATATCTCATTTTTGTAACCATTCTTTAGTTATAAAAATATTATTGATAATATCTCTTTTTGATATATTTTTATGAAATAGAGAGAATAACGTTTATTGGTGTTTAATTTGGTCAGATTGTGAGGTGGTTATGGGGCAAGCAGTGAAATGTTGCTTCGACAATAAAATTGGACTCTGTGCTCCGGGCACCTCATCGGAACAAAGATGTAATAAACTCTGTACAAATAAGTGCAATAGCAAAGGAGGCGCCTGCAAGATTTATTCCGGGAAATATCAATATTGTCATTGTAAATGTTGATCCAATTCGTGTAATTTTTATTCACATTTATTTGAATTAAAAGTTAGAAGTATTTTTTAAAAAAAAAATAATAATAGTTTACTGTGCTTTTTATTTTGACGTTCCTGGTAAAAAGATTAATTCCCATGTATGGCAATGTTATTTGTCAAATAAATATTAAACCATCAATTACGAGATGTGTTATTTTTACAAGAAAAACAATATATATTGCGAATATTTATATCGATTTTTTGATTGTCAGTTACGTTGTTAAGTATTATTGGTAACTTTTTTGAAGAGATGTAATAAATGAGACCCTCCTTAATTCTTACTTAATTTTATGTATTGATAAATTTCGTAATTATAATTCGGCATAAATTTATTGCGGTAAAACTCTTTTCACAAAGAAAGATAAGATAAGATTCCTGCTCATGAGTGTGGTATTTGCATATTTTATTTGTTCTGTAATATTGAATCAGTTGATTTTTAAAAATTAATGTGAGATCTTTTAAATTTAAAATTAGTACCATTATAAATTTAGACAATAAAATTATAAATATCAAAAATAAATTATTATTTTTAAAAATTAAATGAATCACATTAATTTTAAATTTAAAAATATCGCAAATTTACTTGTCTGACTTGTTTGTTCTTTTCTCGCTCAAGTCAGTTATTTTCTCCTACAGATAACCTACATTATTCATGAGGATTGATATATTAACTTCTTCACTATAAATATCTGTTGCTGTCGATAACTTCCCGTAAACCCGTTTTGGTATTTTCGATTATCATAAACTCATTTCTGAGTAACTTTTTACTGTCATTTTATAACTTAACCCTTAAATTTTAATTTTTATCATCAACTTACTTATACATTACATTTTATTTTAACATATATTAACTGGTATAATTTTATTACATATTTTCTGGCTCACTTTAATTGATTTTATATAATTTTTACACTCCGATTTTCTTCATCAGGCCACTATAACAATTTTATTTTATTAGTTCCTTTTATTTTATTAATATATATTAGATTTTCTGGGGAAAAAAATTAATTATTTTCAATTGCGTTTATTATTTATTTATGGGTCTTTTCTATTCAAATTTGTAATATTTTTTCATAATTCAATTTTAGCTCCATAAAATTATGAAATATGGACAGTACGTCATCTTCATCACAGAGATTCTCCACCTAAAATTTCAGACCCAACTGATTCACAAAACTCAAGTTATTCTCATTTTAAGGTTTTAAATTTTAAAATTATTTTATTTTTAATTAATTATCTACAAGTTTGTTTGAGTTCATTTTTTGACGTGAGCCTCTTTATATCATTATACATCTACCATAAAAAATTTAGAGATCTCTAACTTCAGAAATATCACAAAGCTCAGGGGGTTGTAAAATATGATCAATCTACTAGTAAAATTCATAACAAATAATTTACAAGGAGTTAAGGTCTCAAATTTTCAAAGTAGCTAGCTAACTCATAGCATTTACATACCCTAATAATTTCATACTTAGTTTTATTTTACATTAATAGGTGTATTTTACACCAAGAAAAAAACCAAAATTAGAATTTTTAAAGCCTAGATTCATGTTTCATTTGTTATTTCTTTCAAGTTCTTAAGTTTTCTTTCATGATCCATGGTAGTATATCATTAACATGACAAGACGAAGAATAAATATGCTTTAAGTTTCATAAATCTTTCAAAAGAAATGATTTTTAGATAATATAATAATACGTGTTAATTATAAGATTTGTAATTATTTTCAAAGCTCACTTAAAAAACCAAAATTAACATATTTTTGAAATAGAGGGAGTATGTCACATCACATGAGTTTTTGGCAGGATTGTAATCTTAATTCGTTTGAGCTCTATTAGCTTAGTAGGAATCCTTCATATTCAAACGAACTTGAAGTGCTTATTATATATTTGCCTTTTGGTATATGACTAAAGTTGTTAGATATGCATCTCTCCCTCTCAACATATATTTATTTTTGCAAAAAAAAAATATAAAAATTAATAATTTAATAAAATTTATTCACATAAACAATAAACAGGACTCAAATTCCTACGAGCCAGCGTTCTTAAGTAAATCAAATTAATGGTTGAATTTAACCTAACACCATTAAGTTGATGACTCAAGCTATTGTTATTTAAATTTGGCTACAAGTTTCATGAAGAGTCAAATTGAACTATAAATGAGCTAAATTCAAATTGGATCACAAATATAATTTGCTAATTAGAAACAGTTACTTTCTATTTAGCAATTAAGTAAAAAATAATAATATTTTTTTCAAAAAAGAAAAGAGGGAAATTTTGCAAGAAAATAAGTAGTTTTTGTATTTCAAGTTGTCAACCACATTTGACAAAAAGTCAAACCACGCTACTCCCACTTTGGCATCCAATTTGACTGTAATAAAATAAAAAAAAAATATGAGTAATGATATTTTATAATAATTCATATAACAATTTTTATAAAAAATAGTGAGGTTCACCATATAAGTGATAAGTCTTATTATTTTTTTATAAAAATAAATATATAAATTATTAACAAAATTATTATATATAACAAAACTCTAATAAAATTGCATTCTTTTATGCCTCCTTTGGTAAAGACCGATGATCAACTTCTTATTAATAACGTTGAAATTCAAATTCAAAATTTAAACACTAGCGCAACTGCCTGTGACGTAATAACCAACGACAGACCAATCAATCAAAGCCATCTCAGCTACTCGTTAAAAACACATAATTCTACTTCTGACTCCCGAGTCCCGACGCTAACTGAATTGAACTGAACAAAATTCAAATACTGTCTCTTGTGGGCCCCACCCGTAGTCCGCTCCTAACGATTACGAAGTGGATCCGACGGCCAGGATCCGATCTGTCCTCAATTCAAATCAACCTTTTGCCCGCCTCAGAAGTATCATAAAAGTAATATATATTTATATATATATATAACAAACACTTTCACCCCGTTTCTCTACCGGTATCTGAAAATTCTTCATGAACCCATGAATCAAAATCCAATTTTAATCTTTAAAAAAAGCTCAAAATCATTTCTTGTGATTACCCACATTGTCTTTTTGAGCTTTCTTGCTTGATTTCAAGCAAGAAATTCAGTTTCTTGGAGGAAAAAAATTGGGATTTTTTTTGGGTTGAAGCTGAAGAAAAATGTCTACCCAGAACCGGCGTTCTTCGATTACATCATCTTCTTTGGCTAAGCGGCAAGCGGAGAATCTCGGAAAGGCGGCAGCTTTGGTAACTCAAATGGCTAAGAAGCGCCCGGCGTTAGCTAATGTGACTAATCAGAGACATGGGTCTGAGAATGGTTCAAGAAGCTCAACGAATTTGGTATGCGATTTTGTTTATTTTGGTTTATGCATCTCTTTTTCTTCTTTTTTTTGGTCCTGGGTAATTCATGTTTTTGTATTCCTTCGTGTTTATGAAGTCTTGGTGGATTTTTCTATCTGTTTGGTTGGATAATAGTTAACAATGAAGTATAGATAAAGTTATATATTAAATGTTTGATTTTTTTTTGTAAGTTGTTATGTGATTTGCTAGTTTCATTTCTGTATCTTTTTAAACTTGTTATATAATGCTCTTGCTTAGTTAATTCGACTTGAATTCAAGTAGGTGACTCAAGTTTCTCGAATGTGGAGAAAACAATCCTAAAAATCTGCATTCTTAAAGAATTTGTAGAAACAGATGAATATTTAAAAGTTTTATAATAGGAAAACTAGAGTCAAGGAAATAATCATAATTTGTAACAAATCACACTTGAAAATTTTAATTTTAACAAAGATCAAGATTTATGTCAAGTAATTATCAGCCATTGTTGAAATCTGCCACAAAGTTGCAAATTTTGTTCAAATTTGAGTTGGATGTAGATTTATGGATGACAAAGTTCTAACTTCTGATAAAGTATTTACAGACTACAGAGGTTCTTTGTGCATGCAGAGCAATTCATAGATCTTAAATTGTTTTTCATGGTGAAATTCTTGAATTCTGACTTATATCACTAGTCTAGCTTTTATCATTAAGGCAAGGATATTGGGACTTTATCACCAATATATCTTAACTTGCAGTTAAATACTGGGATACACAAAAATATCATAGAAGTCAATGTTTGTTGTTTATTTATTCATAATCCAATGTAACATTCATAGATGTGTGTGTGTGTGTGGGAAAATAATCTAATTGTATTGTTAATGGAAATAGCTTGTCCATATAGTGATATTGCAAGATAGATGGCACCTTTCAAATAAACGCAAAAAATCTTTTGAATTTTGTATGAAGGTACCATGGCCAGCTAAAATTGACAATGCCAAGAAGAGAACTTCGACCTACATTACTAATGCAGGCTTCGCCAGGAGTACTTTGCCACAATCCTCGAAATCATGTGCAGTCGTTTCCAATAAGGATTCATCTTTGCCAAGATGTGATGTAACTCTGTCCAGGATTATTGACCCTCCACCCCCATGCAGCATGGATGTATCTCCAGTTCAATCAGATGGCTTATCCGTCTCCACGGATGAAACTATGTCTACTTGTGATTCCTTGAACAGTCCAGAAGTTGAATATATAGACAACAGTGATGCGGCAGCAGTTGATTCAATTGAAAGAAAGGCATGCAGCAAACTTTATATTTCGGAGCATGTGGTAACAGAAGGTTTGCAATTTCTATCAGATTTCTTTATGTGGTTTTGGTTTTTTTTTTTTCTGGTTTTGTTAGCTGGTTAGAACTTTGTTAAGTTTTTAGTTCTCAATTGAATATCTAAGTCACTTCTCCTATATGCACACAGGAAATATCTGCAAGAGAGAGGTACTTCCTGAAATGGAAACAAGTGATAAGATTGTTGATGTTGATGACAATTTTATGGACCCACAATTATGTGCAACCATGGCTTGTGATATTTACAAGCACTTGAGAGCATCTGAGGTTTGCTGCTCACCCTTTTAGAGTGTATGCTTCATTTGTTATACGCATTTTACATGTCCTTTGAGAGCTAAAGGTATTACATATTTCAAAATTTTAGATTTTTCTTTTTGTTGATGTATTATTAGTCACATATATCTTCTTTTGATAGACAGTATCTCACATACAGATTAAATGATTTTGTTCAATGATTAGTTGGTTATATAGTTCAGTTTCAATAAATATGTGTAGCTAAGGACAGTTGGTTTTATATAAGGAGCATTTTAGTCTTTTAAAGTTGAACTGTAGGACTATGCCCAGTTGTTGGTTGTAAAAGACGTACCAATATCCATGATACCTAGCTTTATGGCACTCTTATTGTTTTAACTATATTAAAGTCTCAAATTTAAATGACTCGTAGCGATTAAACATCATAACACCCTAAAAGAGTTTAGTTTGTCGATATCATCATTTACTTACTTAAAAATGCCATCAATAAAAGTTGGTGGTTTATACTTTGTAGGTGGATCATTTGCTTAAATTTTGTAGTACTTGAACAAAATAGTTTTCTTAACTTCTGTAGTAGTCCTTATGATGGACCAACTTATGAACAAGATAGGTAGAATCATGCTACTGTTTGTAAGGCATGTCTGTTATAAGACTAAAAGCTTTTATGGAATTTGAGCTTAACCTCTTGCATGATTTTATAGGGATATAGTTGATTTTTCCTTGTTTTATTTGATGTACAGAGTTCTGGTTGCAATATCTACTGTACAAATGAATTTGAGATTGATTTATTTATTATTTGTTCTTGCTTCTAACTTTTTTTTGTCTGATTATAGGTGGAAAAAAGGCCTGCCATTGACTTCATGGAGAAGGTTCAGAAAGACATTAATACCAGCATGCGTGCAATATTAGTTGACTGGCTTGTTGAGGTAAATATGGGGGGTAATGTACTGATAATCATTAATACCATACATATTCTCTTTAAGGATACCTTGATCTTTTAGTATCTAAACTCTACAAAGAAAAGTTGATGCTAGATGGGATTACTGCACTCTCATTGGCCATATGATTGCCCATTTTGTGAGCTGAAAGTTTATTTAATTCTATTTCATACTGGCGAACTTAATGCCTATCTACAAATATATAACTACAGGTTGCTGAAGAATACAGGCTTGTCCCTGATTCTTTGTACCTGACTGTTAACTACATAGACCGGTATCTTTCTGGCAATATGATGGATAGGCAGCGGTTACAGTTGCTTGGTGTTGCATGCATGATGATTGCCTGGTAAGCTATATTCCCGACCCTCCTTATGTCTATGTCCTTTTCTGCATGATATCTTTGTATCTCTCTCACCTATGTATATGTAGTATGTGTTCATTCTAAGTAGTGACATAATCTAACTTGATAATGGCAGCAAATATGAGGAGATTTGTCCTCCCCAAGTGGAAGAGTTCTGCTACATTACTGATAACACATACTTTAAGGATGAGGTGCTTTTCCTATTTTAGTGTAGATTAATTATGTGTCTCGTATATGCTGTGAAATTTTGTATAGGCATTAAGCAATAGGAGTGCTGCAGGTATTGCAAATGGAATCTGATGTTCTGAATTTCTTGAAATTCGAAATGGCTGCCCCAACAGCTAGATGCTTTTTGAGGTAATGGCTAGCCCGCTAGATTCTAGATTTTAACTGAAAATGCCTGTCTTTCATGTTTGCTCTTCATGGTTTTGACTTTTAACATTTGTTAATTGACACATTTTGTAGGCGATTTGTTCGCGCTGCTCAAGGGGTCACTGAGGTATCATCGCTTAAACTTGTGTTTTCTAAATGTTAACATTGAAGTTAAAAAATACAAAATCATGGGTTATAATGCGTTCAATTTTTCATTCTCCTGCTCAAAGAATCATGGGTTTAGTTGTATAGTTGAATCACATCCACAATGTAACTGCCACTCCTTATTTTATTTACTCGTGCAGTGTCATCTAAAAAAAAATATGTATGCAATATTATTGCACATTATGCTTTTAATAGCATTTACATTAAGAAAGAAATTAATCAACACCAGTATCTATGTGGTTCGTTGATCTTTTTCAGGCTCCATCAATGCAGCTAGAGTGCATGGCCAACTACTTGGCCGAGCTATCTCTTCTAGAGTACAGCATGCTTTGCTATGCACCATCACTTATTGCTGCATCAGCAATTTTCTTGGCCAAATATTTACTTTCTCCATCAAGGAAACCTTGGGTATGTGTCAATAATATTTAACTAAATTTACTCATTGACATGTTAGACAGCCTTCATGTTATTTGACACGAGTTTTTTCTCTACATTCCCTTGAAATCTGTTTTTGTTTGATACAGAATTCCACCTTGCAGCATTACACACATTATGAGCCTTCAGATTTGCGTGAATGTGTTAAAGCACTGCATAGCCTTGGCTGCAACAGCCTCAATTCTAGTTTGCCTGCAATCCGGGAGAAATACAGTCAGCATAAAGTGAGGAATTTTTCTTAGGCCATATTCTCAATATCTGTTGTTTTTTTTGTATGTTTTTATTATTTTATATATGAATCTATACACCATTTTGCCACTAGGAGTTGGGATAACCCGAGTCAGACTAGTAGATTGCTTTTCAAAATACTGTATCTTACTGTGTTTACTGCGTTAAGAAATATTCTGACTGCTGTTTATTCCACTCTAACAATTAAAATGCAATAAGCATATGAGCTATTTTTGGGCCTAAAAACAAGCACAATACAAAAGGAAGAGATGAAAATACAATCTAATATATACAGCTAAGAAGACATTATAAACAAAATTAACTGTCATGAATATGCATTTTCAGATTAATACAGTTAGTTTTTGATTTGTCGATGACTTGGGTTTTTTGGAGTTGCTTTTAAGGGCATTGGTACATGAACCATCATTGATCAATGAAGAAGCTCAGGCAAAGCCTACAAGGTTTACCGGTTGATGTGAAAATTAGTGTCCCACCTTGATTCAATTAAATTACACAACTCTTTGAAGCGACTTAGGTTTGCTGAAGGGGTCCAAATATTGGAATGTGATCAAAAGTTTGATTTTAAATGAATAAAAATGTGTTGACAAAGGTTAAGGGGATGTTATATGGCCACCAAAACTTGTTCCAAATGGAGGCTGGCTGTCAACATAAAAATTTTCTTATGCTTGTGAAGTTATGTTTGGAGAATTTGCTGTACTTGTCAATTTAGCTATAGGATCCAAAGTAGTTCATTGATTCAAATAGATATCTCGTTGTCTCTGCAAGTTTGCTTCACGCAAATATCCATTTATATGTTCTGAATTTCGCTTATACATCTGTTTTTTTTTTTGTATCAGTACAAGTTTGTCGCAAAGCACTGCCTTCCATCCATACCTCAAGAGTACTTCCTGGACTCGAGCAGCTAGATTTGATGACTTTAGACACAAGTAACTTTTCCAATTCTCTGTTGGATTAACTTGAAGGGGCAATTCATCTGTCGTTAGCTCCTTCATTCAAAGTGATGGGATTCAACTAGTAAAATTTTGTGTTCTTATCAGTGCTCTATGTAATGAAGAATGCTTCACTGTTGGGGGGCCTCGGTTGGTCTGCCATGTTCTATTTACCAAACCATATTGTTTTTTTTTCTTCTTTTTTTTCTAGCTTAGATTTTCTAACTGTGGGATGAGTATATATATATGAGTTTGTTACTCTTTGCTCTTGTACCAAAAAAAAAAAAATTTAAAAAATTACTCTTTGTTCTTCCAGAATGTGTGTTTGTGGTTTGTGGTTTGTCTTCCACAAGGATGATTGTATCTCTCACCCTGGACTGTAATAATGGTAATATTCAAAAACTTGAAATAGAAGAACAATTAGATAGGGGTAGGTGTTACACTTGTTAGATAGGAGTTTGATTAATTTAGCTGTGACTTGAAATCAACAAAACTTGACGTTTTTTATCCCATGCACGAGTATTTTATAAAATACTGCGTTTATGATGTCATATGGAAACTATATATGCAGTTGCAATGTCTATAATGTACTGTGTAGGAGTTGCTATATAGGTACTTGGCAAAACATATAACCCCATGCGTTAAATTGCACATTAGTATCCAATGTACAACATGCGCTGCATGAAGTATAACATTTAACGTGACTAGTTCGTGTTACTGGTGTGCAAATATAGTTTCTGTAACTGGTGTGCGTTTCCTGATTTTATATAAATATTAAATAAATTCCGAAAGGAATAAAGAAAAATAGACAATTTGAAAACATATATACGCGTCTATTCTTCAAATGGGATCTCTACAACAGGCCTGCAATAGCAAATTCAATATATGAAGTGCAATGGAATGGACAAAACATACTAAACAACGGGGCTATATTTCCACCAGAACATTGCATTTACATAGAAATATTGTGTCAGAAATTTCCTTGTTATACACATTTCAACTTCCTCCAAATACAGAATACTCTACAGATGTCGGTTTTTACACCCTCTGAATGGTCGAGTACACTATGAAAACTAACAATTAAAATTTATCTTTACATGAAGTCCCATTCGACTGTCTATAGGATCTTGCAAGTAAGATTCCGATCACACTCCAAAATGGCATACCTGGAAAAATCAAATGAAAACAATGAATAGCAGTTCAGAATTGGCATGTTTTATATCTATTTTACAAACTCCAGTTATTCATCTTCAAATCATACGTATGTATAGTAACTTCGTAATAGAACTCAAGATAGCTTAGAATGGTGCAGCTGATGCGACAATTGTTATATCTCATACCTTAATTACTCGATCAGCTTGTCCAACAAAAAGAGTTCCTTGCCCGTATATATAACAAAGCCGTTATCACGGAATTGCAGGCAATAGAGCCAATTGAAATGGCATCTACTGAAGAATTATCTCCCACTAGTTCCTACAGATCAATACCCAAGTTGGTAAGCACATCATGATTGAACTGAATTTAACAAACTAACTTAGGAATACTCTGGAAGTGAAAAGAATGAACAATAGCGTAACGGACTAATAAAGGGTTTCCAAGTAAATAAAGAACTTTGAGATGCCAAGGTGTTCTGCAGCAAACCAATCAACCTTTAAAGCTGTGGGCTAATAATATTGTTTGATACAAAAACAATTTGCACATGTACCTGTACAGTAACATTCTTGCTCGAACCGCCTGTAAAAATCAATTTTCCTTCCATGCTAACAGAAAAAATTGCACCATCTTGAGCTGCTGTAGATTTCAGAAGTATGTTGTCACTTCAGATGTGAAGGAAGTTAAGAAGAAAGCATTCTAGTTATTAGCGAGCAGGCAACACATCAGGTTTTTATTTTCTTTTTCTCTTCCCATTTTTAATTTTAACGCACTGGCATATACACCCGTCCCTATGTGTCTCTTTAAGCCAACATATTGATGAGACCTTGAAAATCAAACATAAACTTCAGGTGGTATTTTACATATCCATTTCAAACTTGAAAATCATTTCATCTAAGAATGCTGCAATGAAATTAGAAAAACAAATAAAAACATTTGGCTAATTTTGACCAAATCCGACTTCAGTAATTTGTGATTATCCTGATTTGACATATGAAATAGTATCTCTGTAGTTTATGCAGGCTCTTAAGTGCCAATAATTAGCATCTAGTGCTTAGCTAAAGGAAGTGCATCTTACTTTTAAGTGGCCGCTCTCATGAGCCGCAATGACTAGATGCTGATCAACGGCAAGAGATAAAACAGAGGTCACATTTCCGGGTGAATTCTCCCCCAAAACTGTCAAAGGGCTGTGATCAGTAAGACACCATAACCGAACAGTTCCATCCCAGCTTCCACTGTAAAGAACCCCGTTACAAACTGCTAGTGTAGATACGACTGATTTATGACCAGTCAAAGTACATGACAGGGTATAGTTCTGGAGGAGAAAAGAAGAAAACAAAAAAATACATCATATGTTCTCTCTATACTAAAAAAAACTGGTCAGCTACAATAGTGGATCACAAGAATAGGAGCCTTACTTGCATTGACCAGGCTTTTATTGACCTGTCTCCGTTGCCAGTATAAAAATATCCTGTTCCAGATATGGCAAGAGCATGAATCCCATTATAGCACCAATCCTTTTCCTTGTACAATTTCTTTATTGGTTCTTCACCAAATGGAATGTTGATGCCCCAGATGCAAATGCCACCTCCACTATCCCCACTAATGCACAATGGTTTCTCTTCATCCACAAACACAACAGCCATGACTCTATGCTCATGACCTTTTAATGAATGTATGCGAGTAAAATCCTGCAAAGGGTGAAAGCAACAGAAAAGATCGCTAAGCAATGATAAATAAAATTATCGATCAGAAATATGAAAATGAATCCCTAAATATATTTATGATAGAATAATGGATTATTTAGATGCGTAATACATCTCAAAATTTCAGTTTCAGAAATTCATATATATAAGCTTAGCGGGTCAAGTGCTTTAATTTAAAAACAAAATATTTTATACAATTACAAACGATTGATTCAAATGTCCTGCAATATTATTTTATTAATTACTACTGTATATTTTACAAGTGCTTTTTAAAATATTTATTTTGAAAAGTTGGTCGAATAATTCTTAGTGTGACAAAATGTGAATTGCAAGCGGATGAGAACTTTTATAGCGTACGAGCTCAATGGAATAATTGAAATTCGATAGTTAATAACATTAAAAATGGAGTAACAAACTTTTACATAATTTATGTTTTTGTCAACAAACTAATTTTTTTATTTTTAAACAATTAATTTAAGAGATTTCTCGTTAAAAAATTAAATTTATTCTTATGTTTTAATGAAAAAAATATATATAACATGTATAATATGACGTGGTAGATTTTTTATCAACACTCTTTCTAAATTAACTCCAAATAATTTAATTAATTAATTAATCCATCGTGTGTTTAGTGGTCACAGATCTACCCATCCCCTCCACCGATCTAGAACACAAACTCAGAAAATACTAACCAAAATCAACAATAATTAATATCCCCTTATTTCATCACTTTTCATTACTCACAATAATAATTACTTAAAAAACGTGCAATGTCACTTTTTTAGTGCCAAATAATAATTAAAAATGCCACGTCAGTCAAATGAAGTCATTATAAAAGAAAATAGAATCTCTTTATTGGGTTTCTAATTTAAAATAATTTTTTTTCAAATTGGTTGATAAAAACAAAAAGAGTAAAATACAATGATACTATAATAATACTCACCTCTATTTTAAATTTTTAAGTACCAGTTAGTATCTTTACAAATTTTTAGAGTTTATTAAATAGATAAAATGACATATTTACCCTTGTATGTTATCAAATTTTAATTTATGAATAATATATATTTTTTAAATTATTTTTTTTAAAACGATATATTTTAATTTTAGTTTTATTTGTAATTAAGATTCTCTGATTCAAATTGTTGGTAACATATGTAAGACTCCGAATTTTAATAAATAGATTTCAAATTTTCTCATAATTTTATGCTTAACAGTATGGTGTAAAATTAATAAAAATTAAAGTTAAGGATGTTATATGCAAAAAAATTATGTCGGACAATATTCGATTGGTCGGAAAATATTCGTTCTGTCGGAAAATATTCGTTATGTCGAGAAATATTCGTTCTGTCAGGGAATATTCATACGCCTTTCTAAATAAAAATGGTCAATGGTATTATCACTTTAATTGTTAAAATACCCAGTGATAAAAGTATGATAACATATGGCATTTTACTGTAGCACGCGGTATTTTACTATAGATCATGGTATTGCATAGTAGCGCACGGTATTACACAATATTTAAATTATTGAAGTGATAAAGTGGCTATTGCACAATATTTCATCAATAATTGTCATTACACAGCATTTTACATTATTGAATCAATAATTGTCATTACACAATATTTTGCATTATTGATTGCACAGTGTTCCATATCATTGAATTAATAATTGTCATAATGCACAGCATCTTGCATTATTGGGCTAATAATTGTTACAGTAGTAGTCATAAGTATTAAACAGTTAGACATGTTTATTATTTGAAAAATACGGTATGTTTAATAATTGAGATATTAAATCAATAAAATAATATAAAAATGTGTAACGTATATACGTGTGCAACACGTGTAAATGTATAACACGTGTAAGTGTGTAACACACATAAATGTGTAACGCGTGTAAATGTGTAACACGTGTAGGCGTGAAACGCGTGATAGTCATTGAACGGTGCAGATTAAAGTGTGAAACGTGTGTTGGTTGATGAATGGTTCAGATTAAAAGATGAGATTAAAATATGTAACGTGTGTGTGAAAAAGTTTGTTAGGCTTTGGCTATAAATAGGGGACTTAGCATAAAGAGTTTCATACATTCCTCACTCAATCTTCTTTCCACTCTCTAGATATTTCTTAGTATAAGTGTCTCCCTAAGTATATTAAAATTATCTTAAGCGTTGAAGATCTGGAAGGGTACGAGTATTGTTCAAATAAGTTTTTCTTTTAAAAAGTTATATAAACACTCACACACACATCAGTTTGTAACCCTTCCTTTAGAAGACCTTCTATTAGAAGATTTATTTTGAAAAACTTCCTTTGAAAGATTCTACTTTGGAAAATTATTTTTTTTAAAAATTATTTTGAAGTATATTCACTTGGATGATTTTATATACATAAAATTAGTATGTGTTACTTACTAATTAAATTATGAAAATACATATAGGTTGATCAACCTCGTAAAAGCTATATTTAGTCACAAGATAAGGTAAGGGATATCACTCTTTCAAACTCTTAAACTTATTACGGTAATGGGTATCATTCTTTTCGTCATCATAAAGGGATATAATTTTCTTTCTTATTTGTAAAGGATACCATTTTTTTCATCTTCTATTACTTAAACTTCCTACTGTAAGAAAATATCTCATTTGTATCTCTAATATTATTAAACGGTGGAATTCTTGAATTAATAATTCATTAATATTCCCTTAATAGTTTGCACTTCATCTAATACTCTTTGACAAGAACATTTTTATTAAATTTCTATCATCATATTTGAACTATGAACTTATGGACTTTGAACTTTTGAACCGTGGACATTTATTTGAACTGTGAACAATTTGGACTAATTCCTTGTATCGTAAACCTTATCGTTGAACTTCTCCGTATGGATCTTGGACATTACTCTTAGACTTAAACACACTTTTCTATACATCATGTTGATAATTTGGACATTGTTTGAATATGGACAAAGTTAATTGTTAACTCTTCATGTTATTGTTTATCTTATTTATTTTGTTCATTATTTATATCCCTCTTGTTATTTCAATCATCAAGTATCAGGTTGTTCTGAATATATGTGGCATGGGGCACAGATGATATGTTAAATGCGATATAGGTTAAAGGCGATATAGGATAAAGGCGATATAATTGTTAGGTGTCTTTTGGTCGGATGACAAGAACACGTGATGAATGTTCTTTTTGACCGGGGGCAAAGAAGAACTGTTGTTTGGTATGATCGTGACCAGTAGTGTTTCAGATGATAAAAGTTGATGATGATTTTCTTAAAAAGAGACGCTAGTAGACATCATAATCTACTTGATTCTCTTAGTGGTGGTTATTTCGCTGCAGTGAAACTTTGTTTAAGAACTTAACTGCTGTTGTTAATCTTACTGTTTATAACTCAACTGCAGTTGTTGATTTAAAACTTGTTGTCTATTATATTCAATTAAGAACTCAACTTTTGAAGGCTAATAATAATTTATTTTTCATTATCTTAGTCATGATATTCCTTACTGGCTATTTGAGCTCACCATTTTCTTTTTGTTCAATTGTTCAGGAAATGAGAGCGTAGCCGGGACTAGCGGGGAGAAAAGGGGAATGGAGTAGCGGTCCGAGATAGTTGTTATAATAGTCTTCACTGTATTGTAGAATAGTAATAACTGTGAAGACTTAGTTGTGTATTATTGAACAGTGTATTGTAATAATTTTGTTGTAATCTTTTGACGACTCAAATTGGGTGGTGTGACCCCGATTTGAGGGCATCACAACATATAAAAAATTAATTTAGTTTAATTAACACATATTTTTGGATAAGTGACACAAATATTAAGAATTTTAAATTAAATTATTAATGAAGTTGTTCTAATTAAAGTGATTGAGTATATTGATAGTTTAGTTTTGAGTGTTTAACAACAAAAATTATTATTTGAATTCTTAGTTTCATATTATGATTTTTATATGTTAAATTTTCTTGAGTATATGTCAAAATTTAGAATGCTTATAATTTTGATTATATTTTTTAGTATACAGTCGGTGTTGTTTTTAGTGCAATGTTGAAAAAAAAAATTAATAATATTTATTATTACCTCTATCTTGTAAAAAGATTTTTCTTTTAATATATTTTTTCTTTTTTTTTTGAGTAACAATATTTGTTATTTTTACTGTAAATAATTATATTCAAGTGTGACTTATGTTTAAGTTTAATATTTGAGAAAAATAATTAACATTATTTTTAATACTTTTTTATATGAATAATAAGATTTCTGTAATAATAAGTTTGCTTTACGTAAATTTTAATATTTGAAAAAAATAATTATAATTTTTTTTTTTGCGTTAATTTGTATTTTTTATGGGTATTAAAATTTCACTTTTTAATTACAAAATATATATATTTGAATGTATGTTACGTAACTCTTAATATTTGAGAAATTTAATTAGCAAAAAGTGTATCTTTATTATAAAATGAATATTTGTAAGACCCCGAATTTTATGAAATACAAAATTTAATTTTTCTTCATATATATATTTTTTTGAAACAGTAAGTGGTTAAATCGATAAAGTTAAAAGTTAAGGATGTTATGTGCAAATTTTACTTTGTCGGACAATATTCGCTTTGTCGGGGAATATTCGTTTGGTCGGGGAATATTCGTTTGGTCCGACGGCGCCGAAATAACAAATTATTGGTGGACCCCACATCGGAATATTTGTCGGATATAGAAAACGACAGAAATAACCTTTTTAAATAAAAATAGTCAACGGAACTGTTAAAATACCGGTGATAAAAGAATAGTAGCATACGATAGTTATTGGTATTTTCTGTAGCACTCGGTACTCTACAGTAACACACGGTATTGCATAGTGTCTCATATTTTTGGTCTGATAATTGACACCGTAACTGTTACGCATCATTTCATCGATAATTGTCACTGCATAATATTTTATATTATCAATTCAATAATTGTTGTTACACAGTATTTTGCATTATTGATTTAATAATTGTCATTACACTGTATTTTATATCATTGAGTCAATAATTGTTGTTGCACTGTTTTTAAAATTATTGAACCTAATAATTGTCACAGTAACATATGCACAGTAATTCACATTATTGAATCAATAATTGTCATTACACAGTAACGTATGCTTTATTTTACATTATTGTTATCTCTATTATGATGTTATTTAAACAGTTGTATTTCATTAATTTATTGACTTGATATCTAAGAGCTAACTATACTGTATTTATAACAATTAGTCATAATAATTGAATTGATAAAGTTATTTGTTTATAATATAAAGTTAGGTGATTATTAGGTGATATGAAATGAATGGTGTAGATTAAAGTGTGAATTATTGTTGAATAATTGAATTGATTTGTTTATAATATAAAGTTAGGTGATTATTAGGTGATATGAAATGAATGGTGTAGATTAAAGTGTGAATTATTGTTGAATAATTAAATTGATTTGTTTATAATATAAAGTTAGGTGATTATTAGGTGATATGAAATGAATGGTGTAGATTAAAGATAATATAATATTTGAAATGGATGGTGTAGATTAAAAGATGATCTTTAAATGAATGGTTTAGATTAAATGAATGATAAGATTTTTGGCTATAAATAGAAGCCTTAACTTAAGGATTTTTCATAAACTTCCTTACCTGTTCTTTCTTTCTCTCTCTAAATACTTCTTGTGAAAGTTCTCTCTAAGTGTGCTTAAGTCATCTTGAGTATTTGTGAAGATCTATAAGTATACGTGTACTGTTCAAGTTAATCAACCTCATTTAAATCAATATCCAGTCACGTGTTGAGGTAAGGGATACCATCTTTTTCATCTTCCATTATTCAAACGTACTATGGTAAGGGATTATCATTATTTGATTCTCGAAAATAATATTGTTTCTTTCTTACTCATAAGATGTGCCATTTATTTCCATGTATTAAATTATGGGAATAACCTTACGGAGCGGATTGCCGCCTGTTGGTGAATAACCTTTCGTATTCATTCATTATTAATCTCTGAGAATAACCTTACGGAGCGGATTGCCGCCTGTTTGGTGAATAACTCTTTATACTCAAATTCTATTAAATTGTGGGAATAACCTTACGGAGCGGATTGCCGCCTGTTGGTGAATAACCTTTCGTATTCATTCATTATTAATCTCTGAGAATAACCTTACGGAGCGGATTGCCGCCTGTTTGGTGAATAACTCTTTGTACTCAAATTCTATTAAATTGTGGGAATAACCTTACGGAGCGGATTGCCGCCTGTTGGTGAATAACCCTTTGTATTAATTTCTTTCACCTTTTGTTAATCAAACCTGCTACGGTAAGGGATATTATTTTCTTTCATACTCCTAAATCGAAATTTATTATGGAACTATTGCTTCTATAATTCCTGAAAATATTATATGTTCCATAATAGTTGAACTTCATTATTTCAACTGAACCTTCCTATTTACGTGAACCTTTCTATTGAATTGTAACCGTTATTCTGAACTGTGGATCTTGAATTTCACTCCACATCATGTTGACAATTTGGACATTATTTGAATCTGTACAAAGTAAACTTCCGATACTTATTGTTATCCTATTTCTTCTGTTCATCATTTATATCATTCTAATCATCCAAAAATCAAGCTGTTGTGAATATCTGTGGCCGGGGGCACAGATGTGATATATTTGTTGAACAGATGATAGGTTAAAGGCGATATAATAGGTTAAAGGCGATACATCTGTTCGGTGTCTTTTATGGCACGTGGTGAATGTTCTCTTTGGCCCGTAGTGCAAAGATGAACTGTTGTTTGGTATGATTATGACCAAAGGCTGAATCTGGTATAATCATGACCGTTGGTGCTATATTGAATATCTTTGACCCGTAGTACAAAGATGAACTGTTGATGTGCATGATTATGATCAGGAACTGTGAATTTGTATTATCTTGACTAATGATATTTCAGATGATAAAAGTTGATGATGTTTTTCCTAAAAAGAGAACCGAGTGGACATTATAGTCTGCATTATTCTTCTAATAGATTACTCATTCCGCTGCTATTATTGATCTGAACGTTGTTTAAGAATTTAACTGCAGTTTTTGATATAAACCTTGTAGTCTATTGTATTCTATCAAGAACTCAACTGTTGAAGACTAATGATAATTTATTCGTCATTATCTTAGTCATGATATTCTTTACTGGGCTATTTGAGCTCACCCTTTCTTTTGTTCCATTGTTTTTCAACAGGAGATGAAAACATAACAGGGTCTAGCCGGGGAATGGAGTGAGGGTCCGAGGAATAGTTATCATAGTCTTCACGTTTTGTAAAATAGTGTGGCAATAATAGTGAAGACTTAGTTGTGTATTATTATACACTGTATTGTTGTACGTTGTGCTTTGTTGTAATAATTTTGTTGTAGTATTTTGACGACTCAAGTTTGGGCTGTGTGGGCTCAGATTTGAGGGCGTCACAGTTGGCATCAGAGCTTAGGGATATGGTCTTTAATGGAGATCTGGGGTAGAACTAGGAGGGGAGAGGCGAATAGAATCAGTCACTAGTGTGTCCTACCTAAAATAGATTTTATTATCTAATGAGTCGATTTGAATGTAGGAACATGAAGTGATGAGTCAGTTTATTTGAACTAACATTTATTTTGTGACCACAGTTAAGTATGACATCTGAAAATCAAGAGGTTAACTATGGAATACCCGAAGCAAATGTAGCCGAGAATCAAGAGGCCCCAAACAATCCTCCTGCCAACTCAGGAAATAATGTTCCTGATAACATGATGAACGATGGATTCTTTAGGAATTTCATGCAGTTCATACAGAATCAAGGAAGAGGAAATCCAGTCAATAATAACGGAAGAAACGCTGGCAATTTGAGGATGGTCACTGTTAAGCAATTTAAAGAATTAGGACCACCTGAATTCCATGGGAAGCCTGACCCACTCAAAGCGGAGGCATGGCTGAAGCAGACGACAAAAATACTTGATGTCTTACAATGCGCTGATGATCAGAAGGTGCCATTTGCCACTTTTATGTTACGAGGTGAGGCGGACCATTGGTGGGAAGCGGTAAAACGTATCCAACCTTCAGCACTCGAAATGTCTTGGACAGAATTCGAAGAACTGTTTAACGAGAAGTACTTCCCAGAAAGCATCCGCCATATGAAGGAAGTGGAATTCATTAAGCTGGAGCAGGGAAACATGACAGTTTCTCAATATGAAGCTAAGTTTGCTGAACTATCTCGTTTTGCGACTCATCTAGTAGATGACGAAGCACGAATGAGTCGAATGTTCCTGATAGGTTTGAGACTCAAAATTCGTCAACAACTTAGTTCTCATAAATTCAGTTTGTATTCAGATGTTGTAGATAGGGCTCAAAGGGTGGAGCAAACAGATGAAACATTGCAGCCAAGAGTTAATGATCAGCATAGAGAAAGGAGTGACAACAACCACAGGAACGAGAACCATCGAGGAGGTAACCAACACTTCGGTGGTAATTCCATACCAAATAACAGAAGAGGAGAATCTAGTGGGAACAATTTCAAAAGAAAGAGATTCCATAATAATTATGGAAGGGCACCAGCACCAGTACCAACACCAGCACCGACCCCAGTTTCAAGGGGAGAAGATCGACCACCAGTGAGATGCTATAGGTGTGGTCAGGAAGGTCACATCAGCCCAAACTGTACACTGCAGTCCAAAAAGTGCTACAGTTGTGGGAAAGAGGGTCATCTTGCGCGGTTTTGTCCTGCCACAAAATCAAGTCCAGCTGCAATGATGATACCAAAAGCTAGCGCGGATAAGGGAAAATCTGTAGTTCAAGGGAGAGCTTTTGTTGTGACATCCCAAATGGCGCGAAACTCGAACGAGGTGATAACCGGTAAGCTATTCATAAATTCTCGTGAAGTCTACGCTTTGTTAGATACTGGCTCTACCCATTCTTTTATTTCACCTACATGTGCTCAGCGTTTAAACTTAACTCCTGAAAATTTGGACTTTGACTTATCAGTTGAAACCCCATTAGGAGAAATGACCATTACATCTACTGTCTATAAATCTTGCCTAGTTCAAATCAACAACCTCACATTACCTGTTGACCTTATTTCTTTGGAGATGCATGAATTTGATGTGATTTTAGGAATTGATTGGTTGACTACCCATCATGCTAAAATTGATTGTTTTCATAAGATTATTAGTTTTCATATTCCTAATTAACCTGTCATGCAAATTCAAGCAACTAAACCATTGAAATCTATAACTGTTATTTCTAGCCATAAAGCCATTCGTTTATTGAAAAACGGATGTCAAGCCTTTTTAGCTCATGTCACTGATTTGAACAAAAATACGTCAAACTTGAATGATATTCCCATTGTTAATGAGTTTCCTGACGTTTTTCCTGAAGAACTTCCTGGCTTACCCCCAAACCGTGAAATTGATTTTTATATTGATCTTGAACCCGGTACCAAGCCCATTTCCAAAGCTCCCTACCGAATGGCTCCCATTGAACTTCAAGAGTTAAAAGTCCAACTACAGGAATTGTTGGATACCGGTTTCATTCGTCCGAGTGCATCACCTTGGGGTGCTCCTGTTCTATTTGTGAAGAAGAAAGACGGGAGTATGAGATTGTGCATTGACTACCGAGAATTGAACCATGTCACCATCAAGAACAGGTACCCGTTACCTCGGATTGATGACATGTTTGATCAATTGCAAGGCGCTCAACATTTTTCAAAGATTGATCTCCGTTCTGGATATCATCAGTTAAAGGTTAAAGCTGAGGACATTCCAAAGACTGCTTTCAGAACTCGTTATGGGCATTATGAGTTCTTAGTCATGCCTTTTGGACTAACTAATGCTCCTGCAGCTTTCATGGACATGATGAACCGGATATTCAAGGAACATTTGGATCATTTTGTGGTTGTCTTTATTGATGACATCCTCATATACTCCAAGAGTCGCGTGGATCATGAACAACATCTGAGATTGATACTACAAAAGCTCCGTGAAAACAAATTATATGCCAAGTTAAAGAAATGTGAGTTCTGGCTTGAGGAGGTCGCGTTTCTTGGGCATGTGATTTCTAGTCAAGGAATATCAGTCGATCCTGCGAAGATTGAAACGGTACTAAATTGGGAACAACCCAAAACAGTAACCGAAGTCCGAAGTTTTCTGGGTCTAGCTGGTTATTATCGGAGATTCGTAGAAGGATTTTCTCGAATCGCCACTCCATTAACGCAGCTTACTCGGAAAAGCACAAAATTCATATGGAGCGAGGAATGCGAGAAAAGTTTCCAAGAACTCAAGAAGAGACTGGTTTCAGCTCCTGTTCTGACCATACCATCAGGATCAGGAGAATTTGTTATCTACAGCGATGCTTCTGGCAAAGGTCTAGGCTGTGTCCTTATGCAACATGGAAAGGTTATAGCCTACGCCTCTCGACAACTCAAAGATTATGAGAAAAATTATCCTACTCATGATCTAGAGTTGGCAGCAGTCGTTTTCGCGTTGAAGATCTGGAGACACTACTTGTACGGAGAAAAAGTGGATATCTATACGGATCATAAAAGTCTCAAGTATTTCTTCACCCAGAAGGAACTCAACATGCGACAACGACGTTGGCTTGAGCTGTTAAAGGATTATGACCACACAATCCAGTATCACCCGGGAAAGGCGAACGTTATAGCTGACGCTTTGAGCAGAAAATCTTATGCAAGTACAAGTGCACTGCTGACAACACAAAAGTGTATTTTGTACGACTTGCAAAAGATGGAGATAGAGCTAAAGACACCAGGGACCCACTCGAAGATTGCTCACGTGCGAGTAGAACCAACTTTAATCGATAAAATTAAAGCTGCTCAAGCTACCGATCCGGAACTGATAAACATGATAAAGAAAGTACAAGAAGGTGCCATTCCCGAAGCAAGAATCGACGAGAAAGGAATACTTCGAGTCAACTCTCGACTCTGTGTTCCTAACGATCCTGAATTAAAGCATAAAATCATGATGGAGGCACACAACACGCCGTTTGCAATCCACCCAGGAGGTACCAAGATGTATCAAGATCTTCGACATACATTTTGGTGGAACAATATGAAAAGAGAGATTGCGGAGTTTATCTCAAGGTGCCTAACTTGTCAACGTGTCAAGGCAGAGCATCAAGTTCCTAAAGGTCCATTACAATCACTTGAAGTTCCCGAATGGAAGTGGGAACACATCAATATGGACTTCGTGACGGGTCTTCCAAAAGTTTCTCAAGGCTTAGATGCAATTTGGGTGATCGTAGATAGATTGACCAAATCTGCTCATTTCTTGCCTATACGAGAAAACTTTTCACTTGAACGTCTTGCCGGTATGTACATAAATGAGATCGTGAGATTGCATGGCATGCCAGTTTCCATAGTTTCTGATCGAGATCCTAGATTCACTTCCCGCTTTTGGATCAGTCTACAAAAAGCTATGGGCACTGAACTACGTTTTAGTTCTGCATACCATCCTCAAACGGACGGACAATCGGAAAGGACGATCCAGACCCTCGAAGATCTTTTGAGACTTTGTGTATTAGACTTCAAAGGAAGTTGGGATAAGTACTTGCCGTTGGTGGAATTTTCTTACAACAACAGTTACCAAGCAAGCATAGGCATGGCTCCATTCGAGGCATTGTATGGAAGGAAGTGTCGCTCTCCAATATGTTGGAATGAGGTAGGAGAAGCAAAATTGTTGGGACCCGAGTTGGTACGCTTGACGACCGAAAAGATCCAAATGATCCGACAACGAATACAGACCGCACAAGAACGACAAAAGAGTTATGCTGATCTTCATCGGAGAGACGAAAGTTTCAACGTCGGAGATCATGTATTCTTACGTGTTTCTCCATGGAAAGGGGTTACGAGATTCGGAAAGAGAGGAAAGCTCAACCCTCGATTTATTGGCCCATTTGAAATCCTCGATCGAATAGGAACCGTAGCCTACAGACTAGCCCTACCACCAAGTATGTCTCGCATCTATAACGTTTTTCACATATCTATGTTATGTAAATATGTGAAGGACCCAAACCACGTCATTGAGTTAGAACCAGACGTTATAGCAGAGGATTTAACATACGAGGAAGTACCTGTTAAGATCCTGGATAAGAAGGAGCAGATCCTACGCTCAAAGGTTATACCTCAAGTTAAGGTTTTATGGAGGAACCAAGATACTGAGGAAATGACCTGGGAGCTAGAATCTGAGATGAAATCTAAGTATCCTTACCTCTTCGATATGTCAGGTACGTCAATTTCGGAGACGAAATTTCATAAGGAGGGGAGGTTGTAAGACCCCGAATTTTATGAAATACAAAATTTAATTTTTCTTCATATATATATTTTTTTGAAACAGTAAGTGGTTAAATCGATAAAGTTAAAAGTTAAGGATGTTATGTGCAAATTTTACTTTGTCGGACAATATTCGCTTTGTCGGGGAATATTCGTTTGGTCGGGGAATATTCGTTTGGTCCGACGGCGCCGAAATAACAAATTATTGGTGGACCCCACATCGGAATATTTGTCGGATATAGAAAACGACAGAAATAACCTTTTTAAATAAAAATAGTCAACGGAACTGTTAAAATACCGGTGATAAAAGAATAGTAGCATACGATAGTTATTGGTATTTTCTGTAGCACTCGGTACTCTACAGTAACACACGGTATTGCATAGTGTCTCATATTTTTGGTCTGATAATTGACACCGTAACTGTTACGCATCATTTCATCGATAATTGTCACTGCATAATATTTTATATTATCAATTCAATAATTGTTGTTACACAGTATTTTGCATTATTGATTTAATAATTGTCATTACACTGTATTTTATATCATTGAGTCAATAATTGTTGTTGCACTGTTTTTAAAATTATTGAACCTAATAATTGTCACAGTAACATATGCACAGTAATTCACATTATTGAATCAATAATTGTCATTACACAGTAACGTATGCTTTATTTTACATTATTGTTATCTCTATTATGATGTTATTTAAACAGTTGTATTTCATTAATTTATTGACTTGATATCTAAGAGCTAACTATACTGTATTTATAACAATTAGTCATAATAATTGAATTGATAAAGTTATTTGTTTATAATATAAAGTTAGGTGATTATTAGGTGATATGAAATGAATGGTGTAGATTAAAGTGTGAATTATTGTTGAATAATTGAATTGATTTGTTTATAATATAAAGTTAGGTGATTATTAGGTGATATGAAATGAATGGTGTAGATTAAAGTGTGAATTATTGTTGAATAATTAAATTGATTTGTTTATAATATAAAGTTAGGTGATTATTAGGTGATATGAAATGAATGGTGTAGATTAAAGATAATATAATATTTGAAATGGATGGTGTAGATTAAAAGATGATCTTTAAATGAATGGTTTAGATTAAATGAATGATAAGATTTTTGGCTATAAATAGAAGCCTTAACTTAAGGATTTTTCATAAACTTCCTTACTTGTTCTTTCTTTCTCTCTCTAAATACTTCTTGTGAAAGTTCTCTCTAAGTGTGCTTAAGTCATCTTGAGTATTTGTGAAGATCTATAAGTATACGTGTACTGTTCAAGTTAATCAACCTCATTTAAATCAATATCCAGTCACGTGTTGAGGTAAGGGATACCATCTTTTTCATCTTCCATTATTCAAACGTACTATGGTAAGGGATTATCATTATTTGATTCTCGAAAATAATATTGTTTCTTTCTTACTCATAAGATGTGCCATTTATTTCCATGTATTAAATTGTGGGAATAACCTTACGGAGCGGATTGCCGCCTGTTGGTGAATAACCTTTCGTATTCATTCATTATTAATCTCTGAGAATAACCTTACGGAGCGGATTGCCGCCTGTTTGGTGAATAACTCTTTATACTCAAATTCTATTAAATTGTGGGAATAACCTTACGGAGCGGATTGCCGCCTGTTGGTGAATAACCTTTCGTATTCATTCATTATTAATCTCTGAGAATAACCTTACGGAGCGGATTGCCGCCTGTTTGGTGAATAACTCTTTGTACTCAAATTCTATTAAATTGTGGGAATAACCTTACGGAGCGGATTGCCGCCTGTTGGTGAATAACCCTTTGTATTAATTTCTTTCACCTTTTGTTAATCAAACCTGCTACGGTAAGGGATATTATTTTCTTTCATACTCCTAAATCGAAATTTATTATGGAACTATTGCTTCTATAATTCCTGAAAATATTATATGTTCCATAATAGTTGAACTTCATTATTTCAACTGAACCTTCCTATTTACGTGAACCTTTCTATTGAATTGTAACCGTTATTCTGAACTGTGGATCTTGAATTTCACTCCACATCATGTTGACAATTTGGACATTATTTGAATCTGTACAAAGTAAACTTCCGATACTTATTGTTATCCTATTTCTTCTGTTCATCATTTATATCATTCTAATCATCCAAAAATCAAGCTGTTGTGAATATCTGTGGTCGGGGGCACAGATGTGATATATTTGTTGAACAGATGATAGGTTAAAGGCGATATAATAGGTTAAAGGCGATACATCTGTTCGGTGTCTTTTATGGCACGTGGTGAATGTTCTCTTTGGCCCGTAGTGCAAAGATGAACTGTTGTTTGGTATGATTATGACCAAAGGCTGAATCTGGTATAATCATGACCGTTGGTGCTATATTGAATATCTTTGACCCGTAGTACAAAGATGAACTGTTGATGTGCATGATTATGATCAGGAACTGTGAATTTGTATTATCTTGACTAATGATATTTCAGATGATAAAAGTTGATGATGTTTTTCCTAAAAAGAGAACCGAGTGGACATTATAGTCTGCATTATTCTTCTAATAGATTACTCATTCCGCTGCTATTATTGATCTGAACGTTGTTTAAGAATTTAACTGCAGTTTTTGATATAAACCTTGTAGTCTATTGTATTCTATCAAGAACTCAACTGTTGAAGACTAATGATAATTTATTCGTCATTATCTTAGTCATGATATTCTTTACTGGGCTATTTGAGCTCACCCTTTCTTTTGTTCCATTGTTTTTCAACAGGAGATGAAAACATAACAGGGTCTAGCCGGGGAATGGAGTGAGGGTCCGAGGAATAGTTATCATAGTCTTCACGTTTTGTAAAATAGTGTGGCAATAATAGTGAAGACTTAGTTGTGTATTATTATACACTGTATTGTTGTACGTTGTGCTTTGTTGTAATAATTTTGTTGTAGTATTTTGACAACTCAAGTTTGGGCTGTGTGGGCCCAGATTTGGGGGCGTCACAATATTTGTTATTTTTTGACATTTATGTTATTTATTGCACATGTTCATAGTTTAATTAATTAGATCAAGTTAAATGAAAATTATACTATACAAATTTATATTTAGTGGATATATTAATCATTATAATTTGAATGGTGTATTAGATATTATATTAAAAATATTTTTGAATATTAGTTGGTCGACCACACTAGGAGTAGTGAATGTTACATATTGTAGACTAAAGGGGTGTTGACTGTTACTTAAAAAACTAAAGAGGTGATTCATGTTATTATGATTATCTACAAGAAGTGTCATTGTATTTTACTCAAACAAAATATTAGAAAGCTAATTAGTTCTTGTAAGATCATTTACGTAATTAATACGATCGAATGGTCTTTGTTTCCTGAGATATTTAGCTCTTTTTTGTCCAACAACCCAAATAGAGTGTCACATGCTTTAACTAGTAATAACTTTATACTACATAGTAGTAGAGGAGATCCCTCAATTAATTATCTTTCTAACGATAATTTAGGACAATAAAATTTTGTTTACAATCAACATTGAAAAAAAATTAACTTTCAAAATAATACTTAAAAAATATAATATTTTTTTTATAAATTCATTTACATGTTATCGATCAATTTATAATTGTATTTATTATAAAATATTCATATACGACTGAATTTATCACAAATTATATAAATATGTTTTAAACTAAAACCTATATTGAAATATAAATAAAATTAAATATTCCATTTGTAGATTATTTCTTCCAATTACCAAAATAATTAGTAGGTTGAAAAAAAAAAAAAAAAGAATACAAAACATCATTGTTAAGTAATTTGAAAATAAAATGTTATTCTAGGGGTTAGATGCAATCTGCACTAAACCTTTGGGGACCAGACTTCAATTGCCCATAAATAAATCATTCCTTCACATTTGATGCACAGATCAAAAATATCAAAGGACGCAGAAAAACAATCGCCCGATCTATTTCCATCTAGTAAGTTTCTCTCTACCCTCTGGCGTCTATCCCTTAAACCTTCCGGTACGAAATCAATTATTTTAGCATAAATTAAGCAATTTTTTGAGCAATTTTTTTATGATTCATTGGTTGAAACTCTAGATTTCGGAAACCCCACAATGGGTTTCATTCAAGTTGCTAAATCATGACGAATTCTCAATTATTTTTCTCCATTTTCTCTGTTCACACTTGTGAAGCTATGGGTGCTTAGATGGGATTGTTATACCTATGTTATGTTGTTGTTTTCAGTATCAAACAGTTTGATCTAATTTATTTTGTTTTTGTACTCGATGATTTTTTGAAGTCAATGGCAGGGTCTGGGAGTTCCATGTTATCTTCCTTACTTCTTTTCACTATCATTCTCTCTCTTCAAGAAATGTATAGAGGAAAGTTAGCATCTTCGGAGTTATTTACTATTCTTGGAGGATTCACTAGTTCTCTCCTGTTTCTTATGTTGCTAACAGTGAGTTCTTGCTTTACTCCTCAATTGATTCTGTCTCATGGGTGATCATTGCATTGTTATTATGTGATCGGCTGACGATTTTGTGATTTATATCAGCTTCATAATATCAATTTTGTAGAACTTGTATCACTTGAATAATCGGACCACAATCGTTTCCTTGATTGTCTGAACTTGCATCACAAAAACTTTCCTCCACTACTCCTGTCTATGAAACCCTTTTTTGGTTTGTTTGTTAAATATAATTTTCATTTATCTTTGATTCATGTTATTTAATTGTATCCATATTAATTGTATGTGTTACAGCAGCAACTGATATATTCATCTGCTAAAAACCATGTTTATCAATGTATATAATATGTGAACTGTGTCTCAAATGTGTGACTCAGACAACAGCTCGAATAGAATTGGAATTGGCCTTCAAGAACTCCTTTTTCTGAGGAAAGTTCCAGAATCGTAAGAGCTTGAATCGCTTGTCGAGTTCTTGTTTGAGGTGCGGTGACATTGGACATGTCATTAGTACTCCAATGGCTTCCATTGGCTCCGGTGAGAATTGAGAGAGAGAGAAAAAGAAAGAAGATGAATTTTATGGTTAAGGGGGTTTTGTGTTTGTTTGTGTTAAACTAAGAATTATTCTATGATTATTATATAAATTTGGGGGAGTATAACTAGAATAGTTTTTCTAGTGATACGTTTTGGAGGGGTATGGGTTTTAATTGTTGGTATTTGGTAGCTACTGTTTTATGGATTATTTATTTCACTGTCCAAGGGCTAAGACCGATATTACGACTGGAATATATGATAATATATTATTTTTTCTAATAACATATTTTACAATGAAGTAATAACATATTACTCAAATGTGTTACATGTTGCGATAATCCGTATCTATTTTATTTTTATTTTTATAATGTAAATAGCTAATTTGTTTTAAATATTTCCTTTGCTTTTAACCTCTACCAGCGGAGGTGCATTGTTGCTTTTAGTTTCTTTTCTATTTACTTTGTGCGAAGAATATATTGTGTTCTCGCAGATGATACAGTTGTGTGCTTACCATATTCTTAATGTAAATAGGCATAAAGTTGGTACTTACTATACTTGTTTTCTTTTATATTCAGCTTGTTCCTCTTTTGTTCTCCCTTTGTCCCATAATAATATTGTCTGAATGTTAAAGTGTTGAGTAAAAGCAAATTACCCTCACTAATTATAGTAATAGGAGACATGTTGTGCTGTGTAATAATGTTTTAACTTCGATGGTAAATATGAAACCCTTTAAATTGTGATAACTTAGTTTTCAACGAAGTCTATTGGGTCAATCAACAAAGAAACGATTTTGAAGTGATATAACTCACTTAGTCGGTTTCATCTACATTTATGAATATAAAGGATAATATTGTTTGCTAATTTCTTTTGTCGCTAAATACGAAAGTAGATGACTTATCAAAAAGAAGAAATAAACTTTGTCGCTAGGAGTAGTTGTGCTCCCCACTTAGTTGTGATGGCTTAGGTGACAGCCCCGCCCACACATTGTCCAGGGTAAGGCTCAATCCAAATCTCACTAGCATTAATGATGTAGGACAAGGTGGCAAGTAGGAATAAGAGTATCTATCCCTGTAAACTTGGTAGGGAAACACACACAAAAATACAAAGTTTTAATCTCAAATCAATATATTCAATAATCTGTAAAATAATGAAGTATTACAATGCTTAAATTAAAAATCTAAGACTTAGAGACTAAGTAAAAATTCTAATTTAAAAATGAAACAATCTCCTACTTAAAATTTACTACTATAATTAAAACTCTCCTAATTAAAATCAACTATTATAATTAAAACTTCTTGAAAATCCTACTAAAATAATTACATTAATAATCTAATATTTATCTATAGAAAACAATACAAAATTAATCATAAATTTATTAATTTTTCACTTTCGTATCGCATCATTCTCCCCGCTTTTTTGGAAAAAACTCGTCCTCGAGTTTTGAAATATTGAAGAATAATAAACCACATTTTGGGAGATGCATTCCAACAAAACATGCGCATTCAAACGTTTAATGTCATGAGCACAATTTTCGAGAATAACGACATAATATAGAAATTTGAAGTACCTTGGGACTCTAATGTATCAACCGAAAACAGAAAATCAACATGGTTGATTTCATCTTTATCTTCCTTGATGTTTTTGTATTTGGGATCAAACTTAACTTCAATTTTCTCAATGCAAACCATCTCTAAATTTGCGATTTGTTCAATACACTGAACTTTCTCTACATGTTTCTCACAAACATCAATATGTGAGAATATTTAGTCTTCTTTATCCTCGCCAACTTTATATTGGTTATTGATACGATTAAGTGTTGTGAGATATTCATCAATTGTCTTGTAAGAATTTGCTTTGCGGGTCTCCTCTTGTGAACGCGTCGCTTTAGTTGAGCAAACACAATTAGGATGAACATTTCTTGCGCTTGAACAAAATATGGATGAACATAGCATGTGGTTGTGTACTTGTAATGTGCCTTTAAATTTGCAAGACTTGTTTTAGATATTGCAAGCTCATTGCATAATTTTCAATACTCGATATTATACGGAAAACAAGACCTTTGAAGTTGCTCATATGTGATAAAGGTTCGATGTTCAAGTTGCTTTGTCTTAGCCCAAAGAAAGTCTGGATCGTCAAACTTAGAAGACATTGTATATATGTACCTTTTTTTGTTTTGGCACACCTTACTGAAAATAAGTAGCAAACAGGGATAGAGTTGAAAATTCTGAAAGTTTAGGGGCTTAAATGAAACTTCAGAAACTTTGGAGGCTGAATTGAAATTTTTAGAAACTTTGGGGGCTGAATTGAAAGCTTCAGAAACTTTGGGGCTGAGTTGAAAATTTCAGAAATCTTGAGATACCAAAAGTGTAATTTGGCAGCAAAATTTCTATAGCAGAATCACTGTAGTGGCATAATTGTAGCAGCACCGTTGTTTTCGTTTTTATTTTGGGATAAGTTTGAGGCTACGTTGTCATCTCGGATATTAGTGTCGATTCTCTAGGGAATTTCTACAATTGATGGTGGCTGGAAAATTAGGGTAGGAAGGAATTTGTTGAAATCGAAAGATATTTGGAATTTTGACTTTTGATACCATTATGATGTAGGACAAGGTGGTATGAAGGAATAAGACTTGGTAGAGGAACACACAAAAAAGTACAAAGTTTTAATCTCAAATCAATATATTCAATAATCTGTAAAATAATGAAGTATTACAATACGTAAATTAAAAACTTAAGATTTGGAGACTGTAAAATAACTTCATTTAAGAAAAGAACATAAATGATGTTTTAGTATGTTTCCTGGACAAAACAATAAATAGTGGATCTAAAATTCTTTTGGGCATGTACGCGATGTAGTATGAGAAATTCTGCACTTAGGATGGCTGAAAACTATTATTATTTTTCTAGCAATATTTTCCATTACTCAACTAGAAACATTGTGAAAATTATTTCCCAAGATGGCAGTTGAATACGTTACATATTCAATTTAGCAGCCAAGTGTGTGTGTGTGTATTGATAAAAGAAAAAATTATCATGTGGAGGACAAGAAGTCCTCCCAAAAGAATCAAAGAAAATGACTTGGGAAAAAATCAAGGCAGTAGCGAAACGTCCAGTCAAATGAAGCTTAAACTCATGATAAAAGCACATACATAAATAAGAACTGAAGCCTTAGCTCACAGAATTACTAGCAGCTGTATACTCATATGCTGAACACTTTTGGCAACATTTACTGAGAATTGAGATAGGTAGATATATGTAATTAAAAACAGAGATGGCAACCAAGGTGACCCTTATATTTCCACCCTACCATTTTTACAATGATAAGTTACATATGGAAGTTTATGCACAGGTTGCTGTTGCTTGTTTTAAAATATCTATTGGGTTGTTCTTCTGATATCAATAGGCATATCTATCATTCAATCCTTGAACATTTCATTTGTATTTTTACATTCCAAATCATAATTGGACCTTATACACATGCTGTAGTTGATTGGACTTATGACTACTGCATATAATTATTATTGCTTCTCATTTGGGTGTTATTCTGGCAGTTCATTGGAAATTATCAGGAATCTAGTGGCGTCAAAACTGGATGGGGTGCTGGTGAGAGAAAAAATTCTTGGCATATTATTTTTGAATGAAATTGTATTACTTTCTTTATGTGCAGAAAACTGTTTTAAGAAAATATAGAATAGATAAAGCAGGAAACTTCTTCACGAGTCTTGATTTGAAAGTTTTAAAATTGTTTTTATGTGATTTTAAGATAAACTACGAACATAAACAGGATTTTACACACTAATGGATAGAAGCAATTGAAGGGTTATTTCATTGAGGCGTAAGCTTGATCAAAGATGGTGTTGCATCTTGGACTTGCCTTTATCGCTAATGGCAGGAACATAACTACATGGATACATTGTATTGATACTTTACTCTTTTGCCCCATGGTGTCTTTTTTTTAAAAAATTCTTATATGTATATACTGGTTAATCTGTTGTGCTTGTGAAATCAGTTGTATAGATAAATGTCATGAAAAGAGGGGAAAGAAAGGTTTTTCACATTTGCTTGGCATGCTCCTCTGATAATCAATGATAGAGGAGCAGTTGAGTGCATGTGTATTAGAGTACCTAATTTGTACCAAAGCCTAATTACTTGGAATATCCTTGGTTGTCTTATTTTTGAAGTAAAAGTTGGAATACGTAACTGCCTAAGGTATATAAAGAGGCATTATATAAATAAGGGCTAACTGCTAAGATTATTTTTTGATGTAAAGTTCTGTGAATGCTCAATGTAATGCCCCAAAAATAGTTGTAGCAATCCACATGCTCGTTATATTTATGTATTGCTATTATAATAATTGGTACCAGCTCTTTGTAAAGAATCATCCTGTGCTAATTAATAAGTTAACTTCTTTATATTGCAGTTATATTTGCGGAGTTAGTTGCTCTCATTGCGGCTGGCACTGTCCATCGAGTTTGTATCACAACATGGTAATGCTTACCTTATTTATTTGAAAATTTCTTCTTGTCGGTTTATATAACATTTTAATTAACATGTATCTGAATGGAATATTAATTTTGCGACTGAATTGCTTGGCTACCTGATTGGCATTAAATTAAATTGAATTGTCTGGAGTGGGCATTCATCCTGATTTTGAATGTATGAGAATTATCATTTAAACTGTGATATGCACATGAATTTGTAATAACATGATTAATGCCTTTCTAGATTTCCATGCAAGAAACTGGTCCTTTCCCCCCTTGTCATATAACTACATTCCTTTCACTATCTGTTTTTTTTTTGAATGGTTGAATAGAGGTTGGCCCAAAGGTGGGAAAAATGGGAAAGGCTTTGAGTAATAACCTCAAGTTGTTGATGCCAATCCTCGTACTTGGGGCTAAATTACATATAAAAAAAATGAAAAATGGAATAGATATTGGTTAATAATTGAGACAGCTTTGACTGGTATTCAATTGCAACTTTTAAAACTATAATTGTTCCAGAGTTCAAGCAACGCTCATGATTTGGAGAAGCGTAAGATGGTACAAGAGAATAATTTTCTGTACAATGATATTGATGAAGACGTGAGAGTTTTACCATTGAATTTAAAGATATTCCACCTATCGTGGATATTTGGTAAGCTTCTAAACGGTTGTTTCTAACATGCCAGTGTTCACAAATTGAAACTCATGGTATCAAACATTAGTTGTTTGTATCAATGGGTACTTAGCAACAGATTTTGACCAAAGAAATGATATAGTATGTATCACATGCCTTGTGATGGCCTAAGTCTGCCCTCAAACTTAGTCAACCAATTCCGCACCATGGGCTATCACCGCACGCCGACGCCCGTCAACAGCGTCATCTTCATTGGCACAATGTGCATGCCAGTATCATGTGCCACTTAACGCGTCCTATCAACCCAGCCATGTTGTGTGCCTGCCTTTAGCACCCATCAGTGAGCATCGTGTGCCTGCCCAGCAATGCACGCCCACTGTCCACTGTACGTGTGCTAGCCCCACACGCCACCTTATGATGACCAGTGCTTACGCGTTACATACTTGCACCGCGCTGCACACCTGTTTCACCCCATCATGACACGCATCAGTCAACCATTTGACACCCCAAGTTCAAACTCATGCCACCAAAAACCTTTGTGCTGCACGCACCTTCCCCGCACGCATGCTACACAGCGTTCTGTCACACCGCTTGCCTACTTGGTTGTCAACCGGTGCTTGACTAAATGCTACACCAAACCAACGCCTTGACTTGTTATCACACACAATCCGTCCATCTAATGTATGCCAACAAATATAGATATCTCATTTAATTAAACCACCCACACACGCATTAGCCAACACAAGTGTTTACGGGAACCCACTCCCAACCTTTATTGATCTCTCATTAACCTAAGGAATACACGGATTAAGGCCTTCAAATTTAACCCACAAAATGCATATCTTGTGTTTAGGAAATAATCTGCCCAAGGCCTAGTATATGTAGTGGTTTGACCGATGTTCTAAAAGGCGGAAGACGGGCCGCCGGGGGGCCTAGCGCCTAGGCTGTGGCCTAGTGCCTAGGGGCCTAGGCAAAATTTTGTATTTTAAGTCAATTTTAATATTTTATCTTACATTTATTCAAACAAAACAATAATATAAAGCAAAATAATTTATAATAAAGGCTTTTGCTTAAAATTCAAACACATCCATGTTGTCAATGTCAAAGTTCAAACACAAACATGCAATTGTTCAAAGTTCAAATGCAAACAGATAATAAAAAATATAAACTAATAGTACTCATTTCCATATATCTCTATATCTTTTAACTTTTTTTCTCCATATCCCTCCAAGATAGTGTCCCCATCGGACTTACACTCATACTCCTCATCTCCCTCTTCTTACGTGTTAGAGTTCTTTTATTCCAACATTTCTATTATTTCTCCTAGATTCTAGCACGATATCCGCTCCAGATGCTTTATCAACCGGCTTTCCACTTTTTAGAACACTGGGTTTGACACACCCTCAACCACCAAGAGGATTGTGCCAATAAGGCGTTGCCAACAAAGAGGTGGCATTTCTCAAACCCACCCAAACTGTCCTAGCAATTCCTAATTGCTACAAGTGTCCAAACGCTCCGTAAGCCACATGGTCAAGTCTTGAAAACGCAACCAGTAGCCTCCCAACTGCTCATAATCGCTATGTCTGTCAAGTGTTTGACAAAATACCTCACTGGCGTGTGCATTCTGCTGCACACTATTGTGCGTCCATGTCCCAACCCTTGTCACACTATGACATATGCCAAGTCAATCCCATGTCTTGATAACCTTTGCCTAGTTTTGTGCCTAGGTCCTTCCATTCTTCATGTCCTACCTTGACATTGTCATTGACATGCCTCGTGCCATATCTTGGTGCACCAAGCACCCGAGGGTCACGTTGCCTTTACAGCCCGCCGTTCGCTGTCATGCACCACTGTCCATCCAGTGTGCCCACGCACTGCCCCTGTGCACGCTGCCCTGCAGTCCCATGCATGTTGTCCAACAGTCTCGCTCATCGCTGCCTGCCAATGAGCCATGCACCAGCCCGTGCTGCCCATGACATGTCCCAATGACTTGCCACCTTCAAGGCCCGTGAAAATATGTCATGTCATCAATATAGTCAAAGACTAATATAAAAAATTGAGCAATCTATATATAATGGTAAATGCTTTTGGCGATGATCTAATGTCTTTATGGTTTTGGTGCAGCTTCTTGTTCTCAGCTGGACTACTGTACGAGGTTAACAAGCTTTCGGGGATGGCTGGGATGGCACCGGCCAAAACTGAATCTAAAACTAGAAGGACCTGAATTGACTGTTGCGTCTCCTAACGGGATTTCTCCTCGAGTTTCTTCTGCTATTTTGTTTTGTACCTCCAAAGTACTTTAATGAGAGAACTAGATAAAAGTGAATGAATGGAATCTATGTGGGTTTAAAAGGATATTTTTCGGACTTGTGAAAAAGAATATGATGCGTTAAAAAAATTACTGAGTCTAATGTTATCAATGGATGGTTCATTTCAGAATATGATATTTTGTGTAATGTAGCTGGAGCCTAATCCATATGAAACTACTCCATTGTTCAGCAGCTTGTTTATGCTACAAACAGGGACCTTAGGTGAAGCGGTGCATAGGGGCAACGTCCCTTCTTGATTTCTCCTCTAATTCCGTTTTCAAATTTCTTTATTCTTTTTGAATCTCAAATTCACTGAACCCAAAGATAAAGAAGCCCATATATGAAGGGTGGTTTTTGTAACATATTGTAAATATGAGGGAGAGTTAATGAACATATTGGAACACTAGTGGTGGTTTTTGAATTAGGAAGTGACTTCAAGGGAGATTTCTGTCACTAACCCAAATAAACCAGATTTCAGATTTTCATTTGAAGGAGAAACCAAGTAGAAGTCATAAAGGGCAAGTTCCAATATGTGGAATATTGATGTCCTAGTACTATCTATATTCTCCGAATAAATTATCCTGGAGCTCTCAGTTATAACCTTCTGTAGGCAAAATTATTTTTACACATTTGATTCTTTATTATAGTGAAATATCAAAGGACAATTCCCTAAAACTTGTTAGATATTATACTGCGTTTGAATTGAAATAATGAAATAAATTAAGAAATGAAATGATTTAAAAGTATTTTAAGTATATGTTTGGTTATTGATGCGAGAGTGATGGGGATAAATCATTGCAATTGTTGGTTTTCAACCGTTGGGCTCACGCCCAAGGTTTTGCAGAGACCACCGCGCCCTCCTGCTTATCGGGCTGCTTTGCTCGGGCTTACGTCCAAGGTTTTGTAGCGACCACCGTGCCCTCCTACTCATCGGGGCCTAACACTTGCCCTGACGGCCCACCTTGGAAACGGCTCAGCCGGAGGTAGGGTCCAACGGTTGGAAGAGCACCGCACGTCACCACTTAAGGTTCTATATCCGACAATTCGAGCGTCACAACATTGGTCATTTCATGCATCGCATTAACACGAGGCAAGAACGGACAACAAAGGGGGCATGTGGAAAAGAAGGCTTTTTACAACCACCACTTGTCGTGACGTCCGTCGCCAATGACTCACATTTGGGCCCCGACGGTCGGGTATAGGTCGCGCGCTTAAGCGTCATCCATTTTCGGAGCTAGTTGATTCGGCAGGTGAATTGTGGTATAATATGATGACAAGTATTATACATATTTATTCTATTGGAATGAATTTTATTTCACCGCCTCATATGAAATAAAAATCAAAGGAATGAAATAAATTTTAATTCTTTTGAAATGTTTTATCCTCTAAAATAATCATCAAATACATTATTTTTTATTAAATTATTTTTTTTATTCCATTTTTTCAATCCAAATCGTAGCATTAGTGATTTCTTGAACACCGACAAAGTACGTGTAGTAAACATTATCCTGACTAATCATCTCAGATATATGTCATAGAAGTGACAAACATTATAATACTAGTAAGAAAGAAAGAAAAAAACTATGTAGTACTAGTAAGAAAGAAAGAAAAAAACTATGTAATGATTGAGCAGAAGAATGTGCATTTGTCAAACCCAACTTACTCTTCCAAAACTAGAATCCGGTGCTTTAAGGTTGACTTGAATGGCTTACTATTCTGGAAAGAGACCCTCCCTCTCAAACTTTTTTCACAACCTAGGAACCGTTAAAGTTGAGCTCCTTTCCCTGGGTGACCGTCTTCACATAATGAGTTCATTCTTTGTTTGAACTTCATTTTCTTGATCTGCCAAAAATATACCCAACACATCAGACAACTGAATTTTAGAAAGCTAGAAATAAAGGTTTATTGATTCTTGCGAAAATATATTTCTGACAAGGATCAAGGGGAATTCTTCATCAAATGGTAAATTTCACCTTTTATAACCTTCCTGTTGATAATCACTTGTACTCTCGGTTAGATTCCATTGTATTCTTGGAGAAAGAAGTCCTACCAGTTTATGTTCAAGGTATACTACCATTTTTTTATAATTATTTTTTAAAATAATATAGTTGAGCAGGAATGCAGGATGTCTTGTTTAACAGCTGTATTAATGGGTTGGTGATTAATTCTTTTGGCCATATAACTTAGTAAACTAGATTTTTTCATATGAAAATCATAAAGAATCCTAGTTAACCAGTTGACGTTTAATCTCTGGGTGACCATAATTCAACTTTCAGACATACAAATGGATAAGTCAACAGTGCTTCCCAGGGTGATAAAACTTCAACTAACACCCTGTAAAAATACTTGATTACATTCATCAAATGACCGGCAACTGATTTATTGACCACATAGATACAAAGGAGTTTTATGTCTATGGTATCACACTGCAAAATTGTCTTTTCTGCTACTTACCACCGAGAGAGCCTAGAATAACAAATAAATATACACAGCGAAGCTGCAAATGCAATTGACAAATTGAGTGCAGAAAGAGGCATGAAAACAAACAAATGGACACTGACCTGCAATGGTTGATCTATCTGAAGTGCTGTAACCATATAATCAGAAGACTGGATTATATATGTAGTTCTTCAACCGTAGTTTTCAATCACATAAAGGTTCTTTGACCAAAAAATTCATTTTCTCCTGGAGAAATTGAAGAACATCTTCCCTCTTTTCCTTAATAAGCAACTGTCTTATCCTCCCAAACGTCACCCTTGGTGGCCGCATTCCCTTCTCTATCATTTCTTCCTTTAAAACACAGGCCTGCTGAGCATCAGCCTTATCACATAACCCATGGATAAGAGCAGAGAAAGTGTGCATGCTTGGACTAAACTGCTTCTTTTTCATGTACCCCCACACATTCATAGCCATTTCAAGCTCATTTCTCTCACAGAACATTTTTATCATCATAGTATACGTGTCTGAATCTGGGTCATAAATCTTGATCATCCTGCGGAAGACCTTAAAAGCATCCTCGGTTTCTTCACAAGCAATCAAGCTGCTTAAAATGATATTGCAAGTCCTTGAATTCGGTGTCACCCCCTTGTTCTTCATTTCATCCAAAACCCTATATACATTCTGGAGCTTGTTTACTTTACAGAAAGCACCAATCAATGCATTATAGACAGCCACATCAGCACTGACTCCATTCTTTTCCATTTCGAGGAATGTATCAATAGCATCATCAATCCGATTCTCTATCCCGTATGTGTTAATCAAAACATTATAGATATATGATATAGGCCTACAGCCACTAGACTCCACGTCCTTAACAACTCCAATGGCTTCATCTACCCTCCCTCCTTTGCAAAGGATATCAATCATGATCCCATAATATCAGGGTTGCAACCCACTTTGACCATTTCTCTGAATATTTCCCTAGCCTTGGGCAGATTTGGGTCCCTTCCGCGATCCCCACCCATCAATCAATATGCTTTAGGTTTTAGAGTCAGGAAGAAATCGGTCTTTCATATTATCAAAAATCTCCTGACCCTTCCTTACATTCTTAGCCTTGCATAAGCACTCAACAAGCCATTAAAAGCAGTTAGGTTTGGAGGAACATCATATTTTTCCTAAACATTAAAAGTGTAAACTGCCTCCTCCACCTTCCGGGCCCTAGCATACCTTCTCATAATTATACAAAATGTCTCAATATTTAGCATTCTTTTGCTCTCCATACTGTTCACAAGATCCCACATTATCTGATACTGCCTTATCTTGGCCATAGACTCAACCATGGTGTGGTAAGCTCTTGTTCTGTGGTCATAGTTACGTTGTTTCCCAGCCCATTCAAAGAACTTTGCATATTCTTTTCGTTGGATCAGATATCTCTTTATTTGTTTTCCTTGGAACTATAACATCTAGCCAATATCACCCATTTGAAACATAACTTATTAGGACAGCGGTGTTTTCTCATCATTATGTCAACATAAAAATAATTACCAAGTACCTGCACCATTTGAAAAGCAATAAGTAAAAAATTCACTGAAAACTGATAATGTTACCATAAAAAAAAAATACTATCTCCATTGAAAATCAAAGATACATTTGACTTTTTGAAGTCAATTTGTGAAGTCCTAAAATTTAAAATAACTGCGAATTTATTTTATTTTTAGTATAAATCAACTATAACTGTAGTAAACTCACTAAAAAGTACAACTAGTTACCATATTTTGTTGTTTTCTAAACTGAAACGTATTCATGTACAACAAGTTACCATCTTTGTTGTTTTCAAAAATGAAACGTATTCGTATTAATTTTGAATTTTAGGACATTTGACTTTAAAAGGTCAAAATGTATCTCTGCCGGAGGGAGTAGTTTATATTCCTTTGGGAATATGATGCATCAAATAAATTGCCTTTTTTTGTTGCTAAATTGTGTATATATTAAAAAAAGAAAAATAATAAATAAATTACCTTAGGACTAAAGAAAATATAGAAAGGGTCAAGTTACTCCGATGTTGATTAGATTTTCAATAGATACAAGAAGTGGTCTTATTAATTGTTTTTTTGACAAGTAAAAGAAGTATAGGCAAGAAGCGGGTGCTGTCCATGGCTATCGGATACAAGAGGTGGTCATTGCACACTTGCTAGCAACTCAATCATGAAACATTGCCTCAATCTTCCGGAAAAGTTAGAAATTTATCTCTTTACACTATTTAAACTGTGTTATTAGGAAACTTTCTTTGATTTTTCCATAACTTTATTCATCACATCAGGATTTCATGATGATAATAGAACCATTACCTGATTTGAGCCTAATTAGAAGCTTCTTCACACCAGAAAAATTAAATAAACCGCTCTAGGGATACTGATTCGAATCCAAGAACTGTGGGAAAAGAAAATTTATTTGTGTCAGTCAACCTTTGAAAACAAATAATATCAAAACCAAGTTTTAAATGTCTTTAATTAGTTATATGGGAGCATATACTTTTAGTTAAAATCATTAGAAAGATATACTCAAACCCATTAAAACACAGTTTGATAAATTTGAATGACACCACAAACAAATTCAGTCTGCATTTAAAAAAAATTGAATATTGGCAGTGAACCCAAGAAGAGAAACAGAAGGATGCCATGTTCAAATAAATTTTCATATATGCACATTTATAATCACATATCAGTTCAAAAGCTCCAAGAATTTCAGAATGATTTATGAACACAAAGAATTAACTCAGGCATTTCTTCAAACATGTAGAAGACATGGTCTGCTTCTTTCTGTCTCTATCTTTATCTGTATCAAATTCGATTGCCCGCATAAACGTAAGTTACTTGAAATTATTAGCAAAATTTTCAACTTTTGTGAGAGTTATGGATTGAATTCCCACATTACAAGTTAAACAAACAAAAAGAAAAATTAAAAGAACCCAAAAGAAAATATGAAAAATAAAAAAATAAATAAAAAGAAGAAGAAGAACCTTACATTAGCATTTCGCATCCACCTAGGTTAATTAATGTTATTCTCGCTGTCAGGAATGGAGTTCAGGTTCAAAACGCCGTTATCGCCAACTTAAAATTCCGGCAAAAATACTATCCGTAACTTATGAAGGTTTGCTCGTAACTTCGAGGAAACTTGTAAAATTTCACAAAAATAATACTGCTATTATAAAATACTACTATAATAATGATTAAAAAACGAAAAAAAGAAGAAGAAAAGATGATTTTAATGTTGTTTCTATTTGTAGTTATTAAGTGTTAATTAAAATTATTTATTCTTTAGGTCATCTAGAAGGTGTTTTCCATAATTCTAAAACAAAAGCACTAAAAATCATTCTCAACCATGCTGTAAAATGAATTAAACGGTTAGAGCTCGATTTATACTCGTTCGACTAAAATGTCGATTTGAAATATAAACGATTCAAATATAAGCAAAGTTTAAAATTCGATAAATTACTCGAATCTCTTCGAATTGTAATTTTTTATTGATATTCGAATCAAATTCGCTCGTAAAGTTTAAATTGTTCGAGTTCTATTCGAGATCGTGCTTGACTTGATAGCTAAACGAGTCTCAATCAAATCTTATTTCATTCTCGATAAATTTTATGAATCAAATTTGAGCAACTCAATATTCGACTCGATTCAGTTCGTTTACACCCTTAACCAAAATACTTAGTCAATTACAGTCATTTTTGAATTCAAAATTAATTTGTATTTATTTACAGGAGGGTATCGGGAAGAAAGAGACACCTTATGTTTATACATGAACTGTCTTCCAAAATAGCACTGCTTTCAAAAATAACAAAATAGACACCTTTTTGTATATAGCATGCGAGAGAGTATATTTTTATGTAAGCAATTACACAAAACAACATCATTTTTTGTATAATAGTTCATCCGATTATATGTAATGTCTCTAACCTCCCTTTTTGCCTATCTACAATAGTAAAATATGTGTTCTTAAAATTTACTGTTTTCAATATCAAAAAATTCACGTCAATTTTAAATTTTAAAATTTCACAAGTTAATTTTAGCTTAAAATCAAAATGAGATTTTTTCTTTGCTAGTGAACAGACAATATTAATGTTGCAACTCTTTTTACATCATTGTTCCCTAATAAATTTCTAGTTTAATGATTAAGGGGAGTCTTATAATGTTATTAGCTGAAGATTAATAAAATAATATAAAATACTGCTTCAAATGCCAGATAATTACTCTCTCATTATTCTTATATTTTAAGGGCTTATAGCACAATAGTTGAACTAGCATTGATGATTCTTCATTTCATTGAAAAAAAATAAAATTGGGTCAAGCTCATTAGTGAAGCAAATTCCATTCTTTTTAGCATTAAATTCATCTCCCACCAACTTCTATATAAACTACACAACTGAACTTTGTACATACATCCAAATTCTAAAAATAGAAACCAAAAACAAACCATGGCACAATCCTATTCATAAGCTGTGAAAAAAATAAAATAATCCGTCCTATACACTACTAATGCTTGATCTTCCTGCTGATATGCTGCTAGTGCTTAACCTTGACCTTCCTGCTGATATGCTGCTAGTACTTAACCTCCCTCCTGATGTACCAAATGTTGATGCACTAAACTGCAGTGCAGATCGAAACGACTCATGCCCGAGAGGCAATGGCCTGTTTGGCAACTGGGGGATTTCTATATCCCCTTCTAACATCTTCAAAGCATCGGAAATAGTAGGCCTAAGTGCCACCATTACATGTGCACAAAGTATACCAACATGAACAAACCTTTCCATTACTGCCTTTGGTCCATCCTCTTTAATTCGCACATCAAAAATATTGTCCACATTCCCCGATTTCAAAAGATCCCACGCCCAATCCGTGATCAAAAGCCTTGAAGATTTTGATGCATCGAGCACTTTTCTTCCGCTCATAATCTCAAGAATTATGACACCGAAACTATAAACGTCACTCTTTTCAGTTAATTGTCCATAAAGGGCATATTCGGGTGCTAAGTACCCATATGTGCCGGCTACCCTTGTTGTAACATGAGATTGTCCCTCTGTACTTTGCTTGGCTAACCCGAAATCTGCTACTTTCGCTTTCATGTTGGAGTCCAAAAGTACATTTGTGGACTTTATATCGCGGTGATAAATGGCTGGTTTGATTCCGTTGTGTAAATAAGCTAGCCCTTTTGCGACATCAAGAATAATGTTCTTGCGAATAGGCCAACTCAGTGGCTGCCTGGTAGAGTTTTCTTGGTCATAATTGAACAAATGCTCATCTAGACTACCATTTGACATGAAATCATAGACAAGATATCTTCTATTACCATTAATCGCATCACTTGTAACACAAAATCCTCGTAGAGCTAGAAGATTCCTATGCCTAATTTTGCTTATAATCTGTGCTTCATTAGTGAATTCTTGGTCATCCCCATTTGTGTCCATATCAAGAAGTTGTTTCACTGCCACAATGGTGCCATCCAAAAGAGTACCCTTATAAACAACACCATATCCTCCTTGGCCTATAAAATTCTTCTGCGAAAACCCATTAGTGGCCTGCTCAAGCTCCCCTAAATGAAACCATTTCGCCCCCGAATTAGGCAAAACCTTGGCCTTAACACCCCTAACATATTCTTCATGCAATGCCGCTTGCTTTTTTTCCTCCTTTTTTTTCTGGTAAAAAATGATCAAGCCCCACAATGCCAAAACTCCGATAATCACCCCTAATGATCCAAAACCAATTTTGAGTACCCTTTTTTGGGACAAACCATTTGTGCCCTTTTTAGTTACTGAGCTAGCCAAAGGCAAGCCTAGTATACAAGCAGCTGCCCTTATATCCTCAGGGCCATAGTCATTAACAATCCCAGCAGCATACAAAACAGCGTAATAAAAACATCTAGTCGAATTCACAGTCATAGACTTCAACAGAGATGTCACCCTTAGGCCAGCATCAAGGCAGGAGCTGCACCGGGTAAGGCTTGATAAATCTGCTTCACAAGATGAGTCTAGCTCACTATTCGGTCCAACCTTTTCAATCCAATCTTTTGTTGTGGCAATGCCAGCACAATTTGAGGGGTTAACCACTAGGTCCTTGTACGAGCTGTTGGTACAAGAAGGGTAAATTGACATGGAAGCAAGCTTATCGTGAAGATCGGAGAAACAAGAAGATGCAACATTTGAATTTGGGAGGTAGAACATTGAGGTCTCTTTGAGGTGTTTAGCTAGGCCAATGCCTAGGAGGCTTTGGAGTGTTTGGCAACAACTTTTGTGAATCGGTGCGCGGCACGACGATTTGTCCCATGGGAATGTTTCCATATAGCTAAAATCAATGGGGCATGAGGAATTTGCAGAAGAAATGAAGCAGATGATCACACAAATGACACAGACAGTTGGGGACAACAAATTTATGGACTTGCCCATTTCTTGTTTTTTTGGTGTCTAAACAATGGGGCGAGTGTTTGTTAAAATGGTTATGTAGTACTAGTACATGGCATCAAGATTGGCTGCTGTGTCTTGTGGACTTATGGTCAAATTTGCTGGCTAAAGTCAATATATTCTAGGAAACTGATAGTGGGCCTTTACTTTTTTGTTTTGTTTTATATTTTCTTTAATTAAAATAGTGGACTGTTTGGATCTTTATGAATAAGTTAGCCTGTTACCACCACGTGTTTGTTTTTGTTTCTAGATAGGAGGGGAGGGGTAACAAATTAATGATTTGCTTTAGATATTACTACTATAATTTTAAGGGTTCTCTTAACATGTGCCATAAGGGCACATGCTAAGCACACGGTTCAAGAGAATATTCTCTTGAACTGTGTGCTTATTCTCTTGATTTCTGCATTTACACCAAATTCAAGAGAATAAGCACACAGTTCAAGAGAATATTCTCTTGAACCGTGTGCTTAGCATGTGCCCTTAGGGCACATGTTAAGTTTTCCCTAATTTTAATAGTAATATCAAGTTTGTGTTTGTGTTTGTTCGAGAATATTGCACAGAGGCCGATTAAATAAATTGTTTCTGTTCTAGAAAATAGAAATGTTCACAAGGCCAAAGAAAAGATAAACTAATAGTCTGTTTATAGGTCATGTGCAAGACAGTTGGCTATAAATAGTGGTAAGACGATCCAAAAATTTCAACCCCCACCCCCCGGGGTGCCCCCAGTCCATCCTCGTAACCAAAAAAAGGGGGCTTGCCCTTATATATATATATATATATATATATATATATATATATATATATATATATAATTGCTATCTGAGAGTCATATTTTATTGTTAATCTCTTATGAATTTAAATTTATATAGGATGCACTTTTATTTTCGGTATATACCAAATATTTTGGAATAAAAGGTGTTGCTGAATTGAATATATAGTGCACACTTTGATAATTCCCTCTATTCCACACACTCAAAAAATAAATTTGTACAAGTAAAGATGATCGTTCCACAATATTCCTCCTACATAAATATTAAATAGATCTCATATTTATGTGAGAGAGAGTTTATAAAAATATTAATTTTTACTTGTGAAAATAACAATTCATTTATAAGAAAAAATTTGTTTCACAAAAAGAGTCTATTTTTTTTGTGATAATAATATAAAATAACGTAATATTTTTAAATTTGTCATCATGATATCATGACTAATAACTTACCATTATTAAGGATATACATGAAACAAATATATATTCGTAATAATCGTAAATTTTACAAATAAGATTATTTTTGTGGAACGGTGGGAGTTTCAGTCTCTTTTTTTGTTGTTGAGAATCTAGTATGTTATAATTCACTTTTAGGGATACATTTCATTCTAAAGGTCTAGGGAGAATGAGACTATTTTTTATGGAATGGAAAGAATAATATTTTTCAATCATTTTTTTCTTTTAAGAATCAATTATTACAATTTAATTGTAGAAATACATTTCATCCCAGGGACCTATGAGAGAACTTGGGAGAGTTCTCTATTATTAGACTATTACCTCTAATCTGTATTGTTCAGTCATAAATTTAGTTTTAACAATAACATTGAAAAAAAATAGTATGATATCTCATCAAGAAATGTAAGTCTTACTATTTTTTTTGGGAATTATTATTTTTATAAGTAAAAATTGATATTTTTATAAAACTTCTCTCACATAAATGTGAGACTTATTTACTATTCATATGAGAGTCTTATTGGGATACTATTCGACTCCTATTCAGAAAAAAATTGTTGCTATGAAAAGGAAGGTATCCTATTTTTAATAAGATATTTATTATATGCTGGAGTCTTATTATAAGAAGAAATATTATTTTTGTTAAAATATTATTTTGAAAGTGTCATATTTTGAATAAGAAGAAAAAAGTTATAGGTTCTCTATAAATAGAGTATTATGTTCAGTTGTTGAAGTATAATACAAACAAAAATTTTGTAGCATCCTAGTTGCAAGAGAGTGTGAGGGATTTTTTTGGTTTGTGTGAGGGAGAGAATTTTTACAACTTTTATATTTCATGCAAAAAAGTTATATTGTGGGAGGGAATGTTTTGCAGTTTTTAATCCGTGCAAAAAATTTGTTGCAGTATTGTGAAACTTCAAGTTTTAGGGCGTAAAATTTAAGAGGATTATTGTAAACTCATTATTATAGATATAGTAGAGATTCAGAGTTCGGCTTGTGATTTTTTCCGATAAGAATTTTTCACGATAAAACTTGTGTTGTTTTAACTCTCTTTATTTTATATTGTTTGGTGTGCATTGACTAATTATCAACAAGTGGTATCATGAGCTAAGTTAATTAGATCCAAGGTAGAGGAAAATTAATTAGTCGTATTTGTGTGACACATAAAGAGAGTGAAATTTGAAGAAGTTGGATTCGATGTTCGTTATGATGATGATGAACAAGAGATTTTGCGCTTATAAAGGATAACTGTTGCAGCCGCTAAATGATAAAGATGATAGAGATGCTGATGAAGATGAAGATGATGTGATTGAAGCAAATAATGCGGATAGTGCGAGTGACACTAATAATGTGGATGTTACAAACAGTGCGGGTGATACAAATGATACGGATAATAAAAATAACGTAAATGTTACGGATAATTTAAATATTATGGATATTGCGGATGTCACGGATTATATGGATAGTGCGGATGTTACGAATGATGTTGTTGACGACTACGACAACGACAACGGTGACAGTGATAAAATTAAAATATTTGGGGATTTAAGTCGATTGAGGAATTGTTAGAATACTTCTCAAATCCTATTTAGACATGAAGTTAAAGTAGTTGGAAATTCGAGTTTAGGGAGAAATTATTAGGATATTAGTCGAATTTTATTTAGAAAAGAATTCTTGTTATGAAAAGGAAGATATTCTGTTTTTAATTAGATATTTATTATATACTAGAGTCCTACTATAAGAAATAATCTTATTTTTGGTAGAAATATTATTTTGGAAGTGTCCTATTTTGAATAGTAAGATAACAGTTGTGAGTATTTTATAAATAGATTATTAGGTTTAATTGTTAAAGTATAGCACAATCAAAAGTCATGTAGTATTTTAAGAGTTGAGAGAGGGTATGAATGAGTGAGTTTTGTGTTTGTGTGAGGGAGAGAATTTTTACAACTTTTATATTTCGTATAAAAAAGTTGTATTATGGAGGGAGGGTTTTACAGTTTTATTTTTGTGCAAAAAATTATGTCGTGGTATTGTGTAATCTCAAGTTTTAGGACATAAAATTTGAGAGGATTATTGTAAACCCATTATTATTGTGATAATGAAAATTCAGAGTTTGAACTGTAACTTTTCCCTTTAAAGGTTTTTCAAGTTAAATTTTGTTTTGTTTAACTCTCTTTATTTTATATTGTTTGGTTTGCGTCAACTTAATTCCCAATAAGCCCGAGGGGAATATTGTGAAACTATCACTTTTACTTAGAAAGATATCAAAAAAAATAAAAATTGAATATCAAAGTTTACATATGTTACATTTAGACAAGATTTATTTTAATAAAAATAATAAATACTAATTAATGAGTTTTAATATTAGCAAAATAATTGAATCAAACTATGTTTAAGTATAGGTTATATGAGTTTTAATATTGAAAACACGGAAGACTTTCATTTTTAGAGGAAGAGAGAACCTTAAAGGTAAATATAGGAAATTGATATTTTTACATTATTTTTTGATAATTTTATACGATAGATTTTATAAAAATATTATTATAAATATATAACGACAGTTAAATCATCGTTATAAATATTTTTATAGAGTCCATTGCATAAAATTATTAAAAAATAATATAAAAATATCAATTTTCTAAAAATAATTGATACACCTGCTCCCTTCATTTTATTAAAAGAGTATTTTATTAAAGTTTTCTGAACAAAGTGAATACTACCCTACAAGACGAGATATTCTCCCACAACACCAAACTACCCTAACAAAAATAACAATAACTCCAATAGCCAGTGGTGGCCCCACTGTGATGTTTCTTTATAAAAAAAATAATAGATATACAAAATATATAAACATTAATTTAAGGATATGTTTGTTATCAGTTTATTTCTAAAATTATAATTTTTATTATTTAAAAATAATAATTTATGAAATAAAAAAATTAATCAATGAGAGGAAGTATATATTCTATGTACAAGTTTACATACATAATATTTAAATAAAAAATCAAACACTACATTCATCTTAACTATTAAAAAATAAGATATGATACGAATTTTAATACAATAACCTATTTTTTAATTATTAAAATAAATATAATATTTAAATATTGTGTACTTATACTTATTCATATTTTATATTACTTCACATATACCAAAGCATACACATTTTCACTTTCGGTTAAGTAATAAACGAACTCTCAAATTACTTAAAAACTTTGACATTAGTTTTTAAAAAGTAAATTGTGTTTGATAACTAAAATGTATTTAAAAGAATAAGAAAACAAAAAAGAAAAGAAGAAAGTGTTTAGTATTGAAGCAAATAGAACTTTTCTACGGGACCGGTACTAGTGACCGATCTAATTTTTTTTTTCTTCTTTTGACTCCTAAAATATTTATAATATTTATTTTGAAATTTTTGTCTACATCATTCAGTGCCTATACAACACTGTTATTTAAATGTATCTAAATTACACCTAAATCACTGAATTATGTAGAAAAAATTATCAGATTAAATATTATAAATATTTTAAGAGTCAAAAGAAGAAAAAAAAATTGGACCGATCACCCAATACTTTTCCAAGAAAATAACCTTTCACTTATTTGCATTGAAAATGACCGAGTACGATATAATAGTTATGAAAATTATTATTTTCACAAGGGAAGATTGGTATTTTCATAAGATCTGATCACATAAATGTGGTTCTATTATTTATTCATGTGAGTGGAGTTTTGTCAAAATATTCATTCCAATTATAGTAATAAAGTAGGGATATAATAGAAATAAAGGAATAAAGTATTTACATAGTGATAAAACATGAATATAACTTGTCAAACCTTCTTATTAAATTTATGTATATAAGCAAAAATACCAAATTGATACTTTTGTTAATTTTCACAAAAATAATGTTTATAAGCAATTTTAAAACTAATTTATGAACAACTTTTACTTTTAAAAATTGATTATAGCTTATAAATAATCCCAAGTGTCCTCTAAGTCTTAAAGTTTAACTTACATATATTTTTGTGTCCTAAATGCATTTGAAGAATTCTCCCTCCGTTTGATATTATTTAATTATTATTGACTTTTTAAAGTTAACTGAAGAGATTTTAAAACTCAATATTGAGATAGATTGTTTTAATTTTAATCAATACAATGATGAATATTGTAAACTTTTTAAAATGTATTACTCATTTTAAGTTTTATTATTTCATAATTTTTAATGAATCATTTTAATTTTGAGTTTGAAAATATTTCAAATTGACTTTTAAAAATTAATAATAATCGTATAATTTGAAACGGGTGGTGTACTAATATTTTTTAATTTTAAATCCAGTCATGTTATTACTATCATCTTTGTCGGTTTTTCAGTCATCCAGAGACGTATGTTCCCATTATGCCTGAATTCGATATCATATGCCATATCGTTTTGATTTTATCAAAAAAGAACGATATTCGGGTTATCTCAGCATGGTTTATTCCATGATCAGTATCGGTGTTCTTGTATCAAGTGGATGACACTTTTCATCTTCAGCGGGAAAGCTTCCTTTTGATTGGTCCTGAAATTTCTTTAATTTGTGTTATCCTGTTCCAAAAATAAAGGGAGTTCGGTTTGCTCCTTGTAGCATTGATTGAGTGAAACCGCTCTACAATAACGAATGAGCGACTTGTCTATCTCATGGTAGGTGATTTCCTTTTTGCCATCTAGTTGATAAGCTTCTTTTTGCATGTGCTCTAAAGTATTTGCGTGATATAATCAAGTGCTTTCTGGGTTGTCTCAAACCTTACGATTGTTGTTTATCCCCAAACCAAAATATTAGGAGATGCCTCGTTTCCTAACAACTGCTTTTTTCTTTCAAGGAAAAATAGGAAATGTGCGAAAGAATAATGAAAGAAAGAGAATGGCGGTAGCTTTTTAGTAAGCTTGTTCAGGTGAAACATTGTTGTACTAAGATTCTAATATAAGGCGTGTCAACGCTTTAGAAAGATAGCTCATTAGCTAGGTTGTTTTCAGTAAGGACGTTTAGGCTTGACTAATAACTTAGAAAAGGCTTTTTTCTGTTAGTATTGCCAAAAAGAAAAACCACCAAAAATAACGACCACCAGGATACGCATATTGATTCGATCTTTTGATCACCCATTTTTAAAAAAAATCTTTTTGGGGCTTCCGCCTTATTCATGGAAGGTTGGATTGCTTGAATCACGACTCTTATATATTGTGTTACAGTCACCTCATATTGATAAAAAAATTCAAAGAACAATTTGAAATGAAAATCAAGGAAGGCAAAACCATCCCAAATATATAACAAATTTGCGCGCTTTAGCCGTAAAGAATCCTATTTTGACTATTAACTTATCCATTAATATGTTCTCATAAGTAGAAATACCCCAGTGATAACTTAAATAGATCATATATCAATTCTCTTTCTCAAAAATTATAGAAGAAAAGGATCTCCAGATTTATTACAAAAGAAATGCTAAAGACTTACTTGATGAGTTTCCTTATGAATGAGTTCTTAGGTGCCTTTACTTTAATTTAAATCGAGTGCAGCGAAGGCCTTCCTCTTCACTGCTACGATTAGGGGTGTTCAACGGTACCGGTTTTTTCGGTTTTTTACCGAACCGATCGGTACCGGTTCGGGCGGTACCGGTTTTTTTTCGGTTTCGATTTTTTCGGTTTCGGTTTTTTTATACTTTTCGGTACCGGTACCGGTACGGACAATTTTGCATTTCGGTAAATACCGGTATACCGAAAGAACCGAAATAAATAATATAATATTAAATTTTTATTAATTATTATAATAATTATAATAATTATATATATTATTATATATAAAATAATATATTTAATTATATATATTATTATAATATATAAATAAATTAATATATAATTATTATTTATAAATTATAATTATATATATTACGAATCGGTAAAAACCGAAAACCGAACCGAAAAAACCGAACCGAATTTGTACCGAACCGGTACCGAAACCGGTAATTCGGTACCGGTATCGGTTCTTGGTTTTTCGGTAATTCGAGTTCGATTTCGGTTCGATTTTTTCGGTTCCGGTTCGGTAAAAAACCGATGGACACCCCTAGCTACGATCCCACTACATTTGAATAAAAGGTAACAACAGACTTAACCCAAACTGGGACGACCCCACATTGGGGGGCTGCGCCCCCAAGGCTTTTTCTAAAAAATCTTTGTATATATAAAGGTGTTTAATGTAACTTTAAAGAATATAAGGTTTATAGTGTAATTTTGTGAAAATATAGGTCCCTTATTGTAATACTTCATCCGTTTCAAATTATAAGATTATATTATTGAATTTTGAAAATCAAGGTGATGTATTTTTAAATTTAAAATTAAGATAATTCATTAAAAATTATGAAAATATAAATCTTATAATGAGTATTACTTTTGAGTTACTTTACAATATTCATAATTGTGTTGAATAAAATTAAAAGAATTTATGTTATTTTAAGTTTAAAAATATTTTTAATTAAATTTAAAAAAATTAATAATAATCTTATATTTTGAACGAAAAGAATATTTAAGGCTCTTTTTTTAATACATTCAGGCCCGCTTTGTGTTCGTTTGGGCCGATCCCGCTCCGTGTTTTAGAAATGCTTATAGCCGTATGCATATTACTCTATAATCTCACAAATTAAATATCCATTTGACTTTTTAAGTCATTTATGGAATTTTAAAATTGAAAATTAGTAAAAAAATTAATCAAAATTTGAAAATAATAAATATAATAATTAATAATGTTATTACTTTTTAATTTTAAAATTTATTGTTGCTTGTTCTCAACTTAGTTAAATTTATATAGATATTGAATTTAAATTTTAAATATTAATTTTAAAAATTATATTATAGGTCTAATTTTAAAACGGAAAAAATATTTAATACATTTAGCCACTGTCGACATTAGAGATATTGAATTTATATATATATTAAATTGCCGAGTTTATACTTCACAATAACACTTTAATTTGCTTGAGTTATTAATTAATATTTTATAATTTAATAACTATTATGATATACTAAATATTTTGGTTCATGCATGGAAAGGCTTGTTTGTTAGCAAGCCATTTTTATAGTTATTATTATTATTATTATTATTATTATTTATTTAAAGAACTTTAAAAACTTAAATTCTTGAAAACTTATGGGTCCGCCACTGGACCCGAAGCGTGTCAGTCAAGTCCAGCACACTCATTGTGTATGTTTGTGTGTGTGCAGCGTGTTTGTTTGTTTGCTAGTGTAATTATATAGTTGTTTCAAAATTTAAAATATATATTTTAATGCATTTAAAAATAAGGTCACAATAAATTATATTAATATTTTTAAATATTAAATACAATCATGTTATTATTATTATAATCTTAATAAATATTAAAGATATAGTTAAAAACATTTTTTTTAAAGAATAGTAACTTTAGAAGTATATTTTAAATTTTAAAATAGACATATGGCTTATTCAGTTAGTAGTGTTTAAAACGGTAGTTTGTGGAGTATTTAGATGTCTAAACACATTACATTACTTTTGGTTCTACAATTTTATTACTAGATTTTTTTACTTTTGGTTCTACAATTTTATTACTAGATTTTTTTTATCACAATTTTATGTAAAATAATTTTATTATTACAAATTTATCAAGACATAAAAAAAATCTCTCAACATATTACGCGATTTAATTATATTAATATTAGTAATGAATTTTATTATTAAATTAATGTTCTAACTAAATTAAATTCATTAAAACATAAAATTTTACCAAATCACATAATTAATTATATTAATAATATATTTGATTTTTTTTAAATATAATAACTATAAAATTAGTTGAAAATTTATAGTGGATTCATTACTAACTAATTATCATAACTAAATTAAAACATATTAAATTTGAGTTCCATAATTCTACTCAGATAAAAATTCAAGTAAATTTTATAAATATGAACACTAATATAGAATTCTTTTACAAACTTAAATACAATTAACATAATTATTTTTTTATAATCATAATAAACTAAATAATAAAAAATAAATAAATGACTCCATTCAAATGTGTAACTTAACAATTGACCGAAAGAAAGTACAATATGTAATTTAATAATTTATTATTTAAATAAATATTTAATAATTATATTTATCTTCTTAAAATTTTAATTAAATATTTATAATATATTAAATTAATAATATTTATAATTAACATAATAAATTATTATTCATCTCATCAGCGTTTCGCACGAAATCAATCAATGCGCCTATATATTTAAAAAAAATTAACACATCAAACCCTAGAAAAACACTGATAGAGTAAGACTCTACCAAGCACATACCACGACGGGTAGAGAAACACGCCCAATATCAGCTGTCTGTGAGATGTGATGTCCGTGAGATCCAAAGCTGAGTTGTGAGTTGTGTTAATGAGGTGGCCACCAACTGTCTGTGAGATGGATGTCCGTGAGATCCAAAGCTGTAATACCTACCACTTTTCTTTATTTATTATTTTAATTGTATTTATTTAATTATATATATATATATATATATATATATATATATATATATGGGAATACATTGCATTGATCCTCAAGCTCGCTCTCTCTCCCCTAAAAACCTCAGCCCTAGGCTGTGATAAAATTCCTAAATCCCAACCCTTTAATTTTGGATCTGAGTTTCAGACGAAATGGCCACCTTCAAACCAGAAAATTAATGTTAGTATTATATTTTTAAACCACGTAAATATTTAGCTTTGAATGTTAAAACATAATAACAACATAACCTATTAATTAAACATGGACGGACGGTTGTGTCTACAAAAGTTGGGCTAAAGAGTTGAAATAACATATAAGATAAAAGTTTCTATTTATTGATTGATTTTATAATATTTTTATTGCTATTTGAGAATTATTTTGTAATTAATGTTTTCTTTTTTCATTTTCTTTTTCATGGAGAGCTCAGGACTAGTAGGTGACAATTTTTGCCTTTGGTACAATTTAAAGAGGAAAGGAAGATGACTAATTTGAAGTGACCAAAAAGTAGTACAAATTTTGGAAGTTTATTATCTTTGGAACTATAAGAAAAACAGATGGAAATTACATTATAACTATTCTAAAATTCTAAAATTACCCAAAATCATACACAACACAAAACAACCAAAAAAAACAAGTATAGGACACAAAAACTATTTATTCATAGCAAGACTTGGGGCACTCGAAAATTATTTCAAAAAAAAAAAATAAAGGAAAAAAGAACTTGTCAAATACCAAAAGAAAGTTGAAATTAAAGAAAAAAGAATAAAAGTGCCCATCAGAAAATAATTAATATCATGTAACAATTTTATTTTTTTGCCATAACTTTATTGGCTTTCTTTGAAATGTTCATTAAAGATTTTCATGGAAGGAAAAAATAATCAGATAAGTAGTCCCCAGTCCCTCCATAACACTTTGAGTTAAATGCAAATACGACCCCTAAACTGTGACGCCCCCAAATCTGGGCCCACACAGCCCAAACTTGAGTCGTCAAAAGACTACAACAAAATTATTATAACAAAGCACAACGTACAACAATACAATGTATAATAATACACAACTAAGTCTTCACTATTATTGCCACACTATTTTACAACATGTGAAGACTATGATAGCTAATCCTCGGACCCTCACTCCATTCCCCGGCTAGACCCCATTACGTTTTCATCTCCTGTTGAAAAACAATGGAACAAAAGAAAGGGTGAGCTCAAATAGCCCAGTAAGAAATATCATGACTAAGATAATGACGAATAAATTATCATTAGCCTTCAACAGTTGAGTTCTTGATAGAATACAATAGACTACAAGGTTTATATCAAAAACTGCAGTTAAATTCTTAAACAACGTTCAGATCAATAATAGTAGCGGAATGAGCAATCTTTTAGAAGAATAATGCAGACTATAATGTCCACTCGGTTCTCTTTTTAGAAAAAACATCATCAACTTTTATCATCTGAAATACCATTAGTCAAGATAATACAATTCACAGTTCCTGATCATAATCATGCAGATCAACAGTTCATCTTTGCACTACGGGCCAAAGAGAACATTCACCACGTGCCATAAAAGACACCGAACAGATGTATCGCCTTTAACCTAGTGTATCGCCTTTAACCTATCATCTGTTCAACAATTATACCACATCTGTGCCCCCGGCCACAGATATTCACAACAGCTTGATTCTTGATGATTAATACAAATAACAGTGATACAAATGATGAACAGAAGAACAGGATAAACAATAAGTATCAGAAGTTTACTTTGTGCAGATTCAAATAATGTCCAAATTGCCAACATGATGTGGAGTGAAAAAAAATGATATTCAAGATCCACAGTTCAGAATAACGGTTACAGTTCAATAGAAAGGTTCACGTAAAATAGGAAGGTTCAGTTGAAATAATGAAGTTCATCTATTATGGAACAAACAATATTTTCAGGAATTATAGAAGCAATAGTTCCATAATAAATTTCGATTTAGGAGTATGAAAGAAAATAATATCCCTTACCGTAGCAGGTTTGATTAACAAAAGGTGAAGGAAATTAATACAAAGGGTTATTCACCAACAGACGATAATCCGCACCGTAAGGTTATTCCCACAATTTAATAAAAAATTGAATACGAAGAGTCATTCACCAAACAGGCGATAATCCGCGCCGTAAGGTTATTCCCATAAATTAATACATGGAAATAAATAGCACATCTTATGAGTAAGAAAGAAACGATATTATTTTCGAGAATACAATAATGATAATCCCTTACCGTAGTAAGTTTAAATAATAGAATATGAAAGAAGATGATATTCCTTACATTAATACGTGACTGAATGAGGTTGATTAACTTGAACAGTACATGTACACTTATAGATCTTCATAAATACTCAAGATGACTTAAGTACACTTAGAGAGAACTTTCACAAGAAGTATTTAGAGAGAGAAAGAAAGAACAAGTAAGAAAGTTTATGAAAAATCCTTAAGTTAAGGCTTCTATTTATAGCCAAAAATCTTATCATAACCAAGATTTTCCAATTTAATCCAAACCGTTCATTTCATATCACCTAACTTTATATTATAAACAAATAACTTTATTAATTCAATTATTCAACAATAATTCACACTTTAATCTATACCATTCATTTCATATCACCTAACTTTATATTATAAACAAATTATTCAACAATAATTCCCACTTTAATCTACACCATACATTTCATATCACCTAACTTTATATTATAAACAAATTATTCAACAATAATTTACACTTTAATCTACACCATTCATTTCATATCACCTAACTTTATATTATAAACAAATTATTCAACAATAATTTACACTTTAATCTACACCATTCATTTCATATCACCTAACTTTATATTATAAACAAATAACTTTATCAATTCAATTATTCAACAATAATTCTCACTTATTCATTATTATGACTAATTGTTATAAATACAGTATAGTTAGTTTTCTGGATATCAAGTCAATTAATTAATGAAATACAACTGTTTAAATAACACCGTAATAGAGATAACAATAATGCAGAAAGTATGTAAAAGAAAAATACGTTACTGTGGCATGACAATTATTGATTCAATAATCTGAATTACTGTGCATATGTTACTGTGACAATTATTAGGTTCAATAATTTAAAAAAACAGTGCAGCAACAATTATTGAATTGATAATATAAAATATTATGCAGTGACAATTATCGATGAAATGATGCGTAGCAGTTACGGTGTCAATTATCAGACCAATAATATGAGACACTATGCAATACCGTGTGTTACTGTCAAGTACCGTGTGCTACAGAAAATACTATAAACTACCGTATGCTACTATTCTTTTATCACTGGTATTTTAACAATTCCGTTGACTATTTTTATTTAAAAAGGTTATTTATATCGTTTTCTATATCCGACAAATATTCCGTTGTGGGGTCCACCAATAATTTATTATTTCGGCGCCGTCGTACGGCACGAATATTCCCCGACAAAGTGAATATTGTCCGATAAAATATAATTTGCACATAACATCCTTAACTTTTAACTTTATCAATTTAACTACTTACTGTTTCAGAAGAAAAATTAAATATATAACGAAAAATTAAATTTTGTATTTCATAAAATTCGGGGTCTTACATAAACTATAGGATTTTTGAATATTAAGCCATTTTTTTTGTCAATGCAAATCGAGCTCATTTCTATTTAAAAATTTAGATATTGAACTCTCAGGTGGTACATGTACGTTGACTGTCCACGTGGCACCTATGACGTGGCATGTTCAGCGAAAAGAGCTCTTATTAGGAGTAAAAATACAAATAGGTAAAATTATAAAGCACGCATGTCCAATTATCATATCCATGTAGAGTTTTCTAGCGAAAAGAGAGAAAAAAATCACTTCTAGCATTACTTGAACCCACAACCTCACAATTGAAATGTAAACCATAAGACCACCCGAGTACCACAAGCCTAATTACTAAATTGACCCAAGAAATAGATTATATACTAAACAACCGGATTTTACATTAAAACTAAATTGTGTTAAGATTAAAACTAAATCAAACTAAATTGCAAAAAATCATATTAAAATTACTGTCGACTTAATTACTTAAAAAATCATTCAGCTTACACATTTTTTCTTTTTCAACTTACACTATTGACTTAAATACATAAAAAAATATATTTCGTTATTAATTTAAAATAAAATATATAAAACTAAAATTATGTAAAGAAAAAAAATATTTATTAAAATATAATCTACCCCTATTCGTCATCTCCATCCTCAAAATCAATTTATCAATTTTCAAAACTAATTAAAAATCAACTATAATGTGTCACCATTTCCAACTCAACTTTAAAAAAGAAAAAAAATAAAAATAAAAAGTTAATTAAACATAATTATGTAAGAAGAACCATCATCGTCCCCAAATTCCATTATCCCCGAATTTTTGCCACTATTGTTAACGTTGTTGATGGGTTCAATCAGCTAACTTTGACGTTAATGGAAAACTCATCAATTGTCCCCAAATTTTTGTCACTATTTTTATATTTGGTGAATACAATGTATCAATCATCTTCTTTGTAATCTATTTCCCAAAGCAAGAGACGGCGATAAGAGAGTTCAATCGACGCAAACCACTTCCTAGATAATCAAGTTCATTAGATCTGGATAGACATAGAGGTATAAGGTATCTGGTATTCAATTTCATTAGATTTGTAATTTGTGTAATGTAGTTAGATCTTCCCCTTTTTTGTAAACCAGATATCAACTCATGTGTATAAGGAAGTTAGTTAATGAGGGAGGGTGTCTTAGTCTTTTTATTCCATTAGTAAAGGGCAATGCTGTCTTTTTTCAATTCTTTTCACATGTTCAGTAAGGTAGTCTAGGGGTGTGCAACCGGTAAATACCGATCCGAACCGGTACCGAAAGTGACAAAATTTTGGTACCGAAATCGGTACCGGTTCGGTACCAGTTTTTACCAGATAAAAATCGAAATTAATATAATTAATATTTTATTATTATTATTATTACTATTTCTATTATTATTATTATTAATAATAATTTAATAATAATAATAATTTTTTAAAAAAAATTAGAAAACCGGTATTACCAGTCCGGTTTGGTAAATACCGAACCATAAAAATGAGGTACCAGAACCGGTACCGAAAAATCGGTATATACCGATTTTTTTGTACCGGTACCGGACCGATTTATTTTATACCGAAAAACCAGTTCGGTCTGGTCCTATTTTCCGAAAAAATCGAAAATCATGCACAGGCCTAAGGTAGTCTAGTGTGTGTAATGTCCTAGAATTTCCACATTTTTATTAATTAAAATATTAATTTAATTTCCAACGAGTTAGTTTTATGAGATTATTTAAATCTTTTTATGTGATTAATTAATTATGTGATTAAATAATTATGTAATTAATTACTAAAATTAATTAAAGGGGGGTCACTAATATGTTATTAAATTAGTGAACAAACCCTAAAGTTTTAATATCAAAATAATTGATAAGTTTCCTATTAATTAAATATTCAATTAAATTGAATATAATGAGTGAATTAAATATAATAAATTAATTAATATGATTATTAATTAATGTAAATAATGTGAAATGTTAATAATAATATTTATTAGTCCATTTGGTAATTTAATACTTATGGGTTAAAATATTTAATTATTTATTCAATCTAATTATTTATTTAACATGGATTGAATAATTAATGTGTAAATTATTAAATTAGCCCAACATGGGTCAATTAGTAGCCCAAGTGGGGAATAATAAAATTTGACAATTTAGTAGCCCAAACAATTTAATAGAAGCCCAATTGGTATTTTAAATTAAAGCCCAATGATTGGCCCACTTGGAAAAACAATTAAATAACTTATTAATTAATTAAAATAAGAAAAGTGAATTTATTTTTTTTGGGACTTTTGAAGTCCATCAGCCGAATGGCATGGAGGAGAGAGAAAAAAATTGATTTTTTGATATTTTATTTTATTTTCCATTTATTTAATTAAAGGTTGCTTGTTTTATTTTTTTAAGTACATGAACCATGCTTCTTTTCACCAACCAAGTCATGGCTTGTTAACTTGTGTAAGTATCCATTAGCTAGCTTGTAGTGGTCAAAATTATTAGATACATTATGTGTATCTACTAATTTTTCAAGTATACTTGAAAAGTTGATAGATGTTATTTCATTTTGCTCCAAAAATCAAAAGAGAGAATTTGAGAGCAAAATATTTTGAGAGAGAGCAAGAGAAGGAGAAGGAGTGCTAAGCTAGTTTATGCCTTCAAGATTCACAATATATTTTGGGAGAAAAAGAAGAATAGCCATTAAATCAAGGTAATGGTTATTTTAAATGAAGTTTTGTTTTTAAATTAAATAAATCATCATGTTAGTATAAACATGTTAATATGGTTATTAATGTGTAGTGGTAATATATATGCCATGCTTGAGTTTAATATGCTTGGTTTGTATTTTTGTATATTTTATATGCTAAAATATGTATTTAATAGTGTGTAAACAAGTTTTGGAATTTATGTCCAAAAATATTTTTTTATAAAACTTAAGTTTGATGTTCTAATATTATAGAACATTGAATCATGAGAAAAACAAAGTTTGAATCACTCAAAATGGAGTTATACACAAAAAGTTATGATTTGTGGTAGTTTATGTGATGTAAAATTTTTTATAAAAAAATAATGATATTAAATCATGAAAAATTAATTTTTCATGTTATAAATTAATATAAGGTGATTGGTAATTTTTTTGGATTTTTATTGAGGATTTAAAACTTACTTGATGGTATATTTTTAATTAAAATGGGTACTGTTCACGTTCTGTCGGAAGAAAATAAAAAAGGAATTTTCCGCGCAATGCGCGGAAGGTTATCGACTAAAGAACGCGGAGCCAAACGCCGTCGTTTGGCCTCTGTAAGACTTTACTCCGCGCAATGCGCGGAAGCCGTTAACGACTTCTCAAAACGGCACCGTTTTGATCCGTTGTCACTGAAGGCGCGCGCCATGCGCGAGCACCGGTTTTCTGAGAAATTACCATTTTGCCCCTCCGTGTTTTTCTTGGCAGAATTACCATTCTGCCCTCGGTCCGGTTTTTCAACTTATTTACGAAAATGCCATTCGGGTTAATTTTAATTAATTTAAATATTTGAAAATTAATTTAAAATTATAACAAAAATAATAATAATACAAAAATAATATTGGGGAGGATGTTTTTCAATAAGTTTAATATTTAAATATTTTAAATATTAATCTAATTAGCTAAACCATGGTTAGGTTAAATAAATTTATTATTTATTTATTATTTTAAATGTTAATAATAAATAAAGATGATAATAGCAATTATTATTTAATGCCTATTAAATAATATTTAAAGAGAGATAAAATTTATAAATTAATTATTTATTATTTAAATATTATTAAATAATAAATAAAGATAATTAGGTAATTAATTATTATTTAATTAACATTAAATAATGATTAATGGAAATTAAGTTATTAGAATAATAATTTATTATTTAATTTAAATAATAAATAAGAATGATTTGATTATTATTTAACCTTAAATAATAATTAAAATTAATTAAATAATTAATTATTATTTAATTGACATTAAATAATAATTAAAGAGGATTAAGATTAGTAAACTATTATTTAATTTCCTTAATTAAATAATAAGTAAGGTTAATTACTTGGTTAATTATTGGTTGATTAACATTAAATTAAAGAAGGTTTAAACTAAGTTAATAATTATTTATTATTTAATTATAATTAAATAATAAGTAAGTACAATTAGTTATTATTTATTTTAAATAATAACTAGAGTTAATTAATTAATTTCTATTTAATCAATATTAAATAGTAATTAAATAGAGATTGAGTTAATAAAATAAATTAAATTTAATTATGATTTAATTAAACAATTATAATAAGTTGTTTAAGGGTTTAATAAGTGTCCAACACTTAAGAAAAATATTTTCTAACTTATTAAATTATTAACCTAAAATGATTAAGTGTCTATAAGGTTAATAATATTGTTTTGACTAATGTAATTTATGTGTTAGTACTTATGTGGTAAATAAGTTCGTTATTACGCGTATAATTATGCAAATACGTCGTACTAATTATTAGACCGACTTTATTAATGTTAGGTCTTTCAAAGCAAGTTAGTTAAAGCTAGACAATTATTGTAGCTGAGCAAACAGGCAAGTTCTCTAACCCTACTCAATTATTATCGTTGAACAAGTTTCCATACTTGTATTTATTGTTATAGCTTGAAGTGGTTTAATTATTTAAAATTATTCCACATCCATATTGTTTATAAAATCGCACTTAGTGCATTTGAAGCTTGTTAGTTCTTGATTCATGAACTGTATTAAAAATGTCTGAAGCTAATAGTTCAGCTAGACATTGCGTTTCTAAATTCAATAACTTGAATACTTTTAAAAGCTTATCCAAACCATTGTTGGGTGCGGATTTTCTTATATTAAGTCTGAGAATTGAACAACCCTAAATTAGGGGATTTTGTGTCGGGAAACCGACTTTGGGCGCCAGTGACTAAATGTAATGCATATACAGCGGGTTGAATAGGCTGATCCCCTTGAAAACCAAACAACTCAAAGGGTCAGAGGAAACTCTATTATACCCTAGTTAGTTTAGGGTCCTTAGTGACCACTCAGCATTTTAAGATTCAAATATTCTGTTTATTAAAATTTGAATCCTGTTTCATTCACAATTGTTATATCTATTGTTGAATCATTGATGATATTTCCCATTCATTCATGATATATTAAATCTTTATGATTGTTCTAAACTTGCTGAGCAAACTAGTTGCTCATTCTTGCTATATCATGAACCATTTTTCAGATAATCCTGATTGCTCAAAGAAGGATAAGGGAAAAGGAAAGGCCAGAGCTTAAGTAGTTTATGCATGCTAATTAGATGCTTAAATTTGTGTTTACTGTTGTTAAACCTTTTGTAATTCCTTATGATAGGAACTGTTTATGTTAAGGTTAATAGACCCTGGTATTGTAACCTTTTTGTAAGGGGACCAATATGTATTATTCCGCGATATTTAAATGCAATGTATGTATTTAATTGTTAGTAATGTGTTGAATAGTGAGAACCAAACTCGAGATTATAAAACCCGGATTTGGGGTCGTCACAGTGTGTTAGTTTGTTTCTAGTATGCACATGACATCACACGATTTTGCTTTTTTTAGTGAGCTCATGATTGTAAGGGAGTATATATATTTCTTAGGTACTTTAAGGTTCCATAAATGAAATGATATAGTTTCTTCTTCCCCAATTTTTCTCTTCCTCTCTAAATTCTTTCTGTTTCTCCCATAATTTCACTTATATTCTTTTAAATTTTTGCATATTCCATCTGTTAGCTTTTATTACTGAATTAGTGATATTCAAATTCACTATAATTGGTATAAGAGCCACTCCGGTCCAATCATAGCGACCAATAACCAGAGACTGAACAATCTTGAGGTTTATGTCAATGAACACACAAACTCTATTCAGCAGCTGCAGACTCAGTTGAAGGATTCTATTGTTAGGCTCAAACAAGATTTCGAGGAGAGGTTAGAGCAGAAGATGGATCAAATGATGAAAGGGTTCTAGGCACTCTTCTCAGTCAGACTGCCAACTCCTCAATCTGCTATAGGCAATTTTGGTAATCATATAGGCTCAGTTTTGGGATCTTTTAAGGGAGATGGTAATGATGATAAGAGCAACCATAACATTTTTAAAACAATTAAGTTTGAATTTCCTAAATTTGATGGCATTAATCCTAGATCCTGGATTCAAAAATGCAATAAATTATTTTCTCATCGCTTAGTTGTTGATAACCAAAAATTATAGCTAGTCACTATGAATTTGGATGGAGAAGCTGAGGAGTGGTACTCAGGTTTTGTTCAAGAAAGGCCAGAATTAGCATGGGATGGATTCATTAATAAGATTGTTTCCAAGTTCAGTGGATTGTTGGATAGATCCAATAGGGGAATTTAAAAACCTGAAGTAGATTGGTACTGTGGATGAGTATAGAAAAAAGTTTGAAGAACTTAAAAGCTGGTCCCTAATTAGAAATACTGCTTTAAATGAAGCCTTTTTTGTAGACTGTTTCCTTGGGGGGGGGGGGGTCTGAAGGAAGAAATTAGATTGGGGATTCAAGAGTTGAATATCCACACCCTTAGGAGCTTATTAGATTAACTAGAGTGGAGGAAGCTAAGTTGGAGGCTTGGTTAAAAAGGAGTAGGTTGAGTCTCAATGTTATTGCTCCAGGGAACCCTTAAACACCAAAACTTTGTCCAATGACTAAAGTTATAAATTGTAAGGAGTGGTTTAGTTGTAATCAATTTTGATGGTTTACCCCATATAGAGGTGGGAAGAACTCTGCTAATAAGGGGACTAACCAGGGAGCAAATTGCAGAGAAAATAAGAAAAAAATTATGTTTCTCTAGGAAATGTGGTGAAAAGGAGGCAGAAGTTGATGACAATGTTTGGAAAATACAGGAAGCTCATATAATTTTGCATGCTCTATCTATACATAGTGTCAACAAAATCATCAGGGTTGTGGGAATGACAAATGGGAAGTTCCTGAGAATCCTAATAGATAGTAGCAACACCAATAATTTCTTGGATCCACAAGTAGCAAGGAGGGTCAACGCTAATACTTAAAATACTAAACCAATAACAATGTTTTTTGCAAATGGGTTCAAGGTGGCTAGTTTCCAAGAGTGCTCACAACTGGAATGGACAGTACAGGGAGATGCATTTATTACAGATTTTAGAATTCTGCCTTTAAGATGAATTGATGCAGTATTAGGTGTGCAATGGCTAAGAAATTTCAACCCATTCGCCTTTGATTTTGATTAACTACAACTGTCTTTTGTTAAGGAGGGTAGATCCATTGTACTACAAGGAGAATCAAACTCGGTAAAACCTAATATGCAGCTGATGTCTTCTGGGGAGTTCAATCAGGTCTTTAATGCAGCAACTCATAGGTATTTTGGGTACATATTTGGTATGTGTCAAGACCCTTATAACAATGAAATGAAACCTGATGAGGAGTGTACTGACAGTTCAACTGAGAAGTGGAAATAGTAGAGTTCCCAAATGGAGAAGCTATTACAAAGTTACTTTAGGGTCTTTAAAGAATCTAAGGGTTTGCCACCAGACAGGTTCCATAATCACCATATTAAGCTTAAGGAGGGAAGTCAGCCTGTTGACCTAAGACCCTATAGATACCATCATGTACAGAAATAAAAAATTGAGAAGATTGTAAATGAAATGCTAGATTATAGAGTGATTCAACCCAGCACTAGCTCTTTTGCATTTTCAGTTCTCTTGGTTAAAAAACATGATTGATCGTAGATAATGTGTATGGATTATAGGTCCCTAAATGACATGACTGTTAAGGATAAATTTTCCATTCCAACCATTGATGAACTCTTAGATGAATTACATGGTTCTAGGTGGTACTCAAAGTTGGACCTCAAGTCTGGTTATCATCAAATTAGGGTGCATCATCCAGACATTCCTAAGACTGATTTTAGAACTCCTACAGGATACTTTGAGTTCTTGGTGATGCCTTTTGGGCTTACCAATGCACGAGCTACTTTTCAGTCCTTAATGAACCAGATTTTCAAGCCTTAGCTCAAAAAATTCATATTAGTCTTTTTGATGAAATATTAGTCTACAACAAATTTTATGAAGAACATCTGGAACCTCTAAAGTTAACACTGCAACTCCTGAAGGATAATACATTGTATGCCAAAAGAAGCAAATGTGTATTTTGTACTGAATAGGTCCAGTATTTGGGACATATGACTCACAATAATGTATCAATTGATCTAAAAAAGATTAGTTGTATGATCAACTGGTCCCTGCCACAGAATGTCAAAGGTTTGAAGGGATTCCTGGGGTTGACAGGTTATTACAGGAAGTTTATTAAAAATTATGGCTTTATTAGCAAACCTTTAACTGGACTGTTAAAGAAGGATAGGTTCCTATGGAATGAGGGAGCTACCACTGCCTTCCGGTCCCTTAAGGTTGTTATGATCTAAACTCCAATACGAGCTATGCCAAATTTTAATATGCTTTTTACATTAGAAACAGATGCCTCTTACTTTGGGTTGGGAGCAGTTCTAATGCAACAAGGTAGGCCCATAGCTTACGTAAGTAAGGATATAACACTTAAACATCTTGGCTGGTCTACATATGAGAAGGAATTAATGGTTGTGGCTTATGCTATTACTAAATGGAGGCATTACTTGTTGGGTAATAAAGTGTTGATTAAAACTGATCACCACAGTTTGAAGTACCTTATGGACCAGAGAGTCACTATTACCAATCAACAGAAGTGGATTACTATACTGATAGGGCTAGACTATGAGATTGTGTACAAGAAAAGGAAGGAGAATGTGGAAGCAAATTGCTTATCCAAACAAGTTGAAACCCATGGGTAGGAGCTAAATTGTATAACTATTTCCACCACTACCCCTCAATGGATTCTGGAATTGGCCAAATCATGGGAATCTAATGTAGGAATAAGGGATATAATTTCCCAGCTTCAGTTGGATTCTCAGTCTCTACCAGGCTACTCATTTCAGCATGGCAGACTAAGATTCTTAGGCAAGTTGGTAGTAGGACCATATACCTCAGTAAGGGTTAGGTTGCTCTCTGAATTTCATGAAACTCCGGTTAGGGAGCATTCTGGGATCACAAGTACTTATGAGAGGCTCAATAAATATTTTTTTTGGCCTTCTATGAAGAATGATGTTACAAAATTTATTAAGGAATGTGATGTTTGTCAACAACAAAAACATGAAATTGTGGCTCTACTAGGGTTATTGTAGCCTTTACCTATTCAAGAGAGACCTTGGATTGACATATCCATGGATTTTATTGAAGGTTTGCCCAAGTCCAAGGTTTTTATAGTTATATGGGTAGTAGTGGATAGGCTGACTAAGTACAGCCACTTCATAACTCTTCATCACCCCTTCACTACTGCAGAATTGGCCCAAATATTCATTGATCAAATCTAGAAATTGCATGAATTCCCCTCCACTATTGTGTTTGATAAAGATAAGATTTTTAATTGCCTCCTCTAGCAGTCCCTCTTCAAGCTAGTTGGAACTAAACTCCATTTGAGTACTGCTTAGCACCCACAAACTGATGGGCAAACTGAGAGGCTTAACTAAGTACTAGAGTGTTATCTAAGGTGTATGACTTCTCAAGGCCTCATAACTAGTCCACATGGTTATCCTTAGCATAATGGTTACAATACTCACTATCATAGAGGGTTAAAGATTACTCATTTTGAGACCCTGTATGGGTATAACCCCCCCCCCCCCCCCCCCCCCCCCCCAATCTCAATTTCCATCAGTATGGCCAAATTCATGACCCTGCTATGAGGTCCTTCTGTAAGGACAAAACTCAATAGCTGTAGTTACTAAAGCATAATCTAATAGTTATACAATCCAAGATGAAGAGTTATGCGGATAAGGCTATAAGTGAAAGGTCTTTTTTGGTGGAAGACTTGGTATATTTGAGGATTAAGCCCTATAAACAGTTTACTCTTACACAGACCAAATTCAGAAAGTTAGTTCCTAAATATTTTGGTCCCTTTCCAATCACAAAGAAAATTGGTAGTGTTGTTTATAGACTTAAACTTCCTGACAATGCTAAAGTGCATCATGTGTTTCATGTATCACTCCTTAAGAAGAAAATTAGGCTTCACTGTCCTAGTTCTACAACCTTACCTCAGTTGGATGAACATGGCTAGTTCCTGGTAGAACTAATGACCATCCTAGACAGGAAATTGGTTAAGTACATAATGTAGCAGCAGTTGAAGTTCTTTTTGTGAGGATCCAAATTTTCAGGATTTCTTTAATAATATTAAATGAGAATTTAATTGATAAAATTATCAAAGTTGTTTAAATTATTTATGATGTAAGTGATTTAAAGTGTGCGAAGGAATTTAATTGGTAAATTAAATATGTACCAAGATGGTGATGAATTGTGTGGATTTAAAATAATTGAAAAAGTAAATAAATTATTTGGAAACAATTTATGAAGAATAATAGAAATTCCATGCAAAGGTACAATAAATTGTACAAAAAAATTATTGTGGAGGTGCATAAATTATATTTAAATGGTGTTATGTGGTAATGTGAGATATGTGAATTAGATAGGTATATATATACATTTGTATATATATAAGTGTGCATGTTTAATTGACATGTTTAATTAATAATTAATAAATTTCATTAATTATGGAAATTAAGGGATTAATAATTAAATTAATCCGGAAATTTATGAAAAGTTAATGAGGGAGTTAGTAAAATTAAAAATATTAATTTTATAATTAATCAATAATTATGGTGAAGGGTTAGAAATTATTTAAGAGGAGGAAGTAATTTTATAAATTATATACTAATAAAGTATATAATTTATATAAGAAAATTAAAGTAAAATATTAATGGAAAAATAATTATATCAATTATATAAGAATTATTATATAATTTATATAAGATGATTAAATTAATGAGAGGGTTAATAAATGTATAATTTTGGAGGAATTTAAGAAATTATTTAAGAAAGGAAAATGTAAATATATAAATTATATAATATTAAATTATATAATTTATATATAAAGAAGTTAATGTAAATATTAAAGAAATGAAAATAAATGAGAAAAATGAATGTTTTAAGTTATTAAAAATTATGTTTATGTATAATAAAATTTTTATGACTTTTATGAGAGATAATATTTCAGAAACGTGAACATGTTAATGCAACATGCTGTTCAAGTAATGAAGTGAAAAATTATGAAAAATAATTTTTATAAGTTATAGGAATTGTTTTATGAATTTTAGAGGTATAATTTATCTCATATAATTACATACATGTTATTATGCGTGTACAAAATTTGTCAAATAAAGTACCCGAAAAGGGTATAAATATTAATAATAAATTATGTTATGAATTTTGGTGAATTAAAATAAATATTTTATATTTACTATATAAAATATTTATCACACGAAATAAATACGTAATATATTTTAAATGTTTAATTATGCTTGTTTATTGCTTTGCTTATCCGAATGTGGAAGAGAAAGAGGCGGTGGAATTGTCGTAAAATTCCAAAATGATTAAGAGAGAAAGAAGGTAGCATGCATACACACACAAATAACATAAATATAAAGCATTTCTCTCTATTTTCTCTTCCACCCCAAAACACCACCACTATGCTATCTTCCGGCTACCATGCCACCGAACACCACCACCAAGAAAAAGAGAAAAGATTGGTTCCAACAAGGGGAGAAACAAGCTTCAAGGAAGGTATAAAAGTAATTATTTGAATTAATTATGTATATTTTGTGGTAAAATAATTTTATGAAAAATTAGTAAATAATTAGGATAATTATTCTAAATAATTTTTGGTTATATATATTTATGAATTATGTGATTTTTAGATGTTGTATGTTGTGATATTGAGAAGCAAAAATGGTGAGAAAAAAAAAAGTTAAGGTGGTGCACTGTTTCAGCTGGAAGGGAAGAAGAAGAAAAAAAAAATTAAAGGGCTACCTGCACATGGCGCGGCAGCCATTTTTTTTTCCTGACGCAGCTTGAAACGGCGTCGTTTTGGGGGCAGAAGGGGGGGGGGGGGGGGGCGCATGGCGCGACAGAAGTTTCCGAAAACACGGGCCGAACGACGTCGTTTGGCTGGGAAAGGGAGACCGCGCGCATTACGCGGCGACCGACACACTGAAAATTACCAGCGTACCCCTGGCCTTTTGAGAAAATCCCGAACATGTCCATTGACTACGGAAATTACGAAAATACCCCTGAACTTTTCGAAAAATGACCAGAGTGTCCCTAGAGTTTCAGAAATTACCAAAATGCCCCCCAGAAAGTGATTTTTAATTAAATAAATGTTTAAAAATTCTAAAAAATTATAGAAAAATACTAAAAATATAGAAATGATATTTGGGCATTAAATTTAATATTTTTGTAAAAATATTAAATATTGGAGATTAATATTTAAATATTTTAAATATTAATCTATTAAGTTTAAAAGTTAGAAAATGATTAAATGAAAATCCGGACAACCAGATATGCTAAATTTTATCCGATGAGCCGGGTTGTCCATATTGAAGGTGTTTAGTATTAAGTTAAATAAATATATTGAAGGATGATGTTAATATAATTAACCATATTAATTATTAATTAACCCGGTACCCTAAAATAAATCGTCGGGTAGAGTTAATTACATTAAAGATGATATTAATTTATTAAATTAATATCATAAGAGGATAAATAATTATTATTTGATTATTTTATGAGCATAGGTTGACCGAGAGAGGGTTTTGAGCTATCAATTAAGTAATTGGACGTCCAGGCAAGTTCTTTAGTACTTTTTGTTAAATGTTTAACTGTTATGATATGTTATCATTTGTTTAAATGCATACAAATTATGTGTTATGTGATATGTGGATAATATGACAACTATGTGTATTTTGCATAATGAGTAAAAGCACAACACATGATGTACGACACGCACACAGAGCATGTTAACCTATTTGCTACGTGAAGCATGAAAGTCATAAACTGTTGAACTTGCTGAGCCGTTGTGCTCATTACATGCTTAATGTAAATTTTTGCAGGCAAAGAAATAAATTTCAAAAAAATTGGATTAAATTAAAGATGAATTGCCTAGAAGGTTGGAAACGTTATTGTTATATTTTTAACATTATAATTCAATGTGGATACATGTGTTAAGTTTATATTGATGTTTGTATGTACATATCAGTTCAATTCAGATATGATGAGTAAAGTTTAAATTATAAAATGTGATTGTTCAAGATAGTTATTATGAGAGAGACTATTATATGTTTTATTATGAATTATGATACAAAGAACATTTGTATGAATATGAATTATATTAAATTTTGAATGTTGAGTTTTATGATACAGGAAAGAAAAGAAAAAGTAAAGGTTATGATACAGGGACTAGGATTAAGATGATAAGTTTTTTTTTAAATATTCGAATATTTTAATACAATGATTGAATTGAGAAAAGTGAAAAATTTATACCGATTTTTTTTTTGTTGGTAATTGATGATTTTAAAATCAATTAATGGATTAAATAAAGTGATTAAAGATTTATTAACGAACCGAAATTTGGACGATAAGAAAATAATGAATAATAAATGGGGAATTTAAGATAACAAGGTTGGTCGAATTTCGGGGTCGTTACACTTGTGCAGTGGTCAAATACTTTACCTACTGAAGCAACATGGGAAGATTGTGAGCAATTTCACAAGAAATTTTCTCATTTTCAACCTTGAGGACAAGGTTATTCTGATGAGGGGTACATTGTAAGGGCGTTAAGTTAGTTAGTAAGGGAGGGTGTCTTAGTATTTTTATTCCATTAGTAAAGGGTAGTGCTGTCTTTTTTTATTTCTATTCGCATGTTCAATAAAATATTCTAATGTGTTAGTTTGTTTCCAGTAAGCGCATGGCGTCATTTGCTTTTTTTAGTGAGCTCATGATTGTAAGGGAGTATATATATTGCTTAGGTACTTTTTGTAAGGTTCCATGAATGAAATGATATAGTTTCTTCTTCCTTAGTTCTTCTCTTCCTCTCTAAATTCTCTTTGTTTCTCCCCTAGTTTCACTTCTATTCTTCTAAATTTTTGCATATTCCATCTGTTAGCTCTTGTTACTGAATTAGTGATATCCAAATTCACCACAATGCGACACAATCACACCGAAATATTCCTCCCCTCTCATTCTTCACCCCCATTTTCGTGTCGTAGGACCCTCTTTTTTCACAGCCGCAATATAGCTCAAAATCCGCCCAAATCTCTCTTTTTGCTGAACTTTTGGATAATGGATTCTTTTGTAATTTTTGGAATTTGGGTTTGAATTAGTGTTGTGATTCTTGAGAACTAGATTCTTTTAGGCCGTTCTTAATTTTTTGAAACAAGGTTTAAATTGTTCTTAATTTTGTTGAAATAATTTGTTTTTAGCTTGATTTGCTGAAATAGGTTGTTTTGTGGAGTGGTGATGGATGAAGTGGAGTTCCCTTTTCTAGCAACCATCATGGTGTCGAAGCTCATGGGATCGGAAGGTTGTAGTGGTGTTGAAGTTTCGGTGAAGGAAGTCCAGTTTATTACATTAATAATAATAATAATAATAATAATAATAATCCCTCCATCTCAGGATAAAGTTTTTATTATTTTATTAAGTAATTTCAAGTTAAATGTTTACTTACATTAAATAATCTATTTTTTACAATAATTTGCTTATAATCTCCTTATTATTAATTGTCATATTCTATTCTCTATGCATATGTATGAAGTATCACTAGTCATATGTAGAAAACTTTGCAATTAAATGAGAATTTAAATATGAATAATTTTATCATTTTATCATATTTCTTAATATGTGCAAAAAATAACCAAGATTTTTATCATGGGGCAAAGGGAGTAATAATAATAATAATAATAATAATAATAATAATAAAGATAAATAATAATATTAGTAATAATAATAATAAAATTGAATAATAATAATAATAATTTATTTTTAATATTTTGAAAAAGAAATAAAGTTATTTAATATATAATTTATTTACTGGCCTAGTTTTAAATAATTATATTATTGATACAATCGTTAAAAATAAATTTTATGTTGCTAGACGTGTATCGGAGGAATTTGAGTAAAAACGGCAATAAAGGATCTAGTCCAAGAAAATCTTTTTGTCCATTTTTTTCTTTTTTTTTCAAAAAATAAAAATCTTGATTTAATGCTTAAAGACCAGGCTGGCATGCATAACCACCCCAAGAAGTAACGCTGACATATTCTTAAAAGTGTTCATCAAGGTGACTTGTCTACTGGCCTCTCACGAAGCAACCGACAGAGACGATTTCTAGAGAGAAATTTTTTTTAGAGAGAGAGAAAAGGGTGGAAATTTTAGGATTCGTTCATAGTTGTTTGGGGTGGATCATAATCTTCGGTTTTTATCTTTCTTCATCATTCAATTCCCGCCCAATTCTCTGTATCTCGTATATACACTTTCTCTCTCTAGATCTTCACCTGATTGAGCACCTTTTTTTTAAAAAAAAATAAATCTTTTTGTAGCTTAATTCAACTGTTTGTTTTTTGCATATATTTCTAATCCACATGGATCAGTTTGGTGTATTAGTTGAAAGTATTGGGTTTAAATCACAAGGTAAATCCACCCCTTTGGCTGATTTAAAGGGCAAAACCAATATCAACAATGGGTTTCCTCGCAATTTAGGGTACAATTTAGATTTCAACACCAAACACTCATCGAATTCTGCTAATGGGTCTTTTGTTGATGATTTTGGTGGAGTTTTTGGGTCGAATAATACCGGGAAAACCCAGAATTCGAATGGTTTTGATGATGTATTTGGTGGGTCAAATATGTATGATTTGGATTCTGTTTTTAAGGTTTCTAGTAATTCTGGTGCAAAGTTTTCAGCTTCCGGTTTTTATGATAATGGTGATGATGTTTTTGGTGGATTTCCGGGGTCTGGATCCATGCATTTTGGAAACATGACTTCACCGCCTAAGCAGACTGATTCAATTGATGATTTGCTTGGGAGTTTTGGTGATATGTCAAAACCCTATGGTATTAGGAAGAATTCAGGAAACATGGAGAAAAATGGTTCGGAATTTGATGATGATTTGATACCTGGATTCGATGGAAGCAGCCCTTCAAGCAATGGGTATGTTCTAATATGCTGTTTGGTTGTTCGCTTTTGTTTGGTTTTCAATAGTGTTAACTGTAAATGAGATTGATTGAGGTGTGAAATCTGTTTTGCATTTTAATGGTACGTGGAATTTGAATTTTTGGACAATACAGCTGAATTTTTTGTAAATGCTAGGGAATTGCTAAATTGGGCATCGTACCTTTCTCTTAATTTTTAGATATCTTGATTATATTAGGCTAAAAACTCGAGTCTCATAGTTAGATACATTTTATTTTGACAAGTAAAGACTGATTAAAGAAAAGCTTTAACAATTATAAAGGAAATGTATGATGATTAAATCCGGTCTGAAGTTGGAATGAAGCAATTGGTAGATCTTTGTAGAATAGCATAAGAATGATGGAAAAGGTTGTCAAAATGTAATCTAACTAGCCGGGATGGTGGAAGATATACCTAAAATATGTTTTCCCAAATCTGTTATTATATTAGACAAGTTGCTACTGCTTTAGCCTGTCTTAGCATATTGCTTTAGTTGTTTATGGTCATTGCACATTTGCACAATATGTAGCATTTGTTTGTTTTGGGGAAAACAATTTATGTAAATGTTTTCTAAAAAACATTTTCAGAACATTATATGTTTGATTGACAAACTAGAAATTGGCTGAAAATGCTTTCCGATGTTTGTTGCTGGAATTAAATTTCAGAATCATATTTATTGTAAAATGCAGTAAAATTTGTTATACTTTCTCATAATTATTAGATCAAAAGCACTAAAATAAAACTGAAGAAAAGAATGAAGATATAAATAAAACTGAAGCATTGCACTTGTTACTACTTTGTAAAGGAAAAATGAGATTGAATGCTACCTATAAATTAAACAAGCATGAACAGTAATCATCAACTCCAAACTGCTATCTTTGATAGTGTTATAGATTACTTACATGTTCAAAAGTCTGTATCATTAAAATGTAAATAAAGCACGAAAGAATAAAATTTATCACTGAACATAGTTTTCATAAACAGAGAACAAATGTTAATTTCTGGGGGAAAAATGACACTTCTTATGTTTAAAACATTATCAATTTTGAAAACCCATTGGGAAATTTAGGTCGCTGAGAAGGGATGAATCCGTTAAAAACCCGTGTTAAGATTTTTCAAGAGTAAAGATAGATGAAAATTGAAGAAATATATAGTTTAATGGGCAGAAAATAATTATCAATTGCGTATTTTGTGGAAATAAAATATATGAATTTATTTCAAAAACATAAGTGCAAAAAGAAAATTAGAAGAGAGTGAAGACTGAGGAGTGACACTAAAGGAAGACAGGGAGCACTGTCTGGAAAACGACTTGCGGATTCAAATTCGCAAGTTGTTTTCCGTATTTAATGAAGGTATTGTTGACTGGGAAATGGCTTATAGATACCACATTTTCTGACACACCAAACATCGGAAATTTTGAAAAACGTCTTCCTTAAAAGGAAAAGCCTTAATTTTCCGATGCAACTTCTCAGAATAATGTAGAGTCATTGTGATATCTGTACCTTTACCTAAAACTCTACAATGTTCTCAGTCATATATGAAGATGTGTATTACTCCATCTATTCTAATAAGTGATAACTGATGAGGATGCACTATTTCAATATAGTGCACAGTTTCCAAGTGAAACTAATAGGATTTAATTTCATGTCTCTTGGACCAAAAATGTTGAAATGACTGACGTGGCAATGGACTATCCATCGTAGGATAAATTTTAATTGTGTGTGTGCCATTAAGGCTTTATTCATACCATATATACTTTTGGAAAGTGAGATGGACACATACACACAAACATAAGAGAAACAGGAGACAGAGAAGAAGCATAAGAAAAAAGAATTGAATTTATTTGAACTATAAACATGCAAATAATTTTTGCTAAACATTTACAATTGTTTTTAGGACCCAGCATAGTAGATATTCTGTTAAGATATCTTATGAATCTTCATTGTGATCTATCCTTGTGGTGATCATAATATGATTTATTGTCTCTGTCCTAAGTCAACTTATTGGCATTACTAATTGATGTTTTAATCATTTGAGCTGCACCAACTTGGATTAGATTCCTGTTATTGAAAGTGGTAGAAACTCTATTAAGAACTCTTTTATTTGAATTTTTTTTTCTAATAAGAACCTTAACACTTTGTTTCTGAGTTTTGGATGGAAAAGAATAGACTAGAAAACTTAATTAAAAGAGAAAAGAAAAGAATAGAAAACTTAAAATTTTCTTTTGTGTTGTTTCTGAGTTTTTAATAGAAAAGAATGGAAAACTTAAAAAATTTCTTTTCTTGTGTTTTTGAGTTCCAGTGAAAAGAAAAGAAAAAGATCACTTTTACAAATTTACTCTTCTATTACATGTTATATACCAATTATAATTATAACTATTGAACTATGAATCATCTAAGGTTTTAAGTTCTAATTTTCTTGTACAATAATCTAATATGCTTAAATCCAAAAAATAAATTCACGACAGGATCTCAAATAAATCCAAGAAGGCGTTATTCTCGTCCAGATGAGTTGATCAATGAGTTGATCATTAGTTAATAATATTTGTTGTGTATAACTTGGATGTAAAGCTCCAGTTTCCATTAACATCAGCCGGGATTGTATTTGGAAAAATAATTGATAAGATATTATGCTGGCCACACACGTCCTCCCCCCAAAACCATATATAAGTTGAGCAGGCAATAGAACTTGCACCAATATTATAAGTTTATAACAACTGACTTGTTGAAATTAAAGCGTCTCGTACTAAATGTTCTCTATATCATGAAAAAGTCGTAGTTGAATTTGAATACAAGTAGTCAGAGTTAAAAATAACCAACTGAGTATTAACATTTGTTTTCTCCATAGTAATTTGAACTAACTCAGGCCCTTCTATGGCCCTCTCACCAACCTCATCGCAACAAGTTGGTGCCCAACACTTCCTACTATACCACTGCTAGAGTTTTACTTGTACCAAACAAGAATAAACACCAACAACCTTGCAACTAATTGAGTTTTTTTTGTTGTACACCAAAAATGTGTTTTCAACTATGTCGTTCTTTCTACTTGCCTTTTAATGGACTTTAAAAAGTCAAAAATGTATCTTTAATTCTGGAACGGAGGGATTGTAATTGCTTTATATTTAGGTGTTTTGGTTTACGAAATAGTTTCAGAAACTACCCTATCGTTGATATACTGAAGAAAACTTTTTGGGTCTCATTTAAAACTCCAATACAATCATAAAGTTGCTAAATAGGCCCATAATTTGCAAGCATATTAAATCGGGCTTGTTATGTTAAAATCTCATTATTTTAAATGAAAAGGGAATTAAGAAGAAATAGATTTTATGCAACCCTAGTACCTGCTATTCTTTTCCCTATTTGATCGGCACCAATGCAATAGCTAATCATCTTTATTTTATCTTCCAAGCTAGTCAATGATTCTTGTGAAACTTTTTACAGTTTAACAGCTGAGTGTACTGTTATAAGATGTTCAGAACTGCTTTATATTCAATAGTCTGTCTCCTCAAGTTCTGATGGTTATAATATTCTGTATGTGAAGAAGTTGAAATGCTTTATATGTATTAATGATTACCTTTGTGAATCTCTATTAATTTATTTAGTTTAAAGCAGGAAAGGATACAAATATGAGTACCTTTTGCAATGTAATCCGGACGCAGTCTTTTTTAACTTTATGACAAAGTGGATTTATTATATCTTCTATCTGTTTTTCATTTTATTCTCAACTTTTTTTGCAGTGCAAAATCAGAGACGAGCCATTCTCGGCATTCAAGTGATCATTCTGCTAAATCAAGCAAAATTTTAGTAGAAGACCCCTTTAAAATTTTTGAATCGTCATCACCCCAGAGAAACAGTACTTCTGCGCTCATTTCAGATCCATTAGATCAAAGAAAAAGCTCTGTTCGGTCTTCAATTGACGAACTTGAAGATTTCGCCATGGGGAGAATGCTGAATGATGCAAATGAGCAATCAGATGTTCGTAAAGACTGTGCTGAGGTAAGATTTAAGCATGTAAAAGAAGTAAGAGAGAAAAAGAATACGGCAAAACAAGAAAGCGTATACCGAGAACAGAAAGAAACAGGGAAGGCAAGAGTACAAACGAGAATTGGAGAGGAGAGAAAAGCATTTGGGAATGAAAACGATCTGGAGAAATTTTTCAGTATGGGTGCTAAACCTAGAAAGGAACAAAGTCCGAGATCAACAATTGAAGTGGAAACATATACTAACATAATCAGCATATTTTAAGTTTTTGATTAAACAAGCGGTTTAAGGTTATATGACTTTTGTTTCAGGATTCTGTATATGATACACTATTCCAGAAGAGCAAAGGGTCCCCAGTGCAAAAGCCTTCTTCTGGGACTTCTTCCGTTTCAAAAAAGACTTCTCCTGTGAAAAATATGGATGATGATTTCTCATTTCTTTTTGGAGTTGAAGGTAGTTTCCTTTTCACTATGCAACTTGTGTCTATCATATACATTATGTTGGAACGTCATTTCTCTGGGTGCCATTTACTTAAGATTTGTTTTTTTTTTGTCTGGAAAAGTTGCTCCTTCATCTGGAGAGTTCCAAGAAGTTGAGGGGGAGAGCGAAGATAGACGAAGAGCCAGACTAAACCATCATCAACGGACCCAGGAGCGCATGGTATTTTCCCTTTTTACATCCTCTTAAAATTAGGAGTAACTAGTTTGGTATACTTGGGATAAGACAAACTCATATCTTAACGTATCATTTTGTACGGATGAAAATTTTATAAGGATAAGAAGACGATAATTCACAATTGGAAAGAAAAGGAGCAAATAAAAATTTTGAAAATATTTATTTTGCCGTTTCCCTTTCGCACTTCCTGATTGTATGTCTAAACTGATTTAGTATTTAACAATTTCAAATTAAGTTCAATCTATAAAATAATATGTAAGAAAATTAATTTGTTCATCTAAAATTCTATAAGTTTGGACATGTCTTGTACCTGACAAATTTTCAAACATGTCCACTTTTCATAAGATCTGACAAATTCGACTTCTAAACACATTGGCCATAAACCTTTGTGGCTGCAGCTGATTTCATGTACCATAGATCTTTGTTACTGTATTATGTAATGAACTTCTTTTGCCATTAATTTGGAGGTGTATTTTACTCAGACAACATAAACTACCATGCAGCATATCAATAAGTATTTCAAATCGAAGTGTCTTTGGTAATATATGCTCAAGTACATCTATAAAGTAAGATTGTACAGCAGATATTCAGTTATGTTGAAATTTAAGGCTTCTTTTTGAGACAGTTACTGTTTATAATGTGATGCTCCATTATTTTATTTTTTTTTGTGTTCAGGCTAAAGCTCTGAATGAAAAGAATCAGCGGGACCTACAGGCACAGAGGGAGCAAGAAGAGAGGCATGTAAGTATCTGTAATATTGACCCAAATATGCATTCTAAAGACTGGTTAATTTTTTTCTCCTAAATTATGCACTAGCAATGTTGTATTGTTGATGCTGATGAAATATTTATTCTAATAGTTTCTAATATAAGGAGCAAGGATCATCTGTCTTATCTATTTTCATTTCAATGTAATATGTATTTTTTGAGAATATATTTAGGAGGCTAGCTGAAGAGTATGACTTGTGTGCAGATGTTCTCTCTCTCCCTACTACACCATACTCATTTAAAACTTCTTGAGTAGTTGTTTACTCTTTTATCTTAATTTGCACGACTTTAGAGGCTTGCTGCAACTCTGGATGATGATATAAAGCGTTGGGCTGCTGGAAAAGAAGGCAATATGCGTGCGCTATTATCATCATTACAATACGTATGTTTTTTAACTTATATACTATGCTTTTAACTCTTTGCATTTTATATTATAGCATTTGAGTATATTAATAATCAGATTTTTAGCCTATTTTTCTCTCTTACATTTTTTGGGGCGAAATATCTCTGTTGCGTATTTTGAAGTGGTTCTAATGTCCAAGTATTGCCAAAAAGAGGGTATAAAATTTTGAGCTTTTAAGATGGAAAGTAATGCTTTTTAAGAACTATTGCCTTGTTTGAGTTTCACTTCAAGGTGGAGTATGTTTAGTAAATGAGAGGTAACTTTCACTCAGAAGGCTGTGGGATCTTATAATAATTGAAGGTTAAATAAAGGGAGACTTGCCTTTCTTTTTGATCAATTGTAATCTCACTGATCATTGTTTGGTGTAACGGTGCTAAAAAATTGAACTCCTCCTTAACCACACTTGCAGGCATTGCATGTAAAGAAATTATATTGCTGATTAGATAAATATAAACCTGTATACATATATTGTTGAGATTGGAACTTGAACCATAAAACATTGAGGATTTAGGTATATCTGGATTTACGGGAGTGTTTTTGTTTTTTCTGTTATCAGGATGTAGGTGGGACTGTGCATCGGTATATAACTGGACCGGCCCGAACCGTACCGGTTACCGAAAGTACCCAAAACTATGTACTGACACCGGTACCGGTTGGAACGAACCGGTTAGCCGGTTCGGTACCGGTCCGGTACCGGTGTTTACTTACAAATATACCGGTGATTATTTTTTCTTAATCTCATGTTTTAATCAGTAAAAGACTATTCTGTTGCAAAACTTCAATCCATCAGGAATCCATCTTTTGCGTATGTGGCCTCGGGAAAACGCTGGTGTAACAATAACAAACTGTCAATAACAAGAGTCTCCGATTTTTGCTTAGTATGATAGAGTCAGTGATATGGTTACATCTTGGATATTGAATTGTGTTTGAGGAAATCAGCAATAGTATGAATTATGTCAATTCTACTGCCTCTGTTTGGGTTGAATTACAAGAGAAATTTTGTACAATTGATGGACATAGAATCTACTCTTTGCAAAGAGAATTGCATACTACAGAACAAGGCTCTGCTTCTGTAGATTTCTATTATCACAAACTTAAAGGAATTTGGGATGAGCATCAAGCTTTGGAAACTCCACCGCCTGTACATGTGGGGCTTTGAGACAAATTGAGGAACAAGAACTAAGGAAGGAATTAACTCAGTTTTTTATTGGACTACATGATAGTTATTCGAATGCTATGAGCCAGATTGTTATGATGTCTCCATTGCCCAGTGTAGCTCAGGCTTTTTCTTTGGTTAGACATGAAGAAAAACAAAGGCAAGGCTACATTCCTAGTCACAATCATGGCAGAGCATTGATGGCACAAGGAAATGGTAGTAATTCATATGGTCTGATGCACAAAGCAGTACTTCATCTGCTAATCAATCTGGTTCTGGGATATACAACAATCCAACCGGGGCAACTGGTTCGGAATGGTATGTACCGAACATTCAATGTAACTTCCCGATCCCGGTCGGTAAAACGTGTTCGTTTTGTCCTGAACCGGTTCGGTTAGCCAAAAAACCAAAAAAACCGAATTAAATGCCCACCCCTAGATGTAGCTACTGTCGTATCTCCCTGAACTAATTCCACCTTGTGCATCTTGGTACCCTAGTGAAAATTATGCTCTATGTATGCGATGGATTTCATTCCCTTCATTTTAGGATCGTTACTATTCAGAATGCATATAAAATATCATGATGCCCCACACGGGGAGACTTGGGACCTTTTCCTTGGAGGAGGGGGAGTCATTATAGATGCGTGGTATCTGTGCAATCGTATAATGGGACCACATTACTATCTCAGTTATCATATCCTTCACAACACATATTGATGTCATCTTTAAACAAGTAAATGTGAGGTTCTAATAAAGTTGGAGAAAGAAACCTTAATTTAAACTATTGTTAATGGGATCCTAAGGTTTTGAACCTAATAATTTTTGGCAGATCCTAGTAACTTATAGAAATTGAAGCAAGAAAGTGATAACTAGTTTTCATCCAGTATGTCCTTTTATTAGGTGTAGCTATGGTTGAGGGTCATTAGAAGTTAGTAGTTTTGCAAGTTAGATCTAACAAAGTAGTTGAATGTATTGTCAAATGAAACAGGGACTTACCTCCAGTGCTTGTATCTAATGTGACAGCCAGACTACCCACTCAATTTAGGTCTCTCTCTCTCCCCCTCCCTCTCCCCTCCCCCTCCAACAAAAAAAAAAAGAGAAAATTTTTTGTGCCTTCCGTTTTTCAAAACAGAACGAGAAGTTACTTTATGTTCACTATGTCAGTGCCCTTGCCTTTTCCATTTAAGACAAGAATTGACTTTATGGGAAGACGTGAATGTCAGAGGACATTCAAATCAGGCCACAAAAAGGCAGGAAAATCTTGGAGGAAATATACAGTAAATTACTAATCCAGCCGAAGAACATAGACATTGGATTCTCTCCGAAGTCCCAAGCAGTCATATCCTAGAAGTACCCTTGTAGGCTGCAAGAAAGATTGTCATACTGAATGATTTGCTCTTTTCATTTTACTTTCAAAATCATGTAAAAATACTCAAAACTTCTAGACAATATGCTTTTATATTTAATTATTTCCCCTCTCCCCACAAAAAAGCCTTGGTAATACTATCAAAATCTGAATATGGATAAGCTCGTTACTCCTTGTTAATTTTTGATTGTATGGATTCCTCCTTTACAACAACTACATGTACTGGATGTTCCTTTCTTCAGTTTGCGAGAAAGAAAAATAATCAATATAAATGAATGTTGGATATACAAGTGCCATCTAACTTTAATATAAAATTAACTAATTATTTTTCTATGCATTATTATGTGCAGGTGCTTTGGCCTGAATGTGGCTGGCGGACAGTTTCATTGACTGATTTGATTACTTCAGTATCAGTTAAAAAGGTTTATCAGAAGGCAACCTTATGCGTTCATCCAGACAAGGTTCAACAAAAAGGTGCCAACCTTCAACAAAAGTATATAGCAGAAAAAGTTTTTGATGTACTGAAGGTATGCTACTTAAGCTCTGTTAAACTTCGTGCAACATATATTTTCATAAGAAATCATGCATCTTGGTTTTACCTATAGAATAAATTGGCTATACTCTAATAATATTCCAATACATTCAATTCCCGAAAGAAACATATTTCAATAAATTATGTATTTCTGATGTTTATGACCTTATGTGGCATGAAACGAGCTAAATCTCTTTATAAGAAAAGGTTGACATTTTTAAGTGCTTTGGCCATCTTAGTGACTTAGGAGCTGTTTGTTTAGAGCTAAATGTGACTGAATGGCTGAATCGGTCAAATTTTTGGACTGAATGACTAAATCTAATTTTTTTGGCCGAATGGTTAAGTCCCGGTTAAATGAAATAAAAATAAATTAAAAAATAAATAAATATTATATTAAGTAATATTAAATAAATTTACAACAGCTTTGAATTTTTTTAGATAGATAAAATAGTAAAAATATATTATTCAGATGTTTCAGACATGTCACTTATCAAATAACTTTTTTCATTCGGTATTCAGAAATCTACTTCATTCTGTTCATTCAGATTACTTAAGCATTCAGAACTATTTAACACCCCCTTAGTCAGTTCTATCTTCATCTGAATCAATTTTTTGTATCTGCATTATTAATTTCCATAAGCTACCAAAATGTTACTGCATGAGCACACTGTGTTAGGGTGCCACTGTGCCTAAAGTTGAGATATAGTTAAAATTAGTTAAGATATAATTAAAACTGATTAAGTTGTTTTTAAGCGTAGTGTTACAATAAGTACATTTTCAACAAAATTATGCCATGTTATCACTTATTACACTCACAATGCACTTACCTAGAATCTTATTTAACATAATAGGGTTTTGATAAAGTGTTCAAGATTTACTTGTGTGATTACTTCTTATGAAAGACCTATTTTTTAGAGTAGAAAAAGGACTACCAATTATATACTTGGTAAATATCCTAGATATTTTAAAGGATTATTCTAAATAGCCTTTATTTGCCTTCCATTAGATTTGATCTTAGCCATTGGTTGTATGTCCCAAGGGCTATATAAGAGGCTGCTCCTCATTTGTAAATCATAAAACAAAATTGTAATAATGCTTGTGCTATACAAGGTTAAGTAAATAGGCTGAAAAAGTTTTTTTTTGATGTTGAGGAGCGAAAATACATTTTTTGGAATGTTTGTATCAAAGCTAGCGTTTTGGGTAATCATAATTTTAACAGTAGTAAGTGTTCTCTAATTAAGTTATCTTGTGGGTAATCATAATTTTAATAGTTGCAAGTGTTCTCTAATTAAGTTATCTTGTGTCTGACAATGTGTATATTTTATATCGTAACTTTGATAAAAAGTGAATTATAATTTTATGAAGTTCCTATGAAATCTAGTCTCAAGTAACAAATACAATTTAACTTATTCATAACTTATATTGTATTATTGTTAGTCCATAAAAATGCACAAAATCTGTTTGATTATTTTGCATATGTTTGAGTTTATTTTCATTGTTTTATTGGATAATAAAATAGGAAGCTTGGAACAAATTTAGTTCAGAGGAACTATAAGAATGACAACTTGTGCTCATGAAGTACTTGATTGAGGTATCGGACCATGTAGTAGTGTTTGATTGCAAGCTGTAAATTGCTGCCAGCCAAGTCGTTTGCTGCAACTATTTGGACTGGACGCAATGTGTTGCAACTATTTGGACTGGACGCAATGTGTTGCAACCCGTATTCTATGCATATTTTGTATTCATCATTGACTCAAATTTATTAAAGCTGGTTGATTTATTTTGTGCATATTAATATAATTGTACTCATATGTAAGAAATAGAGAAATGATAATTTTTTTTTCTAGGATTATGGTCATTTTCATTTTGTATTGAGTTGAATTGTTATTTGTAATTCTACTTTCTGTTGTTATTTGGAACATTAAGGAGGCTAAAAATCTCGAGTTTGCTAGAGAGATTGAATTATTATGGAGTACTCTATTTTTACAAGTTTAGGTGTCCATTTTAAATTAGTTTAATATTTGTCTCTCCGAAAATTGGAGTGCTTTGATTTGTAAAGGCATGTCAAGGTTTGCCATATTCCATAATTTTTTAATGTTTTGTTTTTCAATATTGCATGTGAATTTTCAATTTCTTTTCTGGTTTTTCTGGAAAAATTATGAATGACTTTGAATGACAATGTTTTGTTGTACTCGTTACAACATTTGGGAGAGGGGACTTAATAATATATATATATATATATATATGAGTAAAAATCATCTTAAATTGACCTAAGATAAGTTATCTTAAGTCACTCTAGTATAACATTATTTGATCGTCAACTTAATAATTTTACCGTAATACATATATAATGAGCATGTAAAAATATGAGATTATATAAAATTTTGTTTGATTTGAGATTATGCATCAATAATTTTATAATAATAAAAATTATTAAAATCTGAATTGTCGAAGTATATATATTTATATACATATTATTTGCATTATTATAAAAATAATGTTCTAATTCTTTAAATCAAATGAAATTTTATAATTTTGCATATATTCATTACATTTGTATGGTTAAATTATTAAATTAATAATTAAATAATATTATATTGAAAGTGCATTAAGATAATTCATCTCAGGTCAATTTAAAATGTCGCGTGTGTGTGTGTGTGTGTGTGTATATATATATATATATATATATATATATATATATATATATATGGGAAAGGTAATAACGCTAGCTCTAAGAGAATGTAGAACTACTACATAAAAGAATTTTGTTAGAGTCAAAATGGATATGAAATCTGTCAATTAGAATCAAAGGAATTGTTTTGAAGAAAAAGTAGACGATCGACAAGCTGATGATAATAAAAAATTGAACTTTTATTAGTTTGCCCTCTTCTTTTCACTTAATTCTTTAAATTATATCCCATATATGCTTTATCTTTGAATCCCAACCACGAATGCATTTGTTGCATGTGCATCCCAATATTTCCTTCTCCTTCCAGCATGGCTACGTACGTAGTTCATGACAATATTTTATGCATAAATAATTAAATGTGATATAAATAAAATATTATATACGCTCGAAATATAATTTTTAAAACTGACCACATCCGGATCAACTTTTCTTTCTCTGTTTTTTCCTTGTCTCCCATTTTTTATATTTTTCTTTTTTTCGTACAGAAAGAAAAATAAGAATCCTAGTCTAAGAGACTAGTCTTGGTAGGAATTAGGTTATGTTTGCTTACTTTTTAATATTTTTTAACAGTTTTATATTTAAATTAATAAGATAATAAAGTTATTTATTAAAATTTTATTTATCTCTTAATACCTCTTAATCGATAAGATATAAAATCAAATATAAATTATTAAGAGTTGTCTCTTAATGGAAAAAAATTGGTAATTTTTTTTATATAAATATATTCAATAATATTATCCACTTATTTTTATTAAATTGAAGTTTTAAAATTATTAAATAAAATTTTGCTTTTTAAAATAATAAAATACTGTTATTAAGAGGCAGTTCACTTTTTTATCAAATAATTTTTTATATTCAAATACTATTTTATTTAAATAATCTAATTTATTAAAATATATTAACTATTTAAATATTAATTATTTAATTTTATCAAATACCACGTATCTCTATAAATGAAGCGGCTCCATGAACCAGTGACGTTATCTTATTGTTATTGGGTCATAAAATTGTTTTCACTTCTATCTTTTGAAGTTATATTATTATGTTACCTTTTTTAATTTAAAATTCTTATATCTTTTATTTAATTTTTATAAAAAAAAAATATTTTATCTCTTTATATTTACGTGCGCAACCCGAAAACTAAAAGGTATAGAATTGTCCTAAAACCTAGTTAAGGTAGACACAGAAGAAATCAGTATAGAATTAGGAGGAGAGAATAGTTACCCTTAAGTTTGGCGGGAAAATAAAATTTTGCTTGTATTGCAAAATATCAATACCCCACTTTACCAACTTTGGCAAGTAAATAAAAGAATACACGAAAACAAGTTTCCTTTTAATGTTAGAAAATAGTTAAGACATATAATAAGGATGTATTACTATTAGATTTATAATCAGTGGCGGAACCATGAAATTTTTAAAGGAGGGTCAAAATACATCAGTAAAAAAATTTTATTTATTGACGTTTAGAGTGCTTCTTTTGGTTATACGACTGAGAGGAGACAACTGTATCTTACGAGTCTGCATAGTTTGAAAACGTTTCAAAATTTGTTTCATTTTCAATTATTGAAAAAATATCCTTCTCAATATAAATTACCAGACGAGTCATTCATCAACTCGTCTCCCATTTTATTACGCAAGTCAGTCTTAATAATTTTCATCGCAAAGAATACTCTTTCAACAGTAGCAATCGCAACTGATAAAATCAAAGCCAACTCGATCAATCGATATATCAATGTAAAAGTCATATTTCTTATTGTTTCAATCAATTATGATGGTTATCAGAGTAGTTTTACTTTCACATTCAAAAACAGATGAGCCTATTTTGGTAATAAATAAATAACAAACAAAAAAAACTTTCAAAAATCAAACTAACAAACTGGTTGTTTATATAAAAATTTGATATGCATTTCCTTGACTTCCTTCCTCCATAGAAGACTTGAAATGATCCAATATCATGAATTGACAAAATATCATTATATTTGGCTACTGATTCAAACATGACATAAGACGTCCATATTAATTATGTTAATCTTAATATAATAACTTCAAAATTATGTTTAGAACATGAAAATTTATAGAGAAAAAAAAAAACAATTAAAAAGTTATTATAAGTAAAAAATCTTAAGAAACATAATTACAATTATATATGCTCAAGAGAAATCTAATATCAAATATAATGTATTGGAGTCTTAATAAATCTCTTACGCTAACATATTTAATTCGATCCTAATTATTTTTCAAAATAAATTTTAAAATCCTAAATGTCTAAGAGACATTTGAGCTATAATATGCATTGGAGGGGTTGGTGATCTATATATGGTTTATGTATTTTATTATTAACATAATAATTAAATAAGGTGCATGAATTAATAATAAGTGCATGTATATGCTCAAAACTTGAATATCACTCAACTTGTAAATTCTGGTATAGTCGATTATTAACAAAAAAATAATGAATTAAATGGTTAGAAAACAAGTATTAAACAATGTAGTGGCACTCCAAGAATTGAACTCAAGACCTCTCGCACCCTAAATAAGAATTATACCACTAGACCAAATGTCCATATGGTCATTCCTAGGAGTTGTAAATTTATAACTAAAAACATAATGAATTAAATGGTAAGAAAACATGTATTGAATAATATAGTGGCATTATAAGGAATTGTACTCGAGACTTCTCGCACCCTAATAAGCAAGAATCATACCACTAGACCAAATGCACATATGGTTAATTCATATATATATATATATATATATATATATATAGAGAGAGAGAGAGAGAGAGAGAGAGAGAGAGAATCCTTCTTAAGCGAACCATGTATAAACGAACTTGAAGCGAACTTGCCTAATTGATTACGCGGGTTGCATTTTAGAAGCCTGGGTTGCCATTTTTCGGGTCGGATGTGAAAAATGGGCTGGGATATAAAAAAAAAAAAAAAACCAGGTATTGCTTCAAGATACCTGAGCCAAAGAAAATCACCAGCGAAGCTCTGAGCTCTCTCTCTCTCAACCGGAACCACCGACGCCGTCTCTCTCAACCGGAACCACCGACGCCGTCTCACAATTTCCGGCGAACCCACTCTCTCTCCCAATCGCGGCGAAGGTTAAGCTACTTAGAAGGTAAAGCTGCTTACAAATTTCAAGGGTTTTAGGGTTTGCCTCATTAGATCTAGAGTTTAACCTTTAAAAGTTTCTCTATTCTTGTGAAATGCTTCAAGATTTGAATAAGTTACTTCTGCACTCCTCTATTCAGACATCATTGGAGTAAACACAGATGGTTCTATAGATGCTAAGCAGAAAATTATGTTTACATTTATAATTCTGTGTATAAAAGGTGCTCGTCCTCCTAACAAAAAATGGCACTAACAGTGAAGGAGTATCAACCCATATCTTTTATAAACACCAAAAGCCGTTTACAATAAAATTTAAAGTCATAATTTAGCAAATATATAGCATCAACAAAATAACTAGCTAGTTAAAATACTCTGACCCTTCCTGGTGAAAAGAACTAATAGCAACAGTTACTGCACATTTTTTTATTTTCCTATGAGTTATGTATTTGCTTTGAAATATAAGCTAAGTGAAAATCAATTTATATGCCCATTACTCTATTGTAAATAATTTAGACAACTTTTGAACTCAAGAATTAATGTTCTTTATCACAAGGTCTTGGCATCCAATAGAGCTCAAGAATTACTGTTGTTTATATGAATCAATGTTGTTTGGCGAAAGAAATAATGTTGTTTATAAGACTCCTCCTCTACTTTTGGTATATATTTTGAGCCACATTAAGATGTACGTGCTTTGTGAAAGAATTAATGTTGTTTATAAGAATCAAAGTTGTTTATTTTTTTTAACTGTAGGGATGGATGATAATCTAAAGGATGAAGCACGGGGTAGTGATGAATGTGGTCATAATATAGACAATAGTCAAATGGAAGTAGAGAATAGGAGAATCGAAGGGGAGACTGATGAAAGTAGAGAAAATTTTATTTATAATCCGCAAGTAGCCGACCATCTCAAACCTAGTGTTGGAAAAGAATTCCAAACAATAGATGAAGTTAAGGCTTTCTACAATGCATATGCTAAAGAGGCGGGATTTAGTATTCGAAGTTGGGCTACTAAGAAAATTGAAGGAAGTGATGAAGTGAAAAGGAAATAGTATGTTTGTTTTAAACAAGGTAAAGGAATAACAAATTCTGGGGCATATGTCGTCACACAATTTATTGAGGGTCATAGTCACCCTTTGGCAACTCCATCAAAGAAGCATCTATTAAGATCTCATCGAAGTGTTTCGAGTGCGCAGAAGTGTTTGACTCAACAACTTTCCATGATAAATATGCCTTCACATCAACAATTCAATTTCCTTGGAGTACAGGCTTGAGGGTTTGAAAACATTGGGTGTACACAAACAGATTTATATAATTATGAAAGGGATAAACGTAATGAGTTGAAAGGGCACGACGGAGAAATGTTTAGTGAGTTTTGCAAATTAGAAAAGGGCAAGAATCCATCATTCAGTTATGAAATTAAGGTCGATAATGAACAGAGGATAACACATTGTTTTTGGGCTGATGCTACCTCTAGAAGGGCATATAGTTTTTATGGTGATGTAGTCGTCTTCGATACGACATACAACACCAATCGCTATGGGATGATTTTTTCACCACTGATGGGAGTTAACAAACATGGTCAAACCATAATTTTTGCGTGTGCATTCTTAAGTGACGAGACCTCGGATTCATTTGTTTGGCTTTTCAACCAATTTTTAGAGGCTATGCCAGGTGATGCCCCTAAAATGATCATTACTGATCAAGATTCCGCGATGTCTAAAGCAATTTTAGAAACTCTTCCGGATACTTTTCATAAATACTGTAGTTGGCACATATTAACAAAATTTTTTGAAAAACTTGACTTGGTGAAGTATAATGCTCACTATAATGAATTTGCCGATTGTATTTGGAATTCAGAGTCTAAAGAAGAGTTTGATTTGACATGGACGGAGCTTGTTGGGAGGAGTGGGTTACATGACAACAAATGGTTACAAAAATGTATGAAATTCGTTCAAATTGGGTGCCTGTTTATTGTAATCATGTTTTCTCAGCCAATATGTCAAGTAGCCAACGAGCGGAAAGCTCTCACGCATTTTTCAAAAGATATGTATCTAAGAAAAATTCATTAGTTGATTTCATGATTCAATTTAGTAGGGGACTAGTACGCCAACGTCAAGAAGAGCTGTTTGCCGATCACAAAGATTTGATTGAGAAGCCTAAAGTGAAGATGAATCATGACTTTTTGTTCCAAATGGTTGAAATTTACACTAGGGAAATATTTTATAAATTTGAAGATGAGATGTGGGAATGCTTGAATTACCGTTTTGAGCTGCTCAAGGAGACTGACAATCAATCTGTGTTTAAAGTCCATAGAAAAAAAGTGTTGACATATAGAGTGCGACAACTTATTTATGACAAAGAATTGAATTTTGCGTCATGTAGTTGCCACAAGTTTGTGAGTATGGGGATACCATGTAGACATGTCCTTGGTTACTTGCAAAAAATGCATGATTTAGACGAATTACCACAACAATACATCTTGAGAAGGTGGACTAAGAAGACAAACTCCAAGATAGTAGTTGATAATGAAAGTGGCATAATGATAAATAGTGACAAAGAATATCTACTCAAGCGGAGTGAATTAATTCAATATTCTTTGGATGTTATTGATAATGCCCTCACAAGCCAAGAAGGAATTAATATTTATAAAGATGCTTTGGCTCGTGCACTCGAATCCATCAATCTTGTTGTAGATAGTGGTAAAAGTTCAAAATGTGGAACTGGTGCAAGTGTAGCCTCCGGAAAAATGAGTTGCAATAAAGACTATATTTACAATGAACCAAATCAAGTGAGGTCCAAAGGATGTGCCAAAAGACTTAAAGGAGGGAAAGAAAGAGCATTAGAAAAGGCAAAAAATTCAAAGGCTAGACGTTGTCATGGTTGTGGTAAAGTTGGACAATCACATGACAAAAGAAATTGTCCAATGGTTGCACATCGGTAAGTCATATTTAAGTATAGTAAATCTAATTTTTGTATCTCAATCTTTAAATGATGAGTGTTATTTTTGCTTTTATGTAGAGATTCTCCCGACAATGAAGGTGCAACATTTTCAAGTTCAGATGATGATAGTCATACTTCCAAAGGTATGATCATTTCTTTTATTCAATATTATGAATTACATATCCATATCTCTTATATACATATATTTTATTTTATTTTCAGGTTCAGATATGCTTGCTGCTACTAATTTGGATGTTAGCTGCTACTATTTTGTTTACTACTGAATTAGTTCAATGTTTTAGTACTGTTATAATATGGACATATGAGCATTGTTTATGAATTATTATGCTTGGTTTTTCTATCTAATATGAGGTTTCAGAAATGTATTTTATGGTTTGAAGAATTGTAGGGGAGATTTGTAATTCAGGTGGCTTTGCTACCTTTAATTGTAAGAGATATTGATTCTTTTCTGTTAAAATGCATCAATACTTCCAGGAATACAATGTTGGGATTTTATTGTAATCTGTCCAATAAATATGATTCTGGATGGGGATTATTGCTCAAGGTAGATTTTGTTAGTTATCATCATGAAGAAATATATCTTGTTGCAATATGTCCGTTAAATGTGAATAATGATATATCAACCTGGTGTACATTTGTTGTTGGATAATTAAGGTGTTCATGACTCAACAGGGAAACTCCATCTGGTTCAATAATTTTTCTTTCCATTAACAGGACAAAAGGCACAAAACAAGGTGCAAGAAATAAGGTAACTCGTATGTTACTCGTGTTTCTACATTGACACTTGTTTCATTTTGTCCATCCAGTTTCAACTTGGATGGTTGACTAACTTTTGCAGTTAAGATAGGTTAAGTCATTGGATGCAAGCACATTAGCATGTTGACAAAGTAAATGATTCTTCTTTACAAATCACCTAAGTAATTGACTGAAAATCACAAGTTGAATCTATTAATCCCTTAATTATATTCCCATAGATATAAACTAGAATTGAAAGAATACAATGATTAGAAACAGACCGAATCACAAGGTGATTGTCAATTAAGTGATCCTAATCTTTTTTGGTCACTACATACAATAATGAATTTAGAAGCATTAAGAACAAAAAATTAATTAGAAGACGAATATGATTAATCTTCAATCACATGATAATAATACCTACAGGTTATAAAGTGCACATGATAATATTATTGTACATTATCAAAATTACAACCAATTTAATAAAATTAATAACAACTACATAACATTAACAATTATGACAAATCGCACAGTTTGTTGCAATTGTCGCATTTCATTTTTCACCATCGTTAATTCGCTGGAGTCTTTATCATTTGTTGGATGAGTTGTTACATTTAAATGCTCGGATGTATCCATTTGCAACCTCCATTGATTACGCAACGCTCGAACGTATTCGTCACACCAACGGATGAAGTTACTACATTGCTACATGTTTTGGGACACAATAAATTTTATAACTTGTGTAAAATTACCAAATATACAAAAATTACAATAAATAAATACATACCACTATTCTTGGGCAAGAATAATAGTGTCTACCCGGATTCTTTTCTGACATTGAAAGTTTGACTACACAAGGGCCCGTACCACAACGACATATAAACGGAGGCCATACATGTAATATCCCAGATATTTTCAAGATTTTATATAAGATTTTAATGGATTTAATTAAAGGTTAATGTTTAAAACCTAGAATTTGAGAAGTAAGATGTGTAGAAAATGGTTAACATTTTTTTTTTAACATAATTGATTTGTTAGAAATTAAATGTAAGAATATTTTTAATGATGCGTGTGGAGAATTTATTAAGGAAATAAATTCAATTGAGAAGTGAAAGTGATTATATGAATACATATATATACCTAAAGTGTGCTTGTTAGCCAAATAAAAAGATGAGTAATTAATACTCAACAAAACTAATAAAGTAATTAGTTTTAATATAAAGTAAGAAGAAATGTTGTAAAATATAATTAATTAGGTTAATTATATTAGTTATGAGTCCAAGTAATTTAATTACTACTAGTGGACTAGCCCAAAAGTATTATATGTGTTAGCCCAATATGAGAATACTTGCATGAAGGTGGGTATTTAAATAATAGAGCCCAATGAAAGGTAAGCTATGTAGCCCAAACTTTTAAAAGTCCAATGTTGGTCAAAGTGTGGGAAAATATTATTGAGTATAGAGAATTCACTAATGTAGGGTAAGTGGAATAACCCTAGTTGGTAGACAAGAGAGAGAGCATTAACCAAACATTGGTTAATTGTTAGGTAAATATGATGATGAGAATTAACCATGTATGAGTTAATTATGTAACCCAATGTAGGAATAACTATATGGGTATGGGAAATTATATTATAAACCCAAGTTAATGCTAAAAGGTAGTTAATGAATTAAATTTAATCAAGTCAAAATACTTGTATTAATGTGTATTAAAATCAGCACTACCGCCGCAGCGGTGAAACTCTCTGGATTATAAAAAATAGAACTACTGCCGCAGCGGTAGGTTTCACCGCCGCAGCGGTGAAACTTTCTGGAATATAAACTTAGAACTACCGCCGCAGCGGTGGTATAGACTGTTTGAAAATTAACTTTAAATAAGTTAATTTAGCAACCCAATGTGGTAGATTAATGTAATGCAAGTTTAATCGGAGTATGTTATAAGTCCAAGTGATGTTTTAATCTAGGTCAAATAAATTTACCTAGTAGTCCATGTAATATTTGAACAAGCCCAATGCTTGTTTTAATTAAATGTACCATAGGGTATGTAATGTTAGCCCAATGTAATAATTAAATTGAGCCCAAACAAATTAAATGAATGAGCCCAACTTATTTAATTCCTAAGTCCAAAGTGGAGCCCAGTAGGAAGTAAAAATGTTGGTCAATGGTTATATATATAGGTATATATATATATAGATGTATAAATGTATATTTAAGCTATAAAAATAAAGCAAAAATGGGGGATTAAATTCCATTTTGCTGAGATTTAGTGGTCCCCACAAGGGGGTGGCTTGATTTGCTTGGTTGCTTCACTTGTACACAATGTCAAAGTGGTTCACCAACCCTAGTCAATCACCTAGTCATTCAAGTGGTCAATCAATCCAATAGTAAGCATAATTAACTCCTAATTTGACTATGTTAGTTGATTAGTAGGAGTTGATGGTGATTAAGGGAGTGCTATATATAGAGAAGAGGGAAAGAGCTAGCAAAGATTAGTCATTTGCTAGCTAGTTCAAGTGTTGTAGAGAGAGAAGCTCTAGAGAAAAATAAGAGCTACTTTGTGAGATTGATGATCCACCATGGAAAAATGTTGGAGGATGATCAAGGTGGAGTCACAAGCTAAGATCATGTCAATAGAAAGGAAAGCATCCATGTATAAAAGGTTAAAAAGTGTTCTAAACCCTCTTTAGTTCATTTTTATAGTTTAGATATGATTTGAACGGTTAAAAGATATTTTTAACCGATCAAAAGTTATTTTGATGATCTAGAAGTCTAAATCTATGATATATAGGTAGATTCATGGTTTAGTATGTTACTATGTTTAAAACAAGTATTGGTATGTGTGGTATGCAAATAAATGGAAGAAAATTCCATATTGCGATTTACCGGTAAAACCCTAAGGGGTTCGATCTTTAAATTTCGTGTCAAATGTTTTTAAAATGTGATCAAACCATGAAATATTGTAAAACAAGAAGTTATAAAGACAACAACACTAAGTTGGCGTCATTTGGATGTGTAGAGTTTATTTTATTCAAGTTTGAACAATTAAAACCAAGGATTTGTGATTTTAGTTTTCACTTTGTCCTTGTGAGCAGTTTTTAGTCTAGTTCCGTTCGGAATTTGGATTTGTGATCTAAAGAGAAATTGTAGAGGGGGAAATTTTGATAAGAATGGACTCAAGAATCACCCCAAAATATTTTGAAATGAAGAAGTTATGGCTGTCGGAGCGTCGGAGGGTCCAACAGTCCCCAAATTAGGTTTTCGGAAATTTGTACTACCGCCGCAACCACCGCCGCAGCGGTCAAACATTCTGCCAGTAACATGGTTTAGCCGTCCGGGTCGGGTCGGGTCGGTCCGGGTTGAGTTTTTAGTGGAAATTTAAGTTGAAATACATGTAAAATGAATGTATTTGAATACCAAACCTATTTATGTAGAGTTTATTAGTAACTTAATAGTATCCAAAGGTATAAAATAAAGACTAAAGTTAACACAATTAAAAAGTTAACTATTGGTAATATTTGAAGAATATTAAAATATTATTAAATGATGAATAATATTAGTATAAGATTAAAAAGTTATTAAATGTGTAATAACATTTGTATATGATGAAAATGTTCTTAAATAATTAATGACATTATTAAATAAGTAAAATATTATTGAATGGTTAATAATATTAATAAGTGATTAAAATATTATTAAATGGTTAATAATATTAAGAAGTGATTAAAATATTATTAAATGGTTAATAATATTAATAAGTTAGTAAAATATTATTAAATGGTTAATAATATTAATAAGTGAGTAAAATATTATTAAATGGTTAATAATATTAATAAGTGATTAAAATATTATTAAATGGTTAATAATATTAATAAGTGATTAAAATATTATTAAATGGTTAATAATATTAATAAGTGAGTAAAATATTATTAAATGGTTAATAATATTAATAAATGATTAAAATATTATTAAATGGTTAATAATATTAAGAAGTGATTAAAATATTATTAAATGGTTAATAATATTTAAACGTAGTTGTATAATATCAAAGGTAGATAATATTTTGAGGTATTTGGTACATTATTAAATGTCCAAATCATTAAGTTATGTAAAAGAAGAAAGTTTAATTGAATTAAACCAATGTAAATAGTCCATTTGTGACTAATTTAAACAACTTATTGAAAGTGGAATGTACGATGAACTTATAGTGAATGCGTAAATTGGTTAAGTGTATCGGGCCTGTCCAAACTGTATTTGGACTAGGGTTTTGTCCGGAACTTAAGAGTTCGTTTGACGGACATCTTAAGAGTTAATAATTTGAAGTTAAGGTCTTAAGTTAAGACTAATTAAAAGTCCTGGTAGCTAATGATTATGTCAATTTGTTATATAAATTGTAGGTTGATCAAATGACTCAAATAAACGTAAATGGTAGAAGCGACCAGGCAAGTTTTTCAGAACTTGCTCCTATTTGCCTTAACATGCTATGATGTGATATTAAATTGTTAATAGTAAGATATTGATGAAAATTGTGATATGCATGAGGTATGATTACATGAAGAATATGTATAAATATGAGGCATGAATTGCTAGATGTTATATATGATGCATGAGCAGTATGACATAAACTGAAATGCATGAAAAGCATGATGTAAGTATAAATTGCAGAGTATATGTGAAACATGTAATGTGTTATGTGTAACTGTTAAACTTGCTGAGCCGTCGTGCTCACTCTTGCTTAAACCAATATTTTCAGATAGTACAAGTATTTGAAGTCTTGATAAGGATCAAGAAACAAGAATGCATATTACATTCACTAAAGGTCTAGCACGACCATTGTAGATATCAGTCCGAATTGGACAGGTAAAATGATTGTGTAGTATAAGAATTGGTTAGTATGTATTATGAGTCTTAGATACTCAAATTGATTGTAATAGAATGTCGTATCATGTATGATATTAAGACAGACTAGGAATGTATAAAGATTGCGATTCTGGAATAGAAAAAGATGATGTAAAATTGTAAATAAATGATTATTTAGTAATTATAATATTGTTGTAATTCATGAACAATAAGAAAAATGTTGTACTCGTGTTGAACCGGATTCGAGGTTCAAGAAACCCGGATTTGGGGTCGTCACAATACGGATGTAGCAGTTGACGAATTCGATGACATATTTTCTTTAGCTTTTGACGAACAATTTTAACTTAGCACTAGAACAATTCAAATCTGTAACGGTGAAATAAATGGAAAAGATATAATAGAATGGTGAGTAAATACAACAATTAGTTTCCCTCTACTCCCTAAGTCCATAACTATTATGTGCATAATAAAATCCTAAAATTAGTTTCCCAAAAACTATTGTCCAGCATGTTATTGACAGATTTAAGAATAAGAAATTTCAAGAGTTTCAAGTGATGATTGTGTGTGTATTTTGTGGAAATACAATGGCCAACAGTCAAAAGTCCAGTCAATCAACACTATAGGCTTTTTATGCTTCCTGCAAATTTAAAGGGAAAGCTTACAATATATATATGCACTCTAAATACTGTCGCTTCTAAGTACTTGGTTATTGAAGCCATAAACAAATAAAGAGCAAAATTGTGAAATCATATATATGGAAAATGACGACTCTTATCTGATTCAGGTACCAATTAATAAAAATAGTAGAGGGGACAGAAGGTGACACAGTTGCTAACTGGGGGTGCTATACTGCAAACCTCACTTTGACCAATTGTTTAAGATGACTGGCAACTTGGATAAGAGCTTTGAAGGTAGTGTTTATGTTTTTGTATTATAAGCTAATGTGCAATTCATCTGGTATATCCTCTCTACAGCTCTATGTTCTCTCTCTTATTTCCCTAGGTACTCCATTGTCTAGTTCTCTTCTCCATTGAACATTTACAAATTAATTTGCATGACATTCAAGTTTATTTTGATGTTTGACTTATATTTCACAGGGAAATAACAACAGGAGAGTCTCGAGTATGTTTGGAGGAACTCAAGAAAAATGTGTCGCTTGCAAGAAAACTGTATACCCTCTTCAAAAGGTATTTTATGTAATGTAAGGGAAGGAGGTTTACTAGCAATAGAAGCTTGGAAGAACTAAACCATGAATAAAAACAGAGTAACAGTTCTCCACAAGCAAAAAGATAACAAATAACAAATGAAATTTCAAAAAGAAAGCTCGACTATTATACTAGGGTCTAAAACTCACTGCAAATTCTCACAATAAACAATAAACATGTATAATTTACTAGAGGGTCTACATATACTGATAAACATATATATATATATATATAATCTAGATCTAATGAGGCAAATCCTAAAACCCTTGAAATTTGTAAGCAGTTTTACCTTCTAAGTAGCTTTACCTTCGCCGCGATTGGGAGAGAGAGTGGGTTCGCCGGAAATTGTGAGACGGCGTCGGTGGTTCCGGTTGAGAGAGAGAGAGCTCAGAGCTTCGCTGGTGGTTCGGGTTGAGGGGGAGAGATCAGCATAGCTGATTTGCCTGATTTTGTCTAAGCAATACCTGGGTTTTTTTTTTTGTTTATATCCCAGCCCATTTTTCACATCCGACCCGGAAAATGGCAACCCAGGCTTCTAAAATGCAACCCGCGTAATCAATTAGGCAAATTCGCTTCAAGTCCGTTTATACATGGTTCGCTTAAGAAGGATTCTCTCTCTCTCTCTCTCTATATATATATATATATATATATATATATATATATATATATATATATATATATCTATTAACCTCCGTATTAAGGGGCTCATATGACCCCCCTCGACCCCCCTGCTTCCGCCATTGTTTATAATACGACTTCAACTGTAATACATAAAGATATTATATTTTTTAATTTAAAATTAATTGACTCAAAGTGAACTTCAAGTAAATTTAACCGACGTGGGAATTTAACCCAACATGCTCTCTTAAGCATATACAGTGAGTTTTCAATGTCAAATTTAATCGATATGCGACTTTAACACAATGTGTTGAGTTTTAACAACTTCTTATAATTTTTGAGTTATACTTTTTTCTTTAATTTGAAGGCAATGGAAAGGACGAGCCATACGATCTTTTGAAGCTTTGTGTAGGCTGCCACTGTCTTCTCTATGAAATAAACTGTAACACCCCCTTCTCGATTAGTGAAAATGGAGGCTATGCACAAAATAACTTTAAGCAAAATATCAAAACAAAAAAGAACTCTTTTCACACTTGCCCTTGAATCCTCTTGCAAATCTATCGGAAGAAAAACACCGCATGAGGTAAATGCCTAGTACGGCTAAAAAATTGTAGAAATAAGAACTAAAATTGAATAACAAACTCAACTAAACCAAATTGAGATTAACAAAATTAACTGAACTGAATAACATAATCTTACAAAACTAAACTTAACTGATCTACTGAACTGAGTTGATCTACTGAACTGAAACTAATTAATTGAACTGAACTGATTTACTGAACAATATAAAAGGCTGAATTGAATGGTTGTCACAAAGACAAATCAAAATACTGCCACACAGGCAGGCACACATTGGACTGCAGATCCAAATATATGCAAAATTAAAAAGGTGTGTTCGGCACTACAAACAACACCAGATCACAAAACAGAATAGAATGCTAGGGCCGACCCATACGCTTCCCACAACAAAACACCAAATGCCCACTGAAACACAGAATGGAGACGCCGTGGACTGATTACACCGCCACGAAAAGTGTCATGCCTCACTGCTCAGAGATATGTCTGTGGTACCCTCACAGGTGGTTATAGCTATGTATACCCTACAGTATAATCTAACAAAGATATCTTGTCACAACGAATGCAACAAAATACCACAAAAGGAATTCTAATACGCACATGCTAAATCGAAACAAATCGACACAAAATCTCCCAAATATATTAGCATATACGTTTCTACATAATCAAAATAAATACTAGTCATGCTTAATAAGTTTAAAGAGTACAAGATAAGTTGCGAATATCTAAAATCAAACAAAACTATCATATGCATTTGACTATGAACAATATATCGAGATAATATCCAAATTCTAATGAGTTAAAAAACAAAAAAATTAAAATCAAATGAGTATCGCTGAAGGAGTACAGAATCCGTACCTAGAATAAACAATGTAATACCCGAAATTATATTATAAATCTGACTCGTTAAATTCTCACCGTCAGAACTAATAAAGGAATAAATAAATAATACATTAATCAATTGATTAAGTTTTACACATTTTCTTTCTCTTAAGCAAATCTAATATCCTTCCGTTCTAAGCAAAATTCTACCTAAAGTTATACATATATAAATATTCTGATCATAGTAACGTATATATTAATAAATAATATTTTTCTTGTTCTTCCGAAATACATATAAGCATATTTACAAAATATTATTTTCATTTTTAATTCTATTACAAACAACTATTATTATTATTACTATTTTTTGTCAAAACTTTAAAGTTACAAAAATACTAATTTAATATTCTAAAAATGCTAATTACTAACAAAGATATACCAAAATATATTAACTAACAAACTAAATAGCATACAAAAATTAAAAATAATACAGAAAATTAAATAATTACACAAAGAAAGAAAAAGAGACATACCTGAAATTATGAAATTTGTAGTGCCACCTACGTCCTCGACATCGAAATTTTTTTTTAACTAAGGAGGTTCTTACTAAAAAGGTCCTCACATAAAAAGTACCTCACAAAATATGAGGTACTTAATATTTGGTATATAAAACTAAAAGCGGGGTGAAGTCATATATATAGGTAAATGTAAGGGAAGGTTTTAAAAGAGTGGGCGATGTGGGACAAAGTAATGAACAGGTATTACATAGACCACTCTTCATCAGCACCGAAAGCTAGCCCTTAAAGACTTTCTATGCGATCGCCATACGCTTGTGGTTGGTCTTGGCATGGAACAAATAGCTAAGAAACTTAAGAAGGACAACCATTTATTGATTCCAAAAAGAGTAGAGCTTATTGATTTGGTTAAGAATTTGTTGGGAGACACTACTTGTGGTCGGTTAAGCGTACAGAAATTGGTAAAAGTTATTTTGGGGGAAGAGTTTGATTTTGAGGAGCCAAAGAAAATGAAATGATTTTCTGAAAATAGTTACAAGAATGTACTTTTGGATGATTTAATCAAGTATAATTCAATTGTTAAAGCTTTTCTTGCTTCTGAGATGGCATTTAAATTGTTGTTGGATCGTCAGTTCAGTTGTTACTGATGGTGTTCAGGTTTCATAATAAGGATAAGCTAGCTAGGCTTAGGTTATAGGGTAATTAAGGTTCTTAATTTCTTGTTGAAATTGATGTTTGTTTAGAGTTCATTTGGTAACTGGTAACTGTTTTTGCTTTTGATTTTTCTGATTTCACGTGTTTTTGCTTTTATTTTATTTACCTTTCACTAGTGAAAATAAAAATCAGATAATTTATTTGATAATTATATTTGAATATTAGTTTTATTTATTTTTATAAATAGGTAGAGTTTAAACTTTTGCTGTTAACAAGATTCGACACTTGAGCCTCACTAAAGTTGAAATGTTTCCTTTTGTTGCCAAAATTGAATAAATAACTTTTGTGCATTTTCACTTTTTTGCTGTCAAATTGTATTTTGCTTCCACTTTTTTCAAAACACAAATAGTTACCAAATACTATTTTCAGCTATCGATTTAAAAAAAGTAGAAGTAGAAATAAAAGTTAAAAGCAGAAACACTTACTAAACGAACTATTGCTTTTTTATAGTTTTATAAATAGGGATTTTAGGGTTTAGTTTTTTTGCCTCTTCTTTTTTATAAAGAGTTGGGGTGAATTTGAACACTAGCAGCCACAAAACCGTTTCATGGAAATGTAATTGGTTACACTCAACTTTAATTGTAGCAGATTGTTCTCCACTCACACACGCACACATATATGTGGAATGATTCATAGTAAATAGTTGTTATGAATCAAAAATTGACATACACCATCTATACCATTGAAAATATGAAAAATGGTCATAATTAGAAATGTCCGCTATTAATAGTAGCGAACGTCGATCAGAAAGTCAAATCTTAAAAATCATATTAGAAGGACGTACGCTACTATTAGTAGATGACAGTACGTTCGCTGTGAACTATGACCATCATTGTCCTCTAATATTAGTAACGAACGGTTTAGTAGTCCGCTACTAACAGTAGCAGATGTCGAGTTTTAAGTATTTAATCTCAACTATTAATCCTTATAATAGATGATGTGGATAATATTTGCCCAATCTTACTCTATAACAAATACATGGTATGGATCGATTATATATATATATATATATATAATTTTGTCTAGTACAACTAGTTTCTATGTCTCTTAGTATTTACACTTTCTATTTCCTCATAACTAATATGCAAGTGAAAAGAATAAAAAGTACGTGCATGTTTTGCTATATGGGTTAAACTTTGGTATACAATGATGGGTGACCAAAATTTTCAATTTTTTTCGTTTTTTAGTTAATCGGACCGGTCTAAATCGGTCGGTTCGGTATAAAATAAACTGGTTTGGTATAAGTTCAGTACCGGTTCGCCATTTTAAGATTCTATGTACCAGTTTTCTTATTTTATTATTATTAATAATAATAAATAATTATTATTAATAAAATAATAATAATAATAATAATAATAATAATAATAATAATATTTTTTTGTAAAATCAGAACCAAACCGGTTTACCGGTATATCGAACCGGTCCAACCAGTTCGGATTTTGGTATAGGAATTTGCATAATTTCGATATCAGTTCGGTTCGGACCGAATGAACATCCCTATATACGATAGTGTGTATGCGAGTTGTGTAAGCATTATATTATGTGATAAAATAAAGGTAATTTTGTCAAATATAAATATTTCATTAATGAACTGTCATGGTTCTAACACCACTCGTGTATATATTAACGGTGTATAAAACCTTTAACTCTTGCCAAATACCCAAAAAAAAAAGGTACAATAAAAAAAAAAAAGGAATCAAAGGAATGATGCTCAAAATAACTTCTGCCAAAAAAATCTATTTTATTTAGCAAAAACAAAAAACTTTTGCCAAAATATTGATGTTATAAATTTCGTAGAAGACTATTTGAACAATCCCATGTTTTTCTTCATTTGTTATTTTTTTTTATTGCTTCGAAATGGTCCATGTACTTATTATCTTATTACTTATTTTTGTGTATAATTTCCATGACTATATTTCATACACAGTAAAAAATTATCCTACCACCGTTGATTTGTCGATGACTTGATAACTGGACAATAATATTCTTCCCACTAGTTATAGATTTAATTCATGATTAACTTGATTTAGCTTATCCCAATAAAAGAAGCACTCTATTTAATTATATATAAAAGTCTTGGGGATAATCATAGATTCCATTAAAATTAAGTGTATTACAGCTTTAAAAAGAGATATTCTTCTCTTTCCCTTGAATCTTGGAGATTCTTCACTAATGCTCAGCAACCCTTTTGTGTAGAGTTGATTGGACTAAGCAGCAAAGCAATAGGGATTTACTAGAAAGTTCAGCAAAAAAGAGAACATAAAAGAAAAAAACAAATACTAAAGAAAGTTATATGGAGATTGCGAGGCCTACCATGGGTAAGGCCACTAGCTCCCACCACCGCTGGCCGCTTGGTGGCAGCGGCTACATTCTCCATCTTCATCATCACCACCACCGCCGTTTCCTTCCACTAGTACAGTTTATATTCCTATATAGAGTTTGACATTTACATGCATGATCGATGCCTAATGGCTAGTTGTAATACTCTCTGTTCCACAACCTTGTTCATAAAATTTAGAAATATTAAAGATGTATTTTTGTTAACGTTAGCAATAGAAAAATTATAATAAAATATGATGATAAATTTAAAGGTATTGCTTTTTTTACTATTAGCAAATCAAAAAAGAAAAAGAAAAAAAGATGACTTTTTTTATGAAAAAAAAATAATAATTGTAAATAAGATTGAGTATTAATCATAGCTATAATATGTAGTGGTTTTCATAAATTCTTGTTTATAGTCCATATAAACACTTATAATTAAAATATATTTATTTTCCAAAAATTTAACACATGTGGGTAATATGAAGGTACGTAGCACTAGCACCACTTATAAGGAAAATTCATATAAAATGGACAACTAGATATATCTCAAAATCATGAGCAAAACATACTCGTGATAAATTTCCATCCATTTTATTATTTATCTGAACTCTTCTTAAAATGGTCCTACCTCCATCTTAGGCAAGCGCATGCTAAACTTATGAAAACTAGAATATTTTTTTATTTATTTTATTTTTGCTAAATAAAACTAGAATATTTGTTCTACCTGTAGTTGTATTTTTTAAAATTATTTTTCAAAAAAAGTGCTTTGCGTGTGGGGTATTATTAAACAATTCTCATTTTAAGAAATAATTATTTAGTGGTTCTATGACACAGTCACGTGGTGTCCCAGACGAATCACATCTACTCATTTCAGTAGCTCCAGAGTTACAAACAGTAGAATACCACTAAAATTAAGAGATGTGATTAGTCTGAAACACCATGTGACGGTGCCCCAAGACTAAATAATTTTTTCATTTCAAGTTATAAGGGTCTTTTCTTTTTTGAGATTTGTTTTTTTAATAAAGTTAAAACTCAAGGCACTTTAGATTTATGATTTTGTTTTCGGACATTTAGATATATTCTTGAAAATACAATTTTTTTATTTTTATTTTTTGCAAGCAACTTTTATGATGAAATGGTGATCAAATTAAACGCACTGTGTCACGGGGTAATCTTTTTTTTCTTTTTCTTTTTCTTTTTTCTGAGAATCCATCACAGGGTAATCTTGAGTACTTTGGAAGAATGATTCCCTGCATGATTAATTAAGTGATGTGGCTCAGCCCAACGAAGGTCAGTTCGACCTTCAACTTTTTATATACTCCATCTGTCCCAAAAAAAATAATTTAATATAATTTTTCTAATTAAATTAATTAATTTTAAAATTAATAATTAAATATATTTATTTATATTTTTAAACTTTTAAAAATTGAATATTATAATAAATTAAACGTAATTTTCTAAAGTTATAATCTCTTTACTATATTTAAAAAAAATAAGATAAATTTTAATTTTAAAATTAATCAATTTAATTTTAAAACTCAAACTAAATCGATATTTACAGAACGGAAAGAGTAGTTCCCTTTTTATAGTCAGTTTTACACATAAAGTTTGATTCTAAGTATAAAGTACATTTAGTTGATAATATCATGACAAGTTGATGATGTAAATAAAGGTTACGAGTTCAAAATTTCATAAAAACACTTTAAGATCAAGATTTTCAGTGTACGCAAAAAATAAAAAATAAAAAATATAATATGATCAATACAAGAAAATAAAAAATAATAATTAAATACCTATATTTCTCCCCTTTAATTTATTATTTACAATTTGGAAAACCAAGAAAGTTAAAAAAAAAAAAAAAAAGATACAAGTAGAGATTAAGACATAGTTACAGACTAATTGATTAGAAGCTATGGCCACAAGATTTTGAATACACACTTCTTATATGCTAATTGAGAGCTATTTAATAATATGCCACAATATATGCAAAGAACCTTATTCCTTTTCTAAGATGGTTGTGTTGTGCCTTTGACCTTTATTTTAACTCCATCTAATATCTGAAATATCTAAGATGGCAAAAATTTGTGTACTTTCTCCTCCATCCATTGCTTCAATAATGGTAGGGTTATTGATTATGAATTGAGATGCCCAAAAGTTGATTTGTTTGTATTCAAAAAAATTTGGTCCATGCCCTAAATGCTTCCAAAAAGGTGACCTAATTTATATAATAAAGCTTTAAACAAGTCCCACCACCCATATATAAGATTCCAAGAATGAATTGGATGGTTTAGAGAAAAAGGCACTTCTGGCGGTGTCTATGAACTAAGGTACTATGTAAATTTATGATTTTTGATGAAGGAATCAAAATTGTTTTAGTCACTTAATTTGATCACCATTCATTGATTCCAACAGCTGGATCCTACTTTATATATTATTCTCTCTTTTTGTTTTCAAAAAATTCTTGAGTTCTAATCAATTGTAGAGTTGAATGATTTTTTCCCCATACTAAATATTCCCTCCTTTCTAGTATATATCATGTTCAAAATAAAATTATGGATATTAAAAAATTTCATTAATATTAATATTAGGTAATTAATATTAGTTTAAAATTTCATTACTGTCCATATTTTAATTAATTACTCTTCTTCCTCTCTTTTGATAAAAAAAAAAAAAATTAAGGACAAAAGAGAAAATGATTAAAAAAAGTTCTCTTAAATATATATAAAATATTTTATATTATAAAAAAAATTCTTCTAAAATAATATATATAATGAAAAGGAGGAGTATACAAATTAGTCAATTTGACTAATGTATACGTACTATTGATTTTGTTTGAGGAATTAAGTACTTGTATTTAAGTGCTTATTAGTGAGAAAATATTTGTCTTGTGGTCTGAAGTTAATTGGGTCTCTATTAAATACTCCATTTATCTCAATAGAAGAGAGTATACTATTTGATCTCACCAAAAGGAAATTATTTGCTTCGTTCTATATTATTTGATTATTATTAATTTTTTAAAATTAACTTAAAAAATTGTTAAGCATAAAATTAATATAAATTCTAATAATTTTAATCAATATAATAATAAATATTGCAAATTGTCTATAAAATACTACTAATTAATTATAAGTTTTATTGTTTTATTATTTTATAATTTTTAATAAGTTATGATCTTATTTTTGAGTTTGAAAATATCTCAAATTGATTTTCAAAAGTCAATAATAAGCATATAATTTGAAACGGAGGGAGTACTATTTTCACAACAAAAAAAATCTTTTGATATTTTTATAAAATCTCACACATGATTGTGAATTTGTTAACTATTCATATAATTTTTTCTTACAGAAATATCAATTTTTTGTATAAAAATATCATTTCTCAAACAAAATCAACTGTTTTGATCCTAAGTTAATTTTAATGAGTTTTTGTTTATTAATTTTTAAAGTAGACCTTCACTCCTAATTAATCGTTCAGAATAGAGAAATTGCAAAAAGTAACAAAAAGAGAAATCGCAAAAAGTAACAAATAAGTGTCGTGGCATGCCAGGCCTTGTGCAATTTCTTCTCCATTTGTCACAAGGGTGATAACAATCTACAAATATCTCTCTCTCGTCCTGAGATAAAATAAAAATAAATTTATAAATAAATTTATTTATTTTATTTTATTTCGATACACAAATCTAAAAGTTATTTTTGTCAAATAAACAGATTTTCTCTTCTACTACTTCTACTCACTTAAGTTTTATTTGGCTAAAAAGATTAAACAGATTTTTCTTCTACTACTTCCCCTTGCTAGAGTTTTAATAGGTTAAAAAGATTATTGTACTTGCATATCGGAAAGAAAATAATAGAATAGATATATCTATAGATTTATTCAAAACGAAAACATTGTCATAGTATTCACTCCCTTGCCCAAAAAAAAATTCCTTTATAAAATTTGCAAATACTAAAAATATATTTTCATTCTATATGTAACCATAAAAGTATAAGTTGTTAATTTAGTAATGTTATGATAATTAAATTATGACAATAAACTGAAAAACTTTGTGCCATTTTGTATTATTAATTTATTACCACTAGAAAATAAATATTTTTAATAAAAACAAGGACAAATGGGACTTGTACTAATAGCCTCTTAGAGCCGGTTTGGGAGAGCTAATTTTAGGTGGGATTAAAAGCATTTATAAATTAAATATGAATGTATTTTAGCATTTGGCAGTTCTTCGAAAACACTTTTAAATAATAGAAATTTGAGTTCAAAAACACTTTTGGCATAAGCAAAAAAAATGTGTTTTTTATTATAGAACTTTTGACAAAAGAACAAAATTATCCTTAAATCGTTAAAAAGAAATAAAATCTCGTATTACACATTTCCTTTAAAATTGTCATTAATACCTTCAAAATCATTTTTATAATAATGTAACCAAACACTAAATCTAAAAGTTTAGTACTTTTATCGAAAATTCTACATTTAAAAGTGTTTTATCTCACCTCACTACATCGCATTACACCACACAACTCCATTGATAGGGTATGACCCAAAAGCCCAAAATACGGCCCAACCCTTGTAAGTTGTCTTGGACTAGAGAGTCCAATCCGAGAATGTGACCCAACATTTAAGTCAAGATAGCTAAAACTCGACCCTCTAAGCCCAACGACTTAAGCTTGATATTGTAGGCCCAAAGCGTAAAGATCTAACCCCATGATCACAATGACTTGGTGAGCGGCTCCTGCAAAAAGATGGGACGTATTGCTGCCTCAATCACGTGGGTTTGTCCCCCACCTACCATGACATGATAGAACAGACCGAAGGGACGTACTCCACTAAATGATAAGTATGAAAGGAGGAAAAGGCAACGGAAAAAAGATTAGGCACAAGACACCATACACACGTGCATGCTGTTTATATAATTGATATTTTGTCTCTATTTCAAAGGCATTTTGCAACGGAATAATCTAATATCCTGTCGTGCGAACGGACAATTATACTAGCAAGTCTAAATATATTCTCATTCATTCTAAATAATTATTATGTGACATTTCGAAAATGTAAGCATATTTCTGGTCTCCTGTTTCAACCTAATAGAATTCTAATTAATAAACCATGTGTGTCACACTAATTCTACTTTATTCATCCAAAATGTTGAATTAGTGACCCAAAACTTATAATTTTGCTGCAAAGTGAAGACAAATATTTGAATTCTCAGCTTGTCAAAAGACCCAATTTCATTGACAGAAACAGAAAGCTGAAAGTTACAAGATTGAAATGAGTACTTGTTATTGAAATTTCCCACGTACATAAATACATACACTGGCCGGATTTTTTCCGGGAAAAGAAAAATTGACATAAATATACGGAGCAAACACACGAGTGCAATTACCCCATTACCCTTGTTATGAACATGAACAAGAATTGCATTAATCCTAAAGTTCAGTTCTTTCTTGTTTTCATGAATTTCACCTAATGAAAATCTCAATCTCTAACTGGCCTTAAATGGCTTATAAACCTTAAGATCAGTAACAACTCCAGCAAAGGAACCAGCTGCGGCCGCAATCGAAATTATTAGGCAAGCAGCACTTAAAATTTGAAGAGAAACCCATCTAGTACTCCACTTTGGTATTTTTTTCTGAACTATGTACATTTCCACTGGGAAATAAACTGTAAGTGGCCAAAATCCGAAAGCTCCAAGAATTCCCACAACGTCATTAAAAAATGGCATAAGCATTGATATAATCGTGGTTGTGATCACGAAAATCGTCCGCCAAACGAGCCGAAAAAGGCTTAGTTTGTAGGGCTTGAAGCCCCCCGGCACTGGGATGTCATATTCCTTGTTTATGAAGTCACTTTGTGGGAAAGCTTTTGCTGCATGTTTTTCAACAAAGGCGAAAAGGGGTTGGCAATAGACTTGGTATGCGCCCACAAGGTGGATTACTATGGCGGCATTGGCAATATCAAGGAGCCAAAAGGGGTTGTAGAAGCCGAATCCGGTTAGGAGGTTGCCAGGGGCCAAGTCTCCAAATGCCGCATAGCCAAAGCAGCCACATAGCATGTAGAAGACTGTTGTGACTGCTACACTTATTAGTGTGGCCTTTTTCATTGTCTTGGTTTCTGATGGTGGGGATTTGATTGTATCCTGTTTTTTGTATGTAAATAAAGATGGGATTAAATTAACAATTTTGATTGCTAGAGATCTGGAATGACTTGTTTTTGGTGGATTTTTTGGGTGAGAAATTAATTTACCTGGATTTCTATAAGGATGAGGGAGTAAGAATAGGCAAAAGCTATGGCTCCAAGTGCTTGGAAACTCCTCCATATTTTTTCAGTTTGAGTAACTGTTCCAATGCTGATTCCTGTTAGGCTTCCCCTGAATTGCCCAGTTTCTGATAATTTAGAAAGAAAAAGGCTTAGAGCTAAGTTTGAAAGCCCAAAAAAAAAATGTGGAAGCATCTTTTTTACGAATTTTGATTTCAGGCAGGCAATTCATTATAGGCAGTCCATTTGGACAGTCTATAAAAGTAATTGCATTTATATAGTAATAGAGTTGCCTTTCAGATGACCATTTATTATAATATCAATATTAGGCAATTGCAACTCTCTGCCATGTAAAATGCAACTTATTTCAATAAACTATTCAAATGAACTACTATTTTGGACCGCCTAGAATCAGGATCCCTTTTTTACCTGCAACTTTGGAAATTCCTAGTGCAAGACCAATTGAAGAGTAAGTGAAGGACATGACTGCAGCAACCATTGAGAGCCAAGAAATTTGATCAAAATCTGGGATTTGAGAGAAAAGAATTTCCATGGCACCAAAAGCAATCATATAGGGGGTGCTTGAAACTAGGCAAGGATCCTTTGCATGACTAGCATGGAAACAATTAGACCTCTTGATTGCCCTGTTTCATCAAAACCAAGAATTCCCATTAGGCCAAAAAACAATAAATTAGAATAAATAAAGCAGCTAAATTAACACTCACATCATGCTTATAGACGCTGCAATTGTGTACCCAACAGCAACCCCAAAAAGATTCAAGTATTGAATTGCACCACAAATTTTAACCTTGAAACCACCTAAAATGTAAAACAAAGAAAAGAACACATAATTAGATTCTAAAACTTGAAATTTGGGGTAAAAAAAATAAAACCCCACTAGTCAATTTAGCTCAAATTATTGAAATCTGTAAAAATAAAAATAAAAATTAAATTAATTTTTTTTTTTTACCAAGATTGGCTTGAACAGCCTCCATGTAAGTATAGTTTCTCTTGCCATTGTCAGGATCATCAGAGCGATAGCAAGCAGACAGAAGGCAAGAAGTGTAGTAAGTCACAAAAGAGAACAAAAACAAAACAGTTGGACCAGCAATCCAACCAAGCTGAGCAGTGGCCCAAGCCAAGGACAGAACTCCAGAACCTATAACTGCTGTTATTATGTGAGCACTTGCTGTCCAAACAGTCCCTATAAAATCAAAACAAACACACCCAAAAAATGTAAATAACAATAGAAAACATGAAATTATAAAAATTAAGCAAAGTGATGTTTTCACGACGAAATTTGATGGTTTCACGAAGCTCCTCTGACATATACAGTAAATAAGATCCACATTTACGTGAATGAGGCGTTGGGAAAATATCACAAAAAAAATCTGGAAATAACAGTTTCTGAAATAAATAAGTCTATAATGTTTTTTTTCCTTGGTAAAGATTTGGAATGTACCGGTTCTTTTGAGGCGGCCGTCGTCGTCAAAACATTTCGAGCTTCCCTGCGGTGGCACCGCCACCTCGAAGGTATAATTCTTTGCGGCGGTGCTATCAACCATCTTTGAATTGAGTGATTCAAAACGAAGTAAAAAAATTGTGTTAGATGAAAAAAATAGCTCTAGTGTCTTGTAATAAATGAAGCTGATATGTTGACTAGCTACTTTTCAGCTTCTAACTGTTTTTTCCAGTACTTTAACTACGGATACTGAAATGGACATAAACACACACACTTCCCAAGAAATTCACAAAAACCCAAATGGATGACGGATTTTTGGCAGAATGGGTATGCTTCAATTTCATCAAATATAGATATAGAGAGAGAAAGTTAGAGAGAGAATTTGATGGGATGCTCTTTAAGAGGAAGGGGGTATACGTATATATAGCTGCTATAAGTAATAAAAAAATGGTACAGAAAAAGGCCACATGCCCAAAAAAGACCAAATGGTCGATGACAGGTTGCAATGTAGTTCGATTATAAGAATTCTGGTTCAGACTATTCAAAATTGATTAAAGAAAGGATACATTTTATTCTCATGTAAAAATACAAAAAAGACTTGTGAAAATATTAGTTCCTTTAATAAAAATAAGTTATATTAATATGGTAAAGAGTTGTAATTATAAATGAATTTTATTATAAAAATATTATAGAATTATAACTCTTTGAATATAAATACAATATTTTTTATAGACTCCAAAAAATGAACTGCCTAAATTAAGCGGCCTGAAAATTGAAATCAGATCCAATTCCTACTCCTATTGTTCTTAATTGATCTTGAAAAGATCCCTCGAGTCCCACAAACTTTTACCCACCTCTACTTTTATCACTGCTTTCAGTATCATGTGTAAACACGTAATGGTAGATAACGAAGAGACAGAATCAAAGTCTTTATGAATGATGCAATAAAACTTTATTAATATTAAATAAATAAAAAAGGAATTGTATAAAGAAGCCCTTATAAATAAATAAATAATGTGAATTTGAGGTTGGTTGGTTTGGAAGGTAGCATGGGGCTGGCAGACAAGTGGGCAGGAACTTGGTAGATTCGGGTTCTTGATTTTCTTGAGATTAGAAGTATCAAGAAAGAGGCTGAGAGGTTAAATAAAAGCATATTATATAATTGAAGTTATAATTTGGCTATGGATACAAGAATTTTGGCTTTCTTTTGTTGGAAACAGGAAATGTTTTCCACACTAGGGCTTGTATAAAAGAATGGTAGAGTCCGGTGCGCTCTTTGACAAGGTACTATAGTTAATGCAGGAGGTATAAGACTACAGTTTAAAAACATGTCAACAGTCGGGTATCTTCTTTTTTTATAATATATATATATATATATATATATATATATATATATATATATGGATTGCTAGTACTAGGGAAGTTTTGCAAATGTCCAAAGTTTTATCAAAATAAATAGTCAATACCCTTACAAATCTGCAAATTACTATACGGGAATTAATTAAAGAAAAAAAACACAACAAAAACTAACAAGAATGAGAACACACAAATGACAATCAAACCTTTTTCTTTAAAAAAAAAAGCGAGAGAGAAGAAAGAAAGAAACTAGAAATGTTAGTTTTATACCTTCATTTTGGAGGTATATAATTTCTTATAAAGGCCTAGAATTTCTCTCTCCCTTATCTGATGAGACAAACCCCAACTCTACCTAGGAGGGAAATGGTGAGTGACTTGTAGCTCTTGTTTGTTTCTCCATGCTCAATCTCCTTAGCATATATATACTAGTAGACAAAGAGACAAAAATAATATTTTAATTGAAATTTGTCCATTTAAAAATAATACCTGTCAAAATGAAAAATTCTCATCCACCCTTAGCTGAAGGAGAATAAGTTCTTTTGGTATTGATCATTCAATCCCCATATATAATGGTTGGGAGGCATATACACATAATTGAGCTATTTCTCAGTCAAACATGTCCTTATTGTGGTTTTTAGAATAATAAACTCAAAATGGTGTTACCACTTAGGGTTTTCATAATTATGAGCAATTCATACTTGAATGTATATTAGATTGGTATGCAATAAGAGTATCCTATTCCCTTTTCTCCTTATCTTTAATTAGTTCCCAAGGTCTCAGGAAAGGGAAGGTTATTACTCAAAGAGTGAAGAGTATCCTTCAAGTTTGAATTCCAGCTTCTTTCCACCACTGATTATTTCTATTTGGCCATTCTTTATTCTATCCCCCAGTACGTTTTATATAGTATAGTATAATATATTACTTATTTCAAATTATTTGACCATTATTGACTTTTAAAAGGTCAATAATAATCAAATAATATGAAACGGAAGTAATAATATATATATATATACCTTGCACAAGAGGCCTTTACTTTCATATGTTATATAAATTATACAACGCCAACTGTCCCAACACCAAGAGTTCTATTTTAGTGAAAGCATACATTTTGAAAATATATATATATATATATATATATATCAATGTCCTATTTAAACTATAAGTCCTAAAGAGTTTTGACTGTTTTGTAACATCATATCGCTTTTTAATTTATTTTTCAAAAATAAAACTCTATCGGTGCAATTTTGCATGGACCGATAAAGTTCAACTCAAGGCTTTGTAGTTTTAATTTATTAATAATTGAATTTATTATACAGAATAATTAAGTGTGATTTTACTTTTGATTTCGCTGCCTGAATATTACATCAATTTTTTTTATTTTTATTTTTCAATTTAATGCTGGATGGTAACCATGTGAGATGCTGTCTCTTGACAATACTTATGTTTATTTTATCAAATTGAGCATATTTAAAATTTCTTAGTGCTTCTATGGTCTTCGGATGTTTAGACTTTTAATATTTTTTTTCAGTAAACTATTATACAGAAAAAGAGGTTCTTCCAATTCTATGTTGGCTGGTTGACGTTAAAAGAATAATTTACTATGTTAATAAAATGTACAACTATTTAATAAGGTGATGATTAAACTTTAAAAACCTGAAGGTCACAAGGCTTCGGTCTTGCTCATTAAACTAAAAACTCATTGGCGTTTAATTTTAAAAAGAATTAAAATTTAAAAACCTGAAGGTCACAAAGCTTCGGTCTTGCCCATTAAGCTAAAAACTCATTGGCGTTTAATTTTAAAAAGAATTTACTTTTTTTTTTTTTTTTTTTTGAGAAACAAGAACTTGAACATTATATAGATAAAGAAAAAAAAAACAAATCAACCGTAATCAGCATAGAGCACAGAGTACATGAGAAAGGTGTGGAGGGACATTTTCCATCCATACCGAAAAACTCCTGACATGTCTAGCACGTTGAGCTAGATTATGTGCTACCATATTACCCATTCGACCATCGTGAGAGAATCTAATATTGCCATTTGCTATCATGGATTTCGCTGAGTTGAGAATATGACTAAAAAAGGATAGAGATGTCTCGTCGGACTTCAGAGTTTTAAAATCTAATATGAATGAAGTCAAGTCGAGCCCATGTACAAAAGAAATAGCTCTAACGGCTGCCAAAGCTTTTGTTATATCTAGAGAGAAGGGGAGACTTGCTTGTTTAGAAAGATAAACTAGAGTTTGTCCTCTGTTCTTTCGTATAACAACTCCCAATCCTGCTTTACTCATATCTTTAAATTGAGCTCCGTCAAAATTAACTTTGATTTCTACATCCGCCGTTGGTGACCATCGAACCCAGGTATGAGGAGGGTCTAAAGTGTGCAACATCATCTGAATTTACTTGTTGAAAGACTTAAAACATGTATATGTGAGTTTCAATCTATATAGCAAATAATATGGAAAAAACTTTTGCACACATATTGCACATTAAAATAATATTCCCAAATTTCAAAATAAGTCTCTCAGACTATGCTTTAATTTGCGATATGATACTTTCAAATTTTAATATTATATATTCATTTAATTTTAATATTAGTGAATACAGTCTACACTACACCTTTGTCCGTTTAAGACTCACTTCGTTTCGTGGAATATATTCCGCGGGTTAATGTTATTTTTTTAAAAATAATAAAAAATTATTTAGTAAAAGATTTTACTGTTTTAGAATTTTAATTAAATATTTGAAAATTGAGTTTTTAAAGTCTCTATAGTAGGGATGCACAAAAGGCCTACGGCTCACAGGCCGGCCTGGCCTGGCCTGAGCCCGGCCTGGTCAAAGCCCGGCCTGGTCAAAGCCCGGACCGGGCCGGTCCGGCCTACAGTCTTTGAACAGGCTGCTATTTTGACGTAAAAGCCTGGCCTGGCCCGGCCTACCAAAAAGCCCGGCCTGGCCCACGAAAAAGCCCGCCCTGGCCCGACCTACGAAAAAGCCCGGCCTGGCCCACGAAGACCGGCCTGGCCTACGCAGAGGACCGGCCCAGCCCAGCCTGCCCAGCCTAGCTAATTCATTTTAACTATAGACTATAACTTGATATATATAAGCAGCAAAAAGACGGATGAAGGGAAGAAATAGTTCATTGTAGGGAGATAATAAATTTTGAAAAACTTTGTTTGGCTTTTCTGTTCATTGTACTAATCACAATTGGTTGACAAATCCGGTTAATGTTGTACAACTTTTTCAGTTTCAAAATAGAATTAATTAATTTAGGTATTCTAAAATTAATTTTAAAATATATTTAAATTTAAAATTGATTCAATATAATTATAAATTATCTAAAAATATACTACTCAAATATTCAAGATTAATTTTTTTAAAAAGTTAGATAAATAAATTCATCAATAATTTTCTTTATCTGGCAGGGTATTGGATGAAAAGAGAAGTAGACTTAGCTTAGAATCGTTGGAGATATGCATTTATTATAGAGATTATTTTTCCGCACAAAGAATAGTACAAGATGTAATAGACGATCAAGATAGCTCAGAAGATCTCGAAGTTGGAGTAAAAACTGACGAAATTGTACATCCATGAATATTGAAGATATATATTTTTTCTTAAAACTGAAGATATGTTTCTTGAAGATATAACGAAGAGATAAATTTTGAAGATAGGAAAATACATTTTTTGAAGATTTGAATTTTGAAGACATTTTAAAAATATTTTGAAGCAAAATATTTGTAACCGACTCATTATTTATTATTGATTAATTACTCATTTTTAATTTTTTGTCAATACATTTAATTAATATAGTAGTTAGTTTATTTAATATTTATATTTCACATTAAAAATTAGTTGATTACATTTTTAGGCCTGGCCTGACCCGGCCCGGCCCAAGGACTAGCCTGGCCTACCCTGGGCCGGCCCAAGGCCTTGCCTGGCCTAAAGCCTGGCCCAGCCCGGCCTACAGGCCTCAAAAGGCCAGACTTCGATCGAGAAGCCCGGCCCGGCCCGGCCTGCAGGCCCAAAAGTCAAAGCCCGGCCTGGCCTGGTCAACGGCCAAAGCCTACCAAGCCCAGGCCAGGCCGGACCAGTCCGGCCTACTGTGCATGTCTACTCTATAGGCACTTGTATCTTGTAAACAAGGGAGTATTTATTAATCTCTCAACAATAACAGAAGTTCAATGTTCAGTCTCATTCGGAAGTGGAGTCTATCTTGAGGAATTGCAAGCAGGTTGAAATATCGTTTCAGTGAGTTTATTTTTCTGATCATATTAGAGGAAGAGGTAATAGAGTTATTTATAATTTAGCCAAGTTAACTCATATTTCAGGGTTAAAATTTTCTTGTAATTGGCCGGCTTGAAATTTTTTTTCTTGTATTATTTATTTATTAGATACTATTATTGATAATTAATAATTTATTAGCTTTGGCTTTCCTTTAAAAAAAGGGGAGTATTTATGAAGGGAAATGATCCATAACAAATAGTTATCATGGACACTATTATAGTAAGTTGATTTTATACTGTCCATATGAAACTATAAAGGTGTATAATAAGACTAGTGATTGGAATATTGCGGCTGCTACTCTTACTAGTGACTTGTCAAATTAAGCCAAAATATTTTTCTATTTTAAACGCTACTTTTACAAGCAGCTGGTCAAATTAGACTGTTGACGCCTGATTCTGTCCGGCTGTTCTGTTGGCCGTCCGAGTAGGATACCTGCACAAAAGTCCTGACGGCTTGGGCCGTTGGTGGACTCCTCCGGTGTAAGAGTTAGTGAAGGTTTCAAGAAAGGTCAACAATAGAGGTCTGAGTATCTAGTATTGTCCAATAGAGCGTTACCTTGTCTCCATTATTGACTGGGTATTTGTAGTGCATGCCTGAGTAACGATTACCTGTGTAATGGTTCTGTCCATTACATTGGGTAGTTATTATGCTTACCCGATTCATCTTCCACCCACATGTCGTAAGTCCAATAGGAAGGCTACCAAGCTGACGGTCCATTAGGCCTAGCCCAATGTAAATTTCCGGATCAGGCCTGGTTAAATATACATCCTAACATTGCCCCCCACTCCTCCAGTATATGAATGTGCTGAGGGAGTAGAATGAAATATTCCAAAGAGGAACCTTCTTCGGGAGCCCAGAGGCATCGAACCAAAGGGAAAAGTCATTCGGGAACTCGGAAGTATCAAACCGAAGAGAAAAACTCCATCGGGAGCCCGGATGCATTGAACCGATGGAAAAAATCATTCGGGAATCCGGAGGTATCAAACTGAAGAGAAAACTCCATCGGGAGCCCCGAGGCATCGAACCGATGGGAAAAATCATTCGGGAACCCGGAGGTATCAAACCGAAGAGAAAAGGCTTCATCAGGAGCCCGGAGGCATCAGACCGATGGAAAAGCTCTCGGGTGAGACCTTGGGCCTTTGTGAACAGGGTTTCAAGCTTTGGACCCTACATACTAATCAAGCTCAAATCTTTGTTTTCCAATCCAACAAATCCGGCCCAATAGCTTGCACGGACGTTTCGTATGACAATGGTTTTTTGAATTTCAAAATTGGTGCCCAACAGCTGGCAAAGCGTACGCGGGAAGAAGCATTTATTACGCTGTAGTAAATACTGTGAATGCGCCCCGTCCGTTAGATCACTTTCATCTGAACCATTGTATCGTCTGAAAAGGATTGCTTCAAACTAATCGTCATTTTATCATAAGCGGCTATCTCGAAAGATGCGGGAAGGAGCATTTATTACGCTGCAGTAAATACTGCGAATGCGCCCCCATCCGTCAGATCATTCTCATCCAAACCGTTGCAACGCTTGAATAAGATAAAAGGGATTGCTTCAATCGAATCATCATTTTTATCAAAAGCAGCTATCTTGAAAGAAAAGACGTTTTGAGATAGAGAAATTCCATTCCCATCCCAGATTCCATCGTTCAAGTTCTTTCATTCCCCAATCGTCATCCTATCGAACCTCCTTTCTAAATCAAGTAAGTTCTTTACTTTCTATTTCTAAATACTTCATCATGGTTAGGAGTACACAAGACACGAGAGCACAAGCTTCGTCTTCCCGGGTTGAAGACGAGGTCACTGTTGCCGAACCGGGGATCCCAAAGGGTCAACCATGGAAACCCGTGGTCGTCACCCGAATGAGGGATGTAAAAGAATACAATAGGAGCAAGTATTTCAACATGCAGTATAGAGTAGCCAACATCCCTTCTTCCATCCGGAACCAACACTTTGATTTAGCCCCAACAGAATTCTATATCCCAAACTCGTATGAAATCAAGAGGCCCAGGGCTGGTGAGAGAATGTATTATCATCTCGAGGGGGGATGGATTCCGATCCATCGACAAATGATGATCTTCGGGGTCTGATTCCCACTCCACCCTTTCGTCCTTGAGTTATTACACACGACGGGACTTAGTTTAAATAAATTATCCCCCAATTCTTTTATCCACATAAATAGCTTCATCGCCTTTTGTGCTTCTGAATCGGTCCAACCAGCCATAGACTTTTTCTTCCAACTCTTCTCCATCACCAATAATAAGGAAAAGGGTTTTTTCCAAGTAATTAAGAATCTTGGGAGAGATACCCTGATGGATACCCCTTCGAGCAATAAGAGATGACATGGGGATTGGTTCTTCATCAGGGGGCTGGACACCGAGATGGTCGGACCTTGGTCAGACTTGAACAAAGACCAACTGAATCCAAAGAGAATCTCTCAGGCAAGGTTAGAAGAGTTCGAGGTCTTATATTCCAAGAGACCACCCGTGAAGTGGGATCGGGACTCCCTTAACGACCAAGACTGGTTGTACTCCTTCGGCTGTAAGTCCTCCGCCATGCTTGCTCCTTCATTCTGATGCCTTTTTAAAATACTTATTCTTTTATTCTGATTGTATTGCAGTGGCTGATCAAGAAAAGCATGACGACAATGAAGCCGTACTAGAGGCGGCTGGTGTCCCGAAGGGTAAACTGAGTGTCGCCGATAAACTGAAGGCGAGCCGTAGCTTGAGGGCCGCAAAATCTACGGACCTGACTCAGGTTGCTGTCAATCCCGAGGTAGCCACAGGATCTCCTCAAGTGGGTGATGTTATCACACCCACAGAAGAAGAGAAGTCTGCTGCCGAGAATTCGGGATCCAGCAGACCGAGGATAAAGATGAGGAGGTTGGTGTTGAAATCCTCACTGGAAGCAGGAGCCAAACAGGTTCCACTTCCTCACGGGACCCCAACCAATCCTCTTGCTGAGCAGAACGTCAGCAGGCAGCCAAAATATCCTATTGTTCCCCTTCTTCGAACTAAGGGAAAAGAGATCGCCGGAGGTCAAGAGCCCTCCTATAAAGAAGGCGGTCCGGTGGGCCCCCCAATATCGACTGAAGGTTCAAGGCCCGATGAGGGACCAAATATGGGTGCCTTAGGTTCCTTGATGATTCTATTTGCTGCGTCTGATACTGAGGGAGCTGCTCTAAAGACGTTGATGGAGATGTTGTTCTCCTTCCATGCAAAGGTAAGGTTCTACTTGCAATTTTTCTTGTTTTAAACTGGTTAAAATTTTAGCTTGCTCATCGATTGACCATTTCTTTTTAGGAAAATGCAATTCTCCTCAAGGTGTCCGATGAGCAGAAGTTTCTGGAGAGAATAGCCGAGGAGAGCAGCAAAGGGCATGCCGAGGCTCTGAAGAACCATCAGAAAACCAAGGACCAGCTGAAAACCCTTTATGACTCCTTCCACATTATGAGGAAGGAATATGAAGCAGCGCGGGAGGCCTGTGTGGAAAAGGACAAAGAGATCGACTGCCTGAAGGCCCGGGTGATTGACTTGGAGAGGAAGAAGGCCGAAGCATTGGATTTGGTACAAGCTAAAGAGCTCAAGAAAATCCTTTTGGAAAAAAATCAGATCGAGCTCGAAGCCCAAATCCAGAGTCAAAAAATACTCTTTGGTCAATCGGAAAGCATAATCCAGCTTCAGACCGATCAGATGAAGAACCTCAAGGACAACGTTGAACTGTTCGTCGAAGGCTGGGCTGCTAAGGAAGCCGATTGGTTAAAGGGGTCAATAGCCCCCGCTTCCTCAAGCGTCCTGATTCCTGAACTTAAGCAAAAGGTGATAGATGAATATAAAGCCTCGGAGAATTTCCAGGCTGATATTTTGGCATCTATGGTGAATGAGTTCAGTGATGGATTTGAGTATGCTTGGGAGCTCGTCAGGGAGAAGGCCCATGATCCCGATCAGCTGGGAATTGTATTTCCTGAAGATTGATTTATAGAAACTTGTCTTTTATTTTTTGTAATCTTTGAAAGTTTTATCAATTGAATGATTATAACTTACCTTTCCTCATGAGTTCTATTTTATCATCTGTATATATAACTGTTTATTTATACTGCTTCTCCCCCCACTAGCCTGATTGGATGTAAATCCGAAAAGGCTAGGAGATGAATTTTAAAGTGTGTATCAAAACAGTAATACAAGAATTAGATGATAAAAAATGTTCTCATTAATATCGAAAAGATAACATGTTATCGGCTAAAAACATAGCCTCTTGAAAAAATCATCTAAGTACAAATTCTATCGACTTTAATTACAGCCTTAAAATTTGACTAAGTGCAAAATGTGAACTACTGATAATACCTACGAAGCCGAACAGCATGCCAAGTATTTGGAACATTTTTTCCATCCATGCACTGAAGCTTGTAAGTTCAAACTCTCAACACTTCGATCACTAAATATGGCCCTTCCCATGTAGGCATTAGTTTGCTAGTCTCCCGAGGTGTGGATGCCTCAGCTTGTCGAAGGACCAAATCACCCACATTGAATGACCTGTTTTTGACATTTTTGTTGAAGTATCGAGCAGTCCGTTGCTGATAGGTAGCTAATCTGAGAACCACTGAATCACGTACCTCTTCCAATAGGTCAAGGTTTAGCCGAAGGCCTTCGCTATTGAGAATTTCATCAAAGTTTAAAACTCTCGCAGTATGTATCCCGATCTCAATAGGTATCAGGGCTTCGGAACCATAGGCCATCTTAAAGGGTGTCTCTCCAGTGGTAGTCCGAGGAGTTGTTTGGTAGGCCCAAAGAACATGTAAAAGCTCCTCGGGCCAAGCCCCCTTTGCATCTTCCAATCTTTTTTTTATGCCCTGAAGAAGTGTCTTGTTAGTAACTTCTACTTGACCATTTGCCTGTGGATGAGCTACTGAGGTCCTGCGATGCTGAATGTTAAGCTCCGTTAAGAACCCTTCGAATGTCTTACCGACAAATTGAAGGCCGTTATCCGAAATCAGAATCATCGGAATGCCGAACCGGTAGACTACTTGCTTTTTAAAGAATTGGAGACACGTATGCTCGGTGATTCTGGCAAGTGGTTTGGCTTCTACCCACTTGATGAAATAGTCGATGGCGACGATCACAAATTTCACTTGCCCCTTACCCTGTGGAAGAGGGCCCAAGATGTCTATTCCCCAGACAGAAAAGGGTATTGGAGAGAGTATCAGAGATAACTCTTCGGGAGGTTGATGTGGGACAGATGCAAAAATTTGACACTTGTGGCATTTTTTGACGAAGTCTTTGGCATTTTTAAGCATGGTCGGCCAAAAATATCTTTGTCGCAAAATTTTATGGGCAAGTGCCTTTGTTCCCGCATGATCCCCGCAGATTCCTCATGAACTTCTCGAAAAGCGTAATCAGATTCCCATAGGTCAAGACATCGGAGCAACGGAGAAGAATAAGATCGTCGGTATAGCTGGTCATTGATAATACAGTACTTGGTGGACTTGTATTTCAATCTTCGGGCTATAGACTTGTCATCGGGCAATTCACCAATCAAAAGGAATTTAAAGATCGGGGTCATCCAAGAATCTGCCTGTTCAATATCCATTACTGTCTGAATCAAGGTGCTCGGATGTTGAGGATTTTCTAAGTATACTGCTCCGTCTAACTCCCCTTGATCGATGGTTGCCAATTTGGAAAGGGCATCGACCATTGTATTTTCCGATCTGACCACGCCCAATATTTGATATTTCGGGAAGAATGTTAACAATGACCGAACCAGTTGGAGATAGGCCTGCAGATGAACTTCTCTTGCTTCATATTCTCCCAACACTTGTTTCACTGCCAAGTTCCTTACTTGCAGACTACGGGTCAATTTTAACCCTGCCACTAATGCTTCATATTCGACTATGTTGTCAGTGGCTATGAACCCGAATCAAATAAATTGTTGTACTCTAAAGCCTTCTAGAGAAGTGAGGATTACCCCTGCACCGCTCCTGGTCCCTGTAGCGGATTCGTCTACGAACAAGGTCCATACAGACTTTTCGGGAGTTATCGTCACCCCCTCATGCTCGGGTTCCTCTTCGTTAGTATCATCGGGGAATGAACACTCGATTATAAAATCGATGAGGGCCTGAGCTTTTATGGCCGTCCGAGGACGGAATTCTATGTTGAACTGACTTAGCTCAATAGCCCATGCTGTCAGTCTTCCCGAAGATTCCGGTCTGTAAAGGATTTTTCGTAGAGGCTGGTCAGTGAGAACAATGATGGTCCGCCCCTGGAAGTAATGTCTGAGTTTCCGACTGGAGATAACCAATGCGTAATCCAACTTCTCTAGGTTTGGGTATCTTGTTTCAGCGTCCCGAAGAGCATGGCTTACGTAGTAGACCAGTTTTTGCCCTTGCGAATCTTCCCTTAACAGAGCCGATCTGATTGCCAAGGACGTGGCAGACAAGTATATTTGTAGGTTCTCTTCGGGAAGTGCTTTACTCAATATCGGAGGTGAAGAGATATATATCTTTTAATTTGTTCGAAAGCCTTGTGGCAGTCTTCTATCCATTGAAACGTCTTCTGATTCTGAGCTCCTTTCAGAGTACTGAAGAATGGAAGGCATTTCTCAGCCAAGCGTGCCGCGAACCGATGAAGAGCTGCCAGCCTCCCAGTTAGTCGTTGAATTTCTTTAAAGTTCTTTGGCGGTTGCATTTCGAGGATAACCGATATCTTTTCGGGATTTGCCTCAATCCCTCTTCGGCTAACCATATACCCTAAAAATTTGCCTGACCTGAGGCCAAATGTGCATTTAGTTGGGTTAAGTCTCATGTTGTTTGTTCTGACATTGTCGAAGCATTCTTTCAGGTCGGTCAAGTGGTCTTCTTCCTTCATGCTTCGGACGATCATGTCGTCATCATAGACTTCCATATTCCTCCCGATCTGGCTGTTGAACACTTTGTTCATCATTCTCTGATAAGTAGCCCCCACATTGATTAATCCGAAGGACATCACTTTGTAGGCATAGATGGCTCGGTGAGTGATGAGAGCCGTCTTCGGGATATCTCTCTCAAGCATGACGATTTGATTATACCCCGAGAAAGCGTCTAAGAAGCTCATTATGGTATGTCCCGAGGTGGAGTCGATTAATTGATCGATGCTCGGGAGAGGATAATGGTCTTTTGGGCATGCTTTGTTGAGATCTGTGTAATCCAATCACATCTTCCACTTCCTATTGTGCTTTTTAACCAACACCACGTTGGCGAGCCATTCTGGATAATTGAGTTCAAAGATGAAGTTAACAGCTAAAAGTTTGTCGATTTCATTATCAATTACCCGCTGCCTTTCGGGAGCTATGTTCTTCCGCTTTTGCTTTACGGGTTTTGAGTTCGGGTTGACACACAGCTGGTGTATGACCACTATTTTATCAATGCCTGGCATGTTAGCTGAAACCCATGCAAATATATCAGAATATTCCCGTAGGAGGGTGACTAATTGAGTTTTGGTTTCTCCTTGGAGGTTTTCCCCAATCTGTACGGTTTTCTCATCATTTTCTTCGAATAATGGCACTTCAACTATGTCTTCGGCAGGTGTTGCTAAAGGCTCAGTACATCCTTCAGTGAATGGTTCCAACTCTATCTTCATGGTGGCTTTCTGTTTATTATCACTGTTAGGGGATGTTTGGATGGTCTGTAAATAACATCTTCGGGAAAGATCCAGATCTCCAACTTTCTTCCCCCTAAGTCCAGCCGGTTGTATGCTTGGTTATAAAGTACATCAACTGAACTCCCATTATCAACAAGCATCCTCTTCATATCCATAGTGCCGACCTGAGCCGTAATGACTAATACATCCTGATGGGGAGCAACCATCCCCGACGAGTAATCGTCATTGGAGAAAGTGATGGGGTCGGTCTTGATGCCTTGTGGTTTACCGGTCACCTGATGAACTTCTCTTCCGAAAGCTTTTCTCTTTCTGTTGGACAAAGCGGAGATTGATCCTCCGGAAATGACATCGACCACACTTCTTGCTTCGGTAATTGATGGAGGTGGCTCGATGCGATCAAAGGCTGACTGTCGATAGGAATCCGCGATATAACCGTCGAGGTTGCCATTCCGTATCTATTTTTCTAGAAATTCTTTGAGCTGGTAGCATTCCTCGGTATCATGTCCCTTGGCTTCATGATAGGTGCAGTATCTATCTCCGTTCTTTTGTCTAGCAAAAACCCGAATCTTCGGGGGCTTTTCATAAAAGGGTTCGTTTTTTTATCGCTTTCACGATATTGCTTTTATTTGTGTTCAGATGTGTGTAATCCTTGTCGGCACCCCTTCTGTCCCTCGGGAGATCGCTCTTCTGCTGCCGATCCTTATTGGAATCTCTTCGATCATTTCCCTTCTTACCATTTTCGTTGGATTTCTTTTCGACACTAACGCCTCCGGGATCTCTCTGGTGAAAATCACCTGTGTTTTTCGATGACCCCCTAAGATTGGCGAGAGCCTCTTCCAACTCTACGAACTTGTCCACTTTCTCGTAAGTCTCCGATAAAGTTTCGGGGGCCTTCGAGATGAACTCCTCAATCAACCTACTGGATTTATCAACATTCAATCCCATGGTTAAAAATTGGATTACTTGTTTCGGGTCAATCTCATTGATTTCAGGCACCGCCTCCCGAAATCTTTTGACATACTGCCGAAGAGTTTCATTCGACCTCTGTTTTACTTGTAGGAGGGATGTCATCATTCTCGCTTGTCGTTTGTTGCTCCCGAAACGGTTGTGGAATTGTTCCTACAATTCCTCCCATGATTTAATGGATCCAGATGGAAGGGAGATGACCCATTCTCTGGCAGTTTTCTTCAGAGTAGATAAGAACAAATGACACATAGCCGCTGCATCGTGACCATGAAAATGCATGGCCTGTTCAAAAGAATAGGTGTGGTCATGTGGGTCTCCTGTTCCGTCGTACATCTCCAAAGTAGGCACCTTGCGGCTTCAGTCAATCTTTACCTCTTCCAGATCTTTCGAGAATGGAGAGAATCGGGCCTTCTTGGACCCATAGTACTTATCCAAAGCCCTTTTGGAGGAGGATTCTCCAGTGTGGCTAACATGACTACGTCGGTCCTCCCGATCTCTCTATGATGGCGATTTGGCTTGTTACCTCAAATCCGTCGTCCAAATTGACTTGGAGCGTGCTGGCTCCTTATCACGATTTCGTACTCCATCCCCTCGGCGTTCCGTATGGCTATCATCCCGTCTGGTATGGCGATTTGAGCGGGAGGTCGGGCCTCCCTGGCTCAAGAGATCATTGCCTGCCTCGATTAATTCCTCATACTGTTTGTCAAGCTCCTTCTGCTGGAGGTCTAGAGCCTTTTTCCTGTCGAGGATTATCTGAAGGTGGCGTTCTTTGTCTGTCGCCGTCTCCCGGTGAGACCAAGGGGGAGGTGGTCACCGTAAATAACTCTGTGACTGCGAAGTTTCCATGTCAATGATAATTGATGGAAGTTTTACTAGACCTCTCCTTCTAGTGCCGATGTTGACGCCTGATTTTGTCCAGCTGTCCTATTGGCCGTCCGGGTAGGATACCTGCACAAAAGTCCTGACGGCTTGAGCCGTTGGTGGACTCCTCCGTGTAAGAGTTAGTGAAGGTTTCAAGAAATGTCAACAATGGAGGTATGAGTATCTAGTATTGTCCAATAGAGCGTTACCTTGTCTCCATTATTGACTGGGTATTTGTAGTGCATACCTGAGTAACGGTTACCTGTGTAACGGTTCTGTCCATTACATTGGGTAGTTATGATGCTTATCCGATTCATCTTCCACCCACATGTCGTAAGTCCAATAGGAAGGCTACTGAGCTGACGGTCCATTGGGCCTAGCCCAATGTAAATTCCCGGATCAGGCCTTACATCCTAACATAGGCCAATAAATTTTTTTGCTCTAGTCGTTACTACTAACAAATCAAATTAGGCTAAACTAAAATAGTACACATAATAATTATTTATTATAAATTATTTTTTATTTATTAATAATATCATGTATAAGTAAGGGGCACGTGTCCACTGAAGCAACAGACGTGGACTAGTTTCTGCTCATCTGTAGTTTGATATCATCGTTAATAAATCATATTTTAACCTTTTGCATTAAAAAAAATAATAATAATAAATTGTCACGGACCACATTAATTTTATGCCCAAAGTGCATCATTAGCTTTATGGGATTCTCTTTCACTTTCCTCCAAAAAGTAGTTGCAGTTTGATGTAACCTTGATTATTCCAAAGACCATTTTACACCCCTCGCGTAGAATATTACTCAATAATTAATTTCAATTGATAACTGCCATTGCAAGTGAGGTTTTAATCTTTGACCAACTCACTTGATTGTATTGTTCGCTTGAAGAAAAAAATAGACAATGATTGGGAACAAAGAATATTATCAAGAGTCGGTTGATATTTATTAACACACTAAAAAGTACGAAAATAATATAATTATTTTATATAATATTATATTTATTTAAAACAAAATAATTATCGTAATTTTACCCTTCTAATATCAATTACCTATTGTCTTTGAAATTGTAACACAAATATTTTGGAATATCTAAAAGAAAATTTATAATATCAATTTTGGGATAGACGGAAAGGCATTAATGTTTTTCTTAAAATAAATTATTGTTTTTTTCAATTTTATGATTCTATTTAAGGTAGAATGAGAAATACAAGAGATCATTATAATATTGATCATATTCGAGTCCCAAGTTCCTAAAATATATATTCATGTTTTTGAACTAAGTTTAATTACAATAGACCGTTTTGATGGTAGTGAAGAACTGAAGATCATAATAAGTAATTTAAATATATAGGTCAGGAGTTCAAATCTGTAGCCATTCTCTATTCTCCTTCCTTGCAGAGTTTTACTTTTTTTGATAAAAAAAATTTCATGAGATAACTGCTTTTTTTTATGAGAGAAATTTATTATTATTTTTTGTGAGATTTTGTTTTCTCTATTTGAAAGATTTTTTTTCTTGTACACAAGATTTTTTTTATTCAGATTTGGGTTTAACGTTTTCATGTCGGCTTATTCTTCTGTTATTCATATTGAAAATTGCCCAAATTTGTATATTATATTATTATTTTTGGATATAACTATTTTCAAGAATATCTGTAGTGTCTACTAATTGTTGATAAGATTGGTAATTTTTTTTTATTTATTATTTTATTTGAAGGGATTATCATTACAGCTTTTATATATTTCAATGTTTTGCATTGTTTAATTGATACTTTTTCTAATTATATATTATTTTGTTTTAAGGAATTATCATTTCAACTCTTTTTATTATAATATTTCATCTTTTAAACAATATATTACAATTTTAATATATTTTATAAAAAAAAAAAAAAAATTGCATGCTATCTTTAAGGAGATAAGATCGACCAAGCGAAATGATTTGATCGGCGCATGCTTTTATATGTGTGTTCATAAAAATATAAAGAAAGTAGTCCCATATTGTTTCCACTTGGAAACTAAGTGAAACAAAAAGTGATGGTTGTTTGGTTGTCCTATTATTGATTTGATTAATGAAGAGTAAACATAGACAATGCTCTTGTTTCATACTATACGCGCACACTCACTCACGTGTCACGTGTGTGTAATTATTTTTAAATATTAATAATTAAAAATAAATAATAAAAGCAATTTTAATTACATCTATCCCGGCCGGTAATAAGCAACTTAGCACCTCCGGCTCCACCTACCGGTTCGATTGGTCAAATGACTCTAATTACCCTCTCATCTCTCACCTCCCTTCGCGTCGGAAAACTCTCAGATTCACGACTTCTCCGAAATCACCGACTCGCCAAACTTTTCTCCTGCTCTTCCTCTCCTTCCTGGCGCGGCGGTAACATCTTCCGGCGGAAGTTCGGACGCTCAATTAAAATGTCGCAACTCGAGGGGAATTTTTTTTCCGTCATTTGGTTGAGGTAATGGTGGTGATTGCACCCAAAAAAAGAGGTTCTGATGGTGGAAATAAACAGTTGAGTTAATAATAAGGTCAAATTGTCGAAATAAAATATATTGTGTTATGCCCATCTTTATAGTCATGTTAATATCAATACTCAAAAACAAATATAAATATAGTTTTATTTTCTTTCAAAGCCTAAAAATGGAGGACAAAAAAATATATATATATATCTATATATATAGAGAGAGAGAAAGAAAGAGAGAAAAGTTTAAGAGCATACATCTTTAAAGGACATACCTAATATGCCCCCTTTAACGAAGGACCCAACAACGATTTGATCCGTTGTCATAAGTTCGTCCGTCGCCATATATTTGTCCGTCGCAATATGTTATTCGTCGCTAAAAGTTTTAGCGACGAACTTTTAACTACGGACGAACCTATAGCGACAGATTAAATCGTCGTCGTGTCCGTCACTAAAAAGAGTATACTTGGTATGCTCTTTAAGGGGTATGCCCTTGAACCAAATGATATATATATATATATATATATATATATATATATATATATAAGCGGTCGTCTAGCATCATTGATGTTAGCGGTACAATCGTATCATACTATTTTTTTTTTTTTTTTTTACCCTATAATTTTATTATATTATTTTTTGTCTTTTTATATTTTTATTTAATCAATGCATGTATTAAAGGATGTTAATATATATAAATTCTTCTGCCAGATGCCAAACAGAACCAAAAAAATAAAATAATTAATAGAATATAATCTATAAGCTCTTGCTTCAACTTAGCAACCTTAATGGTAAATGATAAAGATCTAAACAAATAATTAATTATTCTCATTTAATGGTAAAGATCTATATAAGCTCTTGCTAGAACTCAGCAAACAAACATGGCCCGTCTATACCCAACCACAAATTAAATAAATGGCAAAGATCTAAACAAATACAATAATGGATTCTTAAATCTCGAATATTGGATATATATATATATATACCTTTGCTCGACTGCCAATATTAAGTGAGAGGCTCGTGAAAATGGATTTCACTATGCGATTTATAAATTTAATACTTCTAAATTTTTTAAATGATTTGTTTTTGGATACCCACATATAAAGGTAATCAATTATATTATTGAACATGAAATTAACGTCAGTGACCAACTTGCTAAATTTTTGTAGGAGATACATCTTATCAGTGACCAAGTTGGTTAAGAGTTAAGACGACTGAGGGGCCTTATGGTCTTTTGTTCAATTTTCACCAATTGTTTGAATTTGTATTTTTTTTTTAATTATAATTTGTTCTCCTTATAATGAGACTTATATTCTCATTTATAGTGTGTGTGTGTATGACATTTATTAATATTATAATCAAAAATTTCTTAATGTTCATTATGTAATTCATTGATATCCTTTGAAGTTCGATTGGAGAAGGACAATCACTCATTCTTAAAATCGGCCCCGTTTTACTGTAGCTGTTAGCACGGAGTTAACCGTGGCTGCTAGCACGGAATTAGTCGGGACTTCTTCCTCGAGTGTACCCCTCACCTACACCGCTGTTATACAGTGGCGCTACCACCCCTACTTATGTTGTCTTCTTGAAAGAAACTTGGGAAAATTTTCTGATTGTGCAATTAAAATTTAGCTATTCTCAAAATAAGGAGAATTTCAATATGACCAAATTATAAATTAATCTGCAAAATATGATTGTGATGAGTATAATTATTAGTCGAGCAAAAGGACTATAACAGCCAAATCAAACTAGTCTGCAAGATTAGATTGTTATCAGTATAATTATTAGTCGAGCAAAAGGACTATAAGAATATTGGTCCCTACCATGCATTATAAAAAGGAAAGGATTTTCCCTTATCTCCGTGTGCAACACAAGTCGGACTGAAGATATGTTCTATCATGAAGAATGTCAAACCTACCCAATACCCTCCATCACTCAAAAGCTCTTTTAGGCATGGCTGAAATATTTGACTCTTATTTCTATTGGAGGCTAGGCACACAACAATTACATGTTAATTAAGTTTTGCATACATTATTAAAGAAAATATCATCATGAAGTTGAGCTCGATCGATCATTCACTAAAACTCTTTAAATTCAATTTCATATAAACTTTAAAATTAGGGATTACTTTTTAATGAAATCTGATAAATAAGATTTCGACTGCAAAATTAGGAATAAGTTTTCAATAAAATTTAATAAACGAGATTTTACAGTTGTAAGCCTGTAATACAAAGATTGAGAAACTCATTAAAACTCGATCTCATGGTAGAAATAAAATTTAAAAAATGTTCGTACTTACAAAATTTGCGCCTAGAAACTAATTAAATTATAAATTTATGTGAGAGATTAGTGCACAACATTCCGTATTATAGACCGGATCCATGGATAAGTGAAAATTTAATTTGCTCATCCAATATCAAAATTTCCAAAACAATATATATATTTTTATTTTAGACACTATTATATACACAAAAATCAAACACTATATTTATTTTAATAATTAAAAAATAAAATTTAATATAATTTTTATACAAGATTTTATTTTTTAATAATTAAACTATATTTTATCATTAATTTTTATAAACTTATATTTTTTCTTTTATTTTTAAGTGAATAGATTCCCATGCACAAAGATTTTGAAGATATTTATGAAACATGATCACTAGCTCCTTGATGAATACAGGGTAATGTAACAGGTAGTTACTTTCCGTACGCTCTTTGATTTTACGTGTTCATCTTTTATTTTCAATGCGAAGCCGCGACTAGGGACCGAATTCGGATCTAACAACCAATTTGGTTGAATATTTTTGTAAAGTTTATTGTATTATTTGAGGAAAAATTATATAAATTATAAATATTTACTTAATTTTTTAATTATTTATTTTTTAAATAAATATTAGTGATAATAAATTAATAATAACAATATAAATTTCTCAGAAGTTTAGACCATGAACTAGACTATTTGTCCGTAAATAAAATTTATGACACGTGACAGTTTTGCCTTCTCAATGTTATTAATCATTAAAGTCTGATATTTTCCTATAAAAAATTATAAAATTCGATCACGGGTCATCACGTCGTTAATTTAAAAAGTTGATTTGTAATTACTTTTCAAGATAGAATAGTTCACGCGTTTGTAAACTTTATTAAATTTGAATATCTTTTATAATAACTAAAAAAATATTATTGTGAATATCTTTTGACCAATAAATCAAAAAATTATATATATATACATATATATATATATATATATATATATATATATATATATATATGAGAACGGATTTAAAATATACCTCTTAAATAATATATTTTTATCAAAATGACATCATTTTAAAGATTATTTTTAAAAAAAAATAATATTAAAAGAAGATGTGATATTCTTCAGCCTCAATTGTTTTCTTTTTATTTATGAAAATACCATTAAAGAATTTTTAAAATGACGTCGTTTTAATAAAGGCATGCTACTTAAGGAGCTATGTTATTAAGAGATATATTTTTGAAACTGTAATTATATATATTCTTTTTTTTTAAAATGACGTCGTTTTTCATTCATAAGAATTTTTTCGAGAATAAGTATAAGTACATAACATTCAAACACTACATTAAAAAGTTGGGCATAGTATTAAAATCTGTGTCATATCCGGCTTTTTAATGGTTAAGATGGATATAGTATTTGATTTTGTATTTAGATATTGTGTATGTACTTATCCTTTTTTTAATGCATGAATAGTTGAAGATAGATTGTTCAGATTTATGTGTGATTTTATCATGACGATCGATTTTTTCTTTGCTTGACGTATTGAAAAATTGCTTAAATCTGTATATTATGTTATTACTTTTGAAATATGACTATTTTTCATAAGTATTTCTAGTATTTATTAACTGTTGTTATGATTGACCATTTTCTTAATTATTCTTTATTATGTTTAAAAAGATTATCATTTCAATTTTTATATTAAATTTTTTATCGTTTATAATAATTTACAATTTTAATATATATATATATATATATATAAGTATTTTTACACTTACCCACATTTTTTATCCGCTAAGTTTATCCGCACTAAAAATAAATGAGTTTGACCCTACCTCATTTTATCTCTTTAACCCAAAAGTGGGTTACACTCATTTGTCTTAGTGTGGGTAAATCTAGAATATAGAAAATGTGAATAAGTTTAGAATTTTCTTATATATAAGTGTGTGTGTGTGTGTGTGTAAATTTTGTACAATCAACATTTGAAAATTCTATTTTTTAAGACGATGAAAATTAAGGCTCTTCCCCTACTTTAATAATTTCTCCGTTTTTGTAAAGTTATTTTCCCTTTATAAAACTTGTTTTTTTATTATATGATTGATTTCTTTCTTATTGTGAGAAGATTTTATTATCATATCTTCAGATACTTTACTTTCTTCATTTGAAAGAAAAAAAAATTCATTCATAAGAATTTTTTCGAGAATAAATATAAGTACACAATATTCAAACACTACATTAATCTTAACCATTAAAAAGTTGGGCATGATATTAAAATTCGTGTCATGCCCCACTTTTTAATGGTTAAGATGGATATAATGTTTGATTTTATATTTAAATGTGTGTATATACTTGTCATTTTTTTGATGCGTGAATAGTTGAAGATAGATTGTTCAGATTTATGTGTGAATTTATCATGACGACCAATTTTTTCTTTGCTTGACGTATTGAAAAATTACTCAAATCTGCATTTTATGTTATTACTTTTGAAATATGACTATTTTTCATAAGTATTTCTGGTATTCATTAACTATTGTTACAATTTACCATTTTTTTAATTATCCTTTATTATGTTTAAAAATATTATTATTTTAATTTTTTATATTAATATTTTTATTGTTTATAACAATTTATAATTTTAATATATTTCAGGTAATTAAACTGTTTGATTAAAAAATAGACATAATGAGAATTAAAATAGAGGCAAATAATTGTTTGAATCAAACGAAATTATAGTTTGAAATATAGAAGCCAAAGAGAGCGAAACAAGGTATCTGAGCCTGAGGGTCCATTGTACACAGTAAACTAGCGTTTCATTGACATAAACCGGGAATAATATGAACTTTATCAATATCTCAGAAGAGTTGGCTCAATTAATAAAATAAAAGTTTCTAAAAATTTTATATATATAAAAACATCTTTAATATGTTCAAAAATAAAGATTTTTTTTAAAAAATTAAGAAACTAGTTTAAGGTTCTTTTAGTGTTAAGCTACAAGCATAATTGATGAGCTTTATTATATCAGCATACAAAGACATCACTTTGATTTGATTGTGGTGAATCACAATAATACTACAAAAATGTAAATAAAATCATACTTAAAACAAAATTAATTTAATTTAACTTGTCATATTTCTTTAAAAAAATTTAGTATTAAATTATCTCAAAATGTATATTTTTGGATAAATACATTTATATACATGTAAATAAATAGATCGGCTAAAGTACAATTTATATATGTACTTTCGCACCCGAAATTTCAAAAGATGTATCTCCTTACATTTTTTATTTAAAGTTTACGTGTTAAAATACATACTGAAATTTCATTTGGTAAAATGTCACCGATACTATCGATTCCTCCATTTTTATCAAGAATAATAATTTTAATTCATTAAACAGAAAATCAAAATAAAATTACTAAACCCAACCCCAAATTCAAATCCTAATATCCCCAACCCTTTATCTTCCTAATTACTCTCCCCCATCATGAGTTTAGATTAGACCCTCACCATCACTACCATCTCCCTTTCTCTCTATTATCTGATCAATTTGCACAATTATTTCTATACCTAAAACTTCCACCATCGCCATTAACCAAATTATCCCAAATACCTCAAAATAAAACTCACAAAAATGACCTAAACTCACACGTCCTTGATAGACATTTCGTCGAATAGAAAAGCTGCACCATCCATACAACCGCACTTTGAATAGTAGTGTTGGTAACTTTATTTTGGGTGCCATCCCATCAAGGTAGTGTACTCTAGCTTCTCTCCCCCACATTGGTCTGTAACAGTCAACCATACTAGGGGAGGAGTGTAGGGGTGGGGCCCTAATGACAACCCTATGGCCTTGTTTGGTAGCGCCGGTTAATACTGGTAGTCCATTATTGATGCGCCCCTTATTTCCGCATCACATCTCCCAATCCTATATCAGCACTGTACCACCCGAAGATGGATAAAGAAAATATATAGTGGCATAAACAAACAAAGCACAAGCTGTATACGCAGGATTCTTTTCCTTTTGCAATTTTCTTCCGTCTAAGTTCTCACCCACTTGTGCTGAATTGAAATCGTTGACTATTTTATAGAACTAGACCACAATTATTCCTTTTCTTCCTGATTTCATGTGGAGCCGTGGAGGAGACTCGGTGGTTGACTCGGCCGGTACGCGGTGGTTCGGGCTACAAGCACGACATCTTCGGTCACTTCATTGAGGAAATGTTTAGAGTCAACTTTGATCAATAGTACATTTTTCTTAAGATAATATTTAAGGGTCTCAATATCAAATAATGTGTAAATTATATTGATTGAATACGTTTTATTTCGACCATCTCATTAGGAGTTTAAAAAAAATGTCATAAAATGTTATTTATCTTTTTCCTATCACAAAATTATTTTAAACACGGAAAAAAATTGTGACGCCTAATATTGCGTTTCTCATAAACTTATTATTCTCTCTATTCTATAAAAAGTTTAATTTGAAAAATTTATAAATTTTGGTGATATATTTTTGTGTTTATGTCTAACATTCGTAAGTGTTTGTGTTTAGGATACTATGTTTTTTTTTCTTTTTTGTTTTCTCATCAAAATAAATGATTACTTGCTATCTAAATTGTTGGTTTATTTTCTTACTATTTGTATATTTTGCTTGGTTCAAGAATGGAATTGTCCATTTATTTTAGGTAGCTAAAACTTGGGTATCTTGACTTTGTCATTGCACACTGTTTTGAATTGACAAGAAGATGTTTTGGGCATGTATATTTTGGATTAACATAGCTTGCATTTATGCAATATATGAATGAATGAATGGATACATATATTATTTGAAATTGGTTGAATGTTGGATTTTTTTTTATGAAGTATAATTTATTTTACCATTAATCGCATGTACACCACCTATTACATCATTAATGTTTGACGTAATTTTTTAATTGAATAAAAGTGAAAAAAATTAAAAACTAAATATATTATTTAAAAAATTAAAAGATTAATTATAAAAAAATTAAGATAATAAAATGTATTTAAGCCTATATTTATCTTCCATGACATCATTTAAAAATAAATTTTCATTTTGATCGTAATTGAGTTTATAAAGAAAATGTTTAATAATTTAAATAGAAAAAGCAGGCAACTTTTTCGTTATTTTTAATTCATTAAAAAAGTCAAAAACAAAAAAAATTAGAGAAAAAAGTTGGACTTTTTGTCCTTTTTAAAATTTTTAACTAGCTCAATGATTTCGTACGGAGCACGGACACTATTTTGTTATAAAATTATTGTATTATTTATATTTTTTTATATTATATCATATTAATATATTAATTTTATTGACAATAGATTAATATTATGTACAATAATTTGTATATAAAGAAAATATATTTTTTGAAATATTATATTTAACTAATAATGTATAACTAATTATTGATGAAAAAATAAATAAATTTAATAATTTACAATAATAATTCTTCTACTTGTATAATATAAATAATAGTATTTCTCTTTAAAATGATTTATTTGTTTCTATATTCCTATGTTCATCTATTTATGTAATAATAAAATCTTAATTAAACTCAAATAATTATACTTATATAATTTAATAATAAAAATTATTATATAGTAAAATATTATTGTTATCAATAATATGAATTTTAAAGAATACTAACTAAATTAAAAAATATATAAGAATAAGAGATAGTGATAAGTAGATAATTATTATAATAAGAATATAGGTGAAAAGATTTTAAAAATAAATAACAAATTAAAAAATAGTTTCTTTTACTAAAATTTAGGTTTCTAGTCCAATCGAACCGTTCTTAAGTTTTAGGATTGAGAGACTATTTTGTGTTATTTATTATTATTATATATATATATTTTTTATTTATAGTTAGGATTTATTGTTAAATTTTAGTATTGAATGATTACTCCTAAAACTTAGAATTGAACGATAATTTTGTCTTATTTATTATATACATAGATAAATTGGTGAAATAAATTTTTTTGTTAGAGGTAAATATAATTTTATTTATAGTTATGATTTATTATTGTTAGATTTTAGGAGGTCACTATTAAAAAATAGGGTTGAACTACTACTCTTAAAAAATAGGGTTAAACGACCATTTTGTCTTATTTGCTATACAAAGTCACCAACCTCGTGCGAACCATGGGTTCACACGACGCAATATGAATAATAATTTATTATATTAATAATTAAAAAAATAATTATAATTTCGAGAACGTAATTATAGCTATTAAATAATTAACTATTTATTTAAATAACTAATAATTGAATTATATATTGCAGATTCTTTCAATCAATTACTAAGCTAAATATTTGAATATAGTATTGTAGATTTATTTGGTTATTATTTGCATTCGTATTGACAAAATTACTTGACATTCTAATTTGAATAGAGTTATGAAACTCAAGTTTTAATTATTTAAGAATGAATTCACTATAATTTTTTAAACTAATGTTACAGTTATTATGTTTAAAATAAACATATATTATTAATACAATTAAACATGTGATTTGTTAAAATTTCAAGTTTTAATGAATTAAATTAGTTAAGATAATAATTTAACTAATTTACTAATGAATTTCATGATTAATATTAATATAATTAAATTGTGTGATATGTTAATAGGTTTTCTTTGTTGGCTTCCAAAAACATGACATGCATATAATCAAATTATATAAGCGTAACGGAAACAAACAAAATCATATTTTAATATTTAAAATTACCCAAAATAAATTCTTTATTTTAAATTATAAAATCATTAAAAATAACTTTTTTTAATTATTTAAAACTAATATATGTGTGTGTGTGTGTGTGTGTGTGTGTATATATATATATATATATATATATATATATATATATATATATATATATATACCAAAAGGCAGAAGTAAGAAGTAATAACCTAAGTACGGAACAAATGAATGATGCAAGAGGATTACTGGGAAAGGAATCTCACAGTTAAATATTTAAACTGAAAATAAACAAATTATATATATAGAACAAATGAATGATGCAAGAGGATTATTGAGAAAGGGACCTCACAGTTGAATATTTAAACTGAAAATAAATAAATTATATATATTTATATACCAAAAGCTTGATAGCAGCAGACAACAGTTTAAGTTTAATAAAATAAGGACATATTAAATAAAACTTGTTTATTGAATTTGAAAACTATATACAAATTGGAAGACACGAACTGAAAAATAAAACTTACAATGGTTTACAAATTCATTGGGTTTTAAAAGGGAGAGATGAGAGAGAATAAGAGGTTAAAACCAATCTGCCCCTAGCCTTCCTTTTATAGAATAAGGAAAAAACTATTACAAATTACTATTTAAAAATAAATGATTACAGACACTTTTTACTATTGATGAATAGTACATGAATAGTGACTTTTTTACTATTTGAACGCACTCAGGGCATCAATTTTTAGTGAAAAACAACATCAGATGCTTGAAGTAGGGCCATCTGGTGCGCTTGAATAATTGAGGCATCTGCTTTTAGTGGATAAACAACTTTTGACTAAATACACACCGGGTGTATGAATTCTGACAAGCAGCATTGGTTACTTAACTGTGGGCCATTGGTGCTCGGGTTGATTATGCAAATAGATCTTGGGCATCCTGAAGTGGAAACTGTTTTATGAGAGGAAGAAGTTGATGAGCAATCATTGTCTTCATTTTTCTCATGAAACTTATTAACTCTTTCTTGAATGACTTGAGCTAAAAATTTCAATTAAGAGCTGGAACAATTTTTAACATTAGAAACATCAATAGAACCAGAAGGACTGGGGCTAGAACATTTATCAATAGATTTACTAGAAGAATCCTTAGTCTCAATAAATTTACTGGAAGAACCTTTAGCAGGAATAAATTTAATTGGGGGAATTGGATCAAGAGGAAATTCCTTTTGAACTTGACAAATAATTATTTCGATATTAAATTTATCCTACCATTTTACTAAAAACATACGGGTTACTATGGCTATTTGACTAATTTCATTAACAACAATTTTCTAAGATGGTGAATGAAAAATATGTTCTACAACTAGCGTATAAATATTGTACTGCCATTTGAGAATCCATGCAATTTTGTATTTACTCATAAACTGAAGCAAAATAGGAATGCCATCATACCTAGGGTTATGAATAGCATGGTTTTTGTAGTGGTGAACCTATGACTGAAGTGACTCAGGGAAGATATCACTCAAAGGTTCATATCTTGACCACCAAAGAATAAACCAAAAGGGGATTTGACTCTTAAATTTATGATCAAATTGAATAAACCAAGAATGACTCATTGACTGATTTTGGTATAAAAAAAACCTTATGTCAAGCTTCAATATAATCATAATAACAAAAATAATTACAAAGGAAATGTTCTTTTCCTTCTGCAAAAGGACGAAGATTAGAAGGGTATTTTCCCCACTCAAGTCTAGAAATAATTTTCTTAATATAGAGTGAGTGAAAAATAATATTTGAATCATCATTTTTATCATAAATGAGCTTAATAAAATTTGACTCAGTATTAGGAAGGATGTCCTTATAAAACGTTAATGATTTATAAAGGGTAAAGGGAACAAAATGCCAACCAATTGGGAAAAACTGGGAAGCAAGGATAGTTGGATCATCTTTGGGCTTCATAAGAGGCTCAATATGAAAAATGTTAACTTCATATTTTGGTGAAAACTGTGAAGGCTGATTAGATTTTGAATGACTAGGTTTGAAGCCTGCGAGAGACTCCAAAAGGGATTAATAGGTTTAGGCTTACTAGCCAAAATAGTATTATAGGGTTTTGGGATATTACCAAGAATTTGATACCTATTGACTAAGTCCACAGAAGGGACTGAGTTAACTGGACGAGGAATCGTGATTCCTTTATTCTTACTGGATTGACCAACAACAGGGGATTTACCTCGACTATGACCACTTGGGCCACCTCTTTCACTCATTTTAGTGTACATGTTTGAAGAAACTCTTTGGTGAGAAAATCAGGAATTGAATTTTTACTACCTTTAATATATTCAATATCAAAATAAAAAATACTTAATATAGCTTGCCATCTAGCAAAAATTTGTTTAGATGCAATATTTTCTACATCTTTTTCTGAAACATATTTTGCAGATTTACAATCAAGTCTGACTAAGAACTTTTGATTTAATAAATCACTTTGAAACCTATTAATGCATAATATTAAGGATAAAATTTTCTTTTTAATAATAGAATAATTTACTTGGGTATCATCCCATACACGAGAATAAAATGAAATAATTTGTTGGTGAATTAGGGTTTAGCTTTTGTTTGAGTATTCCTCTTAATCCAATTTCAGAGGCATTAGTTTTAATGATTTTAAATGCATCTGGGTTTGATATGCCAAGACAAGGAAGTGTCTTAACATGCAATTTTACCTCTTGGACAATAAAAGTATGAACATCAGTCCAAACAGGAGGATTACTTTAAAGTCGTTCAAATAACGACCTCTCTACAGATTTTTATAGAATTCACCTATGTAATTAAGGGAACCTAGAAATCTTTGAAACTGAGTTTTATTGAGGATTTTATCTGGGAATTTGCTAGCAAACTGTATAGCTCTAGCAACTGGCTGAATTTGACCATACTGAATAGTATGACCTAAGAATTTAATTTTTGTTTGAAACAAACAATATTTTGACTATAATAGAACTAAACCATTAGATTGAATAGTCCTATAGAATGAATTTAAATGTTTCCAATGCTCATTAGTTGAGTTAGAAAATATAAGAACATCATCTATATAGACAATGGAAAAATAACTGAAAGGGTTTAGAATATCATTCATGATATTCTGAAATTCACTAGGGGCATTCTTTAATTCGAATGGCATAACATTCCACTTATAGTGACCAAATGGGTTAGTAAAGGCTATTTTATACCTATCATTTTCATGAATTTGATTTTGCCAAAATTCACTCTTAAGATTAAATTTACTAAAGACGACTGTGTTTACCTCGCCTATTAATCAGACCATTCTTATTAGGTAATAGATATCTAATCAATTCAAAGACTTTATTAAGGGGCTTATAGTTAATAACTAGACGAGGGGTACCTCTCTTTATTTCAGCATTCCTATTAACATAAAAAGGTGGACATGACCAAGGTGATTTATTATACCGAATTAATCCTTTTTTCAAAAGATCATTAATTTCAATTTTACAATAACTCATTTGTTCATGACTCATTTGTATAGGTCTAGCCTTAGTATGAATTAAACTTTCTTTTAAATTCTTTAGCATAAGGAAGCCTAACAATATGCATCTTTCTATGCCAGAAGACATGCGATAAGTCAGAACAAAATTGGCTTTTAGTAATTACATTCCATTTACCATAATATTTTTCACACCAGGTATAAAAAATAATATTCACACTTTCTTTAAAATATTTTTTTTTGATTTTTTAACTATTTTTTCTTTATCAATTTCACTATGATTTCACGAAATTGATGTCTTTTATTTTTATTTTTTTTTGAATTAAAATCATTAGTTAATTTTTTTCATTTAATTTTAAAGTCTTTTTATATAACTCTAAGTTGGTGGTGAACTAATTTTGTTTCAAAATCTGACTGGGTAGGAGATAACTGTTGTTCATCATCTTCATCTTGACTAACCGATTCATTATTATAACAAGGTTGACTAGTTTGACCTTCATTAATAATTCTTTTTAACTTAATATTTTGAAATATAGTTTTGCTTAATAACTTTGAATCTTTTCTAGAAAATCCTATAGTACTAGCAATATCTTTAATTATTAAAGGCCTTCTAAGCCTTGAATCATCAAAGCTTAATCTGACAGTTCCATCTAAGTATTATTTAACATTTTCTAAATTCATTATGTTACTATTAACTGATTTATGTGGTATTTTATTTTTAAATATCCATTGCCTAGGGAGATTTATATTTCTCCAAAGAATAGTCGTTGACACTTAGACATTAGCATCACTAGTACTACTCTGAATTAAAACAGTTTTATTTTTAGGACTTTTACTTAAACCTTTTACATTTAAATATGTTTTCATTGTTTTATAATAAATTCTAAATATCAAAGCAAGAACTCGAGATCCCTCAATCATTTGAGTGATTTCTCCAGCTGTCTTGATATTTAAAGTTAATGCTTTTAATAAATGTGGGTCACTTAGACTTAATGTAAAGTCTGGAAAGCAATTGAAATTGACGGGTCCATTATGCGGACTAGACTCCATTATGCCTAAAATGCTCGGTACATAATTTAAATATCGTGCATCCCGAAGACATAACAATATATTCGTATTAATTCCTTTAATGCTTAAAGGTTTGATTGCAACTTGAATTAAACCTATATGAATAAAATTATATCCCTTAAGTCTATGTTTTTTGATTACTTCACTTGTTAATAAGGAACAAGTTTCATGTTCTTTATTAATTGCATAAATTTTTTCAATAGTTTTAACATTATAGTCTGACTTAAAATTATCAAAAAAGGTTAACTTGTAAATTTCATTAGGTGAAATATTAGGTATATTCCAGATACCAAAGTTTTGACTTAAATTATCTTAACTTTGTTCTTCCTAAGTAACTATGTTTTTCCTGATTAACTATGCCATACTGTTGATCTTCGTGTCTATTTAGTCAATTCATTTTCTATTTAATTCAAAAAAATTGCCCTTAGACTCTAAACTGAGTAACATTTCTTACTGTAAAACACCTAGTTCAGTATAAGTCCTGTAGAGCCGTGATAAGTCTCTAGGTAGGAGCAGTTTAGGCTAAGGGAATCTTAGATCTTAGGTATGCGTTTACATAAGGTAAGCAGGGTAGTTTAAGCGGAATGATCTAAGATAAAAACTTTGTTTTTCCAAATAAAATGAGTAGACTTTTTAGGTCTAGCTCTTTAGTTAGTTCAAGGTCGGCCGCCTTGTTCTTTATCCCAGACACAGTTAACAATTATGTCATCAACTTCTAAAATTAATATTACTCTTTTGCGGCATGACCCTTTAGGATCTCCATATTAAGTTGGTTATATAATAAATAAATTAGAACAATTCTAATTCATTTATTACGAATTAACTCTGTAATTCAGAATAAATATTTATTCCACAATAAGGGTAAGCCCCCTTAGCGATTAATCGACATTTCAGATAATATATATTTCAATATTTGATCATAAAAGAACCTTTCAACGAATAGTTATTGTACAATTCAATCATTCTAGCACATAATGTCCCAATCAAATATAAGACATGAAATTTTTGTCAAGTCATGTTTGATTATATGCATTTCAACCCTGGTCAGGGATTTTCAAGTTGTCACTTATTGAATCGCATAGGACATTATCCCCCTTTGCTGAAAGTGGTAAATCCTTTGTTGATCATTTACCTATCTCCATGTGTACCTTATTATACCCAAGCATATCCTTTGATATACCAACAAGTCTTAAGGAATATGTCAAAGTATAACTTAGTACACACAAGATACTATGATGATTTGAAGTCCAAGAATCACTTGTACAACTATCACGTAAAGAACTACTAGTAACAAACAATTAAAACTCCATCAGGTGTTCTTTGAGCGAGTCACGTTCAAAGAACTTATTATTTAATAAGTACCTACATACTTACTTTAGTGTCTCTACACAAATGTTGTTGTAGGAGAATTCAACCAATGACAAGTACTTGTCCCAACTTCCCTAGAAATCTAGTACGCAAAGTCTCAACAGATATTCGAGAGTCTAGATCGTCCTTTCAGATTGTTCGACCATTTGAGGATGGTATGCAGAACTAAATCGTAGTTCAGTGCCCATGACTTTTTGTAGAATGATCCAAAATCGTGAAGTGAATCTAGGATCTCAATCAGAAACTATAAAAACTAGCATGCCATGCAATCTTACAATCTCATTTATGTACATACCGGCAAGACGCTCAAGTGAAATTTTTTCTCTTATAGGCAAGAAATGAGCGGACTTAGTCAATCTATCTACGATGACCCAAATCGCATCAAAGCCTTAAGAAACTTTAGGAAGACCCGTCACAAAGTCCATAGTGACATTTTTCCACTTCCATTCTAGAACTTCGATTTGTTACAATGAATCCTTAGACACTTGATACTCTGCCTTGACACGTTAGTAAGTTAAGCACATTGAGATAAACTCTGCAATCTCCTTCTTAATATTGTTCCACCAAAATATATGTCGAAAGTCACGATAAATTTTGGTAGTTCTCAGGTGGATTACAAACGATGTGTTGTGTGCCTTCATCTTAATTTTATGCTTCAATTCAAGGTCGTTAGGAATAGCACAGAGTCAAGAGTTGACTCTTAGTTGACTTCTATTCTTGCTTCTGGAATAACACCTTCTTGTACTTTCTTCATCATGTTCATCAGTTCCGGATCAGTAGCTTGAGCAGTTTTAATTTTATCGACTAAAGTCGGTTCTACTCGCAGGTGCGTAATCTTCATGTGGGTCCCTGGTGTCTTTAGCTCTATCTTAATCTTTTGTAAATCGTACAAAATGCTTCTTTGCGTAGTCAACATTGCACTTGTACTCGTATAAGATCTTCTGCTTAATGTGTCAGCTACAACGTTCGTCTTTCCTGAGTGATACTGGATGGTGTGGTCGTAATCCTTTAACAGATCAAGCCAACGTCGTTGTCGCATGTTGAGTTCCTTTTGGGTGAAGAAATACTTGAGGCTTTTATGATCCGTAAAGATTTTCACTTTCTCCCCGTACAAATAGTGTCTTTAGATCTTCAATGTGAAAACGACCACTGCCAACTCTAAATCATGAGTAGGATAATTTTTCTCATAATCTTTGAGTTGTCGAGAGGTATAGACTAAAACTTTTTCATGTTGCATAAGTACACAGCTTAGAGCTTTGCCTGAAACATTGTTGTAGATGACAAATTCTCTGTGTTAGTTCCCAATGACACGAAAGATATCTAGAAGGGGGGGGGGGGGGGTTGAATAGATTCTTTATAACTTTTTCTTTATTTGGCTTTAAGAAAGAATGAAATATTAATCAAATAGTTTAGCACAACGGAATATGATTTAGTTACCCCTTCTTAATATGTTAATGTAATAATTCAACAAGCAGTTATAGCAGTTAATAAACACAAGATGAAAGACTCCAGTTTTTGAGTGGTTCAAAGTTCATAAGACTTCTACTCCACTGTTTTGCTCATTGAGCAACAAATCCACTAAGGATACTTTTACGATTTTCGAATCACTAAGATTCCTTCAAGACCAGCAGTCTTGGAACTTTAGTTCACTAAAAACTTTATAAGTCTAGCAGACTTGGATACTCTAGTTCACTAAGAACTCTTCTCGAATAGTGTAGATTTGGGTGTGCTACTAAGTTGCGTTTAACATAAGTTTCTGAAGAACTTATTAGCGATGCAAGATACTTTTGCTTTTGATCTTTTTCAACTCTTGCGTATGTTTTTCTTTCTTGTGTGTTGCTTGTCTATCTCCTTGTGTATTGAATATGTGCTTCTCTTATAGGAGTTTCAGATTTCTTTTCGTTTAAAATCTGCCATTTTCTTCAATTTCTACCCGTTACCTCACAATGTAGAGTTGCTGAATATTATATTCATTTAGCTCATTAATGCTCTAACGAGGTATTAATTGACCTGTAAATACTGTCCAAAAAGGTTTTTTCTTTTTTCTTGGGACAAGACATGACAGTCGTAGGTTTCTACCAACTTTCATAGAGGCATTTAGTCTTCTATAGAAATATGGCTAATAGGAAACAATCTTCTGACTTTACTACCTTAAAAGTCTTATCTCTATTGCATAGCACGCTTTTGGTCAGTTTTCTGATATTTCTAACTTTAAGCTCTTGGCAGAGGTTTATCTGACACATTGATGCAGATTGTTCTTCTCAACGAAGTTGCTTTTGTCTTTTAGGACAAGAGAAGAATCATCAGATGATTTAGGATTTGATCGTAGAGTTGCTTAAATGTCTCTTGCTTTTGTTTAACTCTACGATTTTTCTTGCTGCAGTGACTGTTCTATGATAAGGCAATTTACCTTGAGATCGTAAAGTTTTTATTCTACGGCTACTCTGTTAGTCGTAGAGTCCGTTCTACGATCGCTTCTTTCTTGGTCGTAGAGTATGTTCCTTTGCTTTGACCAAATCGTAGAGTCTTCCTAGCGCGAAATCGTAGAGTCCACTCTACGAACAGACTGAATCGTTGAATCTTCTTTGTGCGGAGTTATAGAGTCCGTTCTACGATCAGACTGACTGAAGAGATATAACACAAGATCAACCTAACAGATTTGATCTTTTCATAAACTAAGTCCGTAAATATAACACATGACTTTACAACTCAATACATTCATTTCCAAAAGATCAACCTAATAGTTTTGATCTTATCTAACTAAGTCATTGTACATCATGAACAATCAAAGGACTTTACAACTCTAATATTGAATGCATTTATCACCTTAATTCTTATCATCAAATCAAACATGCAATATTCAACAATCTCCCCCTATTTGATGATGACAACACTAATAGTAGAAAGTAATTTGAACAACTTAATTAAGCAAATGCATTTAAATGATAGAATGCCTAATATACAGTAAGCAGTTGTATTTCTAATGAAAAAATATGAATTTTATTGATGTATAGTTAGTTGAACAATGAGTGTAAATAAAATACATGAAAGTTTGAAAGAAAAAAAAAACTTATCTCCTCCTACTGGTAGGTTTTCTTCTTTCATCTTCATGCATTTGCCTAGGAGACCTTCTTCTCTCATCTTCCTTCCTTTACCTGAAGAATGCTTTCCTTTCCTCTTCTACTCTTTTCAGTTCTATTTCTTCCCTTTGTATAGCTTCTTCTCTTTTCACTTAGAGCCATGCTTGTAAGCTAGATGGTCTCACAGTTGAGTCCTGTCTATGATGAATTAGTACTGCTTCAAACTTAGGAGGTTGAATTGACGTTTGAACCAATCTCATTCCTTGAGGTGCTCTTCCTCTTCTGCTTTGTTCTATGCTCATACTCTTACTGTTCTCCCCCTTGTTGGCATCATTAATTTTGGCTACCTCAGTCGAAAGCTGTTGCAAACCTTGAACAAGTTCTTGAAGTTGAGTCTGGGTGGCAGCTACATCATTCTGATGATCTTTAAGTCGTTCTTTAACTAGCACCTGTTTCTGCTCCACCATTGATAGAGTTTCAGCTGTTTGATTAGCTTGTTCTCTAAGGAATTTCTTCATTTCAAAGATCTGCTCAGTGAGGAAGGCTATAGATTTTGCATTTGTTTCTTGAAGAATGTCGATGGACTTCTGATAGTTGGCCATTGCTTTTATAAACTTTTCGTCCCTTTCCTTGAGATTGACAGAAACTGCTACAATTAACTCCTTCAGTTTTGAGGATATTTTGCTTCTCAAATTTTGAGAAAGGTTGTTTACAGCAGTAACAACATTGTTTAAATTTTGTTGAATGTTGTGGGACTTAGATACCAGTTCATTTTGTATCTCTGCTTACATATAGCTTGTAACGTCAGTTAAGCCCTCATTTGTAGGAAGCAGAGATATCTTTTCCAGGATTTCGTTGAGGAGTCGAGTTGTTTACCCCTGGTCATCCATGGAGCTTGGAATGTGGAAATATTCATGACCAGAGGTTAAGAGAATGGCTTTGTGTGTGACTAAGAGTCTTGATGGTTAGGAAAGTTGAGCAATATGCATTGTTTGAGTAGAGGGCAAGATTTCAGGAGAGTCTTGAGGGCACTCTACATCTTGAATATCTTGACCACCAGTCGTAGAGGGTAGAAACTCTACAACTGGGGTAGAGTTGGACGTAGAGCTTATCTCAGGATTTGCATTAGATAGCTCTGTTAGTTCCCGAGGACACAATAATGATCTAGAAGGGGGGGTTGAATGGATCATTAAAACCTTTTTCACTTATAACGAAAGCAAAATAGTTATAAATGATGGGATCAATTCAAGTACAACGGATTATACTTTTAAAAGCCCCTTAAAGATATATGAGTCATTTCAATTCAGTGTGTTAATCTACAGTATGGGAGATAATAGATTTAGCAGTTATTGTGCAAAAATGTAAAAAACATAAAGTAAATGACACACGAGATTTAAGTGGTTCGGAGACTGAACAACTCCTACTCCACTCTTCTACTTTGACAAGTAGGAAATCCATTAAGGTTTAGTCCTCCGGACTAGGACACTCTTGCCCTCATCAAATCCAACAGACTTTGTTCCTTCAGTCACATTAAGACTATGACACTATTGCCCTCATCAAAGCCAACAACTTTGGGATTGTAGACTAAGCCAAGCAGACTTAGAATCTCTTATACCCTTTGGTACTCAACAAGTTCAACAGACTTGATTTCTTTAGTTCTCCATGCCGAGACACTATGACCCTCATTAAGTCCAACAGACTTGAGTTGTTTGTTTGTTGAGTTGTGCTGCTAAGTAGAACATTTGCTCTTCTTCATCTTTAGGTACTTAGCAGCTGCTTGTGATCAACCTTTGAATACTGCTGATGTTTGTCGTTGATGTTTTTCTTCTTTCTGAATTCAGCAACTACCCATGATCACCCGAAATGTATTGCTGAGTTCTTTCAATAAGCTTTTTACTCAGCAGTTGTGTTGAACACTTAGCCTGTATTTCACACAGAATCCCATTCTATACTCCTTTTTGCTCAAAGTGTTCTTGACTTATTTGATCCTTCGATTCTTAGCTCATATGCCAGCCCTTCGGCATTTTCCGTTTTTCTTGGTGAAGCTTCTCAACAGATTCGGTCGTGTATATATTGTTCTTGCTTATTCACCCTTCTCTTTCTTTTTCCAGATTTTGCTCTTTATGTAGATCTTTGAAAAATCTTTCCGTTGCAGATCTCCTTGTTACAGATCTTCCTGTAGCAAATCTTTCTGTAGCAAATCCTCCCGTTGAAGTATGTTTAGTTTCAGACTTCTTTATGAATACTTTATTCATTTAGTCAGAGTGTTAGTGCTCTGCAGACTCTGACTTGTTGACTTGTCTTCTTTAACCCTGGAGAGAGATGTCAGTCTTGGGTTCTTCCCAGTCTTCATAGAGTGGACACGTCTTTTAGAGAATAAGATCGTTGGGATACAGCCTTCTGATTTCTTGAGCCTGATGCATGATACTAGAAGTCTTTGCTCTGACACTCAGCACGCATAAGTCAGTATTCTGACATTTCTGACTTCTTCTATAGCAGATGCCTTAGAAGTGTTGACGTGGATGTTTCTGAAGTAATTAACAACTCATTTTGAGACTACTAACTTAAGTGCTTAGATGGCTTCAATCCTTGTTGGCACTTAAGTACTCGACGATCAATCCAGTTGTAGCTTCTTGCTTCTGATCGTTGAGTCATTTGCTGGTTCTGCTATGTAGCTCTACGATCTTGTTTGTTGTAGGCTTCTTTGTAGATCAGAGAGTGATTGACTTTACTAACTCTACGATTTTATCCGAGCCTTGCGGTCCTGACGATATACTTCTCATGCTTCGTGATCTTCATTGTACTTTATGTATATAGAGCATAAGTCTATGATCTGGTTTAAACTTTAACAGATGATTTCTTATCATAGAGGATTGCTCTATGAACTTCAGGCTTGCTTGAACTGCTTGGTTCTATATGTCATAGATGACTGCTCTATGAACCTTCAGGTGCCAGATCTTTATTGCAGAGGACTGCTCTACGAACTTCAGTTGCATTCTCTGCTGTATAATCAAAGGTTGTTTATGACAGGTGGCATTTGAATATCTTCAGCTCGATTGCTTGAACGTTGTACTTCTGAGCTTGTTTTATCATTCTACGACCTAGCTTTGCAATTTTTCGATCTGACTTGTGGTGTAAGTCGTAGTGAAATCGTAGAGTTATGATTTGAACTGCTCTACGATCTCAGTTAAGGCTAGATGCTATAGATGTACGAGATCTTTGTTCAGTTTGTTTGACAGCTCAAGGACACTTTCTGAATAATCCTTATGAGAATTGTTGTCATGATTCTGAAAACTTATGTAGAGGTTGCTCTTTGTCTCTGCTTGGTTCGTAGACAAGATTAAGAGAATCGTAGAGTGACTGTCTATATGGAGTCTACGATCCCAAGAGTTAGCCGTACGATGCTGAGACAACTCTACGATCTGCCGAGAGGATTCTTCAATTTTCCGAGCCTTATTCTGCGTTTACCTGGTAGACTCTACGATCTTCCTAGAAGACTCTACGATCTTTCTTTGAGTGATTTCATAAGACTTCTATCTGAATGACTCTTCACTTCTCAATCAGTCTTTGCTGATGGAGTTGGTGCTTGGATCTTTTGTTTGCTTGCCGGTCATTCAGGGTCTTCATACTGATGATCTTTAAGTAGACACTCTATGATTCTGCTTTGGAACTGGGAGCGTATGACTGGCTATGCTGAGGGCTTGCAGACTCTACGATCGTGAGTGTAGTCTACGATTCTTGCTTTAACTCTCTTGCCATAATGTTGTTCTTTTCAGTCGATCAGGCCTATCTTTTACAATTTAAGATCAACCTAACAAGTTTGATCTTTCTATACATAGTCCTTGTACATAGTGATCTTTTGAAGGACTGTACAATGCTATTAACTCATATGAGATCAACTTAACAAATTTGACCTTGTCAATCTAAGTCCTTAGAACATAATGTCTATTAACTATTAAGGACTTTACATCTTTCATTAATGCAGACATATTTGCATATTGATTCATTTATCTTTTAAAAACACATCATCAAATCTTATAATAGAGAAATAACATTCACATGCATATTCCAAATAAGCTCCTCAAATTTATTGAAGGTCCAAGAAGGTGTATGACTTTGTATGAGGACTAGAGGAATAAAATACACCTTTTGCCCTACTGAAGGTGAGAATGAGCTGTTTAAGATCAGCTTTTGAGCAAAGTGAAGGTTTATAGGGTAGCCTTGAGCCAAAATGACCACATTGGGATATACGTTGAAGGTCCAAAAGAGCTAATCCCATGCATTGTGCACTAGGGCTCGGTGAAATGACATTAGTGGCAAAAACTTCAGCAAACAGTTGTAATAAAGATGCCTTTGTTTATTTCTTCTTACTGTCACAATCTCAATTTCATCCTCTTCAACAATATTTATTGTGGCTGGAGGGATTGTTAAGTCTTCTGGGATTATCTCTTCTAAAGTCTCCCCCTCAACCTGAGCAGTAGTAGGTTTAGACGATTCAAAAGTTCCCTCTCAACTGAAGCAATGTCTGATTTTTCAGGTAGCTCCCCCTCAGCTACTGAGCCTTTTTCAGTTATTTGATCGGCTAATTTCACTAGCCTTCTTCTTTTTGGCCTTGGCTCTGTTGAAGTGACCTCCTCAGCCTGATGCTTGTTGCGAGTTTCCCTCCGCTGATATAATTTTTCATCCTCTGAGGCAGCCTTCTTTTTAGGAGCAACATTAGAGGCCTCATTTGATGATTCTCGAGGTTTTTCAATATCAAGGGCTTTCTTTCATTTTCTCTTCCTGATTAAACCAGGAAATTACCTACTGACTTCCTGAGAGTCTGTTTCTGCAGATAGGATCTTTATTCGTGAGGGCTCAGTGCCACTCTGTGTTCCTTCACTATCCCCAGAGCGGGATAGTTTTCTATTTTTAACTGGGTTTCTTTTCCAGTTATTGAACAGTCTCTGGGTCATCCTTTTATTTACGTTGATGACTTCTCCTTCTGCATGCTTAATCTTGTTCCCCAAAATGGATTGAAGGAGAGTGCTTATGAATCTTCCATTGAGCATTTTTCTGACTCATTTTGCCTTATCTGCATTTAGGAACTGATCTATTCTAACAGTAAGGAGCCATAATTTATGTTTATCTTTTTTACTATGGCTGTCATTATCTTCAGCTGGATCTCGCTGACGGAGTTGTGAGCAGAGTCTTTGCAGATGAGGCATTTTTCAATGACGTCATCCAGAAATTCATATTTCTGGGAAAACTCTTTCTTCTTCAATTATCTTAGCTCTGGATTCTTTTTGTGGTGTATCCTTCTTAGGTCCTCTTCTATACTCACAAGATTCAGAGTTGTGAGACCCCATGCTTAAAATCGGCTAGGTTTATTTCTTCAGCTGTGAGATTGAACTAGACCCCTTTTACTGTGGTGGTTAGAGTTCCATTGACATAGGATCCATTGGTATAGAACTCTCGGACTAGCCTTGATAGAATCCTCATATTTGTTCCTAAAGCTTCTCGAAGGCCAGCCTCTTCTACCATATGGATTATCCTCCGGTACTGTTTATCGGCGGTTGTGAAGGTTTCGAAGATCAGTTCATTTCTTGATATAACTTGAGCAGGCGCCATTTGAATGCTTTTCTGAAACAAGATGAATGATTTGTCTTAGTATTGTAAATCTAGGGTTCTGGATTGTGAGAGAGAGTTTGAGAGTTTTCAATTTTTGATTTTTGAAGAATAATGAAAGACACGCAGTTTTCAAAGTATTTAAATTTCCCTCTATGTTTGCTGAGACACACGTCAAATTTTGATAAGAGGACTTCCAGTTGGTTGATGACTATTTTGCCATTTGTCTTCCCCTGAGCTCTACGATCCCTTTTGATTCAACGATCCTTTGTTTTTGACAGTCGTTGAGTGAACTTTATAACTAGGATGTACTCTGTGATCCTCGGCTTGACGATCGTTGAATGAGCTCTATAAATTGAAGTGTACTCTACGATCCTTAACTCGACGATCGTTAAGTAGGCTCTACGAATTTGTCCTTTACTTTATCAAGAGTCTAGATTTAACATTCCTAACTCACTTATTAATTTATTGAATCTTGATTCATCTAACGGTTTTGTAAATACATTTGTTAGTTGTTCTTCAGTAGGAATATAGTGTAGTGATATATTACCATTTTGTACATGATCCCTAATAAAATGATATCTTCTATCTATGTGCTTAGTTATTGAATGCATGACAGGGTTATGAGTTATGGTAATTACACTTATATTATCACAATATATAGGGATAGAATTAAGCTCAAAACCATAGTCTGTAAGCTGAGTCTTCATCCATAGGATTTATGCACAGCAACACCCTGCGGCTATATATTCAGCTTTTACAGTTGATGTGGATACTGAGTTTTGCTTCTTACTAAAACAAGAGACAAGTATGTTGCCTAACATCTGACAAGTTCTACTTGTGCTCTTTCTGTCTATTTTGCATCCTGCATAGTTAGCATCTAAATATCCTATTAGATTAAAGGAAGACTCATTGGGATACCATAATCCCGAATTTGGAGTTCCTTTAAGATATTTAAAAATTATTTTCACGGCTATTAGATAAGACTCTTTAGGGTTAGCCTGAAATCTAGCACATATACATGTAGCAAACATTATATCTGGATACTCTACAAGTCCAGCAGACTTGGATACTCTAGTTCACCAAGAACTTTTCTCGAGTAGTGTAGATTTGGGTGTGGTACTAAGTTGCGTTTAGCATAAGTTTCTAAGAACTTAGTAGCGATGCAAGAATACTTTTGCTTTTTCAGCTCTTGCATATGTTTTTCTTTCTTGTGTGTTGCTTGTCTATCTCCTTGTGTATTGAATTTGGGCTTCTCATATAAGAGCTTCAGATTTCTTCCCGTTTGAAATCTGTCTTTTTCTTCAATTTCTGCCCGTTACCTCACAATATAAAGCTGCTGAATATTATATTCATTTAACTCATTAATGCTCTGAGAAGGTATTAATTGACCTGCAAATATTGTCCAGAAAGGTGTTTCCTTTTTCCTTGGGACAAGACATGACAATTCTTCCAACTTTCATAGAGGCGTTTGGTCTTCCATAAAAATATGGCTGATAGGACACAATATTCTGACTTTACTACCTTGAAAGTCTTCTCTCTATTGTATATCACGCTTTGGTCAGTCCTCTGATATTTCTAACTTTAAGCTCTTGGCAGAGGTTTATCTAACACATTGATGCAGATTGTTCTTCTCAACGAAATTGCTTTTGTCTTTTAGGACAAGAGAAGAATCATCAGATAATTTAGGATTTGGTCGTAGAGTTGCTTAAATGTCTCTTATTTTTGCTTAACTCTATGATTTTCCTTGCTGCAGTGACTGCTCTGTGATAAGACAATTTACCTTGAGATCGTAGAGTTTTATTCTACGGCTACTCTGTTGGTCGTAGAATCCATTCTACGATCGCTTCTTTCTTAGTCGTAGAGTATGTTCCTTTACTTTGACCAAATCGTAGAGTCTTCCTGGCGCGGAATCGTATAGTCCACTCTACGAACAGACTGAATCGTTGAGTCTTCTTTGTGCGGAGTCGTAGAGTCCATTCTTTGATCAGACTGACTGAAGAGATATAACACAAGATCAACCTAACAGATTTGATCTTTTCATAAACTAAGTCCGTGAACATAACACAGGACTTTACAACTCAATACATTCATATCCAAAAGATTAATCTAACAGTTTTGATCTTATCTAACTAAGTCCTTGTACATCATGAACAATCAAAGGACTTTACAACTCTACTATTGAATGCATTTATCACCTTAATTCTTATCATCAAATCAAACATGCAATGTTCAACACTCTCGATCAGCTTTAAAAAGCAGTCTTTGGAATGTCATCAGCTTTAACTTTTAACTGATGATATCTAGAGCGAAGATGAATCTTTGAAAAATGTTGAGCACCCTGCAATTGATTAAACATATCATCAATTCGAGGTAATGGATACTTGTTTTTGATGGTGACATGATTCAACTCTTGGTAGTTAATGCATAGTCTCATACTCTCGTCTTTCTTCTTGACAAAAAAAAAAAAAAAAAACAGGAGCACCCCAATGCAATGTATTCGGACGAATGAAACTAGTGTCTAACAATTCTTGTAGTTGGACATTTAACTCTTGAAGTTCAATAGGAGCTATTTGGTATGAGACTTTGAAAATTGGCTTACTATTGGGTTCAAGATCAATACAGAATTCAATTTCACGGTTTGGGGGTAAGCCAGAAAGTTCATCGGGAAAAACATCAGAAAACTCATTAACAATAGGAATATTATTCAACTTTGACATGTTTTTGTTCAAATCAGTGACATGAGCTAAAAAGGCTTGACGTTCGTTTTTCAATAAACGACTGACTTTATGGCTAGAAATGACAGTTCTAGATTTCAATGGTTTGATTATTTGAATTTGCTTTACAAGTTGATTAGGAATATGAAAACTAATAATCTTTTGAAAATAATCAATTTTAACATGATGGTTAGTTAACCAATCAATTCCTAAAATCACATCAAATTCATGCATTTATAAAAAAATAAGGTCAACGAGTAATGTAAGACTGTTGATTTGAACCTGCAAGATTTATATACAGTAGATGTAATGACTATTTCTCCTAATGGGTTTTTAACTGATAAGTCAAAGTCTAAATTTTCAAGAGTTAAATTTAATTGTTGAGCACATGCAGGTGAGATAAAAGAGTGGGTAGAACCAATATCTAATAGGGCATATACTTCGCGAAAATTTATGAATAGGTTACCGGTTATCACCTCGTTCAGATTTTGTGTCATTTGGGATGTCACAACAAAAACTCTTCCCTAAACTACGGATTTTCCCTTATCCGCACTAGCTTTTGGAGCCATCATTGCAGTTGGACTTTATTTTATAACATGACAAAATTAAGCAACATGACCTTCATTCCCACAACTGTAGCACAACTTGGACTACTGAGTATAGTTTGGGCTAATGTGACCCTCCTGACCACACCTGTAGCAATTCATTGGTGGTCGATCTCCTCCCCTTAAAACTGGTGCCCGTGCTGGTGTGACACCCCAGGATTTTACAGAAATTCTAAATAAGGATTATGGATAATTAAGTGAAGGTTATAAAATAAAACCTAGTTAAAATAATTAAATGTGATTATTATGTGATTAAATTGAAGTATGATGTGATCAATATGTTAGAAAAGACCAGTGTGTTTGAAATATTAAAGAGGGACCTATGTGGTCTAATATAGAAAGATAAATTAAGTTAGAGAATTATGAAAATGGGAAATTATAATAAAAAGGAATTTTGAGGATTTAATGATAGTATAATGGATTAAGAACGAATAAATTGATGTTAATACCTATAATAAGGTAATTTGGGAAGAATTATTGTAAGACACGATATTATGTGTCAGCAGGATTATAGATTTAATACAGGTATATGTGTATATGTATATGTGATTGATTATAGAAGGCTAGACAATATTGGAAATGAGGAAATAGTATGTAAATTGATCGTAAGTTATGAGAATTAAAAATGAGATTAAGGAATGGGCCTGGAGAGGCGAGGGGTCAGAAATGGAAGACTAAGATAAGGCAGTGTGTACAAGAAGAAGTAACCGTTTAACCTAACCGACATATTAGGAATTAACGGGATATTAAAGGAATGACATATGGATATTTCAAAGTTATTATGAAATTATGTTAATTGATGGTTATAAGATAGTCGATAATTCGATTCGTGAATACAGAATGTAATACCCCGAGAATGAGTATAGATCATGTTAGATGCAAGGATGGTGAGAATTGGTGTTATATGTGAAGTGAAAATAAGTCAAATGACGTAAAAGTAGTAAAGTGACAAAATGAGGTTAAAGGAATTAAGGACGATGAATTTAGTAATCCGGTCAAGGTTTGCTTCTCGAGGAAGCGGTTTATGGGAAAAGATAAACAATTAGAATGTATTGAGATGTTAGAAATTTAATTTGATTAGATAAGGAACCGAGAATGTTTGAAAACGAAATAATATGCAATTGTGGCAAATATTACAAGTTAAAGAGTTATTAAAGAAATTCAAGTTTTCAAGTGTGACAAGTAATTTGGGACAAACCAATTGAACACTATTTGATGAAGAAATAAAATTCAAGCATGATGAAGCAAATTTGGATTAAAAATGATTTGATTTGGATAAGAAATGAGCAAAGAATGAATCGAGGGGGAAAAATGTATGAAAGTTTAGTTATGAAGGGGAAAGTTACAAGAAATGAAAGTTTAGTCAAGTTGATAAATTACCAAAATGCCCCTCAACAAATTAAATAATTACCATTGTGTCCTAAAGGGTCAAATGACCAAAATACCCTTGAAAAATTGGATAATGACTTATATGTTCCAAGTGGTGAAATGACGAGAATACCCTTTACCTAATATATGAAATGACTAAATTACCCTCGGGTTGGAATTAGCCATGATTAAGCTTAATTAACTCAATGAGAGTTAACACATAAAAATCTAACAAAGCTAGCATTTTGCACATTTCATTTTGCTGGAAATCAAGCCTTAAGTGAGAGAAAGAAAGAGAAACGTGAGAAGGCTATGGAAGGAGAGAAGAGAAGCTAGAAATCATGAAGCTAGAGACTTCAAATGGCTAAGTAACAAGAAGAAAAGAGGAAGAACTCTTCAAGATGAAGCCATCTATGCAAAGAAGTTGAGCATCCAATGAGGTATAATCATGTTCTTATTTTAAAGTTTGAAGTTGATGTGTTTAAGTGATGGTTTAAGGATAGTCATACATGGATTAATGGTTAGATGTAAAGATTATGTGAATTTTGTGTGCTATATGTGAAGTGTGTTATGAAACCCTAAGCTCAAGGTTGCTAGAATAAAGTTGATAAACTCCCATGTATGTTTTCAAAACTAGAAACCATGGTTTGAGGATAATCATGTGTTAAAAGTTGATGGTTTTGATGAAAACCTAGTTTGAAGTGTTGAACATGTTGAATTAATACAATTTATTTCATTATATAGTCTACAAGATGCTCAAATGGTTGAGATACATGTTTTGGTATAAAAGTTTGAATATTAGGCTATAATTTGTCAATAAACCAAAGCGTAATCTGTAAAGTGCACTAGACTGCGTATATGGAAGTTATAGAGACTTACAAAGTTGTTAAATGTGTAAGGGATAGCTTATGTGATGTTTGGGAATTTAAGTGTCAAGAGGAGTTCAAGGTTTGAATTTGAAAAATCAATTAAAGTTGATAAAATGCCGTCAAAGGGTGATTTTTGGCAATTTTAAGGAACTGAAGGTAAAACGAAGTGAAATGAGTCATTTTTATGTTAATACATATGTTATAGTCGATTTGGTAACCGACGAATTTGAATTTGAGCAAAAGGGCGATTCGAACGATCGTTTCGAATCAAAACGGATTTTATCGGACAAAAAATCGCCTCGTGCGAAGTTTTATGGTTTTGAAAGTTGGGACATGTCATTTATGACTTATATGAACTATGTCAAGTGTCGGAATGATGTTTTGAAGCAATTGGCCAAAAATCACAAAGTTGCAAAAGTTGAGTTTTAAAATTCTAAAATTTTTTCTAAGTATAGAAATGTATTGAACAGGCCTCCTATGGGCTAGGTTATCTCTGATTTTGAAAGGCCAAATAAGGAAATAGAAAATTTTATAAAATACTAGGGTATGAGGCCTACATGTGTACCAAGTTTGGTGTTAATTGGTTATGTGGTTAGGAAGTTAAAAATCAGCAAAGCAGGGATAAAAATCAGAATCTGCTAAACCAGGGACTGCGCCGGGGCGCAGTCATTTAGCCTTGACACTGAGTCGGGGCGCAGTGTCACTGTTCATGGCCGAGAGCTTTTCGCGGCCAGCGAGATTAGGAAGAAGAAACTTGGCGCCGGGGCGCAATGTACTGTAGCATAAAAGTAATTTTAATGTCCGAAAAGCTATGTTTTGCTATAAAATGATAGAGATGGGTTATGTAAACCCTAAATAAATAAGAATGGACTATGTAAAGGATGTCAAGGTATAATGAAACGATAATAGGCATAATGTAACATGCCTAAAGTTAAGCCAAAGTGAGTTAAATGTTATGTAAAATGTCGAGAACGAGATAGGATGTATTATTAACCTATGTAAGGTATAATACATCAAATGTTAAATGATTAGAGACGAAGGGTCGTATAATTATAAGTTAAGTTTGACTAAAATTATAAACTTTTATGATATTATAATAACATGTAAGTTCAATGTGAACAGATAGAGTTTGGAATAAGCAAATCAACGCAATGGAGGATAACAAGGTCAAGCGAGGCAGAAGGTTAAGTAAATAAAGCGTACAGGCAAGTGTTCAGACTATAAGGTGCTATTGTTCTATGCGAACTGTGTAGTAGTAAAAGATTTGAAACGTGCCCTACGTGCAACTATGTGATTTATCTATTAAGTGAATTACGTGGCATTCATATATAACATGATAAAGTAGAGATGCATGACGCATACTATAAACTGTAAGCATGAAAGGTGTTATCTGAATTACTTGCTGAGCCTATGTGCTCACCCTTGCCATGAACTAACATTTCAGGTGAATTACGAGAAGACCGGAGGATTCTGGTGCAGCTAAGGTATAGAATGTTGAATGCATGAAATAGGCATGAACAAAGTTGTTATATGTGAAATGTGTATGTAAAGAGTTGTTGTAAATCTATAGAGATAGAATTGTATGTATTGTATTATCTGATGAAGGGATGTAAAAGTTATATGGTTTTGTAATCCATAATGATAGTAGTGACTGTAAAGTGTTCCGAGAAATGTTACAAAATGATAAGATAAATGTATATAAACAGGAATATGTATGATACATAAATATGTATGCAGGTATATATGAACGTGAGCAGGTACAGGAACAGGTATATGTAAATCAGGCCATTAATGAATAGGTCATGGCAAAATTTTAATTACAGGTTATGTAAATCATGAATATATTTATTTGTTTATATATGATTATAATAGGTTTCAAATAATTGATGTTTGACCTAAGTTTAATGGAAAGTATGTAAACGTTGCGATCCTGAGACAGGTAAGGATTCTAAGTAAAATAAGTTTTTTTTAAAAAAAATATGGACCGAATTTTTGGTCAACTAAATGGTTTTTAAAGGTTAAAGGTTAAAGTTTAACGCACGGGATCTCGGTTAATAAGGTTTTAAGTTAATCATTATGTAATCCAGAGATAATCGGATAATTAAATAAGGTCGGGATTTCGGGCTGTCACAGCTGGTACTAGTGTCGGTGCCCTTCCGTAATTATTGTGGGATCTCTTTCTCTTGAAGTTGTTCTCACTGGATTCTCCTTTTCTGTTATTTGAGCCAGGATTACCATCGAAGTGTTGATTACCTCCTATATGGTTCTTGTTTTGGTGATTGTTGTCATTATTTCTCTCTTTCTGCTAGTCCTTGACCCTTGGATGTAATATTTCATTTTCTTGTAACACCCTTTGAGCCCTTATCTACAACATTTGAATATAAACAAAATTTATGAGAGCTAAGGTGTTGGCGAATTTTGATTCTCAAACCTCACAAGAACATACAACTTATTCGTGCTTCGTCGTCCACCAGATGGGTAGCAAATCGGGATAACTCGACAAACTTAGCCTCATATTATGAGACAGTCATGTTCCCCTGCTCTAGCTTAATGAATTTCACATCCTTTATGTAGCGGATGCTTTCTGGAAAGTACTTTTCGTTAAACAGCTCTTGAAATTCTATTCAAGACATCTCGAGTGCTGAATGATGGATACATTTTATCGCTTCCCACCAATGGCACGCGTCACCTCGTAACATGAAGGTGGTAAATAGAACATTCTGATCATTGGTGCATCGTAGGACATCAAATATTTTTGTCGTCTGCTTTAGCCACACTTTCGCCTTGAGTGGGTCAGGCTTCCCCAAAAATTCATGTGGTCCCAACTCTTTAAACTGCTTAATGGTGACCATCATTGAATTATCAATGTTTCCACTTGTAGGAACTCTCCTCGCCTGATTTTGGATAAATTGCATAAAGTTTCTAAAGAAACCATCCTGATTTGCATGATCACCCGCGTTAGCTTCTTGGTTCTCAGCAACATTCGCATCGAGCAGTGGATAGTTCATTTCATGATTTTCGGAAGCCATTCTAAACTGCGGTCATAAGATAAATGTTAGTTAAATAAACTGACTCGTCACTTCTTGTCCCCAGATTCAAGCCGACTCCTTAGATAACAAAATTTAATTTATGTAGGACACACTAGTGACGTATTTTATTCGTCTCTTTCCTCCTACTTCTATCCATATCTCTATTAAAGATCATATCCCTATGCTCGGATACCAACTGTGACACCCCCAAATTTAGGCCTACATAGCCCAATTTGATACGCTAAAAATATACAGTATTTAATACAAAATAGTACATAGTACAAAAATACATGGCTCAATAATACACAACTAAGTCTTCACTAATATTGTCACTCTATTTGTAACATGTGAATACTACAACATTTATCTCTCGGACCTTCACTCAATTCCTTGACTAGACCCAACTACTCTCTCATTTTCTGAAGGATAATGAAATAATAAAATGGTGAGCTCAAATAGGCCAATAAAGAAGTATCACGACTAAGATAACAATGAATAAATTATCATTAGCCCTCAACAATTAAATTCTTTATAGAATATAATAGACAACAAGTTTTAGATAAATAATAGTAGCGGAATAAACAATCTATTAGAAGAATCATGTAGACTATGATGTCCACTAGTTTCTTTTTTTATATAAAAACATCATCAATTTTTATCATCTGAAACACCCACTGGTCATGATCATACCAACAACAGTTCTGCTTTGTCCCATGCCAAAGAGAACATTTACCACGTGCCCTAAAAGATACACAATAATTATATCGCATTTATCCTATCATCTATGTCACAGGCCACATATATTCACAATAACTTGATTCTTGATGATTAGAATAACAACATAGATATAAATGATGAATAGAATAACAGGATATTTTGTCATGAGTCAAATAATGTCCAAATCATCAATATGATATGGACTCAAATTTAAGAATGATATTCAAGATCCATAGTTCAGAATAACGGTTAAAGTTCAATAGAAAAGTTCAGGTCAATAGGAATATTCAAATAAAATTATATTAGATGAAGCGCACACTATTAAGGAACATTTAATCATTTAGAAATTTTGTCGAACAATACTTACCAGAGTAAGTTTAAGAGTATGAAAGAAAATGATATTACTTACTTTAACGCGTGACTGTATATTGATTTAAATGAAGTTGATCAACCTATATATTTATAATTTAATTAGTAACTACATATATAATTTCATGGTGTATACTAATTCGTAAAAAATTATCAAAAGTGATTTGATAGTAAAATTTTGTGTAGTGTACAGAATAAAGTATAATAAACTTCAAAATAGTTTTTGAAAATATTATTTCAAAAGAATCTTCAAGAGAAAGTTCTTCCGAATGAATCTTCTAAAGGAATAGTCTTTTAAAGGAAGATTTATAAATACCGTATGATGTGTGTGGTTACTTAACTAACTATTATGAAAAGATTTACTTGAACAATACTCTTACAGATCTTCAAATACACACGATAGCTTAAGCACACTTAGAAAGAACTTACACAAAGTAATATTTAGAAAGTGAAAGAAAGAATAAGCAAGAAAGTTTATGAAAAATTCTTAAGTTAAGACCTCTATTTATAGCCAAAAATCTTATCATAATCCAAGATTTTCTAATTTAATCCAAACCATATATTTCAAGATAATGTTTAATCCATATCACATATTTCATGTTTTAATATTTCTTTAATCTAAATCATTCATTTAAAGATCATCTTTAATCTAGACTGTTCATTTCAAATTATATAATTATTATATTATCTTTAATTTATATCGTTCATTTCAAATTTTCTTTAATCTATACCATTCATTTAATAAAATAATTAACTTTATATATAAAACAACTAACTTTATATATACAATAACTAACTTTATATATAAAACAACTAATTTTAAATAGATCAATTAACTTTATATATAAAACAACGAACTTTATATATAAATCAATTAACTTTATATATAAATAAATTAACTTTATATATAAAACAAATAACTTTATAAATTTAATTATTCAACAATTATTCACCAATTATTCACAATTATTCATTATTATAATTAATTGTTGTAAATGTAGTGTAGTTGGCTTTTTAAGTTAGAGACTCACAATACTAGCAGAAAAAACAACAAATAATGGAATACAACAGTTTAATCAACATCGTAATAGAGATAACAATAATACAAAAAATAAATAAAAGAAAGAGCACGTTACTGTGAAATGACAATTATTGATTTAGTAATGTGAATTACTCTGCATATGCTACTGCGACAATTATCAATTCAATAATATAAATTATTGTGCATGTCACAATTATTGGTTCAATAAAGTTAATATTGTACAATAGTCGCTTTATCAGTTCAATAATATGAAACACTGTGCAATACTGTGTCCTACTGTGCAATACTGTGTTCTACTATTTCTTTACCACCGGATATTTTAACAGTTAAAAGTGATAGTATCATTGACTATTTTTATTTAAAAAGATTACTAATGTCGTTTTTTATATCCGATAATATTTTGTTGTAAGGTCCACTAATGTTTGGTTATTTCTACGCCGTCGTACGAATCGAATATTTCCCGACAGAACGAATATTCTCCGACAAAACGAATATTCTCCAACAAGATAAAATTGGCACAAAATATTTTTTTTAACTTTTGCCAATTTATCCACTTACCGTTTCAAAAGAAAATATAAAGAAAAATTAAATTTGTATTTCATAAAAGTCGGGGTCATACATTAATGAAAAGTGAGAGAACCAAGTAAATATGATATTAATTATAAATAAAATTAAGTTATATACATATGACAATAAAATAATTTTAAACAATTTAATTATAAAAAAAATAGTGTACTAAACTCAAGATATTGCAAACTTCAAATATATACATTTTAAGTTGCCAACTTCAAATTTCATTAAATGATCGGTGTTCAGATATGTTTGTTATTTTTTCAAACGATATTATTCTCGTTTTTGAGTGTTTTAAGCCTCATGTTTTTTAGATTTTTCTTTCTCAACTATATCTCGATAACGTTTTCATTGCATGAAATTTCTTTGCTCATTTTTTTTGTAATCTATCGAGATTTAATAAAACTGAATTATTGTGATTGAATTTATAAGTGGTGGGAATTAAAAAAAGGATCTTCATTTTTTTTATTCCTATTAGGGATAGAAATGTTATAAAATTTAATTAATAAAAGTATGTAAACATCATATATATATATATATATATATATATATATATATATTTAATTATAATAAATTTGTATAGTAGTTATACTAATTTAAATATTAAAGAAACAAATTCTTTTTTTTTCTTCTATTATAGATAAAAATATTTTTAAAGCTGGATAGTACTTAATTGATATAACTTTGAATTGCACTTAAATTAATATGAATTAAAAAAATTGAACTAAAAATTAGTAAAACCAAATTAAATTTGTACTTTTAATTATATACTAGTTAATATATAGATATAAAATTTAAAATTTCCCCTTTTTTTTCATTTTAAAATTAGTCTTAAATATAATTTACTACCTTCAACTATAACTTTTTTTTTCACTTCAGTGATTCACCTTTCAATTTTTTTAATCAGACGAAAAAACTATTTTTTTTTTAATTTTGTCCACATTTAAGTACACGACAGGAAATTGGTGACGTGACCCCCTAGTGGGTCATAGGTAGCTAATGTGCTAAAAATGACTGGGTATTTAAGGTAAAATTGAAATTTCATTTTTTTTTACTTATCAGCCATATGCTTCTTCATGGGTTCCTTTTGATTTATTCCACTCAGACCCTCATTACCTAAACACAGCTATAAGCAGTAAATCAAACTCTTCATTAATGGCTTCAGCAACAACAAGAGTTGCCTTTGTATTCAATCTCTCATCTCCTCTCACTCATCCATCTTCCACCCCACCTCACATTCCCACCACTTTTCCCTAAATTCCTCTCAATTTCTTCACAAAACCCCAATTCACTTATAAATCAATTGATGTCTCCAAAAAAGACAAGCTCATTTTAGAGCAAGCAATTTCAGTGGAATCTAATTTCGCAACAGATTCAGAATTCGCAAAACTAAAAGGGACTGAAAGTTTTGAACTGCAAATTTTGCTTCGGGAAAAGATGGTAATAAGTATGCAGGATCATATCCAAAAGCAATTTTACATATATTATCAAACGAAAATCTCTAAAGTACGTCTTGAAAATCGAGAATCGTAGGCTTATCGGCGGCAGCGGGGAGGATCGGAATAAGGCGATCGAAGAGCTCTATATCGACGACAGTCTCGACGAATTTGCGGAGCAATTTGGTCCCTCCATGTATATATGTATAAACTCTTCTCATCTCACGATGAAAGTGCTGATTGACTTTTTGCTCATATTAAGAAAGAGAAAAAATAATAAAATTATTCATATTTAAATTTTCATTTATTTATATAATTTTTTGCACATGACTAGTGATGCTTCATAAATATGTATAGAGAATAGAAATATGACAATTAATACTAAAGATAGTATAGATAAATTATTATAAAAAATAAATTATTTAAAGTAAGTGACATTTAATTTGAAATTACTTAAAATAGTAATAAGAACTTTTTATCCTAGGACGAGAGAGTAATATATATGTATATATATAGAAAGAGAATGAAAATAGAAAGAAAGAAACAGAATATGAAGAGAGAGAGAGAGAGTAACGGGAGAAAAAAGGAGGAAGGAGATACCATCTTAGAAGGTATAGTTCTTAAATTATTTTCCTGTTATGCTAAGTAAATAATATGTACTTGCTTGTGAGAGGAAATATAATATGATTATGTAACAAATTAGTGGTGAAATTTCGACAAGGATAGCCCTGGTTGATGGACATGGCAATTGAGTTGGAAGGTTGGGCTTGAGGTATTTGACCAATTAAAACCTATTCAGACTTGTGGATTAACAAACCAGTAGTGATTTGATGGGGAAAAAATAAAGAAAATGATGAAGAAATAGGGTAGAACTACAAAGAATAATATCACTGGCGTAATACTTTCGGAACAATTTTTGAACGTTGAGTGCTTGATGTTTTCTTAAATAAAATACATGAATTGTCAATTTTACCTTTGAATACTCGGCTATTTTTGACACATCAACTGCCTATGACCTAACTGGGAGGCTACATCACCAATTTTTTGGCGTGTACCTTAATTTGGATGAAATTTTTTTAAAAATTTAATAGTTTACTCATTTAATTGAAAGATGAATCATCAAAGTAAAACAACGTTATAATTGAAGGTAGTAAAATATATGAGTCATTCTATACTTATCCATAAATCTTTTTCACAAAACTTACTTGTAGAAAAGACAAAGGAGTATGATCTCACTATATTCATCTTAATAATTAAAAGTTGAGCCATACTTTTTTGTTTTTTATGCGAATAAGCATACCGAATAAGTTTTGTGGGCAGGGGGCGAATCTATTCATAGAGCGGAGGCAACTGCCTTTGCTCACTTTTTAGATACTTGTTTTGGTAATACCAAAAGTAAAGTAAAATGTTATTTTTCATAAAAGTGAATGTCATTTTGTAGACTTGAATTGGTCTGGTTGATATTTTTTTATTGGCTTATTGCTGAGCATGTTAAAGCAAAGCAAAACATGTATGTTTTCTGTTTTTTGCTTTTCCTTTCCTTGTCCCTTGGGCTTCGGTCGTTGTTTGTCTTATACAATGTTACTCAATTAAAGCTCATCTTTAATAGTATTTGGCTCAGTCAAATCTTTTGAATTCGAAATCCAAAATTTTAAGGTCATTATCCTACTATTTTCACCTTCATAACCTCTCTCTGGCGAGTTCAAATATTGGTAAATTGAATTGAGTTGCGTTTGTAGGTTGATTTTTATATGTTTTGCCTTGATTTTGTTTGAATATAGAAATCAAATTTGGTTTGTATTTTTTCGGAGAATTGTTCAAATTGAACTATGATAAGTAAATTTTTAAATCTATTCTCGAGTCTTAACTCATGTTTTTATTCTTATTTTTTTTAGTTTGGATTATGAATATTTATTTTTTGTATATTTTAGAATTTTATTTATGTTGCAATTTGCATAAATTAGTGATTTGTTTGAGGTGGTTAATTGTATGTTAATTGATTTAGTCATTCATGATATGTTTACAAAATTTAAATGTTCCTAAATTGAATCATTGTAATTTGTAAGTATTATTATGATTTAGTTAATATTAAAAATTAATTCAAATTTTATTTATTTATTTCTTAAAAAAAGGTTCAAATCGGTCTCTGCTAGTATAAAATCCTGAATCTACTCTGTTTGTGTTTGTGATAAGTCTAAAATTTTCCAAAATATATTTATGCCTTCAAATTAATACACAAAAATAGGGTAACGCTCCCCGGCCCCCAGCCGAAAAGCCCAGAAACGATGAAGTAGCAAAAGAGAAAGAGAGAGCAAGAGCAAACCTAAGAATTAACGGTTGAACATTCAAATACATACATAACAACTAGACCTTAAGAAAGTATTTCTCTCAGTTCTGCCTTAACAATGGCCACTCTCTCCTCTCCTTTCACATCCGCTCCAATTTTAAGACGCAAAAGCTCTCATCAACACAGCAAAATCTCCCACTGCACCAGACCCATCTCTATCTCAATATCCTCTCCATATCTGCGTCGTCGTCGTTTTACTATCACACCCATCACAGCATCTCTTAAGGTACAGCTTCCGCATTTCTTTTACATATGCGCACCAGGTATTTGTTAGTATACCTCAATGACCTCTTTTAAGTGCTTCTAGTTTCAGGAAAATTTGGGTCGAATTACAAAGACTTGGAGTGATATCACCAGCTTAAATTACTGGGTTGTTCGGGATTATTACCGTCTTGTGGATTCGGTTAATTCCTTTGAGCCAAGAATTCGGAGTCTTTCTGATGATCAGGTTGGTGGGTTTCAATTTCTTATGTGTAAAGATTTTATCTTTTTGGGTTGGTTTCATTTGGCTGGTTTCATTTGCTTGTTATGGTTTTGTAGCTGTCTGCAAAAACCGTGGAGTTTCGTAATAGGCTGGCTCAAGGGGAGACACTTGCAGATATTCAACCTGGTTTGTAATAGTTCCTTCTTGTGTTTCATGGCTTTCATGTTCATTTCTTTGGAAGAGAATGATATCCTATTTTGATGTTGTAATGTTTTTTCAGAGGCATTTGCTGTTGTTCGTGAAGCTGCCAGAAGGAAAGTTGGAATGCGACACTTTGATGTGCAGGTCTCTTTCAGTTCTTAATGACACATATATGCATGTATATAATTGGTTGTGGCTGGGTTCGTTTAAAGATTTTGCTTAATTCTCTTGCAAATGCTAGATTATTGGCGGAGCAGTGCTTCATGATGGGAGTATTGCTGAGATGAAAACTGGGGAGGGAAAAACCTTGGTCTCCACATTGGCTGCTTATCTTAATGCCTTGACTGGGGAGGGTGTTCATGGTATGTTCTGTAGAGACTTTGATTGCTATGCTAGTGAGAATGATAAGTTAGGGCCCGTTTGGTAACTGCATCTGCCACCAATTTTTTGGTTTTGCTCTTAATTTTTGAAATTAGTAGCATAGAATGTTGTTTGTTAACTGTTTTACTTCGAAAAAACTGGAAACAAAACCCCTTTTTGGCAACAAAAAAGTGAAAACACCAAAAACTAGCTTCTTTAGTTTTGACAACAAATGGAGTCATTCTAATTTTAATGAGGTTCAAAAATCGAATCTTTTCGACAGTAAAATATGATAACAACAAAATTTAGAACTTCATTACTTTGTAAAATAAAATAAAACTAATGTTTGAACATAGTTACTACCGCAGCGAGTGAGCGGGGAAGAAGGCTGAAGTCTTCAACCTTGATAATTTCTTAAAAAATTCTCTAAGGGAAAACTTTTATTATTCAAATTCAATGATGCAACAAGCCTTTTTAAACCCAATATAAATAATTAGGCCAAGACTAGATTAATATTAAATAAGGTAGTTTCCTAATGAAACTTATCAATTACAAGCAATCAAATTATAATCAAATCTGAATCACAACTAAATGGAACAATTCTGGGCAGGAATCATTTGCACGATTTAAGGGATTTCTGGGCAGTGATTATTGGTATAACTTGTGAGCTTTTTAGCATGATTCATGAGTATAATTCTGGGAGAACTTTGTGAGAATTCTGGACAGAATTATGAGCAGAATTTGTGGGATTCCTTTTGATCCTCGTTATCCAAAAAGACAAGTGCGACCTATTCTACATCAGTCTCTTCCTCTTGGAAAGAACTCGTCCTCGAGTTAGACTCTGGATAGTGCGACCTGTTTTACATCAGTCCCCCCTCCTCTTGGAAAGAACTCGTTTTCGAGTTAGATTCCGGATAGATTGATTCATCATTTGATTAGTACTCGTACAAAACTGCTACATTAAATGTTGGGGAAATGGCTACAAACTTCCTAATACTCTTACAAAACTGCTACATTAAATGTTGGGGAAATGGCTACAAACTTCCTAATAATGGTTTACATACGCGATTCATTAGTCTCATGAAAGTGCTTGGTACATTCGATAATCCAAAGGGTATCACCATCCATTCGTAAAGCCCTTCTTTTGTCTTAAATGCAGTTTTTCACTAGTCTCCAGGTCGAATACGAATTTGGTGATAACCACTCTTTAAATCTATCTTGCTGAACACCTTGGAGCCTGCTAAGATATCAAGCATGTCGTCGAGCTTTGGTTTAGGAAATTTGTACTTCATGCGATCTTGTTAATTGCTCGGCTATCAACACACATATGCTAACTCCCATCTTTTTTTGGCTTTTGTAATGCGGAAACTACACATGGACTCATGCTCTCCTGAATTAGTCCTTTTTTGTGACAAATGTTCAACTTGATCTTGCAAAATTTGATTTTCCTTTAGGCTCATTAGATGACGGGATAGGTTCGGCAAGCTAGCTCCAAGTACCAAGTCAATGTGGTGCTGAATTGCCCTCTCTGGTGGCATCCCATTAGGAAGTTTCTCTAGACAAATGTCCTTGAATTCCAGCAATAAGGATTGAAGTCTATCTGCAGGTAGAGCACAACCTGAAGTTATTTTTCCACGGGCAACTAGTGCATAGACCAGTTTAGTTTCCTTTAGTTCTTCACCAAAACGATCACATGCCACAGACAAGCTTATCAAGGCGTTGCCTAGTCGACGACTAGGCGTCTGAGCGGTAGCTAGGGGTGAGCAATTTGGTTATATCCGAACCGAATAGCTTATTCGGATATATCCGAATACCGAAATCTTCTAAATTTTACTATCCGAATAACTAACCGAATTTATAAATAACCGAATATACAATTCGGTTTTTTCGGTTAATAACCGAAATTAAGTCCCATTTTATCAAACAAAAAAAATTATTCATTTTAAATTGGCAGCAGCACTGCAGCAGCCAGCACTCAGCAACAATATGCAATAGGGCAACAACAGCAACATGCAACAACCAGAAACATATTAGCAGCAATACAAGCACACAACAACATATGCAAAAGGCCAACAAGCAACAGCAGTAAGTTTCTGCAATCACAAGAAAAGCTAATGTTCTTTGGGAACAACTTATACAACACTTTATCTCAATAAAAATTGGGGTAATGCCTACAAAGTCTATCATATAAAAATATGCAGGAAGGACTAAAGCTAGCAATTAAATACTTCACGAGGACAATAACTTCACAAAGAGATGCAAAGGAAAGCGAATCAAGTAGTTGCACGCACTTATTATACAGTTTACAAATTAGAAAGTTTAGCTCTTTGTATGTTAGCCTCTCTTTAAGTCCATTTCAAGATTGCAAGTTTGTCATAGATTCATTTGGTTACTTCAAACTAGGCTGGCTTTTGCATGAACCTTGACAAATGATTGAACCTTTTCAATTATATGCTGACCATTGCTCATCAAATGCAACTGCATTGGGTTTTTTCTCTATCAATAAAACATTACACCAGTGCTTCCTTTATAGAGCAACATAGCAACAGCAGCAACACAAGCACCAGTATATATATATATATATATATATATATATATATATATATATATATCATTGGATACATATATATATATATATATACACTCCTTACATTGAAAGCAAAATTGGTAACAATACTTACGATCTAAACCAAAACAAACTAACCAAAATGATCAAGTCCTCTATGCGGTTAATCGGTTAACCGAATACCAATATTTCAATAACCTTATTCAAACCCGAATACTGAAATATTAAAAGGGTTATAACCGAATTAAAGAAAATAACCAAATAACCGAAATAATTCGGTTAATTTTTTTTGGTTATGTTCGGTTATTCGGTATTATCCGATATTTGCTCAGCCCTAGCGGTAACCATCCGGCAAGGCGAGGCTACGCCTTGGTGTAAACAAGCTAAACACTTTAGATTTGATGTATTTTCAGTAAATCACATCACACGAAGCATACCAGTTCAAAATCTGATCCCACCGGCGGCACCTAGGACGACAACTTTAAGCTCGGGTGCAAGCTCCAATGAGAAATTGCGGCAAGTGATGTGAAAGGATGAAGTGGCGTAAGAGCCTCTGCTACTTGTATGGATGACACATGGCTGCCTTCATTTTAGAGATTGAAAACAAAGACTGAGAGGAGAAAAATAAGTGAAGACTTTGATTAGTAAAAGGGCAAAAGGAAGGCACCAGAATTTTATAAGGAGGAAGAAATGGGCGAGACTTTTACTTCTCTCATCCTTTAAAGCAAACTTTTTTTTTCTTTTTCATTTTCATTTTTTCACTTTTACCATTTTTTCGAATTTTGTAATACTCCCCAGTGGCTCCATCAAATCATTTAATTTATTATGATGTGAATTTATTGTAATTTTTAAATTAATAAATTTGTACTTAATTGTTAGTAATAATTCGTTTTATACTGTCTAGTAGTTTACAGTATGAGAATGAATTACGAGTTTCTAAGATAGTGATTATACATTATCCAATTAAATTGTCTCCCATGTATTTTAAGAGAAAACAAAGAAGTTTTAATTGCATGAAAAATAAATAAATCAATTTTATCATAATAAAAAATATTATTACATAATTTGTTAACAAAATTAAAATTTATTATTAGTTTTTTTAAAATACAAAGTTATCAAATTCCAATTGAATGAATAAGTTGTAAATTTGTTAGTTGTCTAAAAATATTGAATTTACCGAGGGAGTTTTCTTGTTTTTATTAGTGAATCTATTTTAATGATTTATGATTTTTTTTATGTACTCCATTTTAGTTGTTAATGAAAAATTGAACTTCAACAAGAGAGATGTTAGAATATCACAAGAGAGTTAGAGAAAATTAACCAAAGTTGAACAACTATTATAGCCCATCTCACAATTATTATATTTTAATATTATAACAATTATTAAGTTTTAGTACTATTATATGCATACACACATATTAGTATATCAAAATGTTATACATACATATATATTGGTATATTCAAATGTTATATATTATTTATATTACAATTTTTTCAAAAATACAATATTTATATATGTGTGATGTATTTTTGAATAACAATACATATAAAATAAAATCGTATATATATAAATTTATGGTATTCTATATATACAATATTAAAACTTAAGACACTAAACATAAATTTAAGAATTATATTGAATTAAACTAAATACTACAAAGATATCACCATTTATATAATTTGAAGTTAGTACAAGTTCAAAAAATTACAACTATAATAAAATTATCCTTTTTGACTTGATCTTGTTCACTTCTTGTTGTGATATGATATGCTACAACCTGCATTATTAATATGGTAAATCATTAGAAATATAAATATATCAATATTCAAATAAATATTAAATATATATAATTTTATTCATATAAAATTTACATTGTTAACGACTAGTTAGGCGCCTTGTCGCCTAAGCGTTTAAGCTCCCAGCTGTCGCCTCTCCTCGACTTGTCGCCTTGATAACTATGGTCACAGACAAAATAGATTTCCCATCTGATTTAGAAGTGCTAGTTGAGTCTTTTGAACTCAAGGGCCCAAGGATAATTTTCTTATTTTCCTCTTTGAACATGTAGACGTTGTCTCTGCCTCAGTGGATAGCGTCAACATCAAATTGTCACGGTTGGCCCAAAATTATATGGCATGCATCCATATCGACAACATTGCAAAGAGCCTCATCGACATAGGTTTTCCCAATGGAAAACATAACATGACAAGTCTCATTTATACCGGTTTTTGCACCTTTCTTGATCCAGCCGATTTTGTAAGGTGATGGATGATGTTTCATCTCAAGTCCCAACTTGTTGACCATTAATCTAGACACAATATTTTTAGTACTGCCAGTATCAATAATTAAATCACACACCTTCCCATGAATGGTGCATTGAGTTTTGAAGATACCATGCCTTTGTTGGTGCTCATCTTGTTTCGGGGCCATAAGTATCCTTCTCACAACAAGAGAGAGCCTATCGCCATCATCATCTTCTGTCACTCCACCATTGCCATACCATAAGAAGTCATTTGTTTATTTCTCTTCTTGCATGTCACATTCTTTATTCTTTGGCTCCATCAAATTCACACCGCCTCTTTTAGGACATTGATTGGACTTGTGCCCAGGTTGATCATACCTATAGCATTTATCTGAGTTGGGCTGTGCATAAGGGTTTGTTGTGACCTTTTTGTTAGTTGTTGGAGCTCCATTAACAGCCTTTGAAGATCCAGAACTTTGACCTGCTTGTTGCTACAAATTCTTCGGTGCTGCTTGAGTTCGAGCTGCTGATTATGGATGGTTGGTCTGTCCTTTATAGAGTACTGTCTGACTATTCTCAAGCATTCTCTTACTAGGTCTTGCTTCATTACGTGAAGAAAGCCGATAAAATTCCTCTGTATAGGATTCCCCTGTCCATGTAGCTTGTCTACGGCCTTGGTACTGTCCGAACAATGTTTGCTTATAGTCTCGCGGCAAAAATCTAACCTTTAACATGTGTTTCATCTTTGGCCAGGAACATGCGGGAATTTTTCCTTGGTGTGTGCGCGAACATTGTAGTTGTTCCGACCATGCGGATGCACCAACTTTAAGCTTATACACCACAAGCTTAACTTGTTTTTCATTTGGAATCTCCATATATTCAAAGAATCACTCGACTTCTGCAAGCCAATCAAGAAAATCATCTATATGAAGATGTTCATTAAAAGTGGGTAGATAAATCTTAGTACGAAAATCTCTAGAAGGTTGATCAAAAATTCATCCTGTGGCATGATCTCTCATTCTTCTAGATCAAAATTTCCTCCGGTGTCGTGATCTCTCGTTACTCCATCTCAGTAAATTTCCTCGACATTTTCATCACTGCTGGAGTTTTCTTCACGGTTCACTTTTCTATTTTGATGAGCAAAATGGTGCTCTCTAGCAAGTTGGCCACATAATCTTTCTCCGCACGAGGCCTGTTGATCACAAGATTTCGATTTGGTTTCATCATTAAATTTGCAGTGGATGCTTGAATTCCTTACAACGTAGCTTGTGCTTGAATTCAGCCCTCATAAGAGCTCTTCCTCCGTGATTCTCATCCTCGGAGAGGCTGCTACTGTCACAATTATTGGCCATCAGCCTAAGGCAAACATGGCTCTGATACCACCTAACGCAACGAGTGAGCAAGGAAGAAGGCTGAAGTCTTCAACCTTGATAATTCCTTAAATCCACAAGGGTTTTCCTTGAATCCACAAGAACAGAAAATTTCTCTAAGAGAAAACTTTTATTATTTAAATTTAATGATGCAATATTAGACAAATAATCAGGTCAAGACTAGAAAAATATTAAATAAGGTAGTTTCCTAATGAAACTTATCAATTACAAGCAGTCAAATCATAATCAAATCTGAATCATAACTAAATGGAACAATTCTGGGCAGGAATCATTTTCATGATTTAAGGGATTTCTGGGCAGTGATTATTGGCATAACTTGTGGGATTTTTTAGCATGATTCATGAGCATAATTCTGGGAGAACTTTGTGAGAATTCTGGACAGAATTTTGGGCACAATTTGATGTATTTCTTATGATCCCAGTTATCCAAAAAGGCAAGTGCGACCTGTTCTACATCAGTTATTGTATCTCCACTTGTGAAAATAAGTGAAAGCAGAAACTTATGAACACAAAAATAGAGAGTCGAAACATGAAAGCAGAAATACCTACCAAATGAAACCTTAGTATTTGGAAAATTCAATGGTTTTCTTGGATGGATGATAGAGTATACTGTAAGCTATGTTTTTCTGCAGGGATTACTTTTAAAGATTATACTATTATTGACTCATGGACTATAATGGGGGATAATCAGGGGGGAAGGTATTAGATGATACCTCTTTTTGGGTATCCCGGATAAATACTGTGCAAGAATATTGATGCGAAACATAGGATTAAAGGCTCATTAAAGGAATACATTACAATCTATTAAATATTTTTTATGCAAGAAACATAGCCTCAGAACTGTTAAGGATGTGATGAAACAGTTTCATTTTCTTCGGCACTATTTGAAACTGTTTGGCTGTTACTATCACCAAGCTATCATTGTTTAGAATCGATGCAAGTATTGAGATGCCTATATGTCCTCTCAGTGACACTTTTGCACATTGATATAAATGTGATGATTTTTCTTTATTATGATATGGATCAAATGATCTTTTTAGCTGCGTTATATTGAAAAGCTGTTGTAACTCTATTGTAAGAAGAGAGGAGTATGAGGCCTAATGATGTGTTGTTGATTTTTTTCTTTTTTATATTTGGCAGTGGTTACCGTCAATGATTACCTAGCTCAACGTGATGCTGAGTGGATGGGCCGTATTCATCGTTCCCTTGGTCTTTCTGTTGGCCTTATCCAAGTAATATTTAATAATTAAATAATTAAAGCAGCAAGTTATGCTTGTTTTTGCCTTCTCCCTTTGATTCTAACTAGATTTGAGTAATGCAACTTGAGATATTAGGCCTTTAGGCTAACTCTTGTGTTACACATGCAAGCTAGAATGCTAGATCATCTTCATAAATCCACAATTCCACATATATACATTAGTTAGTAATTATTTTCTCCTTTTCTTCTCTAATATTTTATCTTATTCTATTTTGTATTCTTTTAAGAGAGGGATGAAACCCGAGGAGAGGAGGTCCAACTATAGATGTGACATTACATATACAAATAATTCGGTAAATAACTATAGTTTCTTATTGTACTCTACTAGCACATTTCTGCTAATCTTATATTGTATTAGGCCAGTTGGTGCTATTGGCTAATTAGTAAAGTATTTCTTACCTGTAAATTCTTATGATTGCCATAGGAACTTGGTTTTGATTATCTACGAGATAATCTTGCTGGAAGTAATGGAGAACTTGTGATGAGATGGTATTTCACAATTTTATTGTCCTAGGAGTTTGTATTTAGATTCCAGTTGACTATAAACATTTTATCATGTGAAAACAGGCCAAAGCCATTCCATTTTGCAATAGTTGATGAAGTTGATTCTGTCCTTATCGATGAGGGAAGAAATCCTTTGTTGATAAGTGGTGAGGTAAATTTTCTTAATCTAACTGCTGCTTTATGTTACAGTTATAAATTTCCACTTGTAGCTATTTATTAGTAATATGGAGATGTTTTTTTATTTTATTTTTCTTACAACAGCACAAGGCTGTTTTCAATAAATTTTTGCATCTCAGGCAAGTAAGGATGCTGCACGATATCCAGTTGCTGCTAAAGTAGCTGAGCTGCTAATGCTGGGCCTTGTACTTATTTTCTTTGCTTTCTTCTATTGTTATATGTTTACTTTTATTTTATTTTTTCATATTTCGATTGTATATCTATTTTTACAATTTTAATTTATTGAAACATTTCCCCTTTTTGCTTATGTTACAGCACTACACGGTGGAACTTAAGGATAACTCAGTAGAGCTGACTGAGGAAGGAATTGCACTGGCTGAGATGGCTTTGGAAACAAATGACCTATGGGATGAGAATGATCCTTGGGCTAGGTGAATATTAGTTTCCTTACTTCTGCTGCCACTCTGTAAACCCTCTATTGCGTGGACAAACAGTTCTCACCTCAAATTTTTTAATGATTTTTTTCTAGATAATCTTAATCTTTCTAAGCTCCAAGTATCGCTTCAAAATCTCCCTAGCCTTGGAACAAGGTTGAATAGAACATTAGTTTGGGCATACTTAGTGCACTCATATTTAGTGTATTTGTTGCTGCTGTGCGTCTTTATGTTAGTCTTGTGTTGTGCTTTTGGGTTTGGGGGTGGGCGGAGGAACCCATGCAACTATTAAGTTGCTCCATCGTAGACTAGTAACAAGTTACTTGACATCCTGGTTGGTGGCTTGTTGCTTTAATGCGTCTTTTCTTTAGTTGACAATTTTTTACTTGTATTGACATAATTGCAGATTTGTTATGAATGCTTTAAAGGCTAAAGAGTTCTATAGGCGTGACGTCCAATACATGGTCAAAGATGGGAAGGCTCTCATCATAAATGAGGTATTGCCAACAATGGTTTGTGTAATTATTTTTGCTAGCACGCCTTTTATGTTTATTGTATGTTAACTCTTTGAATATATATATATATATATATATATACGCGTGTGTGTGTGGGGGGGGGGGGGGGTTTGGCGTGGGGGTGTGTGTTTCTTTTTTCCCCCGATTCCAAAAGAAGAGAATTACAGGATCTTCCATGAATGTGAACTATTATCTAGAATGCTGATGCATAAATTAGTCCTTCTGAATATAGTTGAAGGCTTGCTTTAAGGTAATCATGAAGAGTTGTCCAGCAACAAGCTTACAATAATCTGTTTTAAAAGTAATAGAAAAGTTCAGTGGATTTATCATGTTCAATACCTTTCTATAATGCCCTCACTTATCGCTTCTGAAAAATATTTTTTTACTTTACTTCACCACACAAAAAGAAAAAAGAAGATATAGAATTGACATAGTAGGCAGCAGGCTCATTTTTGATCAGTATTTTGGAACACCAGAATATCATTTCTGTCTTCTGCTTCTTATTTTTGTAGTCATCTATGTAACTTGTGACAGATAATAGTGTGACTTTTGTGACACAAGTTAACTTGTTGTAAGCTTTTGATTTTGTTGTCGGTTTTTCCATTTTTCTTGAACCATGTACCATATGACACAAATAAGAACCGCAAAAAAAATCTGGTTGATTTTTTTTGGTTTTCATGTGTTAAAACCAATGGTTACCATGTAAATCACTGCAATTTTGTCTTTATTTATTAAATATAAGCACAAGTTGGAACCCTTTCAAGGCATCAGGACAAACCAATTACACAATTTTTTTTTATCTTTAGAGCTTCTAGACTAGTAACTGCAACCTGTTTCAGGTTTATTTTTGACATTTTAGCGCAAAGTAGAGCTTTGTAATCTTTTCGTGCTCTAAATACCTAAGTATAATTCTATCTAACAAACACTTTAAGGATAAATTAAGTTGTGGTGCAACTACCCTGAAACTTAATTCCAAATAGTTATTCAGAAAATCTACTATTCCCCATATTATTCTAGAATTAGAATTCACTTTTTTATTTTTCAAATCGACATCTATTTTTTTATTTTTATTTTATATCTGTTTACAGTTGACTGGGAGAGTGGAAGAGAAAAGGCGATGGTCTGAGGGGATTCACCAAGCTGTGGAGGCTAAAGAAGGTCTGCAGATTCAGGTATATCTTGCCTTAAATATGCTTTCTTAGGCTTGTTCATTCTGAAAACTATTGCAACTCATTTTTTTCATTAAAATTTGTTTCATGTGAACTTGCTAGGCTGATTCAGTTGTTGTAGCACAAATCACATACCAATCACTATTTAAACTATATCCGAAGCTGTCAGGGATGACAGGGACTGCAAAAACGGAAGTATGAACATTTTTTTACCCAAATAATGTGCTTAACTGATCTTTGTAGAAAATTTGTAATCTTGTTGGCAACTTTCATGAAGAGTTGTACTGTCGTCTTTGTTTCAGGAGAAGGAGTTCTTAAAAATGTTCCAGATGCCAGTTATTGAAGTGCCCACAAATCTGCCAAATATACGTAATGATTTACCCATCCAAGCTTTTGCAGTAAGACATCAAATTTTACTTGCTGTTTTCTTTGGGGGAATATATTCTACTATAGAAGTTCATTTGATCGACTTTATTTGGATATTATATTGTCTTAGACTGCAAGGGGAAAGTGGGCATATGTTCGTGAAGAAGTTGAGTCCATGTTTAGACTGGGTCGTCCCGTTTTGGTTGGAACCACTAGGTATTGCTATGGCATTTGCTTAATAAATGTGAATTCCATGCTTCATGATTTTTCACTGGGTTAATTTCTTGATTTGACCTGTCATAGAATTGCATCCTAAAGTTTCCATCATCTTACTTATGTTCTATGTGATACTCTAAATTTATTGCTGCAACTCATCACAAACACCTTTTGATTCCTAACATACAAATGAAACTGCATCTATAGTATTGTAATATGCATACATGCATTCTTCTTGTATTGTATAGGTAGATACATTTAAATCTTTGTAGATGTGTTGTGCTTTAAATAAGGCTCCATCTCCCATTATAGCTATGTTCAGTATAGAGTTTAGATGGGTAATATTCCAAGCTAGACAGAAACTTAAAAGGAAACTTAAATTGTTTGTCATGGATGGTAAATTTAGTTTTGAGTCATGCAGTAGAGAAAGCATTAGAATTTAATGGGTGAAACATGTCTATGTTTGCCTTTACATGTAAATGGAAAATAAGGAAAGTTATGTGCTTGCTAACTTATGTGGGCATACCAAAGGGTGCCTGTCACCCTCACTTTTCTGGGAATTTTACTTTATTTTCATAATTATTAGTTTGTATTTTTCCCACTTTGTAAACTTGTCATGAATTACTGTAGAGTTGTAAAGACAACAGAAGTTTGTGTTCCCCATTGCCAAGAGCTCACGATACTGAGTTAATTTTGCCAACCACTGTTTCAATTGATACTTTGTTCGAAAGCATAGACGAACTATTTGTTAGTGGTTGGTTCAGAAGGATGATTGAAGCCATTAAATATTCTTCAGCTGCTAAGCTTAATATAATTTTTCCTCATTTTTTTAGTTAGGTTAATTGTTTTCCCTAAAGTTGAATAGTTCTGCAGCAGTGTTAGAGGGATAGATCAATGGCATGCAAACCTGTGGTACTTGATGAGGTATTCTTATGGTAGAATAAATTCAAATGTGTCTTGGTACATGGCTTACTCTACATGTGCTACGCTGAACTTGAATTTTGTAGATACTGTTGGAATATGGTCAGGTAGTTCTAATAATTTGAGTGGTATCATTACCATTAGTTCTCAAGCCAGGGACAGCCGGGGACTAAAACTAGTTGTTTAGTGGGAGACAGGAGCTGCCATCAAACTATGTGAAAGCATTGATCGTTTGCCTAATTTTGAGCTCTTGATATGCAATGGTACTTTTCATTGATTTTTTTATTTTTATTTTATTTGTTTTTTTTTTTCAAGAGAAGGTGAACTGAGGTAAATACCAAGTAGGAAGCTGCTTTTGGCTTGCAGACTAAATTATAATTCTTCCTTCAGGAAGGCACATTCCAAACCATTGGCAAGTATTATAATTTTTGAAGTAACTATATGTAATTATGTACTATAGATTAGAGTTTGTGATCTTTATCCATGAAAATGATACACGCTGGGCAATAATTGGAAGTAAACACTGGTTACATCATTAATAATGTCAAATTCTAGTTTGAATGAGGATAAATTAATTGAAAGCTACTTTAAAAGTTATGCTGAATAGACCTCAGAGATAATGATATAGGATTATCATGTTTCCATGTGGAAATAAATGGGTTTGAGAAGTAGAATGGTGGGAGCCAAAGAGTGGAAGTGGAAGGCAACTATTTCGTTGGGATAGAAAATGCTTCCCTTTTCATTTAATATAACTTGAAATATTGGTTGGCAAGGGAAAGTGCAAGTTCTTATAGACTGATGATTAAAATCAAAGTATGTATTCTACATTCAATAAAGAGTCATTTTTCTTCGTTAAGAAAGAAGGGTTGAAAGCTACATTATCAATAGCGACAGAGTCATTACCAACAGCTCAAAATCTTATAGTTATTGAGCAGTAAGGAAGGAGCTTACCTTGGATGACTTGTTCCTCGCCTCAAGGTCATCAACTGAAGCAACTGATGCTTACTCATATGTTGGACGGTCCGGTTAAATCCCATTTTTTCTGCCTTGGTCTATACCTATACAGGTAGTGCTATTCCAGTTAGTTCAAGGTAAGCAACTGCTGGGGGTACCTATCCAACTGTCTCTGCCGCTGGTGGAACTGGGTATCGATCCAACAGGTTCGGACATGAGCGAAGGGAAGCTAGGTACTATAGTTCAATGGGTGAGGATGCCCCAAATAGTCTACCTTGTGTAGCCTAATTGCTTAGAAAGTCTTACGATTTATCATATACCTTGGTTGTGCTGGATGCTTTTCTAGTTTTTGGCATGCTCAAAATTTAGTTCATGAAACAGAATTTGTTTTTTTTCTATTTGTTTGCATGTTTTAAGCAACCAAACTTCAACAGATTCCTATACAAGACCTATTTTATTGTTCATGCAGTGTTGAGAATTCTGAGTATCTCTCTGCTCTGCTGATGGAGTGGAAAATCCCCCACAATGTCCTCAATGCAAGACCCAAGGTTTATTCTAAATTTAACTTATGAAGTGCTTTAGTTGGATGCTTGGTCATATGGGGCGAGGATGCTTTTTTAACTGTTGATTGTTTTGTGTTTTATTGCATTATACTCATGTTATATATCTATATATGTTGCAGTATGCTGCTAGGGAGGCTGAGTTTGTTGCCCAAGCAGGGAGAAAATGCGCAATCACCATATCAACAAACATGGCAGGCAGGGGAACAGACATAATTCTAGGTGGGAATCCAAAGGTAGGTATACTTGTTAAATACTTTGTCTTGAGATCATAGCTTCAAGAATGATCGAGTGGCATCACTATTTCAACTTTAGGAGAACTTTTGACTCCTGGACATCAACCAATTTGTCAGCTATTCAAATACAATCATATGTAGTGTTCTTGAATACCTCTGAATTACTTTGTCCATTGTTCATTCAATGATGACAAGTTGTCAAATATTTCTTCTGGGAATTGGAATAACCTTCTAGATGTCATCTATTTGAAAATGTTTCAGATGCTTGCAAAAGGAGTTATAGAGGACAGATTGCTTTCTTTTGCCACTCAAGATGCTCCTGATGCTGAAGATAATGGAGAGCCAATATCACAGAAGGTAATTGCCTGTGGTTAGATGTAGCTGAACAAAGATGACAAGTTTCTTATCTCTTCAATTGGTACAGGTAATGTCCAAGATAAATGTTGGACCATCGTCACTAGCTTTGTTAGAAAGGACAGCTGTGATGGGTGAGTGATCTCAGTCTTCAAGTAAAGATTCAGTTTAGATACACACGAGTTCTTGGATAATTTCTTATTCTTTTTCCTATTTGCTTTGACTTTGTTTTTCCTCCATAAAATCCTCTCATTTCGATTATATATTTGCATCATGCAGCTAAATATGTATGCAAAAGTGAGGGAAGATGGACATATCAGGAGGTAAAATCTATGATTTCAGTTTCGGTGGAGATGAGTCAGTCTATGGATTTGAAAGAGATAGAGAGGCTTGCTGATGAAGAAGCGGAGATGTATCCTCTTGGCCCTTCCATAGCACTCACTTATCTATCAGTTCTAAGGGATTGTGAGGTTCACTGTTTTAACGAAGGATTGGAAGTGAAAAGGCTTGGGGGCCTTCATGTCATTGGAACATCACTGCACGAGTCCCGTAGGATTGATAACCAGGTGAGCCATTCAACTAGACAGACTGTCCAAGATGAAACACATTCTCAAACTAATGTAGCAATACTAAAATTTGTGGCATCCTTTTCTTTATTTCTTTTTCTTTCCGTGTTGCCTGTTTTGAAACTCTGTTCATTCTTATTGAATACTTTTCACCCCCAGTTCTCACTTCTCACTCATGAAGTAGTTCATTTGCTTGCAACAGTTGTACCAGTTATGTAGTTCATTTAAGTGAGGTCCAAACCTTTGTGTGGTACTTGCTTATTTTTTAGCAAAGTGGATGTCTAGTTGGTGGCATATTTGCATTACTGTCATGTTTCTCTTATTATTTAAATTATTATTATTATTAAGCCTCAGTTTAAACTGCCAGAGAGTTATACTTATCTATATTAGATGTACAAATTGAAAGTGCATTTTTCTAATCTATGTTATATACATTGGAAAATGCATATATGCTTCAAAGTGTTTTTCATTTATCTCCGTTACCGCAGTTATTCTTGGTGGTGATCCTTCACATTCTCTTTCATTTTTTGGTATATATTGAAAATTTACTTTAAATAGCTGTCAAAGGAAGGACACTTTTTCATTTTTAAATTGTGAAGGAATCATGTATTTTTTCCTTGCTTTATTATGGGCTTATGCTTCTGGTGCTTTTAGAGGGGTTGTGAGCACTGAGCATTGACATTTACAGGGATTGAAGGGCTATTCTGCTATATTTGTGTTATTTTCTGAATTATTTTCTCTTTTATTATAGCAGGGCTCCCGATTCTCCTCCATTACAATTTTTTTGGTATGTGGAGAGACAATATAATGACTTGATGAAAAGATGTTAAGTACTATTTCTCAACACTAGGCCCTACTACACTAGTGGTACCTACTTGCAGGTGGAGAGTCTATACTAAACAAATGCATAAATGTAAACAAAATGAAAACTAAACGTCTGAGACTTAATCCATGGACCTTACACATCGTCTATGAGATTTTAAGAGTGAGAAAAGAAAAGCAAAGAAGATAAGAGAAGGGAGGAGAAGAGAAGAGCTGCTTTTCATTTCAAAAGTGAGAAGAATTTTTTTTGGCCAAAATAACAATTGTTTTCTCCTCTTCTTTTCTTTCCTAACTAAAAATCCAAGACACACCCTCCTTTTGTTTCATCTTCTTTTCTCTCCTGGAAAAAAACGAAAAAAACTCCAAGACACCTCATGCTTTTGTTTTTTGTTCTTTTCTCTACAAATCCTAATTTTGGAATCATTATAAAAGCCTCCAAAAGCCAAACCATATGGAAATTAATGGAGAGGCCCATAATAATACATATTAGCGTTAGGACGGACTTAAATGCGTTCCTCACGTCTTATCCTTTCAACCTTCTATAGATCAGCACTGGTAGATGAATCACATTTCTCTCTATGATTTGCTACTAAATCTTTAAGGTCAACAATTACTTCTACCAAGTTTTAAGCATGACTATTTGGATTTGTCTTTTAGCTTTTGAAGTGTGATTGTGCATCCAATATTGAAATGTGATGGTCAGATTTTAGAATGTAGGGAGCATATTGTTTCTTTTGTGCCTTCTCTATAGTTTTGTTAATCTGTTACTCTTGAACCCTGAAGGTGTGTGCCTAAAAGCTATCAGTAAAGATGTTTTGCTGAAAGTATATTAAACTTTTCTTGGGTTTATTGTTAATGATATAACCCTTAGTATTCCACATTTATTTATAGTTTATATTTTCTGTTTTCTTGTTTTTCCCTTTTCATGCATGCTGTTAATAAAAGGCTCTTTTTATTTTTTTATTTTTTATTATTAAGCTTCGTGGCAGAGCAGGCAGACAAGGGGATCCTGGGTCAACGCGGTTTATGGTGAGGTAAAGTAATACTGAAGTGATCTTTGTTATATAAGTTAAAGGAGACTTAGTCACGCAAGTGATCTAATAATACACTTCTAGGGGGTTCTAGCTTCGCAAGACAAATAAAAAAAATGAAGTTTAATTTTCAGCCTAGATGACTTTCTTCTGTAGTACTTTAATTTTCATTATTGGGACAGTCTACACTCTGTTTATGTATTGATCGTAGTGTTCTCTTTATCCTTCTCAGTGGCACAACTTAAGGCTCAACAATGGTTTCTCAGTTTTCCATCTTAGCATTTATGGTGAAAATAACAACTGATATTTGATTGTTCGAGTTTCTTTATGTTTATAGAAGGGAAAAAAAAGAGCTTAACTATTTTGAAAGGTTAAAAATGCAAGACAGAAAATACATACTTTTATTGTGTATATAGACTACTAAAATTTCAAAGCTAAGCATGCAATTTGGACAGGCTGGTTTTTCCCAGACCACCACTACTGCCACTGCATTTCAACCTTAAATATAGGTGTGAATGCTTTTCATATTTAGAATAATAAATTATAACTTGAAGACCAGCTTTTCTCAGGCAGGTTTACAAGTATGATCCGAGGATTTGATTATTAATAATTAATAGAAGTCATGATAGAACCATGTCCGGTCATGTTTGATTCTTTAGGTGAAGTATCATTTTGAATCAATCAAGATATCGGTCAAGTGAACTCATGCTATCGAATTGGTGATAATCTCAAGCAACATGGGAGATGAAGCAAGATATTTTGTTAATTTAAATTTAATTATTGTAATTTATTATTTTCAAATTTTTAGTAGTTGGAAATATTTTATGCATATTTCTAGGAATTAGTCTATCAATTAGGAAGATCTTTGGCATCATCTTAGAGGCGTAAATTATATATTTAATTTTCATTTGACTTTCCTTTTAAGTTATAATCAACCCTTCTTATAAAAGGGTCAGTAATTGAAGTTAGCTTTTGATTGATAACATTTATCTTTGGAGTTTCTTTTCCTTCTTCTTGGTGGATTCTTTATTTACCTAGTGGATTCTAGGTTTGTCAACTAGAACGTTATCCAATATGGTTTGGTCACTTCCGTTCTGTGTCAATTGCTATCAATGATGAAGCAATATATTGTGTTAATTTAAATTTAATTAATATAATTTATTATTTTCAGATTTTTAGTAGTTGGAAATATTTTATGCATGATTCTTGGAATTAGTTCATCAATTAGGAAGATCTTTGGCATCATCTTAGGGATTTAAATTATGTATTTAATTTTCGTTTGACTTTCCTTTTGAGTTGTGATCAATTGTTCTTATAAAAGGGTCAACACTATTACGTTGAAGTGAATTGTTTATTAATAAAAAATATCTTTGGGGTTTACCCTTTTCTCTAGTGGATTATAGTTATATTTTTTTGTGGATTCAAGGGCCCCTAGTTGATTATAGGATTGTTTGCCTAGTGGATTCTAGGGTTGTTTGCCTAGTGAATTCTTCGTTCGTCTACTAGAACGTTATTTAGGATTGTTCTTATGCTTCTGTTCTGCGTCAGTTGGTATCAGAGTTCTTTAGTATCCTGGTATAGGACGAACTAGAACGTTATCTAGGATTGTTCTTATGCTTCTGTTCTGCGTCAATTGGTATCGAAGCTCTTTAGTATCCTGGTATGGAAAGACAACATAAATGGAGATGGCCACCCTAGTGAAGACGATCACGAGGTGCATTTCATGCTCACGAAAAAAGACGATATTGGGATTTTGAGAACTTTTCGCCTTTAAGAATTGATTATAATGACACTAAAGAGTTTAATGGCGATAGTAGATATTGGGATTTTTGAATAATTTATCTATCATTGGGTTTATGACTTAAATTATTTTAATTATCTATTGATCCTAGATGATAATAAAGTAGCATTTGCTGACAACAAACTTGGGAACATACCAAATAATTGGTGGGAAAGTGTGTAACAATTAAGAATTCGTATTGGTAAACCTATTATTAGTTCATGGCCACTCATGGTAAAGTTAATAATGTTGCAATATTATCCTTATTGTGATTATTTTTTGAGATTTGGTAGAAATTTAAACGAGGATGATATCATATATTATTCTTACGAAGCTTCAAAAGAAGAAAAGTCGATTGAAAAGGATTATGATTACAAAGAATTAAGCTAAAGTAAGCTAAAGAAATAAGCTAAAGAAGCAAGTATATTCGAAATATCTTCTTCTTTGGCATGGAAGATTTCAAGATCGAAATATAAACTTGAGGTCGAGTTTTCTTCAAGTGCGAGAGAAGGATGTAGGAAGATATTGTGATAATTTAAATTTAATTAATGTAATTTATTATTTTCAGATTTTTAGTAGTTGGAAATATTTTATGCATGATTCTAGGAATTAGTTTATCAATTAGGAAGATCTGTGGCATCATCTTAGGGATTTAAATTAAGTATTTAGTTTTCATTTGACTTTCCTTGTGAGTTGTAATCAACCTTTATTATAAAAGGGTCAACACTATTACCTTGAAGTTAGCTTTTGATTAATAAAATTTATCTTTTGGGTTGTTTTCCCTTATTCCTGGTGGATTCTAGACTTATTTCCCTTGTGAATTCAAGAGCCCCTAGTTTTACCTCAGGGTTCATCAACTAGAATGTTATCTAGTATTATTTGGTCGCTTCCGTTCTGCTTGTCTTGGGAGCAGTCAGGAAGAGAAGAATATTTCCACTATTGACTCCCACGGAGCAGACTGATTTTATTTTGTAGACAAATAGGATCTTCGTAGTCCGTCGTGGGTTGGGCTAAGGTAAAGGGTTTTGTAGGGTTTTGGGTGGTCTCTATCTATAGGGTTCAGGTTTCTCTATTTTCCTTCTGCGAACTATTGAGTTGATTTATGGTTTTGTTTACTTCCATTGTCTTGTATATATGTTATTCGTTTCTAAATAAGACCTCCATCTTCTCAAACCCAACAACACTTTATGGTTGTGAGTGGATACGAAAAGCAGAAAAATAAAAAGCTCTTATAGATTGGTGAGTAATGGTCCTGATGGGCGGTGAATTCTTGAGTTGACTAAAAAAAATGTCTTGATCAGTAGAGGCATACATATTCAAAGAATTTATATGTTGCATGTTGCTTGTTTGGTTTTAGGAGTTGTGTCTTAGTGTTGAAATATGTAATGACTGTTTGTAGTTTTGGTTTGTGGAACATAAAAATGCAAGGTTACCCTTTTCTTAATTGCTTTTAAGAGTCATGTGTTGAAATAGGGAGTTACCATTTGCAGCTTTGGTTGGTGGAACTTGGAACATTAAAATGCAAGATCACATGCTGGATGTCTCTATCATATGTGCTTTGATGTTGAATTTTTTTTACTGTGAAGAATCATATGTTTTTAAAGGATACATTTCATGTACCAGAATTCTTAAGTACCGAGTCTAAAGATATGCAAACCTAACTAGAGTATTTTGATTTACATGGAAATACCATTTCTTCTTCACATTTTCTGTTGTTAACTTAATTACAACTACTATGACTAAGCACTCGAGTTTACTGTTTTTGTATATTCAAAATTAGTTAAGCCACTAATTCAAATAACCTACCGTGTACAGTTTGCAGGATGAAATGTTTCAGAAGTTTAACTTTGACACTGAATGGGCTGTGAGAATTATATCAAGAATCACAAACGATGAGGATATACCAATTGAAGGAGATTCAATCGTTAAGCAGGTGTGATTCAGTGGTTTCGGTTACAGCTTCTCTTTTTCTTTATATCTTCTACGTAAATAAAATCTCTTTCTTACTTTGAATTTGTTTCTCAAATTATCTCCTTATTGTGAAGTTGAACTTGTTCAAATTTTCAGCTTCTGGCCCTACAAATTAATGCAGAGAAATACTTTTTCAACATAAGAAAGAGCCTCGTAGAATTTGATGAAGTTTTAGAGGTACACATATGAAAGTAACACAGTCTTACTTAGAGTTTGATTGCAGTTTCTTTCTTCATCACCTTTTGAAGTTTATGCACCTCATGAACATTTTTTGGGCATCATGCTTTTCACTTTTACCAAAGACTTTAGGAGAGTGTCTTAATTTGAGTAACTTGTATTTAAATTCAAATAAAACTACTTGCTCCTGTTTAAAACTATTGATTGACAATACAGTTGCTGATTTTTCTATGCAAAATATTGTTATAATTTTTTTTTTATTATGTATCTAAAATTGAGTTTTCAATAAAGTTCGAAGTTATAGCTAAATTGAACATCTGATTTCTTTTATCAGGTGCAAAGAAAACATGTTTATGATCTTCGTCAGTTAATTTTAACAGGGGATTCTGAATGTTGCTCGCAGCAAATATTCCAGTGAGTGTTTTCCTAATCCTTAATCACTCCATGTCTGCCACATATACAGTTAGATTTTGCAACCTGCTTTACTTTTTGCATAAACATCTCACCCATTTGATATGATAATTAATACAATGTATTGTAATTATTTGTCAAAGCATTATAAGATATTTAACGAGTGAAAAGAGGTTTTTTTTCCTTGTGGAAAATATGTAGCAACTTTAGCAAGTAGCATGGTATCTCTTGAAAGGTAGAAACAAATTGTATAGTTTCTCTCATTTACATTGTGTTATATTTATACTAATTTACAATGTAGTATTCCCTAATTTATGGGATATGAATCCCCTAATCCATGGGATGTGAATCCCCTAAATTATGGGATAGGTTGACTTTTCCAACACAACACTCCCCCTTAAGCTGGTGAATGAATGTTTTCCATTTCCGACTTGGACACAAAACTCTGAAACACTAAGCTACTTAACCCCTTAGTAAGTATATCCTCAAGTTGGCCATATGTAGACACATAAGGAGTACAAATCAAGCCCAATCTCCAGTTTCTCCTTGATGAAATGTCTGTCAATTTCGATGTGCTTTGTGCGATCATGTTGTACCGGGTTGTGAACTATACTAATTGTAGACTTATTGTCACAATAAAGTCTCATTGGGCCATCCCACTTGACTTTCAAGTCTTCTAAGATGATCTTTAACCAAAGTGTTCACACACACCTTGAGCCATTGCTCGAAATTTTGCCTCCGCACTAGACCGTGCTACCACATGTTGTTTTTTGCTCCTCCACGTCACAAGATTACTGCCAAGAAATGTACAATATCCTGTTGTTGACTTCCTGTCAACAATTGACCCAGCATAATCAGCATCCGTATATACCTTAAGTACCAAACCTCCGTTTCTTTTGAACAGAACACCCATTCCCAGTGTCCCTTTGAGATATTTTAACACTTGGTGTGCTGCTTGCAGATGAACTTCATTTGGGCTATGCATAAACTAGCTAATCACACTCACTGCGTATGCCATGTCCGGTCGTGTATGAGACATATAAATGAGTTTTCCTATTAAGCGTTGATACATTTCTTTATTTATTGCAACGTCTTTCTCTACCATTCTAAGTCTAAGATGTTGGTCTATTGGAGTACTTATTGGTTTGCATGTTGTCTTGCTTGTTTCTTTAAGTAGATTCGTAACATACTTCTGTTGGGAGATAAAAATGCCCTGCCTAGAGTGAGCCACCTCGATCCCAATAAAATATTTCAGCTTTCCTAATGTTTTAATCTCAAACTCCTTAGTCAAACACTGACTTAGAAGCTGTCTCTCATTATCATCATTCCCCGTCACTATTATGTCATTAACATATACTAATAGTGTTGTGACTCCCCTTGAAGGTGAATGTTTAATGAACGTGTGATCCCCTTGGCTTTGTCTATACCCCATGGAAATCATAACTTGCAAATCTGCCAAATCATGCGCATGCGCATGGTGATTGCTCAAGTCCATACAAGTTATTCCCATAACCCAAGTTATTCCCATAACCCGGTGGGACCTCCATATAAATTTATTCTTCTAGTTCTCCGTACAAAAATGCAGTCTTGACATCAAACTGCTGTAACTCCCAACCATAATTAGCTACTAATGACAATAGGATTCTAACAGTATTCAACTTTGCAACCGGAGCAAAAGTCTCTAGGTAGTCAATCCCATAGATTTGAGTATAGCCCTTGACTACCAGCCTTGCCTTATACTTCTTTATTAACCCATTTGCTCTATATTTCACTGTATAGACCCATTTACACCCTACGGGTTTCTTTCTGACATGCAACTTCACTAACTCCCACGTTTTGTTTTTTTCCAATACTTCCATTTCTACGTTCATGGCTTGTCTCCATTTCTCATTGGTTAAAGCCTCGGATAAGGTGACAGGGATGGTAATGGTGTTCAAGTTAACAAGGAAGACTCTATGTGATGGTAAAAAATGTTTAAAGTAAATAAAGTGGGATGGTAATGGTGTTCAAGTTAACAAGGAAGGCTCTATATGATGGTAAAAAATGTTTAAAGGAAAGAAAGTGGGCAAGATGATATAAATGTCGTTTTGTGCACTCTCTAGTTCCTTTCCTAACAGCAATGAGAAGATTTTGATCATTATTGTCATTATTGTCTACATGAGATTCAATTTCAGCTTGTAATGAAGAATTAGAAATTGTTACTTCATTCTCAGGATCTAGGTTAGATTCTTGGACTTGCACTGATTTAGGGACAATTGTCTTCTTCCTTAAATACACCTTGCCTTTGTCAAATCTCACATTCTCAACGACAGAGTTGGGAGTGTCTGAAATTTCAGGCACGGGTTCAGACATAGGATTTGGGCATGGACTCAGATACTGACCCGGATTACTAGAAACTGATTTAGGAAGGGATGACAGATCTAGCAAGAAATCCCCGTCCTTATCTTCAAGTATTGAATTCTCCCCATGAAGATAAGGTGAGGTGAAAAAGGTGTTTGTTCATTGAAAGTAACATCCACCGAGACATAGAATTTCTTCGATGGAGGGTGATAACACTTGTACCCTTTATGAGTTGAGGAATAACCCACAAATACGCATTTTTAACGCTCTTGGGTCTAGTTTCCCCCTATTTTGACTATGAACATGGACAAATGATACACACCCAAATATCTTAGGGACAAGATTATTTGTAGTGTGTATGTTTAGATAGAATGTTGAGAGCATGTCCATTGGACTCTTGAATCCCAAGACTCTGGAAGGCAAACGATTTATAAGATAAGTGGTTGTAAGAACTGCTTCTCCCGAAAAAGATTTAGCTACATTTTTTTGGAATAAGAGGCTCGGATTGACTGTAGGGGATGACCATTTTTTCTTTTTGCGACTCCGTTTTGCTGTGGTGTATTGACACAGGATGACTCGTGTACTATCCCTTCCTTTTGAAAGTAAGGATTTAGTACTTGATTGAAATAATCCCTGACATTATTTGACCTAAACCTTTTGATAGTGACCTCAAATTGGTTCTTAATCGTGGAACAAAAATTTGGGAGAACAGTACTGACCTCAGATTTATGTTTGAGTAAGAAAAGCCAAGTAACACAAGTACAACCATCAATGAATGACACAAACCATCTTGTCCCAGAAACATCAGGAATAGTAGATGGACCCCAAATATAACTGTGAATGAGATAAAAGGGAAGAGAGCTTCTTTTATCACTACTTGGAAAAGGTACACGTTTGTGTTTAGCAAGTTCACACACTTCACAATGAAGGTTTTCAACATCAAGACCTTGAAATAAAGATGGAAACAAAATTTTAATGACTCTAAATGACGGATGTCCAAGTCGGCGGTGGTGAAGCCAAACTTTTTCTTCATTGGATGAGTAAAGTTCTGAAACAAAAGAAGAAGGTAATTCCCTTGGTGATATTTGACTGGCTCGGTGCTTCAAGGTAATAGAGCCCATCCCGTTCTCTAGCATGTCCAATCATCTTCCCCGAATCCTGGTCCTGAAATACACAATAATTATGATGAAAGATCACATTGCAACATAAATCTTGAGTATGCTTTTGTTTAGAGACAAGGTTTGTGGATAATCTAGGGACACGAAGAACCTTTTTTAAAGTCAATGATGGGCCTATTTTAACATCTCCTACACCTGCTACAGTGGTCAAAGAACCATCAGCTGTGGATATTTTCCTACTGCTTGGGCAGGGGGAGTACGTGGAGAAGACATTCGGTGAGTGGGTCATATGGTCGGTAGCTCCTGAATCCTTCCAGTAGCCGGCAAAGGTTGTATTCGAGACATTTAATCCAGTAGAGGATGGAGACTTACCTGAATACGCCAATGAACAAGTACCTGAAGGTTTGTCAAGGTTGCCAATTAGAGATCTCACCCTCCCGACCTCTTCTTGGTTGAGAATGCCCGACTCCTTTGGCACTGCTTCATTCTATTGGGCTGTCGTGGCATTTGCCTGACCATTGTACCTTGGCGGTTTTCCACGAAGCTTCCAGCACCACTCACCAGTATGGCGTTTCATCTTACAAAAAGTGCACCACAAACTGTCACGATAATCAGCCTTTGATTGTTCAGGTTTTTTATCCTCAAAAAATGGTGTTTTTTTAATGTTTGTGGCTGGATTTTTTCCACCACTAGCTACCATTACCGAGCTGTCCGTGCTTTGTGGTTCAAGCACAAGTCCTCTTCTGCTTTCCTCACCTCGAACCAGTGCTACCACCTCATTAAAGCACGGAACCTCCTGCTTGCCAAGAATCTGGATTCTCACTTGATCAAATTCTGGATTAAGCCCAGCAAGAAAATCATAGACTCTATCTTGCTCAATGAAATTCTTTAGGACAGCAGCATCTTCCGGACATTTGGTTTTAATCACCCTATAATGATCAAGTTCTTGCCACAAGGCTTTCAATTGATTGGCATAATCGGTAACTGTTTTATTGTCATGTTTAGCAGCCATCGTTTTCACCTTCACCTCATAGACTTGAGCCGCATCTCTTGCCTTCAAATATGTCTGGTGTATTGCATCCCAAATATCCTTAGCAGTAGCCAAGAACATACACGTGTCACTAATCTCAGGAACCATTGAATTCCACAGCCACACCATAATCATCGAATCTTCTTCATCCCATACTTCAAACCTAGGATCTCCCGGTTTTGGCCCTGTACCCATAAGATGACTCAGCCCCTTTCCTTTAAGTACTGTACAAACGAGCTGGGGACCATTTGAGATAGTTTTTTCCATTCAATCTATTAGGTAGCCTGGATATTTTGCAATTCTCCAGGCTGTTGGGGTCGAACTACCTCCTCTGACTGTGCTGCAGCGGTTGTCTCCGTTGAGATTGTTTCTATAACTTCTGACATCTTCCACAAGTTACAAATTACTGACTATCAAGTCCAATCACTAACAGACTTGCAAAGCTGCTTTTATACCAAGAAGGGGTTTTGGTTTATGCAAAGCCGCTTTGATTCACAGAATTGATATATTTTTTTGGGAAGTGCAGACTTTGGAACAAAGTTGTAGAATTGATTCTGTAACAGAATTGCAATTCTGCAGAATTGAGGCTGTAACAGAATTGCAAAACTACAGAATTGCAGAATTTGCATAATTAAAAAACTGCAGAATCACAGAATTGGAAAACTGCAGAAAAATGAACAAAAGGAATGGAAAAATCTGCTAGCATATCTGTGTTAGAATATCCTAAGCTCTGATACCATCTTGAAAGGTAGAAACAAATTGTATATTTTTTCTCTCATTTACATTGAGTTATATTTATACTAATTTACAATGTAATATTCCCTAATCTATGGGGTGTGAATCCCCTAATCTATGGGATGTGAATCCCTAATCTATGGGATATGAATCCCCTAAATTATGGGATATGGTTGACTCTTCCAACACAACAGTATCTTATATATTATCTATTAGTATTTCTACGACACTAGTAAAGAGATACATCTCTTCTTGATTGTGTCTAAGCATCAGTTGGAGTTAATACAGTATGCTTTAATGTGGCAAACATCAAATGAAAATATATTATGAGAAAGAAAATACTGTACTGTTTTTTAGTTACTTATTTATTTTTGATAGGTAAGTATGCCCCTGGTATGGGTATTGGAACCAACAACCTTGACATTATTCCTCAAGGCCTCTGGAATTTCTCCCACCCCTTGGGGTTAATATTGCCCTGTTTTTTATACCTTAGTGGATTATGCTTATTCAATCTTTTTGACGGACTCCAAGTCTTCTTCAAAGCATAGTTACATATGCATTTTCTTTTGATCACCATCTGTTGCTTATCTAAACAAAAAATTGATCTCTGTAACTGTTGCTGTTCATTTTGCTGTTAATTCAATTATCATTTTTATCTCTTAATGCCAATAATATTATAATAATGCGGCGGAGAATAGATGTGTCTATCAAACGTAAAATGGGATTGTAGGAGTACTAAATTTTCAGCACATTAGATTTGTCAAATTAGGTTGTTTAACATTTTAACTTGCCTTTATGGCTTTTTAACAATGTAAAATTGACTATTTTAAGAATTGGTCAATGAATTCAATCAAGAAACCATGTATTAAAATTCATGAAACTAATTCGATAGCCTTACAAGTTGGAGCTAAGTTTACATGACCCTTGCAGCTTTTAGTATCTTCTGTGAGTGGTTCTTGTCGTATCCTTATTAATGTAGTCAACTGGCAGTATTGTCTAGCAGGCACTCTACTTGAATCTCTAAGGTCATGTTTGTTTGTAAGGATTATAGTCCTGGGATTATAATCTATGGGATTATAATCCCAGGACTATTAATCCTAGGATTAAATAATCCTAATCACATGTTTGTTTTTTATGAGATTATTTATAGGATAACTTAAAATAATTCCATGTTATGTTTGTTTTTTTAGAATTACTTAAAGGATTGGATAAAAAAATATTTGTTAGACTATTATACCCTTACTAATAATAACATATTTATACTATAATTTAAAGTTATTATAATTTTTCAGTGTTAATATGAATTTATAATTACGTCTAATTACAATATTAATAAATTCATATTAATAAATTATAATAATCAACAAGTCTTGTAAAAAGAAAAAAGAAATAAACTCGCTTAATAATAAAAATCAAATTTGTAATTTAAAGGATTACAATGTCTTTCAATCTTAACCATCGTGCTAAAAACTCATTCTACAACGTAATACTAGTTTATTACTTGAGCTTTGTTGAACCAAACATCCTGTTCAATTTGTCTTATTTTCTCATAAATTATTTTAAATACTCAAAATAAATTGTTAAAATTATTATTTTTATAAATAAAATTGATAATTTTATAAAATTATTTTCTCACAAATATTAAATAAGTTATAAAAATATTAAATTTTAATGAGTTCGATCCGACTCAAAATGCCACACTAAGAAGAATAATATAATAAATAAATGAGTTAACACGTCAAACGCCACTTCAATAGAGACGGCCAGGTGGAATACCTACTGCATGTCCATTTGGTTTCCATTTGGTCATTTTATAAAAAGACTGAGGGTAATTTTATCTAAAAAAACTTAATCTTAAATGGTAGGGATTATAATACCATGTTGAACATGGGATTAAATAATCCCCCAACTTAACTTATTTTATAATCTTGGGATTAATAATCCCAAGCCTAAATTTAAAAACAAACAACACACTTGGGATTAATAATCTTATCCCAAGTGTAATACTTGAAAACAAACATAATGATTTAAACTGAGAGATGCCCCTGGATTTAAGTTCTCAGTATAATTAGGTACAATGTGCTTGCGATTTAAACATAGAAAGCCATTATCATGTGTTATTTTACTGTATAAGTTGTTTCATTTTGCATTTTAGTTGCTTTATGTTTTACATCGTTAACATCATGCAGTAAAAAGAGATACTGCCTTTGAATTTGTTACTTTTGATTATAATGTGACATCATCTTCTATCTTCAGTATGTTTTAAAACTTTCCACTTCATGTTTTAAATGAAAGCTATCTATTTCCATCCTTTCCATGTAGTCCATATTGAATGTCTCTATGGCTGCGACATTGTTGATTATATTTCCTGTATATTAATTGCTATGATATTAAAATATTCTAAATCCTTGGTAATTAGTTGCCCATATTTTGTTGGTTTGGAGGATGCCGCGTTGTCCTTTTCCCGTATAACCTCTCTTCTTTTATATGAAAAATAAAATAAATTATTATCACATCAAATGAATGTACTGAGAAATTGTTTATAGGTACATGCAGGCTGTGGTAGATGAAATCGTTTTTGGAAATGCCAATCCATCAAAGGTAGTTCAGCCCTGCTCTAAAATGTATTTTTTGTAGTCTACATTTTATACTTGGTGTTTCTATATTACATTACAGCATCCAAGCACCTGGAATTTGGGTAAGCTCTTGAAGGACTATAATGGAATTGCTGGGAAGATATTGGATGGTGAGCTTGCTAGAAACTATGTCTGTCTTGCAATCTCACTTTTTAAAACATTAGCTAATTAATCTGAATAATCGTTATTCATCTTCACTGTATATACATAACTAATTTAGAGCATCTCCAGACTCCTCTGCAGGGATTACTGAGGAAGCTTTACTCACATCACTCAGGCAACTTCATGAATTACGTTCCATTGATATTAATGATTTTTACCTTCCAAATTTGCCACCACCTCCAAATTCTTTCAGAGGTATCCGCAGGAAGAGCTCTTCACTAAAGCGGTGGCTTGCCATATGTTCTGATGATTCTACAAGGTGTGCCAATCATGATAACTTAGCATTTATTTTCGATTTATAGTTTGGTTTTATTTCATTCTTATGAGTTTGTGGTTACTGATGTCTTTTGTAGGGATGGAACTTACCGAGTGACGACTAATCTTCTTCGCAAGTACCTTGGAGATTTCTTAATTGCATCATATTTGGATGTCCTACAAGAATCTGGCTATGATGATGCATATGTAAAGGAAATAGAGGTTAGATCCTTTCCTCATGTATTCTGCACTGATAATTAAAAGCTTTATTCCAACAAATAAGTTAAAGCTTTAAGCTTAGTCCACAGCATGGTCTTTGCAGACTTGAGCAATAGGATATGTGATCAAATTGAGCACTAATGTAACTAAATAATCTTGTTATTCTGATTGAATGAAATTTTTATATATCACATTTAGTTGTTTAGTGTGAAAAACTTCTCTTCTCCTGAGAAGCATCATCAACTCCAATCGATCTAAAACTGTAAAACATATATGTTATTAGTTAAGCCCCAACGCCTATAAATAGTAAGAAGCTATCTTGTAAGCCAAGCTACCTCGCATCTCCTGTCCATTTGTCCCAATAGCGGGAATCCTTAATACAGCTCTAATCTCAGAAGATCATGGAGAGTAAGGTGTTACCACGCCCATTAAAGCCCTGGGGATTGGGGGCGGGGGTACTACTGGCTGGGTGGGCAAGCAGGAAGTATGACTAAGTTGACGATGTATTGAATATCGTAAAGTAATAGTCCCAGTGATGCTAATCAAGCCAAGAGAATAATTAATTTTCTTTTAACTATATTTGGTAGATTGTCTGGAGTCTTTAATAGTTTAATTTATAGTATATAATAATTAGGGACTTGTTTCTTTCTTAATTTAGGTTACCGGATAATATAAGGGTCCCCAAGTTTTAGGATTTTCTTTAGTCCACATAAATTGATGTAGCACATCATTATAATTTAGTGAATTGAATATTGTTTAATTTCACATTGGTTTATGCATTGTAGCATTCAGGCTTTATTCCTTTTTCTCCTTCTTCCTTGTCTTGCATCAATAGGTATCAGAGGTAAACCTAGTATTTTTTTAATTGACTCATGATGTGATAAAATTATGTACTGCAAGTGCACAACGTCTATTGTAGAACTGACAAGTATGAATCAAATCAGAAAAACTAGATTAATTTCAATGTATCCTTAATATGTATTTTAGGTGAATTAAAAATAAAGATTGAGAATTATTTAACTGCAATTAAACGAATTAGAATATGAAAAGTAATAATAAGGAAGCAATCTAGGAATCCGAAACAACTAAATAATAAACATAACATATAATTCAATCTTTTCTATTTTTATAACTCAAATTACGCCATTGATTTTGTAACACCCCTTTCCCAATTAGTGGAAAGGGAGGCTACGCATAAACGAACTTTAAGCAGAATATCAAAACAAAAAGAATTCACACTTGCCATTGAATCCCCTTGTAAACTTGCCGGAAGAAAAATCCAGCATGAGCCAAATGCCCAGTAAGAATAAAGAAATACAAAAGAAGTAAAACTAAAGTATAAAATGAACTGAACAAAATACGAATAATAATTTTAAATATAATGCCAACGAAAAACGAAAATATCAAAGTTTGAAGAAATGTATAGTTCAGTCAACATAATTAATCAAAACAAAATAGAAGGCTGAATACTGATCTCAAAAATATATCTTGTCACATAGGTAAGTCAAAATAATGCCGCACAGGTGAGGCAAAAGAATACTGAACTAAACTGAACTAAAATGAATAACTAAATTAACTGAACTGAAACAAATAACAAAATAAAATAATAGGCTGAATCAAAGTGGCTGAGTGTTATTTCATACCGAGCTCAGAATAAAACAAAAATATACCTTGTCACAAAGACAAGTCAAAACATTGCCACACAGACAGACACATATTGGACTGCAGATCCAAATGTATGCAAAATCAGAAAGGTGTGTTCGGCACATACATCACCAATCCGCAGAACAGAACAAAACAGAAACTAGGGCCGACCCATACGCTTCCCAAAACAAAATACCAAATGACCAACTCCCATCGGTGCACACAAAATGGAGACGACGTTGACTAATCACAATGCCACGGAAGTGTCATGCTTCGGTGCCAAGATGACAAGCTTGTGGTACCCCCACAAGTAGTTATAGCTCAGGTATACCTTACGGTACATTTTAACAAAAATATCATGTCACAATACATGTGACACAATACTAACAAAGGAGTTCTAATACGAACATACTAAACCGAAGCGAATCGACACAAAGACTCCTAAATGTATAAGCATGTATGTTTCTACAGAATCAAAATAAATACAAAATGTGCTCAACAAGTTTTAAGAGTACAAGTTATAAATTTATGAATATCTAAAATTAAGCAAAACTATGATATGAATTCAACTAATACCAAAGCATTGAAACAATATCCGAATTTCTAAATAAGGAGCAAAACAAACGAATTAAAATTAAAGGAATATCGCTGAAGGAGAACGAAATCCGTACCTGGAATAAACAATATAATACCCAAAATTATATTGCAAAACTGACTCGTTAAATTCTTTCCATCAAAACTAATTAAACAAAATAAATGAATAGATAACGAAATCCGTACCTGGAATAAGCAATATAATACCCAAAATTATATTGCAAAACTGACTCGTTAAATTCTTTCCATCAAAACTAATTAAACAAAATAAATGAATAGATAAATAAATAGTTAATTAATTAATTAAGTTTTATACATTTCTTTCTCTTAGGCGAATCTGAAATCCTTTCATTCTAAACAAAATTATAACTAAAGTTATGCATATATAAATATTTTGATTATGGTAACGTATATATAATAAATAATAGACTTCTTGTTCCTTCCGAAATACATATAAGCATATTTACAAAAATATTCTTTCCATTTTTAATTCTATTACAAACAAATATTTTTTTTATTATTATTATATTATTATTATTTTCTATCAACACTATAAAGTTACAAAAATACTAATTTAATATCCCAAAATACTAATTATTAACAAAGATATACCAAAATATATAAACTAACAAACACAATAGCATACAAAAGTTAAAATTACAAAATTAAAACTAATACAAAAAATTAAATAATTACACAAATAAAGAAAAAGAAATACACTTGAAATTATGAGGTTCGCAGTCTGCTTACTTCCTCAACATCGAAATTTTTTAACTAAGGAGGTCGTAACAAAAAGGTCCTCAAACAAAAAGTTTCTCATACAAATGGGAGATACTTAATGTTTAGTGAAATAAAATCAAAGGGGGTAAAGCCATATATATATAGGTGAAGGAAGGGAACTAAGTTGCAAGGCTGGGCGATGTGGGACAAGGAAGAAGAAAGAAAGAAAAAAGGGTATATAGATTTGGTGTACATAATTCGGAAAATAAATAAATTAAAGTCCAGATAAAAATTAACTATGGTTTTGATCTTCCTTCCCTTTAATTTAGTAATTTTATAATTAACTTAGGCAAGTATAGACTATGAAAATTTAAGGATTAACTATAATCCATCGAAACTTCTTCGAATAAGTATGGATTATGAAAAACTCATATCTTAACAATAATATATCAAACCTCTTCATTAATTTAAAGTCACATAAGAACTATAAAACGAAAGTATTTCAATAACGAAACATGAAGACGAAACCAATTAAACATTAAAGCACAAATAATAGAAGAAGAAAATATTATCCTGAATAATTATTTGATTTCATCTTCATCCTAGGTCTAAAAAAAAATTAGCTAGACATTTAAATAAATAAGATTACAAAAAATAAAGAAGAGAAGAAGAAAACTCCCTTTATTTAAAATCCTTCAATGAGCGTACAATGACTAATAATAAAATTAATCTAACACATAATTGATACATAATTTTCTCTTGATACTCCTCTATTTATAAAATATCAATTACTTGTGCTCTAAACCAAGTACAATGAACTTAGTTTTTCTTTAATCATCTAGATAAAATCAAACTATTTATATCTATCTTCTAAGTATTTTTTCCCACTCTTTATTGGAGTTCAAATAAAAATCAACTAGAAAACTTCTAAAACTCCCTTTTCAACTCAACTTCATTTATTTATTTAATTCCTGCAAAACAAAACAAAATATAAATATAAAATAATAAAGATGAAAATATTAAAATGTATAATTAACGTGTATATCAACCCACATTTTCATACCCAATTTTCTTGGCATCCATCGTTTGCCAAAATTCGCTAGAGAGTTGGTATCAATATCCCTCAAAGTTTGCTCGAGAGTCGGCAGCCAAATAAATAAATAAATAAAATATTGTTAATTGGGCACTACTCACCGTGATCACTGTTTGGGGTGGGGATGGTTCATTGGGGGGGGGGGGGGGGGGTTTGAAATTCTGTGAATTTTAGCTGTTGTACCAGGAAAAAGAAAAGGAAGACGAAGCCAAATTTGCTCATCATCAAATTACAGTTAGAACCTCATTGGCTCGTAGTTAAATATTTATTTAGTTCCTCAATTTTTTTGCTTTGACGTTTGCTTCTTGAGCTTTTCTGTCTCAGATATCCCTTGATCCTTTTTTTTTCTTCTTTTCTTTCATATTTACTCCTTATCTGTGTTTCTCGTTTTCTTTGAGTCTGAAAAATAAAATGGAGAAACAAAGTGGAGAAAAACATGAAGTAAAAAAGCAAGAGCCAAAATAAACAAAAAACTAAAGAAAGGTAAAAAAGATAATTGAAACAAATATTGTCATCTAAATTCACCATGGTTGCTAGTGCTAGGCTTTGCTGTAGAATGGATACTTTGCTAATGCTTTGGGAGAAAGTTGAAATCAATGGATGAAGCAATCAAGTCCTTAAAGGAGTCGTTGATCTTCTTCTTAATCGACATAATGATGAAGCTGCAAGTTCAATAATTCAAAATGAATAGAATACCTAACAAATTGATGATTCAAAGATGTTTAGTGGTGAAGGAGCAAGATGAATTTATTGAGCAGTTTGAAGAAACCATCGAAGAGTCGACCTAAGAGCAACCTGTAGTTGAAGAGATCAACAATAATGATGACATCAATGGAAATTTTGATTTTCGAACCCAAACCTTGTCAATTTTGATTTTCGAACTCAAAACTTGTCAGTTATCAAGATATCTATTTTTCACCAATGATAGCTCCAATTATATGCTGTAAAAGAAAGTTATCTCCTTATGGTTTTCAAGTTATCAATGTGCATACAAGGAGGTTCAAGTATTGTTGCATACTTGGAGTCAAGTTTGTGGATTATGGTATATCTCTTACTTTATAACTCGACCACGAGTTTGTTTAATGGAATGGAGAATAATTCGGCTTGAGCCAAGGGAATATTTGTTGTTATTATTAAATATTTATGCTACTATTTAGAGAGGAAGTAATTATACTTATTATCTACCTTTTCATTATATTATGTAGATTAGTCAAGAGTATTTAATAATAAGTACGGATTTGTTTCCTTTTGAAATTAGGTTGTCTAAGTAATATTAAATTTTATGCGGTCTCCATGTTTTAGGGTTTCCTTCAGTCTATATTAACCAATGTAATAAAAATCTCCATAATTTAGTGAATTGAATTTTGATTATTTTTATGTTGTTTTTATTGCATTGTGACCTTCGGGCATTATTCCTTTTTCTCCTTTATTTCTTTATTCCACCTTTATTCAGAACCAACTGGACTCTTCTCGAGTTCTGTATGCTATAGTCTTTTCAATCCTTCTTCCTTTGCGGCTAAGTACAGTACTAGGGGAGGCCATTACCATATTAAAAGGAAGAGTCTTGAGAGTTTTGGTCCTGGAAGAAGATGTTAAGCTTACTTCTTTCCTTGTCAGATTAATTTTCTTTGTGTATATGCATATCTTCATACGACTGACTGCTTGGTTTACTTCACTTTTTACTTATTTCTATTGTCCTTGTTGGAATTCAGAGAGCAGTTCTTGTGAAGACCCTAGATTGTTTCTGGAGGGATCATCTTGTAAATATGAACAGACTCAGTTCAGCGGTATATGAAAGTCTTGGCTGATTTTCAACTAATCTGATTTCCCATACACGACTTATATAATATGTTCTGCAGGTGAATGTGAGGAGCTTTGGGCACAGGAATCCTCTTGAGGAATACAAAATAGATGGTTGTCGATTTTTTATCTCAATGCTCAGTGCCACACGGATGTTAACTGTGGAATCCCTGTTGCGGTATTGGTCATCTCCGATGGAGTCTCAAGAATTATATGTATCGTAGCAATGGAGGAGTGTTGTACTAAATGTATGCATCAGGTTTCTGCTTATTTTGAAGAACAGTTTTTGCATCCCAACACATGTGAAGAAACAAAGTAAGCACTGATCATAGTCATTTCTTTTTATGCATCTGCATGTTTTTTTTTATATTATTATTGTCAAGTTATTATTTTTTATGCATCTACATGCTAACTAGTTACAAATGGTGTTTCATTGTGAATGAGATAAGCAATTGATTTCTTCGTATGTAATGGACGCCCTATAGCATGTTTTTTTTTAAGCTAAACAAAAGAGTCACACCTTTGCCTTTTGGATGGAGTAAATGCCTTTTCTTCGAGCGGTTCCGTGATTTATACTACTTGTGAAAAACTTTTTACTTGTTTACAATATTTTAATCATAGCATGAAGTTTGCAACAATGTTAATCAACCTGAAGCCTATTCCATATTATTTACTCCCTCAGTTCCTTAATCAACTTGAAGCCTATTCCTTATTATTTACTCCCTCGGTACCACAAAAAGAGACCCATTTGAATTTTTTCATAGTTATAACTGATCTGAATTTATTTGATTTTGATTAATGCAATAATTAATATTATAAACTACTTAAAAAATATTACTTAAAATAAAGTCGCATCACAATTTGACTTTTAGGATTTCACAAATTAACTAGGATGAAAGCTAACTGGACTCATTTTGTGGAATGAAGATAGTATTTTTTAAAATTTATTTGTGGATACATGAAGTATTTCAATCACTATTTTGGTGCCACTGAGAAATTTTGTACCCCTTGTAGAATTGATGACAGTTGTTGAGGTTGAATCAATAAGTTTTATCCTATATTTTGCACCATATGACCAACCAATGATGTAAGAAAGACAACACAACTTTATTGTCAATTTCTTCCCCAGAAAATATCTAATTTTCTTTCTTCTATATTGTAATCTATTTGTTCCATCAACAATTCTTTTTCGATCCCAATAAGAAATTATTTAAACATTTTCGTTCTGTTTATCAATGTTCCTCACAGGTCCCGTGAACCATTTCCTTGCGTCTAGAATCCACCAGAGCATTATCACAGTCAAAGATACTCCAAGAGCTACGGGTGCATAATTGAAATTGTCCCATTTGATTGGATAGAGAGTGGGCAACAGGAAGGCTGAGCAGGTATAACATATCCATAAGAAGGCTACCAAGCAAACCGGTCTACCTGCTTTTCCCAAATAGAAGGGTCCTGGTTTAAACTTTTCCTCAACCATCACTAGCCTTGCAAAAATGGGAATTGCGTAGCCACCAACCCATCCTATTGTGCTTATGGAAATGATGGCACTGAAGATCACATTAAGTTTCAAGATCGGCAGTCCAAGAATAGTAGCTATGGCTGCACAGAGCCACACAGCATTTATTGGAACCTTGCGCACTGGGTGAATTCTCCTCCAAATTGGCGAAAATGGGATTCCATTGTCCCTGGATAGAGCATAGACCTGGAGGAGCAAGAATACAGTTGCTTATAGTAGTAAGAAGATGAATACAAATGACATTTATACTTTTGTTTTATCCTCTTTCTGTACTTTTTCCTTTGAATTTAAGGGGGAAAAAAAAAGAAAATATATTTCATTACCATGATGCCTGTCACTTTCGTAATTTGATATGAACTAATATAGAATTTGTTTAAAATATGCACTCCATTTTTTTTTCATATCCAAATTATTTTGCAATGTGAAACTTCAGTTTATATTACCCAGAAAACTCCAGTTTCTTTTCTGATTAGATAATTTCTAAATATAGAAGAAAATATATGGATGTGCTTACTACTCTTGCAGCACTAGCAGTAACAGAGAGCCCACAAAAGAAGAAGGAACCCCAGATGATGCAGAGGAAAACTACAGCTCCAGTAGAGTTCTGATACCTTCCATGAAATGCCTCGTAGATTATCTGTGCCGGAACATATTCCCCAGCCGTCTCATTATTTACATCATACAAGGAGCTCGGATCCTGCATTAAAGTTGATGTTTTCATGTTAAATTGGCACCAACCTTCTGGAACAAATGCTCGAACGACCAAGTTATGAAGTTACGTACCCTGATGCTGAAAGTGAGAGCTAAATTATATGCCCAGCCAAATACTGTAATGATGCCAATGCTAGATAGAATTGCTTTTGGACCAGTTCTGTCGGCGCCTTTGGTTTCTTCGGTTAAATGAGCAGCACTGTCGTATCCATACAGACAGTAATTGCTCAGAAGAACGGATAATATAACTGCATAAGGCTTGCTACTTATGCCAGTTTCATCTGGGGCCATCTCAAAATGAGTGAACACATACGAGGCTGATTGCCTTGTTTGTGCCACCAGAGGGAGCATTATAATGACTACAAAACCTCCAAGGATCTGCATATGTAGTTAAATGTTTCAATATGATACTAGGTGCAGTTAACCCAAAATACCATGCACATGTTTAGTTACACAACGTTTGGAGCATTTAGAAATCCTAACGCAATTAAATATTTTGTTCGTTTGGAAGTAGCTTATTTTAAAACAAAACTTACTTAACTCATAAATGTTGCATTTGGGTTCAAATGCAACAAACCAAAATTGGTGAGTTGCACTTGGAGGTCTAACCGCTGCAAAGGCTGCTGTCACAAACATTGCCACATAGCGCAGAACAAAACTCTATATTTAAGATGCATAATTCAGAACAATACCTGCCACCAGATGGAAATTATGTTGAGATATGCGATTACTTGTAACGCGAATGAGTTCAGTACTGCCCATACTAAGATGAAGAACATGTAAATGCACAAAAATATGCCTTTAGGAGCTAAGTAGCCCCCGCCTTTGTTTGTTCCAGTGGATAAAAGGATGATAAATTGTAATGCTTGTGCTCCTGAATATGCCTGTATTAGGTTCATGCATATTGTTAGTGTTTTCTGTGGAAATTTGGTGTTGAATGCATTACCTGTGTAGGGAGAAGTAGTTTAGGCGTAGGCTAACCTGAGCGCTGATTCCGGAGATGAGGCCAATGGTCTCGAGCCAGGCACAGCACCATGAAGCAAACGGTCCCCATCTTGGTCCAGCCAAATGTGCAGCCCAGAAATAGAGGGAACCAGTTGTCTGGATATTGAAAATATTAACCAACATTCAAAAGTGAGTGAAATAAATGTGAACTGACAAACTAACAATGTTTTCTTATCAAATTCTAGCAAAAGTTCTCTTTTTTAGCATTTTTAACATAATTTTTTTAGCATTGTTCATGGATTCATTAGAGCGAGATAACTACTTTTCATTCTATGCTCCAATACCCTTTTATTTTTCCTCTCCAAATCATCAAATACCAAAACAGATATACCAAACAATTCCTGACACAGAGAGATTACCATAAGAAAAAGCCCCGCATCATTTTTAAAATTAGATATACAATCGTAGAAGGACAATTTTTAAGGATAATTTTATTTTTCAAAATTTATCCTTAACGTTGGCTAAAAACATAGCATGAGAGCATGATAATACTCAATTAACTACAGTAAAAAAATGGCATGTCATGAACATTATTTCGCTTTATAGTCTCAAAAATAGAAATGTATATCTAATCTTGGAACCGACAAAAATCGAAAAATATATTTTTAATTTTAGAACGGACGGAGTGTAATTTATATCTCATCTTCTAATACAGAGAGATTATTATAGTACGTACGCAGGTAAAAGTAGTTAAGAAGCTAGAAATGTCTTTGTACAATATTAGGGAGAATGAAAGAAATGAGAAGCATACAGGAAAGGAGGAGCATATTTCAGCCATAGCAATTCCAACAAACCAAGTGAAGAATGAAACAACCACCCATCCCCATATTAAGCTTGCTGGACCTGCATAAAGCAAGCTCTGTCCATATAACGGCGTCCCGGTGAACACCGCCATGCTTGAGAACGTTATCGCAAGCGTCTTAAAGAAAGTCTACACAAATTTTTAACAAAAAACAATAATGAAGAAATATTAGTACTATGAATATATCAAACTTGAGTTGCTTTTCATCACTGAAAAGAAGAAAAATTTCCCAACATTTTCAAGTTGTACTAACTAACCATTTCCCTTCTGAGTTCTTGCTTGTATCCGAGATCGTTGAGACGCTTCTCCCCGGAATCCATTTCCAAAGGTTGCAATCTGGTAGCCACATGATCTTCTGCTAAAATCATTTCCTAAAGCACTTGCTTGCTGAGGAAAAATATGCATGTACTTCCAAGAACTGCGGAGGAAAAATATGAAAACGAAATGGCTTAGACAAACCTTTGGTTCTTGGATAATTATAAAAGCATAGTTTGGCAGTTTGAATTAGTCTTCATTGCAAGTTTAATATTTAATAATGAAATGTGGAGATTTTGATTGGGAGGAGTAGCAGTAGTAGTCATGAGAAAGAAAAAGATATCATAGAGATATCATTAAGTTGTTATTTGTAAAAATGATCTTGTGTAGATTCTTTGACTTTTGCGTCTTATTTGACGTGTTTTTTTTACCACCGCATGTGTTCCTAAGTCCAAGGAATGACATGGTCAGGAATACTACAAAAGCAAGTGGGGAACTTTGAACTTTGAACCGCAGTTTGAGCATGTAGTACGTAAAATGTAGTGTGTGTCCATATCAGGAGTAGGGTCACCTTTATGGAAGTTCAAGTTGGATTCGTACTCGTTTAATTTAAATTTAACTTGAAATATAAATAATTTAAATATGAATAAAATTTTAAATTTGATGAATTACTCATTTTTTTTTAAATTATAATATTCTATTGATATTCGGATCATATTTGCTTAAAAAATTTAAATTGTTCGGCCTCAATTCGAGATCGTATCCGATTCGATTGTTAAACGAATCTCAATTAAATTTTATTTCATACTCGTTAAATTTTATAAATTAAATCTGAACAACTTTATATTCGACTCGATTTATTTATACTCTTATCTCCATTGACTTTTTATCGTACCAAAATTATTTTTTATGATGACATTAAAAACATAATTTTTTGTAATAAATATATTTGTATTATTAAATATAATATTTTAGATACAAATATATATTAGGAGAATTAAATAAAAAGTATAACGGAGGAGATTGATCTGGCGTATTAAATGCCTAATGTTTTCAAAATCAGTACGACAGTTTGTATTTTTTTCCCGTCTTTTTTGGCATTTTCGTAAGCACGTTTTGTTGACAACTTTATTTCGATTAATTTATTTGACAACTTTTATGGGACTGGTTTGGTTGACAATTTGACATGCTTGTTTTTTTTTTTTAATTCTTTCTCCATCTCACCCGCCCACCCGCCAAGGGTCAATGTTTTCGAATTACATTGATATTATATAATGGGAAAATTTTATGTGGTAATATACAGCAAAACTTACATAGGTTTGGAACACACCAACGTAATTTTAATTAATATTTCCTCCGTTACCAAATTTTAATTTTTAAAATCAAACACTAATATATTAAATTTTAAAATTGATATAATTTATAAAAAATTAAAATAAAATAAAATTTGTGATTATATATGGTAATATACAACAAAACTTACATAGGTTTGGAACACACCAACGTAATTTTAATTAATATTCCCTCCGTTACCAAATTTTGATTTTTGAAATCAAAAGATAATATAATAAATTTTAAAATTGGTATAATTTATAAAAGTTTAAAATAAAATAAATTTTATGATTAATAATTTTTATTATATACTATATAATTATAATAATTGTATCAACTAAAATTAAATAAAATTATATCAATTTAAAGTTTAATATGTTGTTGTTTAATTTTAAAAATTAAATTGTATCTCTGATTTTAAAACAGAGAGAGTAAAATATTGAAATGACAAAATTATTTTCATAATTTAGCACATATTAAGTCAACTCAACTACTTTAATTTTGAAAAAGAAAAAGAAAAAGAAAAAGAAAAAGGGAGGTGAGGGACCTATTGTGTGTCTAATTTCCTAAAACACTCTACTACCGATTTTACCAATTGAACCACTGGTCGAACCGATGATAAACCGATTTTTGACCAAATTAATTGAACCGGTCCAAATTGAACCGAAAAATGAACCGGTTTCAGTTCAATCGATCCGACCGGCCGGTTCAATCCGGATTTCAAAACATTGCTAATGGGTAACGTGTTTCTTTATTTTACATACTTAATTATCAACATAATATAATTTTAAAATTCAAGATCTTAAATAAATAAAACTACCCAATATATATATACACACTAACTATTTAAATGTTTTGTGTGTAATAGCGCAAAAACATGAATTAAGATCATTAAAAAATATAAGATCCATTGGCGTAGTCGGCCTCAAGTCTATTAAAGATCTATCTATGCGAAAAGTTTAGAATACCAGGCCTATTTAGCTCATGTTTACTGTTAGTACCGAGCCTTATATTACTTTAACATAATAGTCTACCGGACCAACTACTTTAATTTTGAAACAGTAGGAGTACTTCATAAAAAAAAATGTTATCATAAATACAGTGAAATCACAAGTTTATGACCATAAGATATACTACGTACGTTAAATATTTTCAGTGATGCTAAAAATATGAATGTATTTAACTACAAGGTATGTACTCGGATTATGAAACTTATTGAATCTCCATCAATCCTTGACGGCCTAAAATACCTTGCTATATTACGTTATAGTAGTGCTTATGATGCTATATATCAAAGACCACTGCTATTTGAGAAAAAATAAAAGAAAAATAATCTTTGTATCAAGTATAATCGATAAATATGTCTTATCAGGAATTAGAAAAAAAAAGAAGAAAAAAATGTAATGTTGTTAAGGGAAATTGACAATGTTTGGACAAATCGGGTGTTTAAACTATAGTTGACTTAGGTTGTGCATCATTTTTAATTATTCCTTATATTATTTTTTGATATAGCCATTCAACGTCCATGTAGCACATAGTTTAGCCAACTTCTTACAAAACTTTGATACCTATATTGGTTGCATGAGTAGTTAATTGACCCTAATAATAAGTTTTATTTAGCACAAAATTAGATAATTGAGATTCTTGAAATTTACTTGATCTATATATTTTGAAACAAGAGTCTTATTTTAACTTTTAAAAGTCAATGGAAAAAGTTTAAAATTTAAATCGAGGTTAACTCATTTAGGTTTTGTTAAAAAGTAGCTTTACAATTATACTTTTTTAGAGGGTTTATAACATGCGCGATAAATCAGATGAATTATATTAATTTAAAATTTTAAAATATAGTAAATTAAATTCTTATTTTGAAACAGAGTATATAGATTGCAAAATATAAAAGCATTTTAATATAAAAATGATGGACCTGGTTACTATGAAATAAATTTCATAGTAAGTTCACTTCTAAATCAATAAGTTATTGACACGCAGATAGAGATAACACTTTTTAACCTGCGTGTCAGTACTTTATTAGTCTAAAAATAAACTTACCATGAAATTCTCTTATGTGATTCAATCCTGTTTCATTTAAAATTCTTTGATTTCCTAATTAAGCTAAATAATTTTTTATATATATATATATATATATATATATATATATATATATATATATATGGGATGGCCATTCGCGACGCAGTCCACGACTTTGGATTATTAATTTAAAAAACCATGAGTATGATGACGAGATTGATTAAAAATAATGAAAGACTGACTATAAACCAAATCTATATATGTACAGCCACCCTAGACCATTTCTTTGCCTTGCGTTCTGAGGGACACCATTTGTCAGCAGCATGTGTATGTGACGATATATATATATATATATATATATATATATATATATATATATATATATATATATATGTATAGTAACGATATATTATATATTAACTATATTATATATTGTTATATTATATTAGAGAGAGGAGCTTAAAATGGAAGGAATAGAACCACAATTCACTCCCATGCAATGAGAATACTTATCAATTTCACTTGTTCCAAGACAACTCAAATCCATGAAAAGTTCATTTCTTGAGCATGAGGAGGTCTTGGGATTCATTTTTGTCAAAGACAAAAATGTTGAATTTCAACCAAACTAGGGAAAAAAAAAAATCCATGAAAAGTGTCTAGAGGGAATGAATTTGTAATTTTGTACAATTCATCTAAATTCTACTAATTATAAATGAATAATTAGTAGAAAAATGGGGCATCATTTGTAAGGACACAAGCTATATATGATATATAAAAGTTAATAAAATTGCATCTTTTTAATATTCAACTTTGATAGATGTTTACATGCCATCAAATTCATTTGAAACAACATTTCAACAATGACATTTATATTATTTTTTATTATTTTATTTATCAAAATTACATCGCACCCTATCTAATTATCACAAGTAATTTAAATTTGACAACTATAAACACAACTATAAACATACTTTTCCATATATATATATATATATATATATATATGCAACACTCTATAATTAAGGTGACTTTAGGTGGTTCTTGGTCAACAAGAAAATACTTGACATTTTTTTTTGTTATATTAGACTCATATTTAAACATTTTAGTCCTCTAGTATCACGATAATTCTATATAGTTGTCAAAACTAGAGCTATCCCATTTTTCAAAACAAAAGTTTAGTTTCTTGACTCAGAGTTTAGACCTATCAAAAAACACATTTAAAATTTATATTTCTTCTATATTTTAAATACAGAGAAAAATGTGACATTTGAATAAGTTAAGAATATAAAGCTATATAAAAAAACAATGGATATATGTTCTCAACAAGTCTTAAAATTTATGCCAAGAAATGCTAGCTTAAAAAGTTTATCTCCTAAAATAACTGTGTACATGTAAAATATTTTGTATTTAAATAAAATATCTTTCCTAAAAAAGGCCCTTAGATATAACAATGAAGGAGTTTAGTTGGGCCAGTCTCAACCAATGTTTTAGGGAAGTTTGCTAAAAGTAGGATTAAATTATGAAATGAGATAAAATTTAGCACGACATCATACACCGACTAGGCGTTTTAATTAATGATGGTATTTTGACTGGTAAATACTCTTTCCGATTCAATTTATAAAGTTATTATTGATTTAAAAAAAATTAATTTTAAATATTTTTAATTAAAAATTAACATAAATTTAGTTTGTTTATGTCAATACAGTTATGAATGTTATAAACTATTTAAAAAGTAATACTAATTATAAAACTTATTATTTTAAAAACATAAAAAAATTGTATTAATTTAAAATTTAAAAATATTTAACATTAATGTTTAAAAAATTAATAATATTTTTATAATTTAAAATAGAAGGAGTAATAACCATTAAGAGTTGTTACAACTATGGCTTGCACCTTTATTAATGGGTTAGTGAATCACATTTGCCAGTTCTCCGGGAGTCGATGATCAGCTGACAGCCTCCAAAGCATTCCACATTCAATAATATCTCAATTAATATCATCAATAATACTAACAATTTTGAGTTGACCATCAAACCCATGCATGCATGCATGTTCCTCTTTTAAAACTTGTAGAAGTGGAATATTGAGTAACGATTAGATCTATCACCATTAATTCATAATTGACAAAGTGAACCTACACAACATACGCTACTATTCCGTTTAATTGGTGATCAAGCTACATAAATCTACATTAAGTTTTGAAATATTTAATTGGTCAAGTTAATTTTTTTGTGAAAATCTTATTTTCTGGAGAATACAAAATAATTTTATGATCAAGTAATCAAACCTCACGTAAATAGAAAACAGACTTCACATAATGTAATGATTAAACTCACTTAAATAAAAATTGAATTTGATACTTAAAGGTTAGGCATTTTAGTTTTAACCACTATGTTAAGAACTCATATGTTGATCAAGCTCATTAATAGTAACCAATGAGAATTGGTTGTTTTTCTAATACAAACTTTTTCAGTTTTATGTTTTCTTGGTTAAGTGCATAAATAGAAGGAGGGAAACATCAATCCGAGGAAGGTAGGACCTAAATAGGAAAATAACTCGCCCTAGTCTAATTTAACTGTCATACTTTAAAATTGGTCCAATGACACATTATTTTGTATTTTATTTTTATAGTCATTCTTTAGTCATCAAAACATTATTGTAATAACTTCGTAGTTTTGTATAAAACAAGCTCTATCTCTCATGTCTAAGATCGATTCCAAGATAAACCAATTTACTCTAATTCATAACTACAAAAATCTTTGCAATTTTAAAATATTTTTGTGCTACAGTTTTTTACGTATTTTCTACATGCTAACACTTTATTATTATGTTACGATGTGCTTGGGGAAAACACGGGAATCGACACGTCGCATGACCATGTACAGGTTCTAATACACTTGTTTAGAACTAAACTTGACCCAAAAATTTAAATCATTAAATTTTTTTTTATATTAGTCGTTCAATTTTTCATTATTGTGTGAATGACGACAAGGTGATATCAGTTCGTCCTAAAATGGGTAGATTTTCCTCTTCATGTAAAACTAAATCCCCAATGAGTTACATTGTCAAAAAACACAACAGCTTGCAAAGATGCATAACCAATTCTAATATTAATTCAATCTATACTAACAGGTCAAATTTGCTTTCATAGTAATAAACTAACCTACTGTACAAAATTAAAAAAAAGCCTACATTAGGACTTATTGCATGACCAAAACCATCAGCAACTTAATATAAAACAATCTTTGTTAACTCAAACCTCTTAGGTAGCACAATATGTACGGTCGAAACGGACGATTACCTGTAATCATCCTCATCTTACAACTGAACTGTTTCAACAATGTACCCCAGAAAATATTTCTATGAAGTCGCACAAGTACCACCAAATGGTTAAGATAGTTTGTTAACATATGTTCTTGATCAGATGATCACGATTACCTGTTGGCTTTAAAATTGTACCCTAATATTCAAACAATCAGAATCAAATGAAAGGCCGAGGATATGACAAGTGTAGCACAGCAAAGCTGGTTGGTCTGCATATAATTAAATCAGGGTCAGTATAAATTAAATAATATATCAGGTAAATTGATACACATTAAACATAATAAGAGTTAACATTAATGCATTAAACTAAGGCTAAATGATAGCTTTGTTATTGAAAGTCCTTTCCCTTAACCCTTAAACTATGCCTACAAGTCATGGATTGTACTATGCCTACAAGTCTCCATTACGTTGGTGTTTATTAATCGTGTCGGAGGCTAATGTGTATGACAATGCAGCATCAAATTTTAAGTATTTCAGTAGTTTTTTCCCTTGCTTTCTTCCAACAGTTGGCTTGCCACTATTATGTAACTAGGATTCACATGTGTTATTTGACGAAAAAGGGCAACAATCATAGCATTTGAATTATCACCGCAAAATTATTGGAATTGAGGATTAACTTACTCATTAGTGTACAATCATAAAGGGAAGGAGATATTATTTTGTAAAGGATTTGTTTTCAACTCATCATAGGGACTGAATGAATTTCGGGACATGTACTTCATGTTTCTTCCCAATGATATATTAGGATATAGTTTTCTAAGCATTTTCTTGTGTCCACCACTCAAACAAAAACATAGCTATCCTTATGCTTCGTTATAATTTGAAAAAAAAAACATAAATCATATTAATTTGTTGCATAGAGAGTATGATGATGATTGGAGGGTGTAGTTAAGTGTTCAATATCTTCTAATGGGTTTTTGCTAAACTACATGCTATGGGCATAAGATTGAAAATATTGACTATTTGAGAAAGCATGGTTGGACATAATTTAAAGAAATTAAAAAAAATGTAGTTTAGCTGATTTTGATAACCCTCTGTCCCCCTTTTTGTTCATTTTATGTTTAAATAAGCTTTCTAAAACCTTACTTCAAGGGGAAGAGAGGAATCTGTTTAACCCCCCCCCCCCCCCCCCCCCCATCAGGTTATCTAGGGAGTCAACTAGGCTATCCCATCTATTTTCACGGATAATATTTTGCTCTTTTGCCAAGCTAAACCTACCCAGGTTTCCCATCTTATGCGTATCCTAAATGACTTTTTTGAGGATTCAAATCTGGAGTGGAGTGCCCATAAGTCTAAACCCTTCATCTCCAAGAATGCTCACTGACGGCCTAAGGAATTACTTGGGCTTGCCCTTACTCTATAAAAGAATATCCAGAGTTCACTTTCAAGGTATCATTGATAAGACCCTAAGTTCATTAATTAGCTAGTTCGATGATGATGGCGAAGACAATAGATTAGTGAACAATAATGATGCAACTACTATGGCAAATACAAATAAAACTAGGATAGTGCGAGCGACTTATGAGTTGACACAAATGAGGGATGCACTAGCCCAAGCAATGTTTGTAAAGTACCAAAATAGATGAGGCCAAATATAATATTTATTTATTATTACTTTTTACTCTTTCCTAGTGAAATTTGGGATTGAATGACTTGTAAATAGAATGGAAAGAATATGTTGCCTTAGAATGATTATTAATTGTGATTTACTTTATATGAATGAATTTCTTTATGATGGATACTAGTTGTGTTTTATTTTATATGGAATGATATTGAAAAGAATACGAAAACATGTAAAATTAATCAATAAGTTCACATGCTTTATTTATCTCTCTTGTGTAAGTTTTCGTAAAACGTGAAAAAATGACAAATTTAAGATCAGAGGACTTAACAATAACTATTATTTTTATAACTCATTTTTTGTGTATTTTTTTTATAATGGATATTGTAATAACCTGAAAAATTACGAATCTAGTTTTTATTTTATTTTATTTTATTTATTTATGAGAAAATATGATTTGTGCAGTTATGTTGTGTATGTGTATATGTTATGTGATAAGATATATTAAGTTAGTTAATTAAATTTATTTGAATTAACTAAAAAATGAATAGAAATGCAAGAAGAGCTTGTGTAACGAGATCACAAAGCTTGCATGTTGGTCTTGAATGATAAATAAGAAGTTTAATAATTAACAAGTGAATTACTTATATGATTAATGAAAAAGAAGATCTAAATGAATTATTTATGTTAACCCAATGTGGTATTATTTGTAGATAATGTGGGTAATTTTATTTGAAGCCCAAATGATATGTGTGAGTCATGAGATACTTAATTTGTAGATACTTAATTAAAACCCTAATGTGCGTATTAGGGTTTTAATTAAACCAACTCAATTAGGTAGTTCTAATGCTTTTAATAAGGCAAGTCTAATTGAATTACGTAATCAACCCATTATTATTGAATGGGTAGCCCAAGTGTAAATTAAATAATGAGCTAAATTTGGTAGCCTTATAAGATTTAATGAGTGAACCACGTATGAAATATATGGTAAGTCTTATGAGATTTAATTACTAGCCTAAGTGTTAGTAACATAAATAAATTTAATTGTAGCTCAAGTGTTAATTAAATGATGAGTCCAATTTATTTTAATACTAGCCCAACACTTGTTTTAATTTCAAGTTTTGTAAGTTAGTAATGTTAGTTCAAATGAATTATGTAAGAAGTCCAATGTAATTGAATGATAGCCCAAGATGTGGAAGATGTTAGTAAATGTTAAGATGGCCCAAATAATTAATGTTAGGAGTCCAATGTAAATTAATTAAATAGCCAAAGTGAGATAAAATAGAAGCCCAAAATATTTAAAAGCCAAATATGGTCAAAGTGCTGGAAGAATGTTGTATTGGATATATATATATATATATATATATATATATAAAATAATGCCAAAATGGAGAGAAAAGGGGCTAGGGCCGAAAATAGGGGAAGGGATCCACTTGGGAGGTGAAGTTTGCTTGTTGGAAAATTTAAGTACAAGAGTTATTCAACCACTCTACCAAATACCCACCAACTTTAGTCATTCCAATGGTTATTCAAGTTAGTCATTCAAGTGCATAGTAAGCATAAATTAGACTCTAATTACACCAATGCTGGATGATTAAGACCACTAAGACTGTAAATGATAATCGAAAAATTCGTATTCATCCGTATTCGAAAAAAATCGGATATTATTCGCATTAAAAAAAAACGAATATATTCGTATTCGGTTTAAAGGTATCCTCAAATAAACGAATACAAATACGGATATAGGCGTATTCATATTCGTTTAACATCTGACCGTAAATATATCTGATGGATAACGGATATCCAGAATACACACACACACGCGCACACACACACACACACACACACACACACACACACACACACACACACACACACACACACATATATATATATATGTCATACGAAAATTATTTTTAAAATATGTCATTTTACTTCTAAAAAGTAGGAAATAACACTTTTTATTATAATATTAATAAACTGAAAAAAATTGATTTAAGTATAGTTAATGAATTTTTATTATTATAAAGTTAAAATATCTAAAATGTATCATTTAACAAGTGTTATAAATGTTATAAATATCATTTAAATGTTATAATTATAGATTATAAATATTCATACACACTACAGTATTATTCCAAACATATAAAATGGATATCAGTTTATTAATGGACATCTAAACTTTAATAAGTAGAGCATTCATTTTGAAATAATTTGAATTAATTTTATTTTAGGTGATTAATAAACGAAAACTTAACATTATTTGAATTGCAATTTAGAGTATTCATTAGGATTTCAAAAATAATGAAAACTTATTTGAATTGTAATTTAGAACATTGATTATTGTATTTATTAAAAATAAATAAGTTAACATTCATTTATTAATGAACTATACTTTAAAACTCATTATTTTCCCCCTTATTCTACTTATACATAGTGTTACAATATATCTAAAATGTATCATTTAACAATTGTTATAAATATCATTTAAATTTTATAATTATATATTATAAATATTCATACACACTATAGTATTACTCAAAATTAACACATAAATAGACATATACTTATTAATGGACATCTAAACATTAATAAATAGAGCATTTATTTTGAATTTATGATTTCAAAAATAATAAAAATTTATTTGAATTGTAATTTAAAGTATTGATTATTGTATTTATTAAAAATAAATAAATTAATATTCATTTATTAATGAACTGTACTTTAAAACTCATTATTTTTTTCCTTTATTCTAGTTATATATAGTGTTACTGTAAGGACCAAGAATTTTGAGTTATATTATAAATAAAATTGAGAATTTAATTTCTAATTAATTACATTATGGTGTGAATTAATTTAAACCCTAACATGATGGTTTGATTTTTTTGTTTGATAATATTTGACTATTAAATTAATTTAATTAAAAGAAGTCCGATGAAGGGTTATTAATTATTGGATTAACGTAAGGTGGTATTTTTAACATCAAGGGATTGATATGTTATTGAACCCTAATTAAATATTCAATTAATATTGAATATGGCAAGTCTAATTGGATTATGTAAATTAAATTAAATTTGATTATTAAAGTGTTCCTATAATTATTTAAACAAGCCCAAACAATTAATTAAGTAAGGGACTTGTGAAAATTACTTTGTGGGTTGCTATTTAATTAAACTAGCCCAATTTATTAAGAAGTGAGTGAATTATTTTGGTAGCTCAATGTTGTTGGATTTTTATGATCATAGATGACCCAAATGAATTAAATTGCAAGCCCAATTTTTGGTCAAATTGTCAAAGCTTCTAGAAGGCATTAATTTACCAATTTGTGCCTTAAAAATAAATAAAAAATGGGGCATAAATAGGGAGCATGGCTGGTTATGGGGGAGGAGTACTATGGACTCCAAAAATTTATCAATTTTGTTGCTTACATTAATGTGTGGAACACTCAACATTTTGGCTAGCATTTTTGAAAAAAGGTTGAAGTCCAATATGTAGATATATATGATATATGTATAGATTTATACTTCTATAAATAGGGGCTAGCACAATTAAGTTAGAGCTTACAAAATTATTGCTAGAGTCTTGATATTGAGAGTTAGTGAATGGAGTGAGTTAACTCAATGAGTTAAAGAAAAAGAAAGTGAGTTAGTGAGTTTTTTAGTGAGTCATTACCGTGTCAAGACATTATTAATCAAGAGAAGTGTTCTTGGATGTTATCTAACTCCATCATCTATTTTGAAAAGGAGAGAAAAGTAGTTCACAGTTCAAAAAAGTATAAAAAAATCCCTTAAAAATTCTAATCTTGATTTTCTTTTAATTTTTATGGTAGAAATGTTATCTTTGAGCTTTTTGTGCTTATAATCATGCTAGACATGTTTATATAGGATGTCATATGGTTTAAATATGTAGTGGTATGAGTTTATATAGAAAAATCTAACAAAATACTTGAAAATATTTTTACCGACGAATAAAACATAGGTTGTACGAATAAATTGTACATTTTGAAATCTACAAATTATTTTTGTGGTTTTATATTTTTTGGGAATATATAAGTAAGCTAAGAACAAAATCTCTTTGGAATCATGTGAAAATTATTTAAAATGAGTAAGATATGAATTTTCTACCAAAACACCCCACTGATTTCGGGTTTGTGCATAACACTCCGGTTTGAGGCCATTTTCAATAACCAAAACAAATCCAAATTGGCTTTTTAATGATGGAATAATGTAGTTCGGGAAGATACGATTCCATTGATACCTAATAGAGCTTAATCGGACTTGTAGATTTTATTTTATTCAAATTCTTGTGAGAGACCCCAAACTTGGAAGAAAAAAAAAATTGCCTATTTTTTTTTAAAAATCGTCCGGTTCGATTTCTCCCCCCCCCCCCCCCCCCCCCCCTTTTTTAATTTCTTGGGTGGGGCCGGTTCGGGTTCTTGATGGCCGATTCTGGATTTGGTTCCAAAAGAGAAAATATGTGTAATTTAATAAAGAATTTATAAAATTTTAAAATGCAAGGGTTTATGTCATTTGTCATTTATTAAAATTAATAGTTGATTAAACGTTACTAAATTAATAATAATAACAGTAAAATTATTATTAATTTGTAATAAATGATAATTCAGCTTTTTACATATTATTTAATTAATATAAAATAATTTGTAAGGAAAATTGGGTAATTAATTATCATTTAGCTAATAATTAGTACACATTAAAGTTTTTAAATTAATTATTTATTATTAAATTAATATTAAACAAATAAGTAAAAATTAATCAATTAATTTATTATTATTTAATTAATATCAAATAATAATTAAAAGATATTAAAGTTAGTAAACTAATTATTTATTATTTAATTAATATTAAATAACAAGTAAAGTTAAAAAATTAATTAATTATTACTTAACATTAAATAATAATTAAAGAGGATTAAAGTTAATAAACCAATTACTTATTATTTAATTAAGATTAAATAATAAATAAAGATAATTAATTAATTAGTTATTATTTAATTACCATTAAATAATAATTAAATAGGATTAATGTTAATAAACTAATTATTTATTATTTAATTATGATAAAATAATAAGTAAGGATAATTAATTAATTATTTAATTAACATAAATAATAATTAAAGGGAATTAAATTTAATAAACTGATTATTTATTATTTAATTAAGATTAAATAATAAGTGATGGTAATTAATTAATTAATTATTATTTAATTAACATTAAATAATAATTAAAGGAAATTAAAGTTAATACAATAAATTATTTATTATTTAATTAAGATTTAATAATAAATAATGATAATTAATAAATTAATTACTATTTAATTACTATTAAATAATAATTAAAATCAAATAAGATTAATACTTTAATTATTTATTATTTAATTGACTTTAAATAATAAATAAATATAATTAGTCATTATCTATTGTTAAATAATGACTAAAGGTAATTAGCTAATTACTCTTTAACTAATATTAAATAGTAATTAAATGAAGATAAAGTTAATAAAATTAAAATAATTTAATTAAACAATTATAATAAATTGTTTAAGGGTTTAATAAGTGTTTAACACTTAAGAAAAATAATATGAATTAATTAAATCATTAACATAAGATTAATTAAGTGTCTTATACGATTAAATGATAGTATATAAAATTATATGTGTTATGTGATTGATTATTTGCTAGATAAATAGCATAGGTAAGTGTTTAAAGTACACGATTATATACTGTACTAATTGATAGGTCAACGTTATTAATGTTAGGTCTTCAAGAGAAGTTTAAATTAAGTGAATTAGCCGTAAGTCGACGGACAGACAAGTTCTTTAACCTTACTCAAATTTATATTGAGCAAGTTTCCTAACTCTACTAAATATTATTGTGCTAATTCTTAAATCTCGAGCTTATATGTTATTCCACAATAATATTATTGCATATCGTATATATTATTTGAATTCATATTCCATTCTTGAGTTATGAATTGATTAAAGAAGAAGTCTAAGCCATTTGTTCGGCTAGACCTATGTGAAATTTATTTTGAAAGCTATCCAAACCATAGTAGTACGGATTCTTAGACTGAGAAGAACAACCCACAATGGGGAATAACCTAAGTATCGAACAAACGATACATACAGAATAAATGTTATACATATACATGTGGTACGAGAGGCTGATCCCCTCAAGTACAATTCTGACAAAGTAACCTAAGAGGGTCAATTAAGTAATTGACTTTCTCAATAGTAGTTCATGGTCCATTTGACCATTCAGCAGTTAAATAATCAATTGCCATTTCTTTATTTTGTGCATTGATTATATTGTTCATAGTTGAACTCCTTTATTTAAATCATTCAGTTGATATTCCTATTCATTTATGACATAATTATGGTTATTCATTTAAAATTGCTGAGCAAGCTAGTTACTCATACTTGCTATGTCATAAAATATTTTGCAGCTAAACCTGAAAGATCGGGTAAAGATAAAGGCAAGGAAAAAATGAAGTCTAATTAAACTAACTACTTGATTGTCTGTTTATCTTTTGATAGATATAATGTGATGACCCCAAATTCGGGTTCCATAACCTCGGGTTTGGTTCTCCACTGTACAATACTTACTAACGATTAAATACATAAATTGCATTTAAACTTCGCAAAATAATACAAAAGGTTTCTTATAAAAAAGACTACATTTCCCAAGGTCGATTAACCTTAATCGTAACATTACATGTCTTAAGCGAAATATAATAGATTTACAAGAAAATTACATAACAGTAATTTAAATCTAGCATGCATCTACTAATCTATGCGTTTACTTTTCCCTTGCCTTTGTCTTGTTTAGAACATTCGGGTTTAGCTGAAATTAAGTAATGATATAGCAAGAATGAACAACTAAATGGCTCAGCAAGTTTATAAACAACAACATAAGATATATCATGATGAAAAGGAAAATAACATCAGGGCTTTCAACATTGAATAACAATTGTGAAAGAAATCAAGAATCAATGTTTCAATATAAGAATGAATTGACTCTTTACTGCTGAGTGGTCTTTAATGACCATGAACTGCTACTAAGGTAAAACAGATATGTATATATATCTGACACCTCAAAAAACGGGACACTTGAGGGGATCAGTTCTCTTATGTCCTATGTATATGCATAACATTTAGATTTCTTGTGCAAATTCGGTTTTTCGACAAATAAAAATCCCCTTTAACTAGGGTTGTTCAATCTCAGTCTTACTATAAGAATCCGCACCAACAATTGGTTTGGATAAGCTTTTAAAATATTCAATTTGATGAATTTAAACATACATTTGTCTAGCTGAAACAATTAGCTTAGACATTCTTAAACAGTTCTTGAATGAATGAACTATAACATTTGTAAAAATGCTATGTGCAAATACAATAACAAATAATGATGTGGAATAATTTTAGATAATTAATCCACTTTAAGCTCTGTCAAATAACTACGAGTGTAGATACTTGCTCAATAATAATTGAATTGCTCAATGTAATTACAGTTGAAGAAAACTTGCAACAATAAATACAAGTTAGGGTTACGAATAAACTTGCCTTGTGCGTGGTCTACTGCTAACCAATTCAATTTAATTCTCTTTAGACATACCTAATAATTAATCAAGTTGATCTTCAAATTAGTATCATATATGCATTCATATGATAACATCTATACATATTATACCTAATCACATCATTAAATAATTAAGGGTATATTAAACACTTAGAAAATATTATCATTACCTGATAATATTTCAATCACATAAAACCTATATTAATTACTTAATATAGTTCACATTCTTATCTAACATTATTAACAATTAATATTATTCTATTAGTCTTATAATATTATTAATCATTTAATAATATTCTATTATCCTTCTAATATTATTAATCCCTTAATAATATTTTATTAATCTTTTTAATATTATTAACCATTTAATAATACTTTATCACATTATTAATATTATTAATCATTTAATAATATTTTATTCATTACCTAATATTATTAATCATTTAATAATATTTTATTATCTCATTAATATTATTAATCATTTAATAATATTTTAATCATTATCTACTATTATTAATCATTTAATAATATTTTATCAACCTTATAATATTATTAATAATTTAATAATAAGTTTAGAGCACTTTTAAACCTTGAGGTATTGGATTCTCTTCTCCTCCTCCTACCAAAGTATGTTGTGAAGCTAGTGGACATTCACCAAGCTCAACCTCTAGCCCTTTTCTCACAACTTTCAAGTGTATTTTCTATCTCTCTCTCAAATGCTCTCTATTTTTATTTCTAGGAATACTTCTAATGAGCTAACCAATACCACCAAGGTTGTGGAGTGTCTTATTTATAGCCAAATGCTAATCGTCCATTAGCTCTCTTAATTCACAAATGTTGGTGAATATAGAACTTAATTTAGCTTACTATTGCACGGATGAACATTGTGATTGACTAAGTGATTGACTAGGGTTGTTGGCCAACCTTGTAATAGTGTAAATTAGAAGTAACATGAAAATCAAGCAACCCATGTGGGCCTCCCCTTCAAATCTCAGCAAAATGGCCTTTTTCAAGCCATTTTTCCTTTAATTTTTCTACTTTAGTTATACATATATACATCTATATATGTATATTCATATATGTAACAATTTTGACTAATTTTGACTTTCTATTGGGCTCCACTTTGAACTCTAGGATTAAATATATTGGGCTCATCCATTTAATTGGTTTGAGCTCAATTTAATTAACACATTGGGCTAGCATTTAAATAACTATACTACCTTTAATTAAAATAAGCATTGAGCTTGTTTAATTTAATTACTTGGGCAAATAGGTAAATTTAATTGACCTAGTTTAACAACTCATTTGGATTTAAAATATAATCCAATTAGATTTATTTTAGTTAATTATAACCTCTTGCTTCATTGCTTTAAATAAATATACACATACACTAGTGTATCTATTTAATTATCTAATGAACAATTAATTAGTACAAAAATTTTAATTCATTGCTAATTATATAATAATTATAATTACAATATTTAATAAAATTCGTGGTTATTACATTATCCCCCCTTATAAGAATTCCGTCCCTGGAATTACAATTTTAACTACTCAAAAAGATACGGATAGTTAGTACTCATCTTTTCTTCAAGCTCCCACGTAGCTTCCTCAGCGTTGTGGTTCCTCCAAAGGACTTTGACAGAATGTATAACCTTATTTCGCAATTTCTACTCTTTCCTATCTAATATCTGGACAGAAACTTCTTCATATGATAAGTCTTTTTCAACTTGTATTGGCTTCATAGGATATGACATGCTTGTAGTCTGGTTTATATGGCCACAACACTGACACGTGAAACACATTATGAATATGCTCCAGTTCAGGAGGTAAAGCTACCTCGTATGCCACTTCACCCACTTTCTTCAATATCTCGAACGGTCCTATGAACCTCGGACTCAGCTTCCCTTTCTTTCCAAATCGGATCTTCCCTTTCCAAGGAGATACTTTCATGAACACAAAACTTCCCACTTTGAAGTCTCGCTTCTGTCGATGTAGATCTGTATATTTCTTCTGACAGTCTTGAGCTGCTACTAGCCAAGCTCTTATTACTTTGATAATTTCTACAGTCTGTTGAACCAATTCCGGTCCCAACAGTCGACGTTCTCCTACCTCATCCCAACATAGAGGCGTTCTACATTTCCTTCCATACAAGGCTTCGTAAGGTGGCATGCCTATGCTTGCATGGTAACTGTTGTTGTAAGCAAACTCAACTAATGGTAGATGGTCTTCCCAACTGCCCTTGAAATCCATCACATAGGCTCTGGGCATATCTTCCAATGTTTAAATTGTTCTCTCGCTTTGCCCATCAGTCTACGGATGATACGCGGTACTCATTCTCAGCTGTGTCCCTAATCTTTCCTGAAGACTCCTCCAAAATTTTGACGTGAAGCGCAGATCTCTGTCTGACACAATCGATATCGGCACTCCATGTCTTGAAACTATTTCCTTGATGTACAGTTTAGCCAATTGATCCAAACTGAACTTAATCTTGATCGGCAAAAAGTGCGCTGACTTTGTTAGTCGATCCACAATCACCCATATTGTGTCATATCCCTTCTGCGTTGCTGGAAGTCCTGCCATAAAATTCATTGTGATATACTCCTATTTCCACTCAAGAATTTCTAACGACTGTAATAATCCACTCGATCTCTGATGTTCTGCCTTTACCCTTTGACAAGTTAGGCATCGGTTAACACATTCTGCAACCTCCATTTTCATATTTGGCCACCAAAAATGCTGACGTAGATCTTGATACATGCTACCCGGATGTATCGAGTATCTCATACTGTGAGCCTCTTGCAAAATCTCCTCTCATAATTCAGGCACTAGCGGTACCCAAACACGATTTTCAAACCTTAGCAATCCTATGCTATCAATTTTAAACTTGACCTCTTCCCCATCGGTCATCCTCTTTCTGATTCTGTCACATTCCTCATCTTTGTCTTGAGCCTCTTTTACCTTATCTAATAAGGTTGGGCTCACTTTTACTTCTATTGACTTCTTTGGATTTCTCACCTTCAACTCCATTCGAGTCATCTCTTGAACCAATTGTTCTTGTTCTGTTAATATGAATAATTTCTCCCTGCTCTTTCTACTTAGAGCATCTGCTACTACGTTGGCCTTGCCGGGATGGTATAGAATTTCACAATCATAATCTTTGATCAACTCCAACCATCTCCGCTACCTCATGTTCAAAACCATTTGTGTGAAGATATACTTCAGACTTTTATGATCTGTGAATATCTCACACTTTTCTCCGTATAAATAATGCCTCCAAATCTTAAGGGCAAACACTACTGCTGCCAGCTCCAAGTCGTGGGTAGGGTATCCCTTCTCATAGTCCTTCAATTCTCTTGATGCATACACAACGACCTTGCCGTTCTGCATAAGCACACAGCCTAGTCCCTTGTGCGATGCATCACTGTAGACCGTAAAACCTCCCGTATTGTCCGGTAAGGTCAATACAAGTGCTTTACTAAGTCTTTTCTTTAACTCCTGAAAACTTTCTTCGTACTTCTCCGTCCATACATATTTCATTGTCTTCCTCGTCAAATTAGTTAACGGCGTTGCTATCTTCGAAAAGTCTTTGATGAATCTCCGATAGTAACCCGCTAAACCTAAGAAACTCCTAACCTCCGTCGGCGTCCTTGGTTGTTCCCAATTCATCACTGCTTCTACCTTTGCTGGATCCACTGAAACTCCCTCATTGTCGATAACATGACCTAAAAATTGAATTCTCTCAAACCAGAATTTACATTTCGAAAATTTAGCATACAACTGCTCATTCCGTAATATCTCCAACACTAATCTTAAATGTTCGGCATGCTCCTCCTCCGTTTTGGAATAAACTAAAATATCGTCAATGAACACAACTACAAATTTATTCAAGTATTGCTTTAATATTCTGTTCATCATGTCCATAAATGCGGCTGTCGCATTCGTTAGTCCAAACGACATCACCAGAAACTCATAATGGCTGTATCGAGTTTTGAATGCCGTTTTGGGTACATCCTCCTTCCTGACTTTCAACTGATGATAATTAGTCCTTAAGTCAATCTTTGAAAAGTACTTCGCCATTTTCAACTGATCAAAAAGATCGTCAATTCGTGGTAACGGGTACTTGTTCTTAATCGTCACTTTGTTCGGCTCCCTATAATCCATACAAAGTCTCATCGATCCATCATTCTTCTTTACAAACAGTACAGGTGCTCCCCATGGAAAAACACTCGGCTGAATGTACTTTCTATCCAATAACTCCTGCAACTGAACCATCAACTCATTCATTTCTACCGGAGCCATCCTATATGGTGCCTTTGATATCGGTGCTGTCTCTGGTACTAAATCAATCACAAATTCTATCTCCCTATCAGGCGGTAAACCTGGCAGTTCCTCTGGAAAAACATCCACGAACTCCTTAACTACTGGTATTTGCTCCATCTCGGGATTCACCATTTGTGTATCTACCACATGAGCCAAATACCCTACACAACCTTTTTTTAACAATTTCTTGGCCTGCATCAACGTTAGACAAGAAGATTGTCTTGACGACTTGCTGCCATAAAATACAACCTTAGACTTGTTTGGTGTCTTAAGGTGTATACACTTCTTCTGGCAATCAATTATCGCTCTGTGGTTAAACAACCAATCCATTTTAAGAATAGCGTCAAACTCCCCCAAACGTATCGAAATTAAATTTACTTTCAACTTCTGACCCTTGATTTCAGCACAACAATTTCTATGTATATACTCTACATGAATCACTTCTTTATTAGCCACTTCTATAGTCATTGGATTTTCTAGTTTTTCTCGAGGCAATTCTAACCATCTAGCGAAATCATCAGACACAAATGAACAAGTAACACCCGAATCAAACAATACATATGCATTTATATCATTGATCAGACTAATACCTAACACCACGTCTTTTGATTCAACGGCGTATTGCACCGTCATGTTGAAAGTCCGTGCTGTTGGTTTGTTCTGTTGCACCGGGCCTCCAATGGTGAGTTTGTGGTTGTTCCCATTATAACCCGTACTTTCGCTGCCATTCTTCCTCTTCAGACAATCCTTGAACTGATGGTATGCAGCTCCACATGAGAAACAACCCCTCCTCTTTGGTGTGGGACAATTAGGAGAGATGTGCCCTTCTTGCCTACAGTTGTAGCATACATTATTTCTCACCATACACTCCCTTACGTGATTCTTCCCGCACTGACTGCATTTGCTTACTTTTTTTGCTTCACTTCCTTGAGGTGTCCCCGAACTGTTGCTGTTGTTCCACTTACGTTTGTTCGAGTTACTGCCCCCACTGCTAATACCTTCTCTATTTCCTCCCTCACTTCTTTTCTTGTTTCGTTCCTGATTATGTTTGTTTAGGGCTTCATTTTCCCCTTTGGCGATTATAGCTTTCTAAAGTAAAGTTGCGAAGTTGGTAATCTGAAGAACAGCGACCCTACTGTAAACCCACGGTTTTAGCCCCTGCTCAAACCTTCTTGCTCGCCTTGCTTCAGTGCCCACCTGATTTGGAGCAAATCTCGCCAATTCGTTGAACTTGGCGGCATAGTCGGATACTGACATGTTACCCTGCTTGAGTTCCAGGAATTTGACTTCCATCCTGGCTTGTGTGCTTTCTGGAAAGTAATTCTCCAAGAATACTTCCTTAAATCATTCCCTGCTCTGTTTTTGTTGACTTTCCACCAATAATTCGCCTCCCCCTTCATCATAAAGGTAGCAAATGAGGTCATTTGCTCCTCTGCTACTCGTGCGACCTCGAAGACCTTTTCCATCTTCTCTATCCAGATCTGTGCTTCTATAGGATCCGTGGTTCCTCGGAATTCGGGTGGTCCTATCAGTTTAAAGTCTTTAAAGCTTGCTAGTGGAGCGGCAGGGTTGGTGGCTCCAGTGGCATTAGCATTTCGTCCGTGGAATGCTCCTATAAGCATTTCCACAAACTCTTGTACTGGGCTTGGCGGTACCCCTCCTGCATTAACCGACTCTTCTGGTGCTGGTGGGGTTAGTCGTTGATTTCTTCTAGGTGGCGGTATTTTCTGTATAATTTTTTTTTAATTATTAAAGTTGTTTCATCTTTTCACTTTTGTTTTGTAGCTTAAGCAATTTAAACTAAAGTACAGTTAATCAGCTCGACATATATAAACATAAACAGAACTGCATTTATATTCATATGCTAAAACCACAGTGCATAACACTTTTACATCATAAGTATACTGCTATAAATGCTACTATCCCTGAAATACTAAAAAAGACGGGATCTAACTGAAAACATATCCCACAACTTCATAGAGTTGAGATTTACATCATAATAACCCTCTGCTAAAACAAAAGCTGGGTTTCTACTGCATCTATATACATGCAAAAATAAAGAAAACTACTACTACTACTACAGACTGCACATCCCTCGACGCACAACGTCATCGTACTCCTCATCTCCCATAGCTATCACCACGCTCCTGTTGATCGTATGCGTGGACTGACCCTCCTTAGCTGGGTAATAGTACACCCTACTCTGTAATCTGCCATAAGAAGAACGATAGACATAGCTAAGAGTATCGATCCTCACCCTCTTCTCTCTCACCTCATCCTCCAGCTCCAGCATCTGCCCATGAGCTGCATCTCTCTGGATCTCCATATCCACCCTAGCATCTACTGCCTGCTGCAACTGGCCTCTAATGGCCTCATTCTCTACCTGTGTCTGCTGAACCTTCGGCTCAGCTGCTGCTAGTCTGGCCTCCATCTCGACTATCTTCTCCTTCAACTTCATGTTCTCGCTAGAGAACATGTAAAGTGTGTCCCTATACTGGTTCTCTGTCTGCTGATGAATCTGGTTTTGCTCCTCCAGGTGCTGAACCTTATCCTCTAACTCGTCGTTCGCCGTACTCAGCGTATCAATGATGTCACTGGCAGTAGTGCCCATGGCATCAGCGTACTTTGCTGGCTCCTCGTCCTCTGACTCCTCAGATTCCCCGACTTCATCCTCACTGTATGGCCTCATCACTTCTCCCCAGACGGGCTCCTCACGGTCTCCCTTCTCGGGATCTGACTCAGGCTCCTCGATAGGTGCAACCACCAGTGGCTGTGCGGTATCCATATGGATATCCGTGTAGATCACCTCCTCCACAGCATTACTAGACTGTCCAATCTCCGTCATCCTATATCATAAAAAAAATAACACATGTTAGTACAACAATAAAATATATTCATTGATGAAATGAAATGATATTTTATCATGTACATCTCGGCTTGATGGATTTTCTCAATCCATCTCCAAAAATACACCACATGATGAATCTCCCCGATTCATCTCCTAACGCACTCAATATGAGTTTAATACTAAGGTTATAACCTAGGTTTCGTAATCCTAACGTTTCTAACCTATAACTCTTATACCAACCTGTGACAACCCCAAATCCGGGTTCTATAACCTCGGGTTTGGTTCTCCACTGTACAATACTTACTAACAATTAAATACATAAATTGCATTTAAACTTCGCAAAATAATACAAAAGGTTCCTTATAAAAAGGCTATATTTCCCAAGGTCGATTAACCTTAATCGTAAGATTACATCTCTTAAGAGAAATACAAAATATTTACAAGAAAATTACATAACAGTAATTTAAATCTAGCATGCATCTACTAATCTACGCGTTTGCTTTTCCCTTGCCTTTGTCTTGTTTAGAACATTCGGGTTTAACTGAAATTAAGTCATGATATAGCAAGAATGAGCAACTAAATGGCTCACCAAGTTTATAAACAACAACATAAGATATATCATGATGAAAAGGGAAATAACATCAGGGCTTTCAACATTGAATAACAATTGTGAAAGAAATCAAGAATCAATGTTTCAATATAAGAATTGATTGACTCTTTACTGCTGAGTGGTCTTTAATGACCATGAACTGCTACTAAGGTAGAACAGATATGTATATATATCTGACACCTCAAAAAACGGGACACTTGAGGGGATCAGTTCTCTTATGTCCTATGTATATGCATAACATTTAGATTTCTTGCACAAATTCGATTTTTCGACAAATAAAAATCTCCTTTAACTAGGGTTGTTCAATCTCAGTCTTACTATAAGAATCTGCACCAACAATTGGTTTGGATAAGCTTTTAAAATATTCAATTTGATGAATTTAAACATACATTTGTCTAGCTGAAACAATTAACTTAGACATTCTTAAACAATTCTTGAATGAATGAACTATAACATTTGTAAAAACGCTAAGTGCGAATACAATAACAAATAATGATGTGGAATAATTTTAGATAATTAATCCACTTTAAGCTCTGTCAAATAACTACGAGTGTAGATACTTGCTTAATAATAATTGAATTGCTCAATGTAATTACAGTTGAAGAAAACTTGCAACAATAAATACAAGTTAGAGTTAAGAAGAAACTTGTCTTGTGCGTGGTCTACTGCTAACCAATTCGATTTAATTCTTTTTAGATAGACTTAACAATTAATCAAGTTGATCTTTAAATTAGTATCATATACGCATTCATATGATAACATCTATACATGTTATACCTAACCACATAATTAAATAATTAAGGGTATATTAAACACTTAGAAAATATTATCATTACCTGATAATATTTCAATCACATAAAATCTATATTAATTACTTAACATTACTAACAATTAATAATATTCTATTAGTCTTATAATATTATTAATCATTTAATAATATTCTATTATCCTTCTAATATTATTAATCCCTTAATAATATTTTATTAATCTTTTAATATTATTAACCATTTAATAATATTTTATTATCTTATTAATATTATTAATCATTTAATAATATTTTAATCATTATCTACTATTATTAATTATTTAATAATATTTTATTCCTTATCTAATATTATTAATCATTTAATAATATTTTATTCGTCTTTTAATATTATTAGTCATTTAATAATATTTTATTCATTATCTAATATTATTAATCATAATATTTTATTCATTTACTAATATTATTATTTATTTAAATAATATTTTATTGACTTATTAATATTATTACCCATTTAATAATATTTTAATCTCTTACTAAAATTATCAAACATTTAATAATATTTAATAACTTGTTAATATTATTAACCATGTAGTAATATTTTAATACTCTTTAAATAATACCAAAAGTTAACTTTTAAATTAGGTTAACCTTAGTATTTAATTTAAACATTTAGCTAACATTTATTTATAATTAGACTTCATATATGTTAGTTTAATATCCAAATATATTCATTTTACACCTATTTCAATTTAATTTTTTAAAGAAAACTCAACCCGGATCGACCCGACCCGACCCGGACCGACCCCGACTCGACCCGAATTGCCCAACACTACCCAGCAGTATGTTCTGGCGCAGGTGCGCCAGTTCTGACGCAGGTGCGTCAGGACATTTTGTCCGGAAATTAATTTTTTTGATTGCTCGACCTTCCGACAGCCACAACTTTTTTCATTTTAAAATATTGTGAGGTGATTATTGAGTTCATTCTCATCTTAATTTCCCCCCTCTACAACTTCTCTTTAGATCACCAATCCAAATTCCAAACGGAACTAGACTCAAAACTGCTCACAAGACAACCTAGGGTTTTAAAATCAATATGCTTTGAGGAAAAATCCATAACTTCTTTGTTTTTCCACATTTTTGAAAGATTCAAGTTGGGTTTTCTTAAGAACTCATAGTAGTAACTTTTTAGCCATATAAATCATTTTTCTAACTTGTACATTTCAAACTACAACATTAAACATTTCATGCTATGTTAGAGCTTTACCGGTAAAGTAGGTTCGATATGAACATTTCTACCATTTTTGTGCGTACCACACATACCAAATCATGATATAAATACATCCAACTATGAATATACATATATAACATAGATGAAGACTTCTATACCATCAAAACAAGTTTTGATCGGTGAAAAATAGATTTTAACTGTTCAAAATCGTTCTAGACTACAAAAATAAAATATAGAAAGTTTAGAGCACTTTTAAACTTTGAGTTCTTGGATGCTCTTCTTCTCCTCCTACCAAAGTATGTTGTGAAGCTAGTGGACATTCACCAAGCTCAACCTCTAGCCCTTTTCTCACAACTTTCAAGTGTATTTTCTATCTCTCTCTCAAATGCTCTCTATTTTTATTTCTAGGAATGCTTCAAATGAGCTAACCAACATCACCAAGGTTGTGGAGTGTCTTATTTATAGCCAAATGCTAATCGTCCATTAGCTCTCTTAATTCACCAATGTTGGTGAATTTAGAGCTTAATTTATCTTACTATTGCATTGATGGACATTGTGATTGACTAGGTGATTGACTAGGGTTGTTGGCCAACCTTGTCATAGTGTAAATTAGAAGTAACATGAAAATCAAGCAACCCATGTGGGGGGGCCCCTTCAAATCTCAGCAAAATGGCCTTTTTCAAGCCATTTTTCCTTTAATTTTTCTACTTTAATTATACATATACACACACACACACACACACACACATATATATATATATATATATATATATATATATATATATATATATATATATATATATATATATGTAATAATTTTGATCAATTTTGACTTCCTATTGGGCTCCACTTTGGACTCTAGGATTAAATATATTGAGCTCATCCATTTAATTGGTTTGGACTCAATTTAATTAACACATTGGGCTAGCATTTAAATAACTATGCAACCTTTAATTAAATTAAGCATTGGGCTTGTTTAATTAATTACATGGACTAAGGTTTAATTTAATTACTTGGGCCACTAGGTAAATTTAATTGACCTAGTTTAACAACTCATTTGGATTTAAAATATAATCCAATTAGATTTATTTTAGTTAATTATAACCTCTTGCTTCATTGCTTTAAATAAATATACACATACACTAGTATATCTATTTAATTATCTAATGAACAATTAATTAGTACAAAAATTTTAATTCATTGCTAATTATATAATAATTATAATTACAATATTTAATGAAATTCGTGGTCATTACATATAACTTTTGTAACATGAACTATTTGATAACCTTTTGTAATTTGTGATGTAAGTATTTGGTAAAGGTTGCAGACCTTGGGACTAGAAAGCCATTGTAATTGACAACATATGTTTATTTATTTTCTCATTAGTATTAAATGTTGTTTAGCCGTAATTATTTATATTATTGTGTGAGCACCAAATTCGAGGTAGTGGTATATGAATTTGGGGGTGTCACAGGTTGGTATCAGAGTTGTAGGTTATAAACTTTAGGATTTACGAAACCTAGGTTATAACATAAGAATTAAACTCATATAAAGTACGCTAGTAGGATGGGCCGAGGAGATCCATTGAGTCGAGTTTTGTTAGAGGTGAATTGTGGAAATTCATCGAACCGATGTTGTACATAATGAAATATTGTTTTATTTCATCAATGAATATCTTTTATTGTGATACTAACATGCTGTTGTCTTGTCTATTGTTGTGTCTGTAGGATGACAGATATAGGCGAGCCTAGTAGACTAATGGAGGATGCTCCAGTGGACAAATATATTGTCTGGATTGAGCCGACTGAGCCAGTAGGACCGGTGATTGAGGCACCTACTGTTGAGCATGAGTTGGAGGCTATTGCTGAGGAGGAGCAGATAGCAGAGGCTGAGTCGCCAGTGCGAGGAGGGGTTATGAGATTTGATAGAGATGATGAGTCTAAGGGACAAAACATAGACTCCAAGGAGGAGTCAGCTGAGGAGCCATTTTTTTAGGATGATTTGATCAGGCACACAGCTGAGTATGCTGACGGCATGGGCACCACTGCCAGTGATATTATCGAGGAGCTGACAAGTTCTAACATAGAGCTGGAGTCTATAGTCCAACATTTGGAGGGAGAGAATTAGACCCATCAGGATATGGAGGACAGGTATAAAGATGCGACATATCAAAAGTTTAATGAGGTGACCAGGCTGAAGAAGCATGTGGTTGTGTTGGAGGCTGAGGTGCAGGGGCGTTGTCAGACTGCTACTTCACTGGGAGTTACAGTACATCATCTCTTTGAGAGGGAGGTAGATCTGGTTGATGAGCTGCAGCAGTCTAAGAGGCAGGTTGAGGGATTCCGAGCAGAGAGAGATGAGTTGTAGAGACAGTTGACAGGGATGTCAACTGAGTTTGACATGGAGATAACGGATAAAATCCACATTTATGAGGACTGGATGAGGGCATCCAGAAGGGCTAATGGGTTTGAGGTTGAGGTTAGGGTCAGTGCCGCCAGATTTAACACTGCTAGCTTTGAGTTAGATACATCTTTTGCTAGACTGAGGAACAGGATCCAGAATTATCCTCGGGAGGAATATTTGAGCAGGCAGGTAGTGAGACACAGTGTGGTTGACAGGATCGCTCGGCAAGAGCACGAGGCCGCTGCCCGCCGGATTGATCATTGATGTTTTACTTTCTGTTTGTATATATATGAAGTTTAGAACCCACTTTTTGTTCATAGGATTACATAAATGATGTAAGCCTTAGACTATGAGAGGTGCTAGGTGTTTATAATACATCCCCACTTTTATTTTTTAGGGGAATGTAGTTCTTGTAAATCCTATCTATTGTTGTTCTTTATGATAAGTTTCGTGTTATCCCGTCTTCTGTGACTAGAGGGATAGTTAGCATTTATAGAAATATGCCTGTAATGTAAGTGTTCTACACTACCAGTTGGTATATAAATATAAATACAACATTATTATGATTACCTGGTTGGATTGAGCTTGACTTTTGCGTTAACTATTAAATGTCTAAACATTCATAAAATGTTGTATAAAATATAATATACGAAATAATAAATATAAGGTTTTGTTTAATAACAGAGAATGCCGCTAAGATGTATAGCCCGAGTTTGACGTGTAGATGAAGTCGAAAACAATGCTTAGAGGCAGAAAGACCCAATGAGGGCTTTCGTAGCCATGATGAAAGAGATGATGCAGAATAGACCACCACCAGTAGTATAACCAGTAGTACCGCTAGTTGTAAACCAGCCAGGGACGCATTTAACAAATTTTAAGGATTTCAAACTAGTAGGAACACCAGAATTTGGTGGGTCTACAGATCTTATAGAGGCCCAAATGTGGATTGAGGAAATAGAAAAAGTGTTCGAGGTCGCACGAGTGGTCGATGAACAACAGATGTCATTTGCTACCTTCATGCTAAAGGGAGAGGCGAATTGTTGGTGGAAAGCGAATAAGGGAAGAGCTGGAGAAGGTACTGTAGCATGGGCACGTTTTAAGTAAATATTCTTCGGGAATTATTTTTTGGATAGCATGAAAAACAAAATGGAGAAAAATTTCTTGGACTTGAAGCGCGGAAACATGTCAGTGGCAGAGTACGTCGCAAAGTTCAACGAACTAGCTCGTTTTGCTCCACATTAGGTGGACACCGAAGCGAAGAAAGCACGAAAATTTGAGCAGGGTTTAAAGCCTTGGGTCTATAGCAGGGTTTAAAGCCTTGGGGTATTTCAAGGGAGTAAATTACTGAGATAAGATCGTTGTCTGACAATGATGAAAGCAAAGAGATTGCTGAGGAAGAGTGCGTGGGTTATCTGGCTCATGTGGTTGATACTCGAAGAGTAGAGGGTGAATTGGGTCAGATACCTATGGTACGAGAATTCTCAGGTGTCTTCCCAAATGAAATACCGGGTTTACCGTTGGATAGAGAAGTTGAGTTCAAAATTGAATTGGCACTAGGGACTGCACCAATTTCGAAAGCACCATATAAAATGGCGTCGGTGGAATTGAAGGAACTGGTAATACAACTGCAGGAGCTGCTAGATAAAGGGTATATTCGACCAAGTGTGTCTCCTTGGGGAGCATCGATATTATTTGTAAAGAAGAAGGACGGATTCCTAAGACTTTGTATTGACTATCGTGAGTTAAACAAAGTTACGATTAAAAATAGGTACCCGCTACCCAAGATTGATGATTTGTTTGACCAGCTTATGGGAGCGAAGTACTTTTCAAAGATAGACTTGAGAACTGGTTACGATCAGGTGAAGGTAAGGGAAGAAGATGTACCGAACACGACATTCAGAACTCGTTACGGACATTTTGAGTTTCTGGTAATGTCGTTCAGCCTAAAAAATGCGCCGACAACATTTATGGATATGATGAACAGGGTGTTCAAGCCGTACTTAGACAAGTTCGATGTTGTTTTGATCGATGATATTCTGGTATATTCGAAGACGGAAGAGGAGCACGCTGAACACTTAAGAGTGGTGTTAGAAACACTAAGGAGGGAAAAGCTGTATGCGAAATTCTCAAAGTGTGAATTTTGGCTACAGGAGGTACAGTTTCTGGGGCATGTAATTGATAAGGAAGATGTTTCGATGGACCCAGCAAAGGTAGAGACAGTTGTAAATTGGGAGCAGCCGAAGACACCTACAGAAGTTAGAAGTTTCCTTGGGTTGGCTGGCTATTATCGAAGATTCATTCAGGATTTTTCAAAGATAGCGACACCGTTAACCAACTTGACAAGAAAAACGGTTAAATTTGTATGGACGAAAAAGCACGAAGTGAGTTTTATGGAACTTAAGAAGAGGCTTAGTGAAGCACCGGTGTTGTCATTACCTGATGATACCGTGACGATATCGGGGGTTTTGTGGTGTACAGTGATGCGTCACTCAAGGGACTTGGTTGTGTGTTAATGCAACACAGAAAGGTCATTGTGTACGCATCAAGACGGCTGAAGGACTACGAGAAAGGATATCCAACTCACGACCTAGAATTAGCAGCAGTAGTGTTCGCTTTAAAGATTTGGAAGCATTACCTGTATGGGGAGAAATGTGAGATATACACAGACCACAAAAGTCTGAAGTACATCTTCACTCAAAATGAGCTAAATATGAGGCAGATGAGATGATTATAATTAATTAAGGATTATGATTGTGAAATTATATACCATCCGGGTAAGGCAATGTTGTAGCTGATGCTCTGAGCAAAAAGGGTAGGGAGAAGTTATTGAAGTTGACATCTTAAGAGGAGTTAATATTGGACATGGAAAGATTGCAGTTAGAGGTGAAATATCAGAAGAATTTGGATGAGAAACTGTTCACAGTAGAAGTGAGTCCGACTTTATTAGATAGAATAAATGAGGCTCAAGAACAAGATGAAGAATGTGAAAGTGTCAGAAGAAGAATTTCAGAAAATGAAGACATGAAGTATAGAATTGATAACACTGGGTTGCTAAGGTTTGAAGGGAGGATTTGGATACTGATGGTTCTATAATTGAGAGAAGAGATCTTGCAAGAATCTCACAATACAAAGTACTCGATACACTTTGGGAGTACCAAGATGTATCAAGACTTACGTCAATATTATTGGTGGCCAAATATGAAGAAGGAAGTGGCAGAGTGCGTTAGTCTATGTCTAACATGTCAGAGAGTTAAAGCAGAACATCAAAGACTGAGTGGACTGCTATAACCGTTGGAAATTTTGGAGTGGAAATGAGAGCATATCACGATAGACTTTGTGGTGGGACTTCCAGTTACACAGAAGAGATTTGATGCAATCTAGGTGATTGTGGATCGTTTGACGAAATCTGCACACTTTTTACCGATCAAGATCAGGTATAATTTGGAGCAGTTAGCCAAGCTGTATGTTAAGGAGATTGTGTCACGACATGGGGTGCCGGTATCTATTGTGTTAGATAGAGATCCACGTTTCACGTTAAAATTTTGGAGAGGTTTGCAAGAGAGATTGGGAACATAGTTAAGGCTGAGTACTGCATATCATCCCCAAACCGATAGGCAGAGTGAGCGAACGATTCAAACACTTGAGGACATGCTTAGAGCCTGTGTTATAGATTTAAAGGGCAACTGGGATGATCACCTACCTTTGGTAGAGTTTGCCTACAACAACAGTTACCATGCTAGTATTGACATGCCGCCTTACGAAGCACTTTATGGAAGAAAATGACTCACGTCCTTGCGTTGGGATGAAGTTGGTGAGCGAAGACTGTTGGGAGTTAAAATGGTGTAGCGGACCGTCAATGTGATCAAAATAATAAGAGCTCGTCTGGTAGTAGCTCAGGATCGCCAGAAGAAGTATGTCGATCTGCATCGTCAGAAACCGGACTTTGAAGTCTGCAGTTTTGTATTTTTACGGATATCTCCCTAAAAAGGGAAGGTAAGATTTGGCAAGAATGGAAAATTAAGCCCAAGATTTATAGGACCTTTTGAAATTTTAAAACGAATAGGTGAAGTGGCGTATGAGGTAACCTTATCTCCTGAACTTGAACATATTCACAACATGTTTCATATTTCAGTGTTGCGGCCTTATAAACCTGATTATAAGTATGTGATATCCTACGAACTGATTCAAGTCGAGAAGGATATATCATACGAAGAGATTCCTGTCCAAATACTAGATAGGAAGGAGCAGACGTTGCGAAATAAGGTCATACATTCGGTCAAAGTTCTTTGGAGAAACCATGCAGTTGAAAAAGCTACGTGGGAGCTCGAAGAAAAGATGAAAGAGAATTATCCGCATTTGTTTGAGTGACCCTATGTTGTAATTCTGGGGACAGAATCCTTATAAGGGGGGGGGGGGGAGAATGTAAGGACCGAGAATTTTGAGTTACATTATAAATAAAACTGAGAATTTAATTTCTAATTAATTACATTATGGTGTGAATTAATTTAAACCCTAACAAGATGGTTTGATTTTTTTGTTTGATAATATTTGAGTATTAAATTAATTTAATTAAAGGAAGTCCGATGAAGGGTTATTAATTATTGGATTAACGTAAGGTGGTATTTTTAATATTAAGGGATTGATATGTTATTGAACCCTAATTAAATATTCAATTACTATTGAATATGGCAAGTCTAATTGGATTATGTAAATTAAATTTAATTTGATTATTAAAGTGTTCCTATAATTATTTAAACAAGCCCAAACAATTAATTAAGTAAGGGACTTGTGAAAATTACTTTGTGGGTTGCTATTTAATTAAATTAGCCCAATTTATTAAGAAGTAAGTGAATTATTTTGGTAGTCCAATGTTATTGGATTATTATGATCATAGATGACCCAAATGAATTAAATTGCAAGCCTAATTTTTGGTCAAATTGTCAAAGCTTCTAGAAGGCATTAATTTATCAATTTGTACATTAAAAATAAATAAAAAATGGGGCATAAATAGGGAGCATGGCTGGTTATGGGGGAGGAGTACTATGGACTCCAAAAATTTATCAATTTTGTTGCTTACATTAGTGTGTGGAACACTCAACATTTTGGCTAGCATTTTTGGAAAAAGGTTGAAGTCTAATGTGTAGATATAGATGTTATATGAATAGATTTATACTTCTATAAATGGGGGCTAGCATAATTAAGTTAGAGTTTACAAAATTATTGCTAGAGTCTTGATATTGAGAGTTAGTGAGTGGAGTGAGTTAACTCGATAAGTTAAAAGAAAAAGAAAGTGAGTTAGTGAGTTCTTTAGTGAATCACTATCGAGTCAATCCATTCTTAATCAAGAGAAGTGTTCTTGGATGTCATCTAACTCCATCATCTATTTTGGAAAGGAGAGAAAATTAACTCACAAGTCAAAAAGGTATAAAAAAAATCCCTTAAAAACCATAATCTTGATTTTCTTTTAATTTTTATGGTGGAAATGTTATCTTTGAACTTTTTGTGCTTAGAATCATGTTAGACATGTTTATATAGGATGTCATGTGGTTTAAATATGTAGTGGTATGGGTTTATATAGAAAAATCTAGCAAAATGCTTGAAAATATTTTTACCCACGAACAAAACATAGGTTGTACGAATAAATTGCACATTTTGAAATCTACAAATTATTTTTGTGGTTTTATATTTTTTTTGGGAATATATGAGTAAGTTAAAAACAAAATCTCTTTGGAATCATGTGAAAATAATTTAAAATTAGCAAGATATGAATTTTCTACCAAAACACCCCACTGATTTCGGGTCTGTGCATAACAGTCCGGTTTGAGGCCATTTTCAGTGACCAAAACAAATTCAAATTGGCTTTTTAATGATGAAATCATGTAGTTCGGGAAGATACAATTCCATCGATACCTAATAGAACTTAATCGGTTATGGGTTTGGTTCCAAAATAGAAAATATTTGTAATTTAATAAAGAATATTATAAAATTTTAAAATATAAGAGTTTATGTAATTTGACATTTATTAGAGTTAATGATTGATTAAACCTTACTAAATTAATAATAATAACAGTAAAATTATTATTAATTGCTAATAATTGATAATTGAACTCTTTACATATTATTTAATTAATATAAAATAATATGTAAAGAAAATTGGGTAATTAATTATCATTTATCTAATAATTAGTACACATTAAAGTTTATAAATTAATTAATTATTATTTAATTAATATGAAATAATAAGTAAAGTTTATCAATTAATTTATTATTATTTAATTAATATTAAATAATAATTAATGGAAATTAAAGTTAATAAACTAATTATTTATTATTTAATTAATATTAAATAATAAGTAAAGTTAAATAAATAAATAATTATTATTTAACATTAAATAATAATTAAAGAGAATTAAAGTTAATAAACCAATTACTTATTATTTAATTAAGATTAAATAATAAGTAAAGATTATTAATTAATTAGTTATTATATAATTAGCATTAAATAATAATTAAATAGGATTAATGTTAATAAACTAATTATTTATTATTTAATTAAGATTAAATAATAAGCATGAATAATTAATTAATTATTTAATTAACATAAACAATAATTAAAGAGGATTAAAATTAAAAAACTAATTATTTTTTTTAGATTAAATAATAAGTAAGGATAATTAATTTATCTAATTATTATTTTATTAACATTAAATAATAATTAAAAAGGATTAAAGTTAATAAACTAATTATTTATTATTTAATTAGGATTAAATAACAAGTAAGAATAATTAATTAATTAATTATTATTGAATTAACATTAAATAATAATTAAAGGAAATTAAAATTAATAAACTAGTTATGTATTATTTAATTTGGATTAAATAATAAGTAAGGATAATTAATTAATTAATTATTATTTAATTAACATTAATCAATAATTAAAGGAAATTAAATTTAATAAACTAATTATTTATTATTTAATTAAGATTAAATAATAAGTAAAGGTAATTAATTAATTAATTATTATTTAATTAACATTAAATAATAATTAAAGGAAATTAAAGTTGATAAAATAAATTATTTATTATTTAATTAAGATTTAATAATAAGTAATGATAATTAATAAATTAATTTTATTTAATTAATATTAAATAATAATTAAAATAAAATAAGATTAATACTTTAATTATTTATTATTTTATTAACTTTAAATAATAAATAAATATAATTAGTCATTATCTATTGTTAAATAATGACTAAAGGTAATTAGCTAATTACTCTTTAACTAATATTAAATAGTAATTAAATGAAGATAAAGTTAATAAAATTAAAATAATTTAATTAAACAATTATAATAAATTATTTAAGGGTTTAATAAGTGTTTAACACTTAAGAAAAATAATATGGATTAATTAAATCATTAACATAAGATTAATTAAGTGTCTTATACGATTAAATGATAGTATATAAAATTATATGTGTTATGTGATTGATTATTTGCTAGATAAATAGCATAGGTAAGTGTTTAAAGTACACGATTATATATTGTACTAATTGATAGGCCAACGTTATTAATGTTAGATCTTCAAGAGAAGTTTAAATTAAGCGAATTATCCGTAAGTCGATGGACAAACAAGTTCTTTAACCTTACTCAAATTTATATTAAGCAAGTTTCCTAACTCTACTAAATATTATTGTGCTAATTCTTAAATCTCGAGCATATATTATATCGCAAGTTATTCCACAATAATATTATTGCAAATCGTATATATTATTTGAATTCATATTCCATTCTTGAGTTATGAATTGATTAAAGAAGAAGTCTAAGCCATTTGTTCGGCTAGACCTATGTGAAATTTATTTTGAAAGCTATCCAAACCATAGTAGTACAGATTCTTAGACTGAGAAGAACAACCCACAATGGGGAATAACCTAAGTATCGAACAAACGATACATACAGAATAAATGTTATACATATGTATGGCTTAAACTTTAAATTGTGATTGGTTATGAGTAATTATTCAATTTTTTCTTTATTTTTTGTAAATAATTTGAATGAATTTTATATTAGGTGATTGATAAACGAATCTGGATACTCAAATATTCGAATAATCTCTTTATTCGAATAAAATAAACGGAAACGGATTTTATCCATATTCGGATATTATTTCGAATATCGGATACAGATAACATTTTTAAAATTCGCAGAATACCGGATACAAATACATATAGCGAATTAATTTTTCAGATACGAATACTACTATATTCGGATTCGTTTATATCCGTTTACACCTCTAAAGAGCACTAATAAAGTAATCTTAGAGTGTTATAAATAAAGGTCTCCACCAAAGCTAGCAAAATGTTATTTCATTTGTTTCATTTACTAAGTTGTAGAGAGAGAGTTTCTTAGAGAGAAAAGAGAAAGAAGCTTGAGAGTTTGTGTGAAACACTTTGAGTGTTAGTGTGTGTGAGCTATTGTTCTAGTGGTTCATCCAAGAAGGAGGAAGAGTTCTAGCAAAGAAAGATCATTCAAGAAACCTAGAAAATTCAAAAAAATTCTAACCTTAAAACTAGTTCTTATTTACTTTGTTGTATTATGTTTTGTCATGTTGGTTGTGGGAGTTTTCTTTGTGAATGAGATATATGGTGAGATCCAAAGATGTAAGAGTGGTTCATGATGGAGTATATTTTGATATATGCGATCTATGTGATCTATATATATGTATATGAGTCTTATGGTTAAAAACCCTAGTTCAATGTATAGGTTAATGATTTGTGATATAAGTTGTATAAGTTATTTTTATAATCTATGAGTTTTGAATGATAGATCTATAAGTTATGTTGAACAATTAAAAATTATGTTAAAATGAAGAAATTATGATTTTTATACCAAACTATGTTGGATTTTCAAAACCCTATATGGTTTAATGGATTCGATCATGATTTTGATGTTCAAAATATTTTTGAAAAGGTGATTGATTCATGAAATATTAAAGAAGATTAAGTTACGAAGATAACAAATTAAATTTGGAGTCATTTGGATGTGTATAACATGCTTTTATTGAAGATTGAATCAAAAGAGCCATGGTTGAAAAAAACTAGAAAAAATTCAAATTTTGTATTCTGCCTACCGGCGCTGCAACGCCGGTTCCCAATTATAAATTGGGTGTTGCAGCACCTAGTCGAAAAAATCAATTTTAATTAATTTATTTTAGGTCATGTCGGGCCTTATGAAACAGGTCGGGTCGGATCTTTTGGGTATAAAATGGGTTAGAAAATATAATTTAATATAATATTTGTGACGACCCCAAATCCGGGTTCTTTAACCTCGGGTTTGGTTCTCACTGTACAATACTTAACCATAATGAAATACATAAATTGTATTCAACTTCGCGGAATAATACAAAAGGTTCCTTAATCAAAAGGCTACAACTTCCCAAGGTCTATTACCTTAATCTTAAACATTACATATCTTAAGGGAAATACAAAAGATTTACAACAGTAATTACATAACAGTAAATTAAACTAGCATGCAATTACTTAAAACTAAGCATTCGCTTTCCCCTTGCCTTTATCCGATTTAGAGCTTTCGGGATTGGCTGAAATAAAGTCATGATATAGCAAGAATGAGCAACTAAATGGCTCAGCAAGTTTATAACCAAATCATACGATATATCATGATGAAGGGAAATAACTTCAAGGTTTCAACAATAACAATTGTGAAAGATAACAAGAATCAATGTTCAATAAAAGAAGGAATTGACTCTTTACTGCTGAGTGGTCCTTAATGACCATGAACTGCTACTAAGGTAAAACAGACATACAATGTCTGACTCCTTGTTAAAAATAACGGGACACTTGAGGGGATCAGTCCTCTCATGTCCTATGTATATGCATCACATTTAGTTTTCTTGCGCGCTGTCGGATCTCCGACAATTAAAAATCCCCTTTAACTAGGGTTGTTCTATCTCAGTCTTACTGTAAGAATCCGCACCAGCCAATGGTTTGGATAAGCTTTTATAATATTCAACTAAATGAATTTAACATGCATTTGTCTAGCCGAAACAATTAGCTTAGACGTTCTTAAACAGTTTGCAAAGCACTATGTGCGAATACAATAGTCAATAGCGATGTGAAGTAATTTTTGATAATTAATTCACTTAAAGATCTGTCAAATATCTACGAGTGTAGAATACTTGCTCAACAATAATTGAAATGTAAATATGGTTGAATAATAATTGCAACAATAAGTACAAGTTAAGGGTAGAAGACTTGCAATAAGAATTACAAGTTAAAGTTAGAAAACTTGCCTCGTGCGTCGTTTACTGCTAACCAAATTAATCTAACAATCCTTGAACGGACCTAACAATTAAATCAATTTGATCTTAAATTAGTATCATATACTTGTAAGTATAATGACCTTTATAAACCTTACGAACCACATAATTGATTAATTATGGGTAATTAAACACTTAGGAAATATTATCACTACTTGATAATATTTCAAACACAAAGAACCTATATTAACTATTTAATATAGTTCAAACAATTTTCTAATATTATTAACAATTTAATAATATTTTATTAGCATTGCAGTATTATTCATCATTTAATAATACCTTATAAATCTTCTAGGATTAACTAATATTATTAATCATTTAATAATATTTTATTCATTATCTAATATTATTAACTATTTAATAATATTTTATTAAGTATCTAATATTATTAATCATTTAATAATATTTTATTAAGTATGTAACATTATTAAACATTTAATAATATTTTATTAATTATCTAATATTATTAACTCATTTAATAATATTTTATTAAGTATCTAATATTATTAATCATTTAATAATATTTTATTAAGTTTCTAATATTATTAATCATTTAATAATATTTTATTAAGTATATAATATTATTAACTATGTAATAATATTTTATTCATTATCTAATATTATTAATCATTTAATAATATTTTATTACTTATCTAATATTATTAATTATTTAATAATATTTTATTTATTATCTAATATTATTAACTATTTAATAATATTTTATTATTTATATTACCCTTTATTTATTACTAAATAAATAATTAGTTACTATCTCTTTTCATTTTAATTATTATTTAATATTAATTAAATAGTAATTAATTACCTTCATGACTCTAAATTTTTATTTAATATCCACATAATAAATAATTATATATTTTATTTTTATTGGGTCCCAAATTAATTATATTAATGTTAAAATATTTTTACCCATTTTAGTTATAATTGATTTAAACCGACCCGTTAAAAACAAACCGACCCGACCCGAAATTAAAAAAATTCTGTCGGTGAACAGTAACTAGGGCCCCGGCCCTCTAAATAACAAAGGGAAGAGGGCCCCGGCCCTTGAGTGGCAGAAACTGCCAAAATGCCATTTTTCAGATTTTCCAACTTTTGCTCTTTTGATTAAAACTTGAATAAAATGAAATCTATAAATCCAAATGACCTCAAATTGGTCTTGTTGGATTCGTATCTTCTTGAACTACAATATTCCATCATTGAAACACATTTTTGGATATGTAAAGATCACGAAAAATGGGCTCCAAGTGGACTATTGTGCATTAGGGTTTTAAAATGACATGTTTTGCGGTAAAAGCCATAACTTCTTCATTTTTTCATATTTTTGAGAGGTTCAAGTTGGGTTTTCTTTAAAACTCATAGATCTAGTTTTCTAGCCATAAAAATCCAATTTCCGATTTGTACATTTCAAACTACAATGTTAAACATAACATGCTTATTTAGGGCTTTACCGGTAAAGTTCGTTATGAACATTTCTTACATGTTTATGCAATCCACACATACCAAAACATTATTTAAACACATCAAACTATGAATATACATATATTACATAGTTAAATACTTCTAGACCATCAAAATAAGTTTTGATCGGTTAAAACTACATTTTAACCATAGAAATAAAGAGATAAGGGTATAGAGCACTTTTAAACCTTTTTGATTTGAATGCTCTCCTTCTCTTGGCAATGTACTTAGCTAGTGACTCCACCTTGGCAACTAGATGAACACTCCTTGTGTATTCCTTCTCAAACTCTCAATAGCTCACTAGTTTCTCTCTATTTTTCTCTAGAATTCTCTCACTTTTCTCTCTAAAATAAACTATCAAAATAGCCAACCAACATAACACTTTGGTAGAGCACTATATTTATAGGTCTTTACTAAACCTTCATTAACTTCTTAATATGCTAGCATTGGTCAAATTAAGAGATAAGCTAGGTTTACTATTGGAGTGATTGACTCTTGGATTGACATCCATCAAGATAACTTACAAGTTATTGATGGAGTAAGTTATAAGCAAGTGACAAGCTACAAGCCACCCCATGTGACCCTTCTCTCTTTTGCCGGCAACTCCCTCAATAAATGACCAATTTTGCTTTATTTTTTTATAAATTATATATACATATATACTCCAATATATATACACTTATATATATAATGTTTGACCATAGTTTTGACTTCTATTTGGGCTTCACTTTGGACTTGAAAATAAATTCTATTGGGCTCATTTAATCAAATGGTTTGGGCTCAATTTAATTGTTACATTGGGCTACATTAATTATTCTAGGTTACATTTAATTAAATCAAGCATTGGGCTTGTTTAATTAATTACATGGGCTAGTAATTAAATTAATTACATGGGCTACTAGGTTAATATCTTTAACCTAGTTTATTAACTCATTTGGATTTAAAATATAATCCTATTAGATTTGCTTTAATTAATTATACACATTACTTTAATTCTTTAAATAAATATACAAGCACATAAGTACATTTATTTAATTATCTAATGCACAATTAATTAATGCGAAAAGTTTAAATTCATTGCTAAATATTTATTAAGTATATTTACAATGACTAATGAAATTCGTGGTCATTACATTCTCCCCCCCTTATAAGAATTCCGTCCCCGGAATTACAAATTTAAACTACTCAAACAGATGCGGATAGTTAGCCCTCATCTTTTCTTCAAGCTCCCACGTAGCTTCCTCAGCGTTGTGGTTCCTCCATAGGACTTTGACAGAATGTATAATCTTATTCCGTAATTTCTGCTCTTTCCTATCTAGTATCTGGACAGGAATTTCCTCGTACGATAAGTCTTTCTCGACTTGTATTGGCTTATAGGATATGACATGTTTGTGGTCTGGCTTGTATGGTCGCAACACTGATACGTGAAACACATTGTGAATATGCTCCAGTTCAGGAGGTAAAGCTACCTCGTACGCCACTTCACCCACTCTCTTTAATATCTCGAACGGTCCTATGAACCTCGGACTCAGCTTCCCCTTCTTTCCAAATCGGATCTTCCCCTTCCAGGGAGATACCTTCATGAACACAAAACTCCCAACTTCGAAGTCTCGCTTTTGTCGATGTAAATCGGCGTATTTCTTCTGACGGTCCTGAGCTGCTACTAGCCGAGCTCTTATTACCTTGATAATCTCTACCGTCTGTTGGACCAATTCCGGTCCCAACAGTCGGCGTTCTCCTACCTCATCCCAGCATAGAGGTGTTCTGCACTTTCTTCCGTATAATGCTTCGTAAGGCGGCATGCCTATGCTTGCATGATAACTATTGTTGTATGCAAACTCAACTAATGGTAGATGGTTCTCCCAACTGCCCTTGAAATCCATCACACAGGCCCTGAGCATATCTTCCAATGTCTGTATTGTTCTTTCACTTTGCCCATCAGTCTGTGGATGATATGCTGTACTCATTCTCAACTGTGTCCCCAATCTCTCCTGAAGACTTCTCCAAAATTTTGACGTGAAGCGCGGATCTCTGTCTGACACAATCGATACCGGCACCCCATGTCTCGAAACTATCTCCTTAATGTACAATTTGGCCAACTGATCCAAACTGAACTTAATCTTGATCGGCAAAAAGTGCGCTGACTTTGTTAGTCGATCCACAATCACCCATATTGCGTCAAATCCCTTCTGTGTTGCTGGAAGTCCTACCACAAAATCCATTGTGATATGCTCCCATTTCCACTCAGGAATCTCTAACGGCTGTAGTAATCCACTTGGTCTCTGATGTTCAGCCTTTACCCTTTGACAAGTTAGACATCGGCTGACACATTCTGCGACCTCCCTTTTTAAATTCGGCCACCAAAAATGCTGACGTAGATCTTGATACATCTTCGTACTCCCCGGATGTATCGAGTATCTCGTACTGTGGGCCTCTTGCAAAATCTCCTCTCGTAATTCAGGCACTAGCGGTACCCAAACACGATTTTCAAACCTTAGCAATCCCATGCTATCCTCCTTGAATTTGACCTCTTCCCCTTCGGTCATTCTCATCCTTATTCTGACACATTCTTCATCTTTGTCTTGAGCCTCTTTCACCCTATCTAATAAGGTTGGGCTTGCTTCTACTTCCATTGACTCATTTGGATTTCTCACCTCCAACTCCATTCGAGCCATCTCTTGAACCAATTGTTCCTGATCTGTCAAGATGAACAATTTCTCCCTGCTCTTTCTACTTAGAGCATCTGCTACAACGTTGGCCTTGCCGGGATGATATAGAATTTCACAATCATAGTCTTTGATCAATTCTAACCATCTCCGTTGCCTCATATTTAACTCTTTCTGTGTGAAGATATACTTCAGACTCTTGTGGTCCGTGAATATCTCACATTTCTCTCCATATAAATAATGTCTCCAAATCTTAAGGGCAAACACTACCGCTGCCAGCTCCAAGTCGTGGGTAGGGTATCCCTTCTCGTAGTCCTTCAACTGTCTGGACGCATACGCAACGACCTTGCCATTTTGCATAAGCACACAGCCAAGTCCCTTGTGCGATGCATCGCTGTAGACCGTAAAACCTCCCGTATCGTCCGGTAAAGTCAATACAGGTGCTTCACTAAGTCTTTTCTTTAGCTCCTGAAAACTCTCCTCACACTTCTCCGTCCATACATATTTTACCGTCTTCCTTGTTAAATTTGTCAGCGGTGTTGCTATCTTCGAAAAATCTTGAATGAATCTCCGATAGTAACCTGCTAACCCCAAGAAACTTCTTACCTCCGTCGGCGTCCTTGGTTGTTCCCAATTCATTACCGCTTCCACCTTTGCTGGATCTACTGAAACTCCCTCCTTGTCAATGACATGACCCAAAAATTGAACTCTCTCCAACCAGAATTCACACTTTGAAAACTTAGCATACAACTGCTCCTTCCGTAAAATCTCCAACACCACTCTTAGGTGTTCATCATGCTCCTCCTTCGTCTTGGAATAAACCAAAATATCGTCAATGAACACAACAACAAATTTATCCAAGTACTGCTTGAATATTCTGTTCATCATGTCCATAAATGCGGCTGGCGCATTCGTCAGTCCAAACGACATTACCAGAAACTCATAATGCCCATATCGAGTTCTGAATGTCGTCTTGGGCACATCCTCCTTCCTGACTTTCAACTGATGATAACCAGTCCTCAAGTCAATCTTTGAAAAGTACTTCGCCCCTTTTAATTGATCGAAAAGATCGTCAATTCGTGGCAACGGGTACTTGTTCTTAATTGTCACCTTATTCAGCTCTCTGTAATCCATACATAGCCTCATCGATCCATCCTTCTTCTTTACAAACAACACAGGTGCTCCCCATGGGGAAACACTTGGCTGAATGTACTTATTATCCAACAACTCCTGTAGTTGGATCATTAACTCCTTCATTTCTACCGGAGCCATCCTATATGGTGCCTTTGATATTGGTGCTGTTCCCGGTACCAAATCAATTACAAACTCTATCTCCCTATCTGGCGGTAAACCTGGCAGTACATCTGGAAACACGTCCATGAACTCCCTCACTACTGGTATTTGCTCCATCTCGGGATTCACTATCCGTGTGTCCACTATGTGAGCCAAATACCCTACGCAACCTTTCTTCAATAATTTCTTGGCCTGCATCATCGTCAGACATGCTGATTGTCTAGACGACTTGCTGCCATAAAATACGACCTTAGACCTATTCGGTGTCTTAAGGTGTATACACTTCTTTTGACAATCAATTATAGCTCCATGGTTAAACAACCAATCCATTCCAAGTATAACGTCGAACTCCCCCAAACGTATTGGAATTAAATTTACACTCAGCTTCTGACCCCTGATTTCAGCACAACAGTTTCTATATACATACTCTACAGGAATCACTTCTTTATTTGCAACTTCTATGTTCATTGGGTTCTCTAGTTTTTCTCTAGGCAATTCTAACCGTCTAGCGAATTCATCAGACACAAATGAACAGGTAGCACCCGAATCAAATAATACGTAAGCATTTATATCATTGATCGAAATAATACCTGACACCACGTCTTTTGATTCGACGGCGTCCTGCACCGTCATGTTGAAAGTCCGTGCCGTTGGTTTGTTCTGTGGCACCGGCCCTCCAATGGTCAGTTTGGCGTTGTTATTGTTGTTGCTGTTGCTTCCCCTATAGCCCGAACTCCCTCCGGTGTTCTTCTTCTTCGGACAATCTTTAAATTGATGGTCCATGGCCCCGCAGGCGAAACAACCTCCCTTTCTTTTTGGTGTGGGACAATTATGAGCGATGTGCCCCTCTTGCCCACAGTTGTAACAGACATTCCTTCCCTTCATGCACTCCCCTGAGTGATTCTTCCCGCATTGACTGCATTTGCTTGCTTTCTTTGACTCACTGCCCTGGGGTGTCCCCGAACTGCTGTTGTTATTCCACTTGCGTTTGTTCGAGTTGCTGCCCCCGCTGCTACCTTCTCTGTTTCCCCCATCGCTTCTCTTCTTGTTCCGTTCTTGATTGTGCTTATTCAAAGCTTCATTTCCACCCTCAGCTATGATAGCTTTCTCCAGCAGTGTTGCAAAACTTGTGATCTGGAGAACAGCTACCCGACTGTAAACCCATGGTTTCAGCCCCTGTTCGAATCGTCTGGCGCGTCTTGCCTCGGTGTCCACCTGGTGTGAAGCAAATCTTGCCAATTCATTGAACTTGGCGGCGTATTCTGATACGGACAAGTTCCCCTGCTTAAGCTCTAGGAATTTAATTTCCATCCTAGCCTTTGTACTCTCTGGAAAGTAGTTTTCCAAGAATACCTCTTTGAATCGCGCCCACGCGATCGTTCCCTCCCCTGCTCTACTCTTATTGGCCTTCCACCAGTGGCTGGCCTCTCCTTTCATCATGAAGGTAGCAAATGAGGTCATTTGCTCCTCCCTAACTCGTGCAACCTCGAAGACTTTTTCCATCTCCTCTATCCAGGTTTGTGCTTCTATAGGATCTGTGGTCCCTTTGAACTCGGGTGGTCCTATCAGTTTGAAGTCTTTAAAGGTTGCTAGTGGAGCGGCAGGGTTTGTTGCTTCAGTAGCCTCTGTGTTGCGTCCGCGAAATGCTCCCATTAGCATTTCTACGAACTCTTGGACAGGGTTTGGCGGTACCCCTCCGGCGTTCACTGACTCTTCGGGTGGTGGTGGGGGTAGTCGTTGATTTCTTCTCTGTGGCGGCATTTTCTGTATAAAGAAAATTTAATTAATTAAAGTTGTTTCAATCTTTTTACTTTCGTTTTGTAGCTTAAGTATTTTAAACTAAAGCACCAATAATCATCTTGACACATATAAACATAAACGGAAATGCATTTATATTCATATGCTAAAACACAGTGCGTAGCACTTTTACATCATAAGCATACTGCTATAAACGCTGCTAATCCCGATAGTTAAAACAAAAGACGGGATCTACCATATCCCACAACTTCATAGAGTTGGGATTTACAACATACTAACCCTCTATCAAAACAAAAGTTGGGTTTCTACTGCATCTATGTACATACATCGTAACGAAAGAAAATACAACTAACGGCGCATCCCTCGACGAACCGCATCGTCGTACTCCTCATCTCCAATAGCCCTGACCACACCCCTACTGATGGTGTGCAAGGTCTGGCCCTCCTCGGCAGGGTAATAGTGCACCCTACTCTGGATCCTACCAACTGATGAGCGATAGACGTAACTGAGTCTATCTATCCTCACCTTCTTCTCCCTAACCTCCTCCTCCAGCTCCATCATCTGTCCGTGAGCTGCATCACGCTGAATCTCCATATCTAGTCTATCCTCAACTGCCTGCTGCATCTGGCCCCTCATGGCCTCCCTCTCTGCCTCTGTCTGCTGAATCTTCAGCTCAGCGGCTATCAACCTGACCTCCATCTCGGCCATCCTCGCCTTCAGCTCTATGTTCTCGCCAGAGAACATATAAGCTGTATCTCGGTACTGCTCCTCTGTCTGCTGGTGGATCTGGTTCTGCTCCTCCAGGTGCTGAACCCTCTCCTCTAGCTCATCGTTAGCCGTAGTGAGAGTATCGATGATGTCACTGGCGACAGTGCCCATGCCATCAACATACTCAGCTGGCCCCTCATCCTCATCATCATCAGTATCAGCCTCCTCCTCACTGTACTGCCCCATAACTCCGCCCCAGACAGCGTCCTCTCTATCTCCCTCCTCGGGATCTGACTCTGGCTCCTCGATCGGTGCAGCCACCCGTGGCCGTGCGGTATCCATAGGGATATCCGTATAAATCACCTCCTCTACAGCAGTGCTCGACTGGCCTATCTCCGTCATCCTACAGTAACATAAATCACACATGTTAGTACAGCAATAAAATATATTCATTGATGAAATGAAATGATATTTTATCATGTACATCTCGGCTCGATGGATTTCCTCAATCCACCTCCAAAAATACACAACATGATGAATCTCCTCGATTCATCTCCTAACGCACTCGATATGAGTTTAGTACTAAGGTTATAACCTAGGTTTCGCAAATCCTAGCGTTTCTAACCTACAGCTCTGATACCAACCTGTGACGACCCCAAATCCGGGTTCTTTAACCTCGGGTTTGGTTCTCACTGTACAATACTTAACCATAATGAAATACATAAATTGTATTCAACTTCGCGGAATAATACAAAAGGTTCCTTAATCAAAAGGCTACAACTTCCCAAGGTCTATTACCTTAATCTTAAACATTACATATCTTAAGGGAAATACAAAAGATTTACAACAGTAATTACATAACAGTAAATTAAACTAGCATGCAATTACTTAAAACTAAGCATTCGCTTTCCCCTTGCCTTTATCCGATTTAGAGCTTTCGGGATTGGCTGAAATAAAGTCATGATATAGCAAGAATGAGCAACTAAATGGCTCAGCAAGTTTATAACCAAATCATACGATATATCATGATGAAGGGAAATAACTTCAAGGTTTCAACAATAACAATTGTGAAAGATAACAAGAATCAATGTTCAATAAAAGAAGGAATTGACTCTTTACTGCTGAGTGGTCCTTAATGACCATGAACTGCTACTAAGGTAAAACAGACATACAATGTCTGACTCCTTGTTAAAAATAACGGGACACTTGAGGGGATCAGTCCTCTCATGTCCTATGTATATGCATCACATTTAGTTTTCTTGCGCGCTGTCGGATCTCCGACAATTAAAAATCCCCTTTAACTAGGGTTGTTCTATCTCAGTCTTACTGTAAGAATCCGCACCAGCCAATGGTTTGGATAAGCTTTTATAATATTCAACTAAATGAATTTAACATGCATTTGTCTAGCCGAAACAATTAGCTTAGACGTTCTTAAACAGTTTGCAAAGCACTATGTGCGAATACAATAGTCAATAGCGATGTGAAGTAATTTTTGATAATTAATTCACTTAAAGATCTGTCAAATATCTACGAGTGTAGAATACTTGCTCAACAATAATTGAAATGTAAATATGGTTGAATAATAATTGCAACAATAAGTACAAGTTAAGGGTAGAAGACTTGCAATAAGAATTACAAGTTAAAGTTAGAAAACTTGCCTCGTGCGTCGTTTACTGCTAACCAAATTAATCTAACAATCCTTGAACGGACCTAACAATTAAATCAATTTGATCTTAAATTAGTATCATATACTTGTAAGTATAATGACCTTTATAAACCTTACGAACCACATAATTGATTAATTATGGGTAATTAAACACTTAGGAAATATTATCACTACTTGATAATATTTCAAACACAAAGAACCTATATTAACTATTTAATATAGTTCAAACAATTTTCTAATATTATTAACAATTTAATAATATTTTATTAGCATTGCAGTATTATTCATCATTTAATAATACCTTATAAATCTTCTAGGATTAACTAATATTATTAATCATTTAATAATATTTTATTCATTATCTAATATTATTAACTATTTAATAATATTTTATTAAGTATCTAATATTATTAATCATTTAATAATATTTTATTAAGTATGTAACATTATTAAACATTTAATAATATTTTATTAATTATCTAATATTATTAACTCATTTAATAATATTTTATTAAGTATCTAATATTATTAATCATTTAATAATATTTTATTAAGTTTCTAATATTATTAATCATTTAATAATATTTTATTAAGTATATAATATTATTAACTATGTAATAATATTTTATTCATTATCTAATATTATTAATCATTTAATAATATTTTATTACTTATCTAATATTATTAATTATTTAATAATATTTTATTTATTATCTAATATTATTAACTATTTAATAATATTTTATTATTTATATTACCCTTTATTTATTACTAAATAAATAATTAGTTACTATCTCTTTTCATTTTAATTATTATTTAATATTAATTAAATAGTAATTAATTACCTTCATGACTCTAAATTTTTATTTAATATCCACATAATAAATAATTATATATTTTATTTTTATTGGGTCCCAAATTAATTATATTAATGTTAAAATATTTTTACCCATTTTAGTTATAATTGATTTAAACCGACCCGTTAAAAACAAACCGACCCGACCCGAAATTAAAAAAATTCTGTCGGTGAACAGTAACTAGGGCCCCGGCCCTCTAAATAACAAAGGGAAGAGGGCCCCGGCCCTTGAGTGGCAGAAACTGCCAAAATGCCATTTTTCAGATTTTCCAACTTTTGCTCTTTTGATTAAAACTTGAATAAAATGAAATCTATAAATCCAAATGACCTCAAATTGGTCTTGTTGGATTCGTATCTTCTTGAACTACAATATTCCATCATTGAAACACATTTTTGGATATGTAAAGATCACGAAAAATGGGCTCCAAGTGGACTATTGTGCATTAGGGTTTTAAAATGACATGTTTTGCGGTAAAAGCCATAACTTCTTCATTTTTTCATATTTTTGAGAGGTTCAAGTTGGGTTTTCTTTAAAACTCATAGATCTAGTTTTCTAGCCATAAAAATCCAATTTCCGATTTGTACATTTCAAACTACAATGTTAAACATAACATGCTTATTTAGGGCTTTACCGGTAAAGTTCGTTATGAACATTTCTTACATGTTTATGCAATCCACACATACCAAAACATTATTTAAACACATCAAACTATGAATATACATATATTACATAGTTAAATACTTCTAGACCATCAAAATAAGTTTTGATCGGTTAAAACTACATTTTAACCATAGAAATAAAGAGATAAGGGTATAGAGCACTTTTAAACCTTTTTGATTTGAATGCTCTCCTTCTCTTGGCAATGTACTTAGCTAGTGACTCCACCTTGGCAACTAGATGAACACTCCTTGTGTATTCCTTCTCAAACTCTCAATAGCTCACTAGTTTCTCTCTATTTTTCTCTAGAATTCTCTCACTTTTCTCTCTAAAATAAACTATCAAAATAGCCAACCAACATAACACTTTGGTAGAGCACTATATTTATAGGTCTTTACTAAACCTTCATTAACTTCTTAATATGCTAGCATTGGTCAAATTAAGAGATAAGCTAGGTTTACTATTGGAGTGATTGACTCTTGGATTGACATCCATCAAGATAACTTACAAGTTATTGATGGAGTAAGTTATAAGCAAGTGACAAGCTACAAGCCACCCCATGTGACCCTTCTCTCTTTTGCCGGCAACTCCCTCAATAAATGACCAATTTTGCTTTATTTTTTTATAAATTATATATACATATATACTCCAATATATATACACTTATATATATAATGTTTGACCATAGTTTTGACTTCTATTTGGGCTTCACTTTGGACTTGAAAATAAATTCTATTGGGCTCATTTAATCAAATGGTTTGGGCTCAATTTAATTGTTACATTGGGCTACATTAATTATTCTAGGTTACATTTAATTAAATCAAGCATTGGGCTTGTTTAATTAATTACATGGGCTAGTAATTAAATTAATTACATGGGCTACTAGGTTAATATCTTTAACCTAGTTTATTAACTCATTTGGATTTAAAATATAATCCAATTAGATTTGCTTTAATTAATTATACACATTACTTTAATTCTTTAAATAAATATACAAGCACATAAGTACATTTATTTAATTATCTAATGCACAATTAATTAATGCGAAAAGTTTAAATTCATTGCTAAATATTTATTAAGTATATTTACAATGACTAATGAAATTCGTGGTCATTACAATATTAATATTAGACAAAAATTAAATAATTAAAGTATTATTAAATAAATAATAATATTAGTAAAAGTATAAAATATTATTAAATGATTAATAATATTAATAAATAATTAAAATATTATTAAATGGTTAATATAAAATATTATTAAATGATTAATAATATTAGTAAGTAAATAAAATATTATAAAATAATTAGTAATATTAATAAATGACTAAAATATTATTAAATGATTAATAATATTAGTAATTGAATAATTTTTTTTAAATGATTAATAATATTAATAAATAATTAAAATATTATTAAATGGTTAATAATATTAAAAAATGAATAAAATATTTTTAAATAATTAATAATATTAATAAATGATTAAATGGTTAATAATATTAGTAAGTAAATAAAATATTATTAGATGATTAATAAAATTAATAAAGGATTAAAATATTATTAAATGGTTAACAATATTAGTAAGTGAATAGGATATTATTAGATGATTAATAATTTTAGCAAATAATTAAAATATTATTAAAGGATTAATAATATTATTTAGAGGGTAAAATATTATAAAGGATTAAGATATTATTTAATGAATAATATTATTAGAAAAAGAGTAAGACATTATTAAATGATTAACAATGTTAGTACGTGTTTAAAATAATTAAGTGATTAAGATGTTATTAAATGATTAATAATATTGTTGATAAAATAAAATATTATTAAAATGGTTAATAATATTCGTAAAAAAGGTTAAAATATTCTTAAATGGATAATAATATTTGTTTGTGGTTAATATATTCTTAAATGATAATTGTATGATTAAAATATTATCCAAGGTTGATAATATTATTAGGTGATTAAATGTTATGATTAAGTGTTGTATAATAAGGTTATGTGATATACTGATTGGTAGATCAACGTGTTAAATATTAAGTCATCTAAAAGAAGTTAATTTAAGTTGATTAACAGTAGTCAACGGAACAGACAAGTTTTCTGAACATTAACTTGTATTTATTTTACAAGTTTTTTTTGAACTCAAACTTGTTTCATTATACAAGTTTTATATACCTGGACTTGTATTTATTAAGTATATTGAAGTTGAAATTTAATTTCGTAGTACATGATGAAATAATTATTAAGAATTATTTTATATCTATATTGTTATTGATATTCGCATTGATGTGCGCGCATTCGCATGATTTGTTCTCAAATATGAACTATTTAAAGAAATAGATCTATGCCAATTGTTTTGGCTAGACAGTGCATACGTTATTATGACTGTTCTTATTATGAACTATTTAAAGAAGTAGATCAATGTCAATTGTGTTCGGCTAGACCATGTATGTATCGATTCATTAACTTAAATATTATTAAAGCTAGTCCAAACCATATTGTTGTGGTGCAGAATAAAAGGTAAAAGCTATAATAAACAACCCTTATAGTAGAAAAAAATTATTGTCGGATGTTATAATCCCGGTCAAAACAAAATATAAAACTGGATGGTTATAATGTGCATAATATATACGTACAATAGGCTGATCACATAGAGCACCTATCTTCAGATATTACGATTGATATGGTTGTTAATATTCAAAACGAAATGACAGTCTTATGACTTGTGGGTATTGTAAATACTCAAAACGTATGTTCACAGTTTTGTGACCTTTTAGCATGAAAAAACACTATGTTATTTCAATTGAAAGTTGTTATTCAAAATTGTATGCCTTCACAATTATTGTATATTGTTGAAATTCTAAAAGTTAATTTTTTTTTCATTCATGATATATCTTCATTATTTATTTAAATTTGCTAAGCAAAGTAATTGCTTACCCTTGCTATATTATGAATCATTTTTCAGCGAAACCCGAATGTTTTAAGAATGACAAAAGTAAATGAAAGACAACTGCGTAGAATGTGTAGCAGCAAGCTTTGTTTTTATTAGTATATGATTTATGAAACTCTTTTGTATAATGAGATGATATATGTATTTAAGGTTAAAAGAACCTGGGATAATGGTACGTTTGGTAATGAATCTAATTATATTTTTCTGCTAGATTTTGGAGATTAAGTTTATGAATGTGGTTTACGTATTGAATCGTGAGCAATGAATCCGAAGTTTAAGGGATCCGAATTTGGGGGCATCACAAATACTATTTGTGCTTTATTTTATACGAACATATTTAATTATGTTGATTTTTTAATATTAAAAATAATTCGAAAACAATAATTATCTAAACATTAGTTTATAAATTTTTACACAAATACAATATGAATTCAATATACTAACCAAACAACAGAATTATTTTGTTTTAATATTGAATTCAATAGTTTTTAATTCTATAGAGTTATAACTTAAATTGAATTTCAAAATAATTTATCCAAATACACCCCGATAGTATATAATGGGAAAATTTTATGTGGTACTAATATACAACAAAACTTACATAGCTTTGGAACACTCCAACGTAATTTTAATTAATACTCCATCCGTTCCCAAATTTTGACTTTTGAAGTCAAATAATGATATATTAAATTTTAAATTTTTTATAATTTATAAAAGTTTAAAATAAAATAAATTTTTTGATTAATTATTTTGGTTATATAATATATAATTATAATAATTGTATTAACTAAAATTAAATAAATTTACATCAATTTAAAATTTAATATATTATTGTTTAATTTTAAAAATTAAATTATATCTCTAATTTTAAAACTAAAAGAGTAAAGTATTAAAATCGTTTTTAATAATTTAGCACGTATTGAGTCAAGTCAACTCTTTTATTTTATTTTTTAAAAAGAAAATGAAAAAGGGAGGTGAGGGTCCTATTATATATGCATCTGATTTCCTAAAAACACTCTACTAAGATATTTAAAAGGATGTGGTCAGGAATGCTACAAGTCCATTAAAAGCAAGTGGGGGAGGGGAGTTTGAGCTTGGGAATTCTTGTGCAATATGTAAATATGTAAATAGAATTTGGTTACAGTTAAGATAAAAATTAACTTTATCATAGTAAATTGTAAGATTTTTTATTACATTAAATATGTATTGGTAATAATATAATTAAAAATCTTACAATTTACTATGGTAAAGTTGATTTTCAACTTCACCATAGCCGGATCCTAAATGTATTTGGACATTTTATTTTTATTTAATTTTTTTTTTTTTTTTGTTTTCGAAAACAGTAAAAATGTTTGAGCAGGCTTGTTAATTCTATATGACCCCTGAGCCAACTGCTTCAAGCTCATAATAAAGGCATATGTGAAGGCTTATTTGTGGTGCTTGCTCCTTTTACGTTACGAGGCTTATGTAGAATTTACTTTGTAAAAATATAGAAGTAAATAAGTTCGTCAGCTTTATTTTGATTTTTTAACATGTAATAATAGAATAAGTTTATAGATATATTTATTATATATTTTTATGATATATAAATTCAACAGTAGTTTTGGTTAAATAAATAGATTTTCTATCTCCTATTACTTTCATTCACTTGAATTTTATTTGATCAAAACGACTATTAAACTTATATATCAAAAATAATAGAATAAAATTGATGTATTTATAGATTTATTCGTTATAATATGTTATCAGTACGATTTTATAAAATGTTATCCGTAAGAATTCTAAGCAACTAATTATTCAAAAGTTATTCTTTTTAAAAAAAAGAAAAAAAAGAAAGCCAACAAAAGTTTTAGAGTGAAATGTGACGCGAGAGGATTTTTTTATAGCAAAAATCAACAGTGCTCTCTAATAGCTCGTTTTGTTAAAAACTTTTCTTGGACTAGTTTACAGTTGCAACTTTCTTGGCATGCTTAATTATTTTCTTATAGAGTTATAGTTTATTAATAATTGTTTAATTTTAGTGTTTCGGCATCAATAATTTTTAAAAGTAATGATAAATAAGAATTGTTAAGGATAGGGTCAAGTTTTGGATCATCCACACTCATACCTGTTTCTGTCCAATTCAGATTGAAATAATACCCGTCAATTTTTACATACTCAATGTGTACTCATGCATAACGTGTTTCTTTATTTTACATACTTAATTATCAACCCAATATAATTTTAAAATTCAAGATCTTAAATAAAACTATATATATATATATATATATATATATATATATATATATATATATATATATATATATATATATACATACGTACTAACTATTTAAATGATTTGTGTGTAATAGGGCAAAAACATGAATTAAGATCATTCAAAAATATAAGGTCCATTGGTTTAGTCGGCCTCAAGTCTATTAAATACTTCAAGATCAACTAACTTTGGGCTTTGTAGTAACTTCAAACAAAAAAATTATATTGAGTCCAGACTTAATACCCAGCAAACCCTTGAGGCTATTAAATACTTCAAGACCAACTAACTTTGGGCTTTGTAGTAACTTCAAACCAAAAAATTATATTGAGTCCAGACTTAATACCCAGCAACCCCCCCCCCCCCCCCCCCCCCAACACACACACTATGTGAGAAGTTCATAATCCTACATAGTATCTTAAATTTTGCAAACATTATCGACTTTATCCCACAACATACTCTTAAGAAAGTCCTTCTCTCTCTTTATTCTAAACTTAAAAATACATTTATAAAATAACGATTCTTAAATATAATTGTATCTTCTTAAAAATAATCTTAGTTCGGTTGTGATAGTTTGTTATTGAAGATGAATAAAAAAATAATGACACATTAAAAATATTATGTCACTTTATCATTTTAAAATAAAAATATATCTATCATTTTTGACGGAGCTAAAAAAATAAATGTATATCTATTTTTAAAATAGTGGGAGTGCTTGATAAAGAAAAATGTTATCATAAATATAGTGAAATCACAAACTTATGACCGCAAGATATACTACATTGAATATTTTCGACGATGCTAAAAATATAAATGTATTAATTTACAACGTACATACTCGGATTATGAAACTTATTGAATCTCCATCGACCCAAAGTCGGCCTAAAATAACTTGCAATATTATGTTATAGTAGTGCTTATAATGCTACATAACAAAAACACCACTGCTATTTAAGAAAAAATAAATGAAAATAACCTTTTTATTAAATATAATCGATAAATATGTCTTATCAGGGAATGGAAAAAAAGAGAAAAAGAAAATGTAATGTTGTTAGGAAAATTGACAATGTTTGGATAAATCGGGTGTTTAAATTATAGTTGCCTTAGGTTGTGCATCATTTTTAATTATTCCTTATAGTATAGTTGGCTAATTTTAGTTTTCAAGATTTAAGTCATTCAATGTCCATGTAGCCCATAGTTTAGTCAACTTCTTAAAAAACATTGATACCTATATAGGTTGCATGAGTAGTTAATTGACCCTAATAATAAGTTTTATTTAGAACAAAATTAGATAAATTAAATTCTTATTTTGAAACAGAGTATATGGATTGCAAAATGTAAAAGCATTCTAATATAAAAATGATAAATCCCTTGGCTGATTCAATGCAGTTTCATTTAAAATTCTTTGATTTCCTAACTAAGCTAAACAATTAATTATATATATCTATCTATAAGGGATGGCCATTCGCGACGCAGTCCACGACTTTGGATTATTAATTTAAAAAAACCATGAGATTATAATAATTTTTATAGTTTTTAATATATTATCAGTCAGTATGATGATGAGACTGATTTAAAATAATGAAAGACAGACTATAAACCAAATCTACATATGTACAGCCACCCTAGACCATTTCTTTGCCTCCCCCATGGAACATGAATGCCTTCTGAGGGACACCATTTGTCAGCAGCATGTGTATGTGGCGATATATATATATATATATATATATATAGTGACGATATATTATATGTTAATTATATTATATATTGTTATATTATATATAGAGAGAGGAGCTTAAAATGGAAGGAATAGAACCACAATTCACTACCATGCAATGAGAATACTTATCAATTTCACTTGTTCCAAGACAACTCAAATCCATGAAAAGTGTCTAGAGGGAATGAATTTCTAATTTTGTATAATTCATCTAAATTCTACTAATTATAAATGAATAATTAGTAGGAAAATGGGGCATCATTTGTAAGAACACAAGCTATATATGATATATAAAAGTTAATAAAATTGCATCTTTTTAATATTCGATTTTGATAGATGTTCACGTGCAATTCATTTGAAACGACATTTCAACAATGGCATTTATATTATTTTCTTCATCAAAATTACATTGCACCCTATCTAATTATCACAATTAATTTAAATTTGACAACTATAAACATACTTTTTCATATATATATATATATATATATATATATATATATATATATGCAACACTCTAGTTAAGGTGACTTTAGATGGTTATTGGTCAACAAGAAAATATTTATTATTATTTTTTTTTTTATATTAGACTCATATTTAAACACTGTAGTCCTCTAATGTCGCGATAATTCTATATAGTTGTCAAAACTAGAGCTATCCCATTTTTCAAAATAAAAGTTTAGTTTCTCGACACAGAGTTTAAACCTATCAAAAAACACATTTAAAATTTATATTTCTTCTATATTTTAAATACAGAGAAAAATGTGACATTTGAATAAGTTAAGAATATAAAGCTATATAAAAAAAACAATGGATATATGTTCTCAACAAGTCTTAAAATTTATGCCAAGAAATGCTAGCTTAAAAAGTTTATCTCCTAAAATAACTGTGTACATGTAAAATATTTTTTATTTAAATAAAATATCTTTCCCAAAAAAAGCCCTTAGATATAACAATGAACGACATCATACACAGACTAGGCGTTTTAATTAATAATGGTATTTTGACTAGTCAATATTTTTTCCGATTCAATTTATAAAGTTATTATTAATTTTAAAAAAATTAATTTTAAATAATTTTAAATTTAAAATTGATATGAATTGAATTCGTTTATGTCAATACAGTTATGAATGTTATAAATTATTTAAAAAATAATATTAATTATAAAATTTACTATTTTAAAATTTTAAAAAAAATATATTAATTTTGAGTTTAAAAATATTTAAAAATAATTTTTAAAAAATTAATAATAATTTTATAATTTAAAATAGAGGGAGTAATAACCATTAAGAGTTGTTACAACTATGGTTTGCACCTTTATTAATGGGTTAGTGAATCACATTTGCCAGTTCTCCAAGAGTCCATCATCAGCTGACAGCCTCCAAAGCATTCCACATTGAATAATATCTCAATTAATATTATCAATAATACTAACAATTTTGAGTTGACCATCAAACCCATGCAAGCATGTTCCTCTTTTAAAACTTGTAGAAGTGGAATATTGAGTAACGATTAGATCTATCACCATTAATTCATAATTGACAAAGTGAACCTACTCAACATAAGCTACTATTAAGTTTAATTGGTGATCAAGCTACATAAATCTACATTAAGTTTTGAAATATTTAATTGGTCAAGTACATTTTTTTTTAAAAGTTATTTTTTAGAAAATACAATATAATTTCACATAATGGAAGAATTAAACTCACGTAAATAAAAATTGAATTTGATACCTAAATGTTAGGTATTTTAGTTTTAACCACTATCTTAAGAACTCATCTGTTGATCAAGCTCATTAATAGTAACCAATGAGAATTGGTTGTTTTTCTAATACAAACTTATTCAGTTTTCTGTTTTCTTTGTTAAGTGCTAAATAGGAAGGAGGGAAACATCAATCCGAGGAAGGTAGGACCTAAATAGGAAAACAACTCGGTCTAGTCTAATTTGAGCGTCATACTTTAAAATTGGTTTAATGACACACTATTTTGTATTTTATTTTTATAGTCATTCATTAGTCATCAAAACATTATTGTAATAGCTCCGTAGTTTTGTATAAAACAAGCTCTATCTCTCATGTCTAAGATCGATTCCAAGATAAACCAATTTACTCTAATTGATAACTAAAAAAATCTTTGTAATTTTAAAATATTTTTATACGGTAGTTTCTTGCGTACTTTTAATATGTTAACACTTTATCATTATGTTACGATGTGCTTGGGAAAAACAAGGGAATCCACACGTCGCATGACAAAAACTCATTCGACACAACAACTTTTATCAGTAAATTTTTTTTATATTAGTCGTTCAATCTTTTAATATTTTGTGAATGCCGACAAGATTATATCAGTTCGCCTTAAAATGAGTAGATTCTCCTCTTCATATAAAACTAAAACCCCAATGAGTTATATGGTCAAAAACTCATTCGACACAACAGCTTGCAAAGATGCATAACCAATTCTAATATTAATTCAATCTACACTAACAGGTCAAATTTGCTTTCATCGTAATAAACTAACCAACCGTACACAATTAAAAAAAGCCTACATTAGCACTTATTGCATGACCAAAACTATCAACAACTTAATATAAAACAATCTTTGTTAACTCAAACCTCTTAGGTGGCACAATATGTACGGTCAAAACGGACGATTACCTGTATCATCCTCATCTTACAACTGAACTGTTTCAACAATGTACCCCAGAAAATATTTCTATGAAGTACCACAAGTACCACCTAATGATTAAGATAGTTTGTTAACATATGTTCTTTATCAGATGATCAGGATTACCTGTTGGCTTTAAAATTGTACCCTAATATTCAAACAATCAGAATCAAATCAAAGGCCGAGGATATGACAAGTGTAGCACAGCAAAGCTGGTTGGTCTGCATATAATTAAATCAGGGTCAGTATAAATTAAATAATATATCAGGTAAATTGATACACATTAAACATAATATAACAGAGTTAACATTAATGCATTAAACTAAGGCTAAATGATAGCTTTGTTATTGAAAGTCCTTTCCCTTAACCCTCAAACTATGCCTACAAGTCAGTGTATTACTTTAATCATCTGATCCCTTATCATGTGCTATAAACTATAAAGTCAAAGGGGACGGGCAACAATATAATTAAGGGAGTCAACACCATGAACCTTAGTCGGCAGAGGTTTGAGTCTCAAGTAAAATTAACCCATTTTTTCTAAAAATGGGAACCGAAAGGTGTGTTGTGAAATAAGGAAAACGCGGTTTAATTTAACAAATCATATCATTCACTAGTAAAATTAAACAAGTACAATCTGATATATCTACATGTTTTTCTTAAATGGCACATAAAGTTCAATGCATTTATTGTACTCTGATAATTCGAATAGGAAAAAGAACTAGTTCAAGTAGAGATTAATAGGGCATAATTAGTCAATTAACATTACGTAATGGAATGCATCACCTGAAGGTGAATGCGTGTGTTGTGGCAGAGCATTTAGCAATAACCTCACGAAACATTGACCTTGAATGTTTCTTAAGTTTATAACTAATTATGTCACCGTCCAACACCTTAGCCTAACGGCTACTTAATATTAAAGTTGGAATCAAAGGATTAAAATATAAAGAGTTGACATCTAATGTGGCGGGAATGAAGAGGCTATAAATAGGCTAAGCTAACCTCTTCTCCATCACCAGAACTTGCCAATATAATTAAGCAATACATTCTCTCTCTTTCACTCTCTCAGTCACTTTTCTGAGCACTAGCTAAACTTATTTGCTCCAATGGCAATCCCAGTGATTGATTTCTCGAAGCTCAATGGGGAGAAGAGAGGCAAAACAATGGCAGAACTAGCTAATGGGTGCGAAGAATGGGGATTCTTTCAGGTACTTATTATAAAACTTACAAATTCCAAGTCCCTCATGCAAAATGCTCGATGTCATGTCATTAGAAAACATAATATACAACATTATTTAGTGATAATGATAAGTATGAAACAAATATGTGTATTTAAACAAACTTGTTTATGTTACAGTTGGTGAACCACGGGATTCCTGAGGAGCTCCTCGAGAGGGTAAAAAAGGTGACCTCCGAGTGCTACAAGCTGGAAAGGGAAGAAAAATTCAAAACCTCGACGCCTGTTAAGTTGTTGAATGAGTTAGTGGAAAAGAAAAGCGGCAACAAGGTGGAGAATGTGGATTGGGAAGATGTTTTCCTCCTTTCGGATGATAATGAGTGGCCATCAGAGACCCCAGGATTCAAGTAAGAATCAAGAACTAATAGTTTTTGATACAATATTGAAGCAAATGTGTGAATATATTACTTGAAAATATCATCTGACATATAAATGAAATGAATAAACAGGGAAATCATGGCAGAATACCGAGCTGAGCTGAAGAAACTGGCAGAAAAGGTAATGGAGGTGATGGACGAAAACTTGGGTTTACCGAAAGGATACATTAAGAAGGCTTTCAATGGCGGAGAAGGAGATAATGCCTTTTTTGGCACCAAAGTAAGTCATTACCCACCTTGTCCACAGCCCGAGATGGTTAACGGCCTCAGAGCTCACACTGATGCCGGAGGAGTTATCTTACTCTTCCAAGACGATGAGGTGAACGGCCTTCAAATCCTCAAAGACGGGGAATGGATTGATGTTCAGCCCGTAAATAATTCTATTGTCATCAACACTGGCGATCAGATTGAGGTTTTGAGCAATGGGAGATACAAGAGTGTTTGGCACCGCGTTTTGGCATTGCCAAACGGAAAAAGGAGATCCATTGCTTCTTTCTACAATCCATCGCTTAAAGCCACCGTAGCCCCTGCACCAGAACTGGTGCAAACACTGAACAAAGAGGTCGATCAAGGTTATCCAGAATTTGTATTTGGGGATTACATGTCTGTTTATACTGAACAAAAGTTCCTCCCCAAAGAACCAAGGTTCCAAGCTGTGAGGGCCATGTAAGAAATAGCCTAAAAGGCTAACCAAACTTCTCACTGAGAAGTGAGAGATATTTTCATTCTGTTGTGTGTATGATTAGTGCTAAACTTTTTCCAAAATGAAAAAAAAGAAAAAAAATCCTATATGGGCTAGTCAATCTTCAACTTTATTAATTGAAGAGGACATAAAGCTTACGTGGGTATTAGTGTAATGATTGTATCATTGTTTCTCTTTCGCATTTCAATGTAATATTGGGTGCTTAATGTACTTCTTGAAGTTTACTCTATAAACCATAGTCATGTAGAACTTGTAGATATCGATTCAAAATCTATATTTTGGGTGCTTTAGTACAAAACGACTTTCTGCTACTCTAAAACTTTTAATAAAAAATATAGACGATGTCTTAGTTTAATGTTAATGTTTCAACAAACTTTAAGACAATTATTTTTGTAATGTTCTGTTCTTCAATTGGTTTATAGATGAGAGAAACTTGCTTTGAAATTCGGTAGGCATATTCAACTAAACAAATCTAGAGTTGATTGGCATGCCCTACCATTGCCCGACTCGTATTGGACTGACAGCCAGTTCTGCTTTCTAGATTTCAATAATTAAGGATATTATATATCAGAAAATCCCTGGATATCTGTGTAATTTTGTGTACGTGCACACCTAGAGGGGGTGAATAGGTGTCTAAACTAAAAGTGATCTGTAATGGCAAATTTTAAATTTCTTTCGTTACAGGCTTAAAGCAGACAGACGATGACTGTAACTTTTAGTGTAAGCTTTAGACTAAATTCTACTTTACTAATAATGCAGACAAAACGAGCTATTGAAATTCAGTGTCTGGATTGGTTTGAATTAGTATGTTATGGATATCAGCAAAATACTTTTGTGAAGCAGTTCAAATGCAGAATAAGAATGTAAATAATAAAGCCACACAAATGCAAACCACAAACACGCGGATTTTTACGTGTTTCGGCCCCTATTCACTAATCTAGTGGCCTAATCCACGTCCAATACCAATTGGTACTGGATACTCTTTTTATTAATTTATAACTCAATTAAATACAATAAAAAGAACTCCCTGTTCAAATAAAGCTTTCCACTGCGATGGACACCTCTGCCCCTTTTGCATCTCTGCAACTGTTGCACTTCTGCAAACTTGAAAGCTCTCGTTGAACAATCCCTAACCACTATTGGAACGACCAAGCTAAACACAGCTTGAACTCATAATCTGTTACAAGGTATTTTGAATATGCTGTTTATAATTTTCCAGCTAATGGACTAACAATATAACACAAACTTGCTGGACATAAACAATGATAACTCTCAACGAAAGTATATAATGATTAAGGCTGATCTTTGCTTTGAGTTCTCTCTTACTGGTATATACTTTGTTTTAGTTGTCGTGACCTGTTCTAGCCGAGAAGGAAGAATATATATGCAAAAAGTACCAACGACTATAATAATTTGTTAGCAATAAAATCTCATTTCACACATGATTTTAGCAATTAGCCGAGACCAATGGATATGTAGAATTCTTCAAATTAGCAAATCAAAAAACGGTTAGCTAGTCAAACCACAATAACTTAAATAAAAGAATATATTTGATAAGGTTTGCTAGAGTCCATTCACCAGATAATTTGAATAGCTAGAATAGTTTCCTTGATAGACTCCAATTAGAATAAATTTTCCAGATGAACAGATTCCTTAATGTACTCAATTAAAACAGATTTACCAAGATATATTAAGAAATATAATTTCCAGCAAATTTGCAATTCTATTAATCAGCCCAAACAATTTAAATAATATCTATTAATCTTTAACACAAACCCAAATAAATTGTCATCATTAAAATCACAAAATATATAAACCAACATTCTCCCCATTTTTGATGATGACAATATATTATACCCTTTAATACCATGCTCCCCCTAACTATATGGCTCCCTCTAAATTTATGCCACATAGTCAACTGTTATGGGAAAAAAAATAAATCATGCAATGTTGCAATGTAACAGATAAGCCACAATCCATATGATAAATATAGTCAGCTATAATATAATCCACCACAATCCATATGATTATAAATATAGTCAGCCATAATATAATCCACAATTTCCAACCAAAAAACATCCAAACACTTCTCCCCCTTTGACATCATCAAAAAAAAATTATTTAGCTTCAGCAGGGCGAACACAGTCGTCAACTTTCTTGTTAAGGTCGTTCAGCTTATCATTTAATGAATCATGACGAGCAACCAATGCTTCAACAATATCGGATATAGAAGTCATTTTGTCGGATAATAATTGGATTGAGTCAGAGAGAGAGGTGAACATAGTATCAACCTTTTTACCCATGTCTTGAACCAGTTGAAAGAGAGCAGAATGTGGAGGACCAGTAAAAGGTATAGGAATAGGAGAAAGAGGAATAGGAGGAGAATCCTCTAAATCCCAAGATAACACACCATGAGCATGGACTTTTAACTTGGACTTATGAAGAGAAGCTTCATCAATCACATCAGAGAGTTGAACTACTTCCTCATTTTCAAAAGAAATTTCAAAATGTTCCAAAAGTTTTGTAATAAACCTTCCATAGGGAAAACATTTTGTTTTATTTGTGAGGCAACTCGCCATGTGTTTGATCATAAACAATGCAAAGTTAAATTTAGTGCCAGACAAAATTAAGGCTGAGAGAATTAGATCCTGATATGTCATTTCAGATCTGCCACCAGTTCGGGGAACTAAATTGGCGCGAAGAATTTTATGAATGACACTGTTAATAGGAGAAGTTTCAACAACTGTTGGTAACTCAATAAATTTAGTATCAGAAGAACTTTTCACAATTTTTATCTGATCAAGAATACTGAACTGTTCAAACTCATATGGACCTTTAAGGGTGAAAGGACATATGCCAGAACAAGGGATTTTAAACAAAGAACTCAACAACACAGAATCAATAGATAGAGTCTTATTTTGCACAAAGGTAATTAATGTATCTGATTTAGTAGACATATTCCCAAAGAATTGTTTGAGTAAGCTCGGATAAAAAACCTTTGAAGGATATAACATAGCCCCTAAATCAACATTTTCAAATATAGCAGAAATCCCAATTTGATGAAATAAAACGGGATCAACAGATTTCCCATGGACAAAATTTTTGTGTACCATGAATTTTTTAAAGCGTTTTTCAAATTTTGGAGAACGAAAAGATGTAGCAGTACCATGAGACTTAGGGTCCATAGAGGAAGATTCAAGAATACTCACAGAAGGAAAGGTTGTATCTTTTGAGGATTTGCTTTTTTGGATTTTTGAAGAAGAAACCCCCAAATTGTTAGCCTTTGTTTTCTGTTTTTGGGTCAGATGCCGATTCGGCCGTGTAGTCGCTGCCATGTCAGGAGCCCCGGCCGTGTTCTCTTTCCGGCGAGCAGCCGATTCTCGTCTGGTGATGATAACGTGTCCTCCTCTTGTTTTGGCCATGAAAATAAAAATAAAAAATAGAAACCCTAGGTTTCGTATGATGAAGATGAGCCGAGAGAGTGAGATAAGAAGAAAACTTAGATAGAGAGAGAGAGAGGAACCCGAGCGGGAAAAGAGAAAGAGAAAACAGAAATGAGAGGGAAGATGAAGAGTTTTAGTAGAAAAAGAAAAAAAATACTAAAAAAAATTATTCTATTTTCGCTTAAAATAATGTACTAATTTCCAATTGAACCTTTTAATACCAAAAATGCCCTAAATCAGTTATATCATATGGCCCAGTTACACATAGTTAAATCAAATCTCATATAATTAATGTAACTCCGTGAAGACAAAATCATAATATTTTTCAAGATAAGCAACTAAATTATACGATGAATATTTAATACGAATATATATATATATATATATATATATATATATATATATATTAGGCACAGACAGTCATACCTAGTTCCCTTCTCAAGGTACAAAAACGTTCTTCACTCAGAGGTTTTGTAAAAATGTCAGCCAATTGATGTTCAGTAGGGACAAATACTAATTTAATTAATCCTTTAGCAACATTATCTCTTAAAAAATGATGTCTCATTTCAATATGTTTGGTACGAGAATGAAGTACAGGATTTTTGGATATATCAATAGCACTAGTATTGTCACACATAATAGACACATTTTCACATATCACGTTAAAATCATGTAAGGTTTGTATCATCCACAAAATTTGTGAACAACAACTACCTGCAGCCAGATATTCACCTTCCATAGTGGACAATGCAACTGATGTTTATTTCTTACTGTGCCAAGCCATAAGGCTTTGTCCTAAGAATTCACAAGCTCCACTTGTGCTTTTTCTATCAACTTGGCAACCTGCATAATCTGCATCTGAGTATCCAATGAGTTCAAAGCTTGGAGATACAGGATAGTATAAGCCAAAATTAATTGTACCAAATAAATATTTAAATATTCTTTTTACAGCATTAAGGTGAGATTCTTTCGGTTGAGCTTGAAATCTAGCACATAAGCATACACTATACATAATATCTGGCCTTGATGATGTTAAATAAAGTAAACAACCAATCATACCTCGATACATTGTTACCTCAACATCTTTACCTGTAGCATCCGTTGTTAATTTGACCGTTGTGCTCATTGGGGTTGTCTTTGGTTTTGTATTTTCAAAGCCAAATCTCTTCAATAACTCCTTTACGTACTTGGATTGGTTATTGGATTGTTTGATTTGAAGCCCCAAGAAATAATTTAACTTACCCATAAGGCTCATATCGAATTCATTATGCATGCATTGGGAAAACCACTCGCACAAAGAGTTAGTAGTAGCACCAAAAATTATATCATCAACATAGATTTGAATGATCAATAAATCCCTATTTTTGGTTTTAATAAATAGGGTAGAGTCAATTTTTCCACGTTTTAAACCATTGTCTAACAAAAACTTGCTTAACCTTTCATACCAAGCTCTTGGAGCTTGTTTTAATCCATACAAGGCATTCTTTAATTTAAACACGTAATGTGGATATTTTTCATGTTCAAATCCAGATGGTTGCTTAATATACACTTCTCCATTTAAATAGCTATTTAAAAATGCACTTTTTACATCCATTTGATATAATTTAAATTGTCTATAGCATGCGTAAGCTAATAAGATTCTTATTGCCTCCATCCTTGCAACAGGAGCAAAGGCTTATTCATAATCTATACCTTCCTGTTGATTATAACCTTGAGCTACCAATCTAGCTTTGTTTCTAGTAATTATGCCATTTTCATCAAGTTTATTTTTAAACACCCATTTTGTACCAATTATAGAAACATCTTTAGGAGGTTTAATAAGTTTCCATACCCGACATCTTTCGAATTGGTTTAACTCTTCTTGCATAGCAATAGACCAATTCTCATCTTGAATTGCTTCCTTGGCATTCTTAGGTTCTATTTGTGAAAGAAAAGCTGAGAATGCACAATAATTCCTTGCTTTCCTTCTTGTGTTCATCCAAGTATTGGGATCACCAATGATCAGATTAGGAGGATGATTTCTCACTGTTCTGGATGATCTAGGAAGTCTGGCTGTGGTCATTTGCTCTTCAGGATTAGACTCTGGTATGTTGAAATCAGCATCTGAATGTTCATCTGGTCTGTCTTCTAAAGCAGACGGTTCACACTGTCTGGATTTAGGAGTCTGCAGATTTGAGTTTTCTTCTAAAACAGACGGATCGGGCTGTCTGATTTCATTTACTTGTTCGCCTGATTTTTCTTCTAATGCAGACGGCGTAGCTTGTCTGATTTGAGCTGTTTGGGTTCCACGATTTAGATTATCATTTCCTGTACAATCCTCATTTTCTTCCTTTGACAGAGCATGGTTAGACTCATCAAATATTACATGCACTGATTCTTCAACTTTTGATTTATTCAAATTATAAATTCTATATGCCTTGCTGTGCATGGAATAACCAAGAAATATAGCTTCGGTTGATTTAGCATCAAATTTACCTAGATTACCATAAGTATTTAAAACAAAGCATTTAGCACCAAACACTTTAAAATAACTAATATTAGGAATTCTATTGTTTAGTAACTCATATGGTGTTTTTAACAAAATAGGTCTAAGCAGTACTCTATTTAAAACATAACATGTAGTACTTACAGCCTCTGCCCAAAATTTCTTAGGCAGCTTACTCTCTTGAAGTAGAGTTTTTGCAGTTTCTTGGAGAGTACGATTTTTACGTTCTACCACACCATTTTGTTGTGGTGTTCTTGGTGCAGAAAATTCATGTGTAACACCTTTCTCACTACAGTATGGTATAAAGTCTTTTCCAAAGTCACCACCGTGGCCACTCCTTATACCAACTAGCTTGAGGTTGTGTTTTGTTTCAAGATTCTTTATAAGCTTTTCAAATTCTGCAAAAGCTTAATCTTTAGTTTTCAAAAATAATACCCATGTAAATCTTGAAAAATCATCAACAATAACAAAAGCATAATGATTATTTCCTAAGCTAGCATATCTCTCGGGTCCAAATAAATCAAGATGCAATAATTGAAGTGGTAAAGATGTTGATACCTGATTTTTGCTTATAAAAGAATTTCTTGCTTGCTTACCTAACTGACATGCATTACAAATACATATCTTTTCATATTTCAGCTTTGGTAAACCTTTAACAAGATTCTTTGCATCCAATTTGTTAATCAACTCCATATGCACATGCCCTAACCTTCTATGCCATAGAATTGTTTGATCTCGAACAGCAACTAAGCATATATCTTCATTTTGATTTTCAAAATTGATTGTATATATATTACCTTCCCTGTTAGCTACTAGAGGAACATTATGTGAGGCATGGATAATAGCACATTTATCTTTATCAAAAATTACTTTATGACCACTATCCATTAGTTGACTTACACTAATTAAATTATATTTTAATCCTTCAACATGTTGTACATTATCAATAAAAACCTTACCATTTCCAACTTTACCTTTCCCGATGATTTGGCATGTGGTGTCATCTCCAAAAGTAATCGTTCCTCCTTTCTTTTCAATAAGTGTGGCGAATTTATTTTTATCACCTGTCATGTGTCTAGAAAACCCACTATCTAGTACCCATTTATGTGACGGCACTTTAGCTTTTAAGCATACCTACAAAACAGAGAAGTAACTCATCGTTTTGGTACCCAAACCTGTTTGGGTCCGATTTTGTTAGTAGCATTTAATTCACTTTTCTTTACCCAAATTTGTTTTATTTTTATTTTATTGCAGTTTACATCAAAATGTCCTTTTAAACCACAATTTTTGCAAGTAATAAAAGGTGAGCAATAAAGAGACTTGTTCCTTGGTTTATTATTTATTACTCTTATTTTATTTGTAGTGCTTTTTATATTCTTAACAGGATTATACCCAATTCCTTGTTTATCTAGGCTTGACCTTTGAGCACCCAGCATTACATTCAAATTTTCTTCTCCTTGAACAAATTTTGCAAGATCCTTTTTTAATGAAACTATTTCTTCCTCATTATTATTTTGTATGTTTACTATTTTTCCATCATTAAAGGCGTCAATACATGCATCTCTCACTTTTAAACTTTATTTTAAATTATCATTTTCTTTTTTAAGATCATTGTATTCTTCATTTAACTTGTTTACACGATTATATAGAATTTTGTTATAGTTATCTAGATAATCAATTTTAGCATTTAGTTTAGATACTTCACTAGATGAACAATCTTTAGCTATTTCTTGTTTTTCTTCAATTAAGGTTTCTACTTCCTTCATTAAATCATTTATCCAGTTTTTTACATGAGCATTTTTCTCTTTTATACGAATATTTTCATTCTTTAACACAAGATAATCAGAAATAGTAATATCTCCAAGTTCATAATTTACCTCAGATGATTTCTCTTTGCTTAATCCGGTGAAGCATAGTTGAGCAATTTCATCGTCTTGATCTTCATGATCGGATTCATCGTCACTCCATGTCATCAATGTTTTTCCTTTTGAAATGTTTGCTTTATTCTTTCTTTTCAGTTGAAAACAATCTCTTTTAAAATGACCAGGCCTTCCACATTCAAAACATGTATCCTCTTGTGGTTTTTACTTGAAGTCTTTCTTGTTATTGAATGTTTTGCTTGGGAACTTTGACTTGTTCTTCTTTCTAATCAGGCTCTCTTAATTTTCGAGTCATCATGGCTATTTCCTCATCGGAGTCTTCATCATCCCCTTCCATGTAACTTTCAGCTTGTAATGCTAAAGTCTTTCTTTTAGGTCCCTCATCTTCTTCATCATACCTTCTTAGTTGATTTTCAAATTCTTCAAGTTCTCCAAATAAAGTGAGAGTATCCATAGTACTGATTGTTGTTGAGTCTTGAAGAGTAGTAACCTTTGGTGCGAACCGTTTAGGCATGACTTTAAGAAGCTTTCTGTTTATTTCCTTCTGATCAATTTTTCGACCAAGCATACTTAGCGAGTTCATTAGAATGAGGAACCTTGCTTGAGCTTCTTTGATTGTTTCATTCTTTTGTAACTTGAAAAGCTCATATTCTTGCATCAACATGCTTAGCTTGACTTCCTTCACCTTAGTTGTTCCCTCATGACTCATAATGATTGTATCCCAAATTTCTTTTGCCGTATTACATGCAGAGACCTTGTCAATTTCAGCTTGAACCATACCACTCAACAACGTATTCATGGCTTTGGAATCATAGGATACCATATATGATTCATTTGTATCAATTTCCATGAGAGTCTTAGGCCTACCATCATCATGCCTAGGAATAACAGGTCCATTGTCAACCACCCACCATTCCCATGGGTCTCTGTTGAGATAGATCTTCATTATGAATTTCCAGAAGTTGAAGTTCTCGCTCCCGAGCAACACAGGTGGCCTGCTAGTGGATTGCCCTTCTTGAAAATTGAGGTGTGCCATAGGATCTTGCCCTACGATCTGCAAAGACCAATATTAGTAGAGCCTTGCTCTGATACCAAATGTAATTTCGTGTACGTGCACGCCTAGAGGGGGGGGGGGGGGTGAATAGGTGTCTAAACCAAAAGTGATTTGTAATGGCAAATTTTAAATTTCTTTCGTTACAGGCTTAAAGCAGACAGACGATGACTGTAACTTTTAGTGTCTGCTTTAGACTAAATTCTACTTTACTAATAATGCAGACAGAACGAGCTATTGAAATTAAGTGTCTGGATTGGTTTGAATTAGTATGTTACGGATATCAGCAAAATACTTTTGTGAAGCAGTTCAAATGCAGAATAAGAATTTAAACAATAAAGGCACACAAATGCAAACCACAAACACGCAGATTTTTACGTGGTTCGGTCCTTATCCACTAATCTAGTGGCCTAATCCACGTCCAATACCAATTGGTATTGGATACTCTTTTTATTAATTTATAACTCAATTAAGTACAATAAAAAGAACTCCCTGTTCAAATAAAGCTTTCCACTGTGATATACACCTCTACCCCTTTTGCACCTCTGCAACTGTTGCACTTCTACAAACTTGAAAGCTCTCGTTGAACAGTCCCTATCCACTATTGGAACGACCAAGCTAAACACAGCTTGAACTCATAATCTGTTACAAGGTATTTTGAATATACTGTTTATAATTTTCTAGCTAATGGACTAACAATATATCACAAACTTGCTGGACATAAACAATGATAGCTCTCAACGAAAGTATATAATGATTAAGGTTGATCTTTGCTTTGAGTTCTCTCTTCATTGGTATATACTTTGTTGTAGTTGTTGTGACCTGTTCTAGCCAAGAAGGAAGAATATATATGCAAAAAGTACCAATGGCTATAATAATTTGTTAGCAATAAAATCTCATTTCACACATGATTTTAGCAATTAGCTGAGACCAACGGATATGTAGAATTCTTCAAATCAGCAAATCAAAAATCGGTTACCTAGTCAAACCACAATAGCTTAAATAAAGGAATATATTTGATAAGGTTTGCTAGAGTTCATTCACCAGATAATTTGAATAGCTAGAATAGTTTCCTTGATAGACTCCAATTAGAATAAATCTCCCAGATGAACAGATTCCTTAATGTACTCAATTAAAACAGATTTACCAAGATATATTAAGAAATATAATTTCCAGCAAATTTGCATTTCTATTAATCAGCACAAACAATTTAAATAATATCTATTAATCTTTAACACAAACCCAAATAAATTTTCATCATTAAAATCACAAAATATATAAACCAACAATCTGCTAACGGTTCAATTTCTTTACATTCCATTATAATATAAGTTTCAGCTTTTTAATCTCTCTAAGTTAATAATATTCAGTTATTGCAATAATTAATATGTTACTATTTTTCTATATGATTTCGTCGTAATATTGGGCATCAGAGACGATAGCAGTTGGTGCAGATGTTATAATTGCTCACCCTAAAATTTTCATTATAGCTTTAAATTGCTTTAAAAGAGCCTGCAATTTCTTATATATCCTATATAAAAGTTTCAAAACTCAAGAACTGAGCAGTTCATATCCAATTTCTACATAATATTAAAAACCAACATTAGCAATCATATGAAGCTAACCTCCAGATATAAGAAAATACTATATGAATTACAGGCCAACTTCACATTCATAATGATAGGGGACTACTCATTAATGCACTCATGGCATAGTTGTCAAATGCTGGGAAAGCATCGAAGAGAATGGAATAGTTTTGTAGGAACAAAGATATGATTTTTGTCACAAAAGATCAAAAATAGAAGAACAAAAAAAAAAAAAAAAACAGAAAATTCTTTCATCAAATAAGTTAATCTATTTCTCAGAGATATTTTCAAGTATACAGTAGAAATACTTCAATTATTATACTTCATCCGTTCCAAATTATAAGATCATTATTTACTTTTTAAAAATTAATTTGAAAAATTTCAAACTCAAAATTGACACGATTTATTTAAGTTTTTAAAATAATAAATCTTATAACTAGTAGTGCTTTTTAAGTAGTTCATAATATTCATAATTGTACTGACATAAACTAATTGAATTTATGTCAATTTTGAGTTTAAAAATATCTCAAATTGACTTTTTAAAAGTTAATATTAATTTTATAATTTGAAACGGAGGAACTATAATGAAAGGCATGATTCCTATTCTTACAATTAGGGGTTAAACTAGTTAATGCATGAGCATTATATATAGGCCCATGAAATAAGTGCAAGTATAACTAACTTCATATAAAAATTATAAACAATTTAAAAGTTTGAAGTGTTTGAAATCTCAGAGTATGAGAAGTCGCTGTGTAAATTTCTAATAATCTTTGAGGATGCATGTTATTGTTATTTTGAAATTTATTTGAATTACTGAGTATGCCATATGTTTCAGCTACTCTACCATGAAATTAATTTAGACTGAGTATGAACAACCCTGATAAAAAGGGATATGGATTGTTATAACACGGGTTGCATTGTTATAACATGATAAATTGGATAGTTCATTGTTATTAATTGTTGAACTTGGTTTAGATGGTTCACAATATTAACTGTTGAACTTGGTATAAGTTCGAGGCCTTTACGACCGCTAAGTATAATCGAGATTCAAGAAATTCTTTCATTTGCTATTCATTGATGATGTGTTATAAGGTTTTATTGATCAAAATGTTGAAGTTCTGTGATAATTTACCATGCAATTGATAAAACATCGTTTCTTGAGTTGTTAATACTTGTTGAACATATTTGATGCCCATTTTTGTTATTTATTAACATATTACAGATAGAAAGGAATGATAGGACTTAAGAGTCAAGAAAGGTGTTATTTGTGTGTACGATATAAGTTACAGATTGGTATCAGTTCAATGAGGTAAAGACTAAGGTTGAGATCCGGGGACGAGGTAAGTGACATAAGGTTTGTCTGTAATAAACTAGTTAATCAAAAAAAATATTGATAGATAGTATTGAAGATGTGGATTATAATGCACCAAGTCTAGAGTAGCGAGTATTCAAATTTGGGGGTGTTACACTCAATACGTACAATAGCTTAAACAAGGATTGAGTGAATGTGACGCCCCCAAAATTCGGGTACTAATACCTCGAATTCAGTGCTCACGCAAAATACATCCAATATCTGCTAAACAACATTTAATACTACTGCGAAAAATGTAAATAAACATATGTTGTTTATTACAAAAGCTTTCTAGTCCCAAGGTCTACAACCTTTACTAAATACATCACAAACTACCAAAAAGGTTACAAAAGGTTTGCGTTATATCGCATCATACATGTACTACCAAAATATGAAACAGACGAACTGCTATCCAGCTTAATCAAGAATTCATCTTTCCTTTGCCTTTGTCCTTACTCGAGCCTTCAGGTTTGACTACAATTATTTTCATGATATAGCAAGGGTGAGCAACTAGCTTGCTCAACAAGTTTTAAATGAACAATATAATATATCATGAATAAATCGAAATAATAATCGAGTTATTTTAATAATGTAGTCTCAATGATAAAACTGAATAACATGATCAGTACTCAAATGAATAATTGAAGAGTTGATTAATTAACTGAACAATATAATCAAGACTTAGATGAAACAATGAAGACTTAATTATTGATTACTGAGTGGTCCAATAGACCATGAACGCCAAGACAACATCAGTCAGTTGACTGACCTTTTTATAACCGTCAGTTGTACCCGAGGGGATCAACCTCTAGTACACCATGTGTACGCATAACATTAAACTCTGACTGTATCGGATGACCGACACTTATATTTTCCCCAATTTAGGGTTTGTTCTCTCAGTACAAGAATCCTTACCAACTACTAGTTTGGATAGCTTTTATGTTAATATCCAATGTCTAGCTGAATCAATTAGCATAGACTATTTCTTAAACAGTTCATGAATGCAAGAACTTTAAATATATGACAGTTCGATAATAGAACTTGAATCCAACATGCACTATGTGCGAATGTCAAAGGTATATCGATGTGGAATAATCTTGCAATAATTAAACCACCTGAAATATAATTTGAAAGTATAACTCTAGTTTGAGTTAGGGAACTTGCAATAAATATAATTCGAAAACTTTCACAATATAGAGTTGTGTAAGGTTAAGGAACTTGCCTGGTGCGCGAATTACGTCTACTTAGCTTAATTTAAACTTTCCTTGAAGACCTAACATTGAAAATGTTGGCCTAATAGTTAGAACAACACATAACCGATCACTTAAGTATTTAAGTTTACTATCACATAAACACCTTGGAGTATCATACAATTCCACATCATATAACCTCAATAAAATATTCACCGAACTAAGGTTAATGATGTAATTATCTCATACCATTTAAACCCCTAAACAATCTATCATAATTGCTTGGTTGTTCCAATTATTAATTTAATTAGCAAATAATTTCCTTGACTCCCTTATTTATCATTTAATAATAAATAATTACATGATAACCTTAACTATTTAATAATAGTTAATTATTATTAATTACCTTTTTTATTATTTAATAAAATAATAAAGAATTAACTAATTAGTTTCAATTTCCTTTAATTATCATTTAATATTGATCAATTATCTTTACTTATTATTTAATAAATAATTAACTATTTTAGTTTACTATTCACAGTTCACTACTGGCATTATATTGCACCTAAATCGTTCTGTCGTAGAGTGCAGGTCGTAGAGTCAAAATCGTAGAGTGAGGTCGTAGAGTAAAAATCGTAGAGTGAGGTCGTAGAGTCAAAATCTAAGCAGGAGTTTTCCAGATTTTCTGTTTCTTAGTGCATCCGAATGTACTTTGGTTCAAACATTTTTAGAATGAGCTATACACCTCAAAATCATGCACGATCAGATCTTATGGACTCATACCTTGATCCTTTACCCCATAGTATTTTTCAAATAATTTTTCAGAAGCATTAAATACCGAAATTATCAAGCTACTCTCAACAGTGCTATAAAATGGACTGTTTTGGTAGAAAAATTATAACTAAAAGTATACACCATAACTTTTGGTGATTCAAATTGGGTTTTCTTCTAAACTCATAGGTCTGTCAATAAAAAATAATAACCATCCCAAACAAGTTGAAGGGCTTAGAGATATAAGGCCTTAAACCACACTAACTCACATAGTTTTTTCGAAATAGGTGATTTTATGCACTATTTCAATTTTAACCATGTAGATGTGCATAATAACACATGATAAGCTTATTGAAACATACATTTACTACTCTAGCATGAATATGATCACTTAGAGCTCTTAATCTAGCTTCCTACCATAAAAAGCACAAAGCATGGCCATGGAAGCATAAAACTGAAATTTTGAGATGTGTACTACCTTTGTGATCTAATGGCTGGCCTTCTCTTCCTCCCGAAGTATGTGACAAAGGTATTGGACATCCAAGAGCCTTCCTTGATCTTCCTAGATCAAACACTCAAGAGTCACTTTGTTATTTTCCTTTTTTTCACTATTTTTACTTTTTTGCTCTCTGTTTTCTCTCTCTGCAAATGGACGGGAAGGAGAAATAATGGCTGGTATAAGAAATATACTATCCCAGGCTTTAGAAAAAACTCTGATACATGGACTCTATAGCCCTCCCTATGCCTGACTTGCTCCCTTCTTTTGCCAAATAGCTGCTGCTTTCTTGAGCCAAGAGCTCCTACGCATGCTCTGCTCCTGAAACTTTGTCCCAAAATAGGTGTCACTCCTAATTTTCTACCGGGTTATATTTTGCTGCTTGGGCTGGGCTGCTACTTGCTTAGTTAATTGAACATTTGGTTTGTGGCCCAATTGGATGGTTAATTAGCAACTAGACTTGGGGTTGATGCAATTTAAATACTTGGGCCAATTTAAAATACCCATTACCATTAATTAATAATTTTATTAATTAATTTATATATAATCCAATTAGACTTGCTATATTCAATTTAATTGGATATTTAATTAATCTAAGATCTTATCAATTAATTGATATTAATATTCTTAGATTAGTCCACTAATTTAATTATCCCATTAGTTGGACTCCCTTTAATTTAATCCAAATATATTACTAATTTACTAATTTAATCGCATCAAGATTTAAATTAGTTCATAGAATATTCATTACATTAATAAATAAATTCATAATTTATTTAAAATGAAATTTAAAATTTTGCGGACATTATATTCTCCCCCCATATAAGAATTTCGTCCCCGGAATTACTTCATAAGGTCACTCAAAAAGGTGTGGATAATTCTTCTTCATCTCTTCTTCTAATTCTCACGTAGCTTCCTCAACTCCATGGTTCCTCCAGAGTACCTTGACCGAACGTATAACTCTATTCCTTAGCGTTTGTTCCTTCCTATCGAGTATCTGGACAGGAATATCCTCGTAGGATAAGTCCCTCTCAACTTGAATCGGCTCATAGGATATGACGTGCTTATAATCCAATTTATATGGCCGCAACATTGAAACATGAAACACATTGTGAATGTTCTCCAGTTCAGGAGGTAAGGCTACCTCGTACGCCATTTCACTTATCCGTTTTAGAATCTCAAATGGCCCTATGAACCTCGGGCTCAATTTTCCTTTCTTGCCAAACCTGATCTTCCCTTTCCAAGGAGATACCTTCAAAAATACGAAGCTGCTAACTTCAAAATCTCCCTTTTGACGATGCAAATTGGCATACTTCTTCTGTCGATCCTGAGCTGCTACTAGTCGAACTCTTATTATCCTAATAGTATCCACGGTCTGCTGTACCAACTCCGGTCCTAGCAGTCTCCGTTCACCCACTTCGTCCCAACACAATGGCGTTTGACATTTCCTTCCGTATAGCGCTTCGTATGGCGGCATGCCAATACTAGCGTGATAGCTGTTATTATATGCGAACTCCACTAATGGAAAGTGGTCATCCCAATTGCCTTTGAGATCCATCACACATGCTCTAAGCATATCCTCTAATGTTTGTATTGTCCTTTCGCTCTGTCCATCGGTTTGAGGATGATAGGCCGTGCTCAACCTCAGCTGTGTTCCTAATCTTTCTTGCCATCCTTTCCAAAATTTTGACGTGAAGCGCGGATCTCTATCAGAGACGATAGATACCGGTACTCCATGTCATGACACTATCTCCTTCACATACAGCTTTGCCAACTGTTTCAGACTATATTTGATCTTAATTGGTCGAAAGTGTACGGACTTCGTCAAACGGTCCACAATCACCCAAATCGCATCATAACCTTTCTGCGTAGCTTGAAGTCCAACCACGAAATCCATCGTGATATGCTCCCATTTCCATTCCGGAATTTCTAATGGTTGTAGCAGTCCACTTGGTCTTTGGTGTTCTGCTTTAACTCTCTGACATGTTAAACATCTGCTAACACACTCAGCCACTTCTCTTTTCATGTTTGGCCACCAGAAGTGTTGCCGCAAATCCTGATACATTTTCGTACTATCAGGATGAATTGAATACCTTGTGCTGTGAGCTTCTTGCAAAATCTCTTCTTTCAATTCCGGGACTAGCGGTATCCAGATCCTTCCTTCAAACCTTAGCAATCCTGTGTTATCAATCTTGTACTTCAGTTCCCCCCCTTTAGATAAACGCCTCTTGATACTGACATATTCTTCATCTGTCTCTTGAGCCCCCTTTACCCTGTCTAGCAGGGTCGGACTTGCTTCCACTACGAACAGCTTTTCATCTGAATCCTTCGGATGCTTTACTTCTAATTCTAGCTTTTCCATTTCTCTTATTAGTTCTTCTTGAGTAGTTAACATCATCAGCTTCTCTCTACCTTTCCTGCTTAAGGCATCAGCTACTACATTTGCTTTTTCCTGGATGGTACAGAATCTCACAATCATAGTTCTTGATTAATTCCAGCCATCTCCTCTGTCTCATATTCAATTCCTTTTGAGTGAAAATATACTTCAGACTCTTATGGTCTGTGTATATCTCACACTTCTCACCATACAAATAATGTCTCCAAATCTTCAGCGTAAACACTACTGCTGCTAACTCCAGATCATGCGTCGGGTATCCCTTCTCATAATCCTTTAGTTGTCGTGATGCATACGCAATGACTTTAGCATGCTGCATCAACACACAGCCAAGCCCCTTGTGTGACACGTCACTGTATACTACAAATCCCCTTGTATCATCAGGTAAAGCCAACACTGGTGCCTAACTCAACATCTTCTTCAGCTCCATAAAACTTTCCTCGCACTTCTTCGACCACACAAACTTCACAGTCTTTCGGGTAAGATTGGTCAATGGTGATGCTATCTTCGAAAAATCCTGAATGAATCTCCGATAATATCCCGCTAACCCCAAGAAACTCCTAATCTCGGTTGGCGTCTTCGACTGTTCCCAATTGATAACTGCCTCGACCTTCGTTGGATCCACCGAAACACCGTCCTTGTCGATAACATGACCTATAAACTGCACCATCTGCAACCAAAATTCACACTTTGAAAACTTAGCGTACAGCTTCTCTCTCTTTAGGGTTTCCAATACTATCCTCAGATGTTCAGCGTCTCCTCCTCAGCCTTCGAGTATACCAGAATATCATCGATGAATACGACAACAAATTTGTCCAAGTACTGTTTGAACAACCTGTTCATCATATCCATAAATGCTGCTGGCGCATTTGTCAGACCAAACGACATTACCAGGAACTCAAAATGACCATATCGAGTCCTGAATGCTATTTTCGGTACATCTTCCTTCCTCATCTTCAGCTGGTGATACCCCGTCCTCAAGTCAATCTTCGAAAAGTACTTTGCTCCCTTTAGTTGATCAAATAGATCGTCGATCCTTGGTAACGGGTACTTGTTCTTAATAGTAACTTTGTTCAACTCTTGGTAGTCGATACAAAGCCTCATGGATCCATCTTTCTTCTTTACGAACAATACCGGTGCTCCCCACGGAGACACACTCGGTTGAATATACCCTTTCTTTAATAACTCCTGCAATTGTAGCATTAATTCCTTCATTTCCACCGGAACCATTCTATATGGTGCCTTTGAAATCGGTGCGGTGCGGTCCCTGGCATTAAGTCGATTACGAACTCAATTTCCCTATCGGGTGGCAAACCCGACAATTCCTCTGGGAAGACATCGACGAATTCTCTTACCACAGGTATCTGTCCCACTTCACCCCCTACTCTTTGGGTATCAACCACATGAGCCATATAACCTATGCAACCTTTTCTCAATAGCTTATTCGCTTGCATCATCGTTAGACAACGTGTTTGTCTTGGCGATTTACTCCCATAAAATACCACCTTTGACTTACTCGGAGTCCTCAGGTGTAAGCATTTCTTCTGGCAGTCAATCACAGCCCCGTGATTAGACAACCAATCCATTCCAAGAATTACGTCAAACTCTCCCAACCGTATCGGAATCAGATTCACACATAACTTATTTCCTCTTATTTCAACACAGCAATTCCTATGAATATAGTTTACGGGGATAATTTCTTTGTTGGCTACTTCTACATTCATAGAGTTTTCTAATTTCTCGTGGGGTAAATCTAATATCTTAGCAAATTCTTCAGAGATAAATGAACAGGTAGCACCCGAATCAAATAATATATAAGCATTGACATTATTGATCGGAAGAATACTTGACAATACGTCCTTTGATTCCATAGCATCTTGTACGGTCATATTGAATGTGCGTGCGGTTGGTTTGTTCGGTTGGATGACTGGCCCCCCGATTGTCAATTTACTGTTGTTCCCTTTGTTCGCACTGCCTGCGTCTCCCTTCCTCTTTGGACAATCCTTCTTCACATGGTCTGGCGCACCACAATAAAAGCATCCGCCACTCTTCCCCTTAGGGCATTGTGGAGAAAAGTGACCAGGCTGTCCACAAGTAAAGCAAACTCCCTTACCTTTCATACATTCTCCTGTATGGTTCCCCCCGCATTTTTCACACTTATTTGCCTTCTTAGTTTCCCCTCCAAACTTACTTCCTTTGCTCTGGCTTTCACTCAATTTTCTCTTATTCTGATTGCTTCCTCCGCTTGCATCCCTAAGCCCATCGTGACTTTTCTTCTTCTTGTCTTGGTTGAATTTTACCAAGGCTTCATTTCCTCCTTCTACGATAATCGCCCTTTCCAGAAGTGTTGCGAATGAGTCAATTCTTAGAACAGCAACCTTGCTATACATCCATGGTTTTAAACCCTGCTCAAATCTTCGTGCCTTTCTAGCCTCGGTGTCCACTTGGTGTGGAGAAAATCTGGCTAATTCATTGAACTTTGAGGCATACTCGGCAACCGACATATTTCCCTGTTTCAAGTCTGAAAACTTCATCTCCATTCTGTTTTGCATGCTATCAGAAAAATAGTTCTCAAAGAACAACTCTCTAAAACGCGCCCAGAAAATAATACCCTCTCCAGCTCTTCCTTTGTTTGCCTTCCACCAGTAGTTTGCTTCACCTTTTAGCATAAAGGTGGCAAATGATGTCTTCTGTTCTTCGGCCACCCGTGCGACCTCTAACACCTTCTCCATTTCTTCAATCCAAGTCTGGGCCTCTATAGGATCTATAGACCCATGAAATTCCGATGGTCCTACCAGTTTAAAATCCTTAAAATTTGCTAAGTGCGTCCCTGGCTGGTTTACAACTGGCGGTACCTCTGGCGGTACTACTGGTGGTAGTCTATTTTGCATCATTTCCATCATCATGGCTGCGAAAGCCCTCATTGGGTCTTCCTCCCTCTCAATATTATTTCTGACTTCATCTACACGTCGAATTCGGGGTACACGTCTTGGTGGCATTCTCTGTTATTAACAAAGCCTTATATTTATTATTTTGTATATTACATTTTATGCACATTTACTGATGTTAAGCATTTAAAAAAAAATATAGCAATCAAACACATTTGATTTAAACAAACATAATTGCATTTATATTCATATACCACTGTTTAATACATCATGTAACAACCTCTGGGATACTGGTATAAATGCTCATGCATCATCTAACTGATATATATCCCCTAAAGAACAAAAGTGGGGATTTAAACCATTCTACCATTCTAACGAAACAAAAGTCAGGGTCTAATACTATCCCAAGTCAAAGCAAAAGTAATGGAATCTACAACATACCACTGTCCCTACTACCAACAAAAGTGGGAACTAAACTGCATCTATTTACAATCATAGTGCTAATGGAAACTACAATCCCCTGAGGATAGCATCTTCATGCTCCTGTTTGGCTATCATGTCTGCTAGACGGCGACTGATTGTGCGCCTGTGGAGATCTTCCTCCCTAGGATATCTTCGGATCCTATGCCTCATCCTGTGAAAGGCAGTGTCAAACACAAAGCTCAAACGATCAAACCTAACTGCACGAGTTTGAACTTCCCTCTCAAGTTCGTCCACCATCATGGTAGCTCTATCAAATGCTTTCTCGACATGGATTCTCTTTGCAACCTCTAGGTTAAAGTTGGCCTTCAAGGCCTCATGTTCCACCTGAAGCGCTGCCAGACTCAACTTCGCCTGATCACGCTCCTCCTTCAGTTCAGTTATCTCCCCGGCTAACTGATAAGCCACACTCTTATAGCCATCTTCTAATTCCTGATGAACCTGATTTTGTTCCTCAAGATGTTGAATTCTACCCTCGAGTTCGTCATTCTTAGTGGTCAGCTCGTCTATGATGTCATTCGCAGTCGTGCCCATGCCATCTACATACTCAGCTGACTCCTCAGGTGACGTATTGTCATAAAAATGCACCTCCTCATCCGAATCCTCATCGACAGTCTGGTACCCTTTTGAGTCATCCTCACTCCGTGGCCTCATTACCCCACCTCTAACTAGTTCCTCAATATCATCCACGTGATCCTCCTCAGGATCTTCCTCAGGTGCAACTATCGCAGGCTCCACTGTAGGCTGCTCGATATGGACAATATGTTTATCCACAACAGTGTCCTCTGCTATGTGACTCGGCTCCCCAATCTCTGTCATCCTACAGTCACAATAGGGAAAAAAAAATAACAGCGTGTCAGTACAACAATAAAATATATTCATTGATGAAATGAAAAGATATTTTATCATGTACAACTCGGCTCGATGGATCTCCACAATCCACCTCCAAACAAAAGTAACTCCAATGAATCTCCTTGATCCATTTCCTAGCGCACTCGATATGAGTATAATACTAAGGTTATAACCTAGGTTTCGCAGATCCTAAAGTTTATAACCTACAGCTCTGATACCAACCTATGACGCCCCCAAAATTCGGGTACTAATACCTCGAATTCAGTGCTCACGCAAAATACATACAATATCAGCTAAACAACATTTAATACTAGTGCGGAAAATGTAAATAAACATATGTTGTTTATTACAAAAGCTTTCTAGTCCCAAGGTCTACAACCTTTACTAAATACATCACAAACTACCAAAAAGGTTACAAAAGGTTTGCGTTATATCGCATCATACATGTACTACCAAAATATGAAATAGGCAAACTGCTATCCATCTTAATCAAGAATTCATCTTTCCTTTGCCTTTGTCCTTACTCGAGCCTTCAGGTTTGTCTGCAATTATTTTCATGATATAGCAAGGGTGAGCAACTAGCTTGCTCAGCAAGTTTTAAATGAACAATATAATATATCATGAATGAATCGAAATAATAATCGAGTTGTTTTAATAATGTAGGCTCAATGATAAAACTGAATAACATGATCAGTACTCAAATGAATAATTAAAGAGTTGATTAATTAACTGAACAATGTAATCAAGACTTAGATGAAACAATGAAGACTTGATTATTGATTGTTGAGTGGTCCAATAGACCATGAACGCCAAGACAACATCAGTCAGTTGACTGACCCTTTTATAACCGTCAGTTGTACCCGAGGGGATCAGTCTCTAGTACACCATATGTATGCATAACATTAAACTCTGACTGTATCGGATGACTGACACTTATATTTTCCCCAATTTATGGTTTGTTCTCTCAGTACAAGAATCCTTACCAACTACTAGTTTGGATAGCTTTTATGTTAATATTCAATGTCTAGCTGAATCAATTAGCATAGACTATTTCTTAAACAGTTCATGAATGCAAGAACTTTAAATATATTACAGCTCAATAATAGAACTTGAATCCAACATGCACTATGTGCGAATGTCAAAGGTAATATCGATGTGGAATAATCTTGCAATAATTAAACCACCTGAAATATAATTTGAAAGTATAACTCTAGTTTGAGTTATGGAACTTGCAATAAATATAATTCGAAAACTTTCACAATATAAAGTTGTGTAAGGTTAAGGAACTTTCCTGGTGCGCGAATTACGTCTACTTCACTTAATTTAAACTTTCCTTGAAGACCTAACATTGAAAATGTTGGCCTAATAGTTAGAACAACACATAACCGCTTCACTTAAGTATTTAAGTTTACTATCACATAAACACCTTGGAGTATCATACAATTCCACATCATATAACCTCAATAAAATATTCACCGAACTAAGGTTAATGATTTAATTATCTCATACCATTTAAACCCCTAAAAAATCTATCATAATTGCTTGGTTGTTCCAATTATTAATTTAATTAGCAAATAATTTCCTTGACTCCATTATTTATCATTTAATAATAAATAATTACATGATAACCTTAACTATTCAATAATAGTTAATTATTATTAATTATCTTATTTATTATTTAATAAAATAATAAATAATTAACTAATTAGTTTCAATTTCCTTTAATTATCATTTAATATTGATCAATTATCTTTACTTATTATTTAATAAATAATTAACTATTTTAGTTTACTATTCACAGTTCACTACTGGCATTATATTGCACCTACATCGTTCTGTCGTAGAGTGCAGGTCGAAGAGTCAAAATCGTAGAGTGAGGTCGTAGAGTCAAAATCTAAGCAGGAGTTTTCCAGATTTTCTGTTTCTTAGTGCATCCGGATGTACTTTGGTTTAAACATTTTTAGAATGAGCTATACACCTCAAAATCATGCACGGTCAGATCTTATAGACTCATACCTTGATCCTTTACCCCATAGTATTTTTCAAATAATTTTTCAGAAGCATTAAATACCGAAATTATCAAGCTACTCTCAACAGTGTTATAAAATGGATTGTTTTGGTAGAAAAATTATAACTAAAAGTATACACCATAACTTTTGGTGATTCAAATTGGGTTTTCTTCTAAACTCATAGGTCTGTCAAGGAAAAATAATAACCATCCCAAACAAGTTGAAGGGCTTAGAGATATAAGGCCTTAAACCACACTAACTCACATAGTTTTTTCGAAATAGGTGATTTTATGCATTATTTCAATTTTAACCATGTAGATGTGCATAATAACACATGATAAGCTTATTGAAACATACATTTACTACTCTAGCATGAATATGATCACTTAGAGCTCTTAATCTAGCTTCCTACCATAAAAAGCACAAAGCATGGCCATGGAAGCATAAAACTAAAATTTTGAGATGTGTACTACCTTTGTGATCTAATGGCTGGCCTTCTCTTCCTCCCGAAGTATGTGACAAAGGTATTGGACATCCAAGAGCCTTCCTTGATCTTCCTAGATCAAACACTCAAGAGTCACTTTGTTATTTTCCTTTTTTTCACTATTTTTACTTTTTTGCTCTTTGTTTTCTCTCTCTGTAAATGGACGGGAAGGAGAAATAATGGATGGTATAAAAAATATACTATCCCAGGCTTTAGAAAAAACTCTGATACATGGACTCTATAGCCCTCCCTATGACTTGCTCCCTTCTTTTGCCAACAAGTTGCTGCTTTCTTGAGCCAAGAGCTCCTACGCATGCTCTGCTCCTGAAACTTTGTCCTAAAATAGGTGTCACTCCTAATTTTCTACCGGGTTATGTTTTGCTGCTTGGGCTGGGCTGCTACTTGCTTAGTTAATTGAACATTTGGTTTGTGGCCCAATTGGATGGTTAATTAGCAACTAGACTTGGGGTTGATGCAATTTAAATACTTGGGCCAATTTAAAATACCCATGACCATTAATTAATAATTTTATTAATTAATTTATATATAATCCAATTAGACTTGCTATATTCAATTTAATTGGATATTTAATTAATCTAAGATCTTATCAATTAATTGATATTAATATTCTTAGATTAGTCCACTAATTTAATTATCCCATTAGTTAGACTCCCTTTAATTTAATCCAAATATATTACTAATTTACTAATTTAATCGCATCAAGATTTAAATTAGTTCATAGAATATTCATTACATTAATAAATAAATTCATAATTTATTTAAAATGAAATTTAAAATTTTGCGGACATTACAGTGAATGTTACATTTACGGCGTGGGACTTCCTCACTCAGAACCTGTCCACGACGACCACAACCACGATCACTAGCCATTGAAACTGACCAGTTCTAACCCCAGGGAGATATTTGATGCTCTGATACCAACTGACACCGGAGCATGATAACGATTATCTTGCATGCTGGGTTAACAGAATAATTTACACGCAAAGAAAGAAAGAGACTGGCCCAAAAGAAATACAATTTTTTTTCTAGTGCTCAGATTTAATATTATCAAAACAAAAGTTCCTTTCTTTTAACCCATAAGCCGGGTTATATAGTTAAAACATTATTGGGCAACAAGAAACAACTTTAATCCTATAATAACATGGCAACCTCTGACATACCCCTAAAATTATGCTACATAAAAAGTCTTTACAATCATGTACACGGGCTCCGCATAACAAACTCTGACAACTACTAAAGTAAAGCCACGTAGCAGGGTTTTATAACCACACCACGTGAGTACACCATGTGACACAATAAAAAAGATTTACCAAAATCATTAAAAAAATATTTACGAAAAATAACCCAAGAAAATAAACCAAGGAGGAGAAAAAGACGCCCGAAGCCAGATTCAAAAGAATGCTCGAAGCTAGGATAATTTCCCGAAAAAGTCCGGTCCAAACTCAACACCATTTCCGAAGCCAAACCTGAAGATAAATGTCTGAACCCTCGAAGTAAGCCGAACTCATCCAATGACATTAATGCTTAGCAACCTTGCATTGATCCTCTACCTCTATATATTTCAATGCCATCAATGTACTATCTGACAAGTCGGCATCATCGAACTTAGATCCTTCTGCATCAATTTCTTTACATTCTCTCTAGTGCACGAGGATTCATCTGTATGGACTTCACTATCACTGCGCTATTTTTATAATCAAAAGTTATATTTTACTTCAAATTTGATGAGATCTGTTATTCTTTCATTCTTTTATTATGTCATATCATTATGTCATTGGATATGAATGCCTGATTATGGAGAATTAGGATTTGTTATGATCATGTACTACCTTCATCTAGAAACCATAACAGAAGTTCTCCAAAATTCCTTCCATCACCAATGTTGTTCAAATGATCGCTCCTTCCTCTGGAATTTGAATTAATTATGTTTTTGATGAACCGATGTAAGACTGAAGGAAGAAATATCGGGTGTTTGGTGTTCTGCTTAAAAGAGACCTATAGAAGGGATCTGAATCAGTTGGAAAGCTCTTTCAATTTCACACTTACTTTCTACAGATCATGCGTTGCTCTTCTGTAAAATCAAAAGAGACAACATTCAGGAAATGAAATGTGTTTTGTGTCAGTATTAAGAAACAACTAGTTAAGATGTAGTAAACCTATCAAAATCATCTATTTTCTTTAGTAACTACATGAATAGAAGATTTGAGCCAAGTCTTATGTTACGAATTATAATCCTAATTAAAGTATAGTATTGACTACGGTCAACTATATGTCTTTAGTAGATGAAAAATGAATGGTTGAGATTAGAATTTAGTAAATGAATGGTTTAGATTAAATGTAGAATGAAACTACTATACATAGAGTGAGTATGTACTGAGCATGGATATGAAGAAAATTGATACTTTTCTTCTGATATCTATTCTTCTCTTTTCTTCCCCCAAAATTCTCCCAAGTCTAGCTGAGAAACTTAAAAATTTAGCAAAAACGGTGCTTTCGTTGAGAATTGAATCCATGGATTATGATCCTATCACAGCTTTTTGGGAAAAAGTTGTAGAGAAATTTTTAGCTTCAATAACTGATTGGATTGATCAACGGGTTGAATCTAAGAAGTTAGCTTCGCCAAAATTAGATTTTAGGGCTTCATCACAGAGTGTTAATTTGTGGTGCTACCCAAGAAGATGATTGTCTATGTATATCGGTAGATTTGATCGGGTCAGTACATTATGCAGAAAATGATGATCAAGTTGATGTGGCTATAGATTTTGAAGAGGAAGACACGAACCCGTGTACTGGTGATGGTGATCTAATTGGTGATGTAGATGGAGATCCAATTGTGACCGAGGTAGGTGATTATAATGACCTTCTGAAAAAAAAATTAAACTTTTAAGCCCACTAAATCATCCAGTTAGCTATCAGTTTACTCATAATAAGGTAAAATCTCTTCTCGAAATTGATTTCTTCTCTCATGTGTTAGTCGACAACACTGCGATAAGAATGTTTTGTGTAAATAAAAAGGATTTTCTTATTGCGGGTAAGGTGTTGATGAAATACCTATGAATGTTCTAAGTTTCGATAAGGAGGTTTATGGGTATGTAATAACTAATCAATATGCGCTAAAGTATAATGATAGTGGAGGTGAGACTGAAATTTCATTGGTTACCAATTATGGATTAACTAAGAAACCAAATAAACAAATTTTTGATTTAGCATATGTTATTAATAAATTGGTGGTTGTGGAATAAGTGGAGGAAATGTACAAGTTCTATGAGCTAGCTGAGAATTATTTCAATTTGAATAGTTCGTATGAAGGAGCTTATGGAGCACATATTGCACCAAAACCACCACCAACAGTGAGAATACATGTTGTTTGCAAGATGTTCAAGGAAAGGATAAAAGGAAGGTCTTGATTTCATGTTTCAATTTTAAATGTCGCCATTGAAATCAACCCTATCCAAATGCAGGCCCAGAAGTTTGCTAAGGAAAGCTAGAGGCTAATGAATCCAATTGCAACTATAGTAGGACAAGATAAAATGAAATTATGCCTTCTGCTGAATATGATTGATCCCATGATTGGAGGTGTAATGATTATGGGTGATAGAGGAACAAGGAAGTCGACGACTAATAAGACATTGGTAGATTTACTTCTTGAGATCAAGTATGGACTTGTTTATGCTGAAATTGGTTGGGTGATTTGGGGGGACAAAGAGGACTTTCCTGACAAGCTTATCTTTCACATAAACTATCTTGGAGCTGATTAACCTACTTTCACGCTCAACGTCTCCAAAGGTTCTAGTCAAATTATTGCTCAATACTATCAACTCATTCGCTTGGGACATGAGGGATTCAAAAATATAATGTAGAATTGTCTAGAAAATGTCGCGATACTCAAAGAAAGATTGGAGAAAACCAGTTGGTTCAACATTGAGTCGAAAGACTGTGGAGTGCCACTAGTAGCATTTTCTCCTAAGGACAGTAGCTACCTGTTTGCCTTATTTTAATCAATTATTACACGCAAGTATACGTGACCAATAAGTAATATAATGATTAAGTTGAGTGTCAAACCCACAGAAAATTAAAAATAATTATTACTAATTACTAACTCTTAACCAAAATTAATTTTATTTAAACAAATGAATTTAAACTGTAGAATTAAATCTAATTAAAATTAATAATTAATTAAACTAATGACAATGATTAAATCATATTTTAAATACTTAATATCACAATTTTTCCCAATGCTTCATTTAAATCTCTTTACTCCCTTTTTAATTAATTAATTATATTGAATTGTTAACCAGGAATTCTTTATAATATTTATGAGCTTCTATCAATGGCAAGCAAGTATCTCATACTTAAATAAATAACTATAAATCTATGAGATTTAAATAAAGCAAAAGTCATTAAGAACAGATTCCCAATAAGATTACACATGACATATAGGTAATTTCATTATACACACAACCCAATTATTCAATTCGAAGAAGAATAAATCAGTCACAAGATATCATATTTAGATCTTAACCTATAATCCATATTTAGATTTCATATAAATTATCCTAATTAATTACCTGCAAATAATTCATACATAAATGCCCACAAATATTTAGCACAAAAATATTTGAATCTCAATCTATAATATATTAGACAACTTCATATATATTATCAGATTAATTACTATGAATAATTAATACCCAAAAGCAAAAAATATGATAAACAAGTCATATATAATCAAACATAATAAAAAAGGAAGCAAATTAATATAAACTACACATTGGGTTCCATTATAATCTTAATTAATCAATTAGTTCATAACTGAATAAGAAAACATCATATTATATATATATATATATATATATATATAAATCATCCTAAGAATACAATAATTAAAGATAATAGTTAGAGAGAAAAATCTGAGTTGAAGCGTAATCACCATTCTTCTTCAATCCATGCAACCCTTCCTTAATTTCTCCTTTAGAGCTAATAAAACCTTACCTGAATCTACTATAAACTGTAATAATCTATGTTAATTCTATGTTATCTCCCCTTAAAATATGAGTTTTGATGGGTATTTATAGGTTACACATTAAATCCCTACCATATATGGACAACCTAATTCAATTCAGAGTCAAAAATATCAAAAACGCGTAAAAAAATCAAGTCTGACCCGACCACCAGCACCCCCAGCATATGTGCCTCTTGTAACGTCCTCAAATCCGGGCTCCCTTAACCTCGGATCTGGTTCGTTAAAAGTAACATCAATCCTGAGTTTAAACTAATTATATTAAACTTATAAACAATAAACAATACAATTATTACTATACACCAGATATAAACCTTAAATGGATACAACATCCAACTTCATACTATTCCAAAATCGCAATCTTTAAATATTTTTATTACACTTTCTAGTCATATGAATAGTGATTTAGCATACTAACCTGTCACCCTTATACATAAAGGACAACATCTGAAAATGATTTAAAATAATTTATATATGTTCTCTTAACATTTCGGTTTGCTAATCTATAGCACATTTAAGACATAAAAATTTCCGCAACTAATACCCACGGAGATAATTTATTCTATCGCAGAGTTTTACTATAAAAACACATACGCTTTAATCTTGATAACTCGTTAGTCAATCTTCATTTTCGCTTCTACCAGAGTAATCAGCTTCCTCAAGCTTTTCTATAATATTTTATTTTACGCAAGGGTGAGCACGACGACTCAGCAAGTCTAACAGTTTCACATAATATATAAACATATTTCATCATGCCTCATGCATCTCATACTTTGCAATGACTACATATATCATCATATCATACTTTGCATTTACTCTATGATTCATACTATTCATGCATATCATTTATAATTTCATACAGTTCAATATATATAGAGAAATCAACTTAATCATCTACTGCATATCAACAGTTTATTTCAACTTTTATCACAAAGCACATTACCACATTATTGCACATAATAACATATACACACATAATAATTTTATAATATTCTAAATCAGGCACATAATGCAACACGTTCTGAAAAACTTGCCTGAACTTGTATAACCAGCTTACGCTAATCTTTCACGTTCCTTGCATCACCTATACAGTACGTGAGATCAACGGTGCACAATATCAGTCACAGTTTGACTCAATATTAAATCTTTAAAGATATTTATTTCTTCTTATCGTCCCCTTTTAAATCTATAGGGTTAATTTCATATTTTAGTCTCTTGTTGACTTAACTCAGTGTTTCATATTCAACACCGTAAATCTTTTATACTAAACTATGCAGTTCTGACATTTATTAATGTCATTGCATTAATGCCTGGACCTTATTTCTGTTTAGGTCGAACAACTAATTAGTCACTAATGGACCATACCCTTGGTTTAACTTAATCACATCATTTAACTCGATGATTTATCATAATATTACCTGCCTTGGATAATATTTTAAACTCTTACTATTAATTAGTAATAACTTATAATGTTATTTAATTGTTAAATAACACTATAAATAATCATTACTATTATTAATTCCTTTTTAATAATAGTTTACCTTAATTATTATTATTATTATTATTATTATTATTATTATTATTTTAATAATAATTTAATTGCTTGCTAGTATTATTACCCTTTAATAATATTTTAATTGACTTTTCATTATTATTAATAATTTTAATAATAATTTAATTGTTCATTAATATTATTAACCATTAACCATTTAATAATATTTGAAATCCTCACGTATCATTAGTATTTATTTAATAATGATTCAACCCTTAACAATTATTATTCAATAGTTAATTACTTGTTAAACAATATTATTAATTCTTTAATAATATTTTAAATCTTTATTTATCATTATTATTTATTTAATAAAAGTTTAACTCTTAACTATTATTATTTAATAGTTAATTAAATGCTAAACAATATTATTAATTATTTAATAATATTTTAAATTAATTACATATCATTATTAATTATTGAATAATGATTTAATTCTTAACTATTATCATTTAATAGTTAATCATTAATATTAGCAATATATTTTAATTACTTATTAATCTTCTTCCGATTAAGTAATAATTTATTCCACTTAATTATCATTTAATTATTATTTAAAATAAATTAAATAATTAATTAATTATCTATACTCATTATTTAATCTTAATTAAATAATAAAAAATTATACTATTAACTCTAACATCCTTTGATTACTAGTTAATATATTAAATAATAAGCAATTAACCCTATTTAATTATTATTTAATGTTAATTAAATAATAATTAATTAATTATCTTTATTCATTATTTACTCTTAACTAAATAATAAATAATTAGTTTAAACACTTTCTCATAATTTAATTACTATTTAATATCAATTAAATAATAATTGCTTAGTTACTTCCTTTATTTACTATTTAATTATCAATTAAATAATAAATAATTATTTTCCTTTATTAAATAATATGATATAGTTTAATTATCACATTTATTATTTAATAATAATTTAATAACAATTTTCTTCAGTTATTAGTTAATTAACATCCAACTAGTGTACATTATCACCTCAAAAAGCATTAAAAAAATATTTTTTTCTTCATTTAACCTTACTTAGTATTTAATACAACTTGAATAATAAGTAAGTATGGTGATTAACATTTTTTCAGCATTTAAAAATACTTTTAATAATTTTTCATGGAATTAGTTAGCTTTAATCATTTAATAATTATAGAAATTACCAAATTACATATTAAAAATACAAACTAAATTTTATAAAATAGTACACAAAATTCCAAGAAACTTTCTAGTTCGGGCCTTCGCCGGAACCGGCCGGACAAGTGGTGAACCGGTCGCCTGAATGTTTCGGCCGGTTCAAGAAAAAAAAACCGGCAGTGGCCTTTTAATTCTGTCTAGTTTTGGGGTCCTTTACTAAAACTTTAATAACTTGAGTTCTATAACTCCGATTAAGTTCTACTTTATATTGTTGGAATTGTGACTTCCCGAACTACAATTTTCCATTATCGGATTAATTTTTCGGACACGATTTGACCTCCGAAAATAGCCTGGAACCGGACTGTTCACGCAAAACTTCCGACAGTGGAGTGTTTTGCTAGAAAAATTATAACTAATTCATTTTAACTCAGATTTTAGTCATTTAAGTTTCAGAATTTACATAACTTCAATATCTACCCAACAAAATTAACGGATTGAGAATCCAATTTTCCGATCGTGAACAGTAATTCCGGCAATGTACTGTTCATTTTCTAACTTTCCGAAAAACATGATTTTACATATTTTGGTTAACTTTTTCCACATAAATGCTTATGAATCCATACCAAAAAGCTATGAAACACTTATTTAACATATCTAGCATGGATCTAGACTTAAAGAACATAAAAATGGTATTTTTATCATTTATTTCTTATTTTAATCACATAAGTATAACTAGAGTTTTTAGGGTTTTCTAACCTTTTTGTTTTGTGTGCTTGCTTTCTCCTCCTTCCAAAATAGTAGATGAACCTCCACGCTCTTCTCTTGGTTAAGAATGGGTTGAGTTGGCTTGACTCGGCTCGACTCGGTTGAGTTAACTCATTAGTTTATTCACTATTTCACTCAACTCACTTGGAACTCACCCCAACTCACTAGCACCAATATAAAAGCTCTCTCTTGCAACTTTGTAAACTCTTAGCCAATGAATCAAGTGATTTATTTATAGTGGAGACAACCTATACAAAGACACCTTGTAAGCATATAAATTGGACTTCAAGCATTCTACAAATTCTAGCCAAAAGAGGTTGAGTATTCCACACTTTTTCTCAATATTTTCCCAATTTTTGATTTATTTTTATTAGTTAACTTGCAAAATAAAAATCCTTCTAGAAGCTTTTAATTTAGATCAAAAATTGGGCTTTCAATTTAATTGTTTGGGCTTATTATTCATCTTGGTTGAGCTACTATAACACCAAATTAATTTACCAACATTGGGCTCAAACATTAATTTATTAGTCTCCCAATTTAAATAAATCATTGGGCTTACCTAATTAAATTAATACAACCAACATACAAATTCATACTTGATTAATTAAATGGACTTGTTTAAAAATAATATATGAGCTAGCCTACTAGTATTTAACTACTAGTTGGACTATTAATTAATATTATTAATATTTCACATAGTTATTATTAATTAATAATTATATTAATTAATTTACATAACCCAATTAGACTTGCCCTAATTAAGTCTCATTGAATCCTAATTAGGGTTTCTCAACATACCACTCGCTCAGTATTAATTTTCTAGGTTTGTTCGTTAGTTTAATAACCCATTTGATCGAACAACCTTAAAATAAATCCTCGAATATTTAAATATTCATAATACCATTTCCTAGGGTTTGCAATAATCACCCTTCATTAATTCACTAATTTAGAAATTTAAATTCTAAATTCTATTTATAACATTATTAAATTTTTGGGTTCATTTCAACTAGGTTGGATTAAATCGAATTACCACAACAATACCTAGCTTATCTTATCCATCAAATAATTCATTGAATTTTAAAGGTATCACTCATCGAATTTTAAAGGTATCATACTACCTTGTTTTACCCTAGCGAATTATCTTTATTATAATTCCCCTATCTATCGAGTCACTATTTGTATCATGAGTTAATGACTGATTTACTCACCCCTCTAAGGCATTTCTGCTCCAAGAGAAAATTTTCAGGGTTCTACAACACTTGAACCTCCCAGTTTCTTACTAACACATAGAAAATAAATAAATAAATTTATCCATCTATTTTCACCCTTCTCACAGAACTAGGTTTTTAAATTTTTACAACCTTTATTAATCTCCTCAATATTTTCATTAAAAGAAATATTGTTAAATATTCGGGTTATTACACCTCTTCCAAATCACGCCCTGGCGCAGGAAATATACTGAAAAACTGTGCCCCGACGTAATCCCATTTTCTACTGTGATATCTTTCAGAAAAACAGCCATAACTTCTTCATACCAACTTCGATTGAGATGATTAAAGATGTTTCAAAATTTTGAGAAGTAGATCTACAACTTTTATGTTTTAGGATTTTGAAAATTATGAATAGATAAAGGTATAAATCATGCCTGAAGTGACTACTGCGTAATTGATAAGCTGAAAATGCAAGCATAACAACTCCAAACTTTGATCCATCAAGGATTTACTCCAATTCCTACAAAATAACATCAAAACACTTAAAACTAACATAAAACACTTAAAAATAATATAAAACACTTAAGAACTCATAAAATATTAAGCTAAAAGATAGTTAATACATAGGTATAAAATCCACTTATCACCACCACAATGAGTTTGAAGTATTTGACATGTTAAGATGCTTCAGGTGGATAATGTCGGCCTACACAATGTCCCTTGTTATATCGTTAAAGGATTCTCCTATGCTACGCCCAACTCAAAGGTATCTAACACTAAGATCACTGGGCGCTCCTGCAGTTCTTCTCTCTTTGGCCATACAAGGCATTTTTCAATGTTTTAAAGATACTTCAACTCCATTATATGCCACTGTTGCAGGAGATGTATCAAATGTTATTTTGGTCCCCATTCTTATATTTTCTTGTGATATGGGAGTTAGTGGTGTAACTATTGCACATGTGTTGTCTCAGTACTTGATTTTGATGATCCTTTTCTGCCAATTGATTAAACATGTTGACTTATTGCCTTCGACTATTAAGAATCTACAGTTCAGTCAGTTTCTAAAAAATGGATTTTTTTTACTAGGAAGAGTAATAACTGAAACATCCTGTGTTACTTTGGCTACATCATTGGCTGCAAGGCTGGGTTCAATACCTATAGCAACATTTTAGATTTACTTATAAGTTTGGATGACATCGTCACTTCTTGCTGATGGCTTGGCTGTTGCGGGACAGGCCATCCTTGCTTGTGAAATTGCCGAGAAGGATTATGAGAAGGCATCAACTGCTGCCTCAAAAGTATTACAGATGAGATTTCTACTGGGGTTGGGTCTGATTCTTTTGGTTATACTAAGAGTGATTGCAGAGACGGGGGACTTGTGGTTTAATTGTTAGAAGCTTAATGGAAGATTAGATACAACAATAGGTTGTAATGGGCCAAAATTTGGCATCGAAGTTCATAATGGTTTAACATTTTTAGACCTTATTGTCATCCAAATTGAGACACTTAATGAAAAGTATAGATGCATTATACCCTTTCTTATGAACTCATTCAACACAAAAGATTGTAGAAAAATATGCCGACTCGAAGATTGAAATTCATACATTTAACCGAAGCCAATTTCCCCGTTTAGTTGTTGAAGATTTCATGTCATTGTCGTCCAAATGAATTTTTGGCAAAGATATGATGGATGGTATCCCCCTGGCCATGGTAATGTTTTTTTCAGCCTTGGTGAATAGTGGCAAACTCGATGAACTATTGTCTAAGGGCAAGGAATATATGTTCATTGCTAATTCCGATAATTGGGGAGCTATTGTAGATTTAAGAATTTTAAATCATTTGATCCAAAACAAAAATGATTACTACATGGAAGTGACACCCCAAATATTGGCTGATGTAAAAGGTGGAACTCTAATTTCTTATGAAGGAAAAGTTCAGCTCCTTAAAATTGCATAGGTTCCTGATGAACATATCAATGAAGATCAAGTTAACTTATGTTATGGATGCAATTGGAAGGCTCTCTTACTTTTACAAGCACAAGAGTTGTGGGCAGTGTAAGCTGTGCAGGGAGGGTATATATAAGATGGCTTTGGATGATCATGGAGAGAATGAAGGTTGGGAATGCGAAGTTGGAAGACATCGACGTGCCTCAGGAGGTCACAAAGAAGATTGAAGGACACACAATTTGTGCTTTGAGTGATGCTTTCTCAGTTAGGTTGCATGCTTGGACATTTAGTTTGACCAACTACGCACAAATGTATGCATTCCTCTTTGGCGTTAATGAGGCTAAGATGATGGGTCCTTTGCTACCCCTTTCTAAGAAGACATAAAAAATACTTGTAGCAAGAAGCCATGTAGATAATATTGACAATCAATGCGGTGGGTGGACAATTGTGTGGCAGGGGAAAAGTGGCAATATCATAATTGCATGTACCACAATCCTCTTTTCCATAAAGAAAACGGTAGCCCCGGGAACGAAAGTGGTGTATAATGAGAATCCTGATGTTAGTTTCATTAAGTCCAATAAATTCTCTTACATTATTGTTGTAGCGGGTGAGCCTCCTTATGCGGAGACATTTGGAGACAACCTGAATTTGACAATACTAGCAGTTGGCCTCAACACCATCAAAAATGCTTGTGGTGCTGTAAAATGTGCCACCTTAAGGACAAAGTGAATTTTGAGGGGATGATAATGTTATGAATTATAATCCTAATTAAAGTAGGGTATTGACTAAGGTCAACTAAATGTATTTAATAGATGAAAAATGAATGGCTGAGATTAGAATTTAGTAAATGAATGGTTTAGATTAAATGTAGAACGAAACTGTTATATATAGAGTGAGTATGAACTGAGCATTGATATGAAAGAAATGAACTATATATAAAGTGAGTATGTACTAAGCATTGATATGAAAAAAATTGATAATTTTCTCTTTATCTATATTCTTTTCTCTTCTTCCCCTAAAATTCTCCCAAGTCTAGCTGAGAGACTTAAAAATTCAGCAACATCGGGTGGCAGCAGATTTGGGGGATATGAAGGCGTGTGATCTTATTAATAGTGAGTCAAAGCAGTGGGACAATGAGTTAATTCGGGGAACTTTCTTCAATGTAGATGCTAAAAGTATTTTAAGGATCCCTTCTAGCCACTCCCTTCATCTAGATAAGAGAATTTGGCGTTTCAATCAATTTGGTCAGTATTTTGATAAGTCTGCGTATCAAGTGGCAAAGGGATGGTTGAAGGATGAAAAATCTTTTTTGACAAAGAAAGATGCAGTTGAAGCCCACATTGCGGTGATTTTCCAGTTTTTCAAATTTCATTGTAGATCACGATTTTTGACATTTTCTTCAAAAAAAAAAATGATTTTAGATCAACAATTGTCCAAATAAATTGTTCTAAACATATACCCATATATATAAGGAATCAAAAACAATTAATAGTCTGTAATAAGTTTGGCTATGATGCCATTGTAAGTTCTAGAAAATCATAGACATACAATCAAGTTGTAATTAAAGTACGGAAGCATGGCATAAACTAGATTTAAAATTTTTATGCAATTACCCAGGATCTACCTTATACAAAACTATTAATTGATAAAGGATAAAATTTATACCTTTGTAGACAAATAACTTTTAATCAGCTACGAATTCACCATTTTAAATTTTTCATGATTCTTCGAGATCCACAGACCAACGTTAACTACCCAAGTGTGCAACATCTAAAGATGATCCACCAAGTGTAATATGGTTTCAAAAAGTAATTTAGATTCTATCACTACTACAAAATAGTAAAAAGATAACACTTAAACAACAAGGTTTTTATAAAAAACGTTGTAGTGTTTTTTTTCATAACGTTTTTTCAAAAAACGTTATAGATACATATGCAAAAACGTTACGTATTTATAAGGAGTAATATTTAGTTTTAAAGTTATAACGTTTTTTTAAAAAAAACGTTATCTATTTAAAAAACACGGAGCTTAAAAAAATAGCGCGGAAGTGATAACTTGAAATTAAAACACGGAACTCACTCATCCTCACAAGTGAAACAACTCTCTCTCATTTTCCATCGAAGTCATCTACATCACTCATCCTTGACTTAGCTCTCTCCCTTTCTCGCTCAATCTAGATATCTTCGCTCAAAAGCCATCTATGGTAATTATCCTCCTCCTCCGACGTCTGCTTCTCTCTCTATACGTCTCTATGGCTACCACTGATCAATCACTAGAGGAGGCTTTCTCTCAATACGGCGATGGACGCCAGATCTGACCTCCTCCTGATTCTGTTCTTTACTACTACTGTTACTATGGTTTTGATTCATTGAACTTCTGTCACTGTTTGTTACAACTGTTACTAATGTTACTTTTACTTATCTAAAACGGTACGAACATCTTCCTCTTTTTTCACGAGGCGAAGATTGATCGATTTCCAAATTTCGGTCTTTATATGTATATTTGTTTGTGTATACTGTTTGTTTGGTGTAGATCTGGTCAGATCTGATGAAAAATTATTGTTTGATGTGCAGATCTGGTCACCGTCAACGAGGCGCAGTCTCGCGGAGGCGGTGGAGGTGGAGCGGTGGACGCCGTGAGGGTGGATATGGCGGAGGTGGTGGCGGCTACGGAGGAGGTGGTCACCGTGAAGGTGGAGGAGGTGGTCGCCGTGACGGTGGAGGTGAAACTACTGAACTTGGTTTTCTCTATCCTCTCTCTGTGTAGTTCTCATATATATAATGGAAGTTGTGATGCAGTGACAGGGAAAAGAATCAAACTTTAGTACCAGAGTGATGTGCCCTTTCCCTTAATATTAAATAAAAAAAACAGCGTAATTTGTTTCAGTCGGGATCCCCTATTTGATGCCGTTGAAATACTTATGAAAGCCATTGTTTTTTCAACCAAAAATAGCTTTAAATTTCTTAGCCTAAATACTGTTAGAAGCTTTCCTCAACCCTATTTTCTTATAATTTACTATCATGAGATTATAGGTCATTGAAATATCTAATTGTTCCGCAAACATTGTTTTTGAGGTTCCTAAAGCCAATGTAAGTTGGCAGAATCCTTATTCCCTAGACTAATTGTATGAGAAACTAAGAACGATGTGGTTTCTTTCTGGCTTCTGGCTTTCTCTATTATAGCATGCCATAATTGCTGATTCTCTCTCACATATTGGTCATTTAGGCCAATATAGTGTCAGTATTGCTGAAGATGTGTTAGTGGTCCTATTAGATCATTATATTCTTTTGCATGGTTTTAGTGTTGAAGAATATCAAACCTATAAGCTCAAGCGTACTTGTGTTCTATTTTCTGGCTTATTACATCTCTCTTGAATCTTTGAAATGTGAGTTCGTTAATCAAAAGTACATATCTGTTCGAAGGTCAGTAATATTGTTTATTAAGCGAATCTTGCTTCTCTTTTTCCAGGTTTGATAAGTCTGTAAAGGATGATATATTGGATTTCCTATTGGGGTCTGCTCTAAAACTTTCTGCATACGGAAAGGTTGGTATTAGTACTTTCTTTGTATGCTACAGCTCGAGTTAGTGTAAGATTTCTTTCTAGAGGAGTTAAATATTTTCTTATCTGCTGTCATTTATCCAACTGTAGTGTTACCGTTTGGAGGAGATAATGTTGTGTTGTTCTTCTTTCTGTTTTGTCTTATATGGTTTGACATTTAGTTCTTTGAATTTAGCTTAAACTTTGAAATTGTAGAGAAAAAGAGGGGGGGGGGGGGTATGTGGTGTGGACTCTTGTATGTCTATCACGGAGTTATTTAGTCCTTGTAATAATTTGTTGTTTGAAAAATATTCATGACAACTGATTGCCTAGTAATCTAAATCTTGTCATCTGAGTTGGCTCATCCAATTATTATGACGGAGGACACAATGACAATTTGGAGTTTATTAATGTATCTTGTATCTAGTTCCCACAGATCTACTACAGACAATTAATTTCTAGTTTTGTTGGTGAATTGTCCGGAGGATAATGTAACCGAGTATAGCTACTGAGATAATTGAAGCTCGAGTTTGAAGTTGAATCCTAGTGCTCAAACATTTCTTTGATTTGTATCTGAATTTGTGTTTGAATTCTGCATCTAATCTTTATGCGTGTGTATTTTTTTCTTGGGGTCCGTGTGAGACATAGTTTTACCTATTTTTTTCTGAAGGCTTTTTACAAAATTGAGACAAGTTCCTGCTCGGGTCCAGTATTATATTGTCTACTGATCGAGCATGCGGAATGTAACATATGCTAGACAAATTAGTGGTGCATCAGCTTTTAAAATGTGGCCTGAAACAAATTATCTCATTATCATACTCCACTAAGATAATGCATTGAATTTACTTACCACAATGCTCGTTCATGCTTAAAAGTGATGCAGACTTGTTGAAATAACCTGGGCAAACCAGTATGCTGACAAGCTTTTAAGACTACAAGTGAACACAATTTTATAGGTAGGAGTTTCTTTCAAGGAAATGTACAAATTGTTGTTGACAACTTTATTTGAGGTTATGCCTTTCTCAAATATTTTTTTTAATAGTACTAACTCAATTTTGATTTGTATTTGCTTGGAAGTTCAACTACTCAACAAGTAGAATGGTGATAGTGGGGCTTACTGCAGAGGTGGACTTGTATGATCCCACTCCCGAGAATAAATTAAAACAATTATTTTTTTCATGTATATATAGACTACATTTTGTTTCAAACATAATAAGAAAACTGATGGCAGACCATGTCTTGCAGGAGGAAACCATTCGAAGGAAATGTAGCAGACTTGAAGACTTTAGCGGCCTTGAGAATTTCGCTAGTACTTGAAATCTAGCTACATGATGTGTAGTAGCTACAGAATGATATAATTAGTTTATAGGATGTTTTATCCTTTGCCCTGCTGCTGCTTTATATATTTTTTGTGGATAGTTGTATATTTTGTGGATGTAGTAATTTAAAACTGTAAACGTATGGTATTATTAGATGTATTTTGAAACTAAGAATGATTGATACATTTTAGCTTTAAACGAGAATTTAGAGTATTTTTACCTATATGTCATTGCATTAATATTAGCAGTTCTACAAGTACAACATTACAGGTACAACGTTGTCTAAACGTACTACAATAGATGACATCTTATAAACGTTGTATAAATTAGTCTAAAGGTTGTGTGATGTATCAAACTACAACGTTTTATACAAGAAAATATTGTGGAATGATAACATCTACAACGTTTTCAAGCATCTTAGTATTTATTTAAAGACAATGTACAACGTTTTTTAGTAAAAAAACGTTGTATTATGAGCCAACTACAACGTTTTAAAAACGTTGTATAAAATGTGTCAAATAGATGACACCCTTAACCTCGACGTTTCTGAGAGAAAATTACAACGTTTTTTAGGTGTTATCTTTTTACTGTTTTGTAGTAGTGTATTAGATCTTGGGTGGCTAAACCTAATCTCTCTCTCTCCATCTCTCTCTCTCTAACTCCTTAGATGTAGAAAAAATATAAAGTATTCTCCAATATTTGCAATTGTGTATCAATCTCATCTATAATAGCACTCATCTTATTTATAAACTTGCTCAAACCTCCAAAACTCTTTAGGAGTTTGGTTTTAATTTAACTCCTACTCTAATTAGAAACAAAATTAATTTTATAATAATTACAATTCCTAATCCAATTAGGAACTTAATTATTTATAATAAGAGTACTACTAATTAATTTAATTACTAAACCTTTTAGGAACTAAATAATAATAATAATAAAAAAAAAAAATAATAAGACCTCTTGTTATTAATTTATAAGTAGTATTTTCAAAGTACTTAATTATAAATATTAAGTTATATACTTTATTCTATTACCATAGTATAAATTAAATGCACTTAATTTATTATTACCATTATGTCATTTATTTCTAAAATAAATATCTCTCTTTTGCGGTGTGACCATTTAGGTTCAATATTATATCGGTTGTAGAATAAATAAATTAGAACCATCCAGTTATTATTTATTATGAATTAAACTTCTTTAATTAAAAATAAATATATTTATTGTACAATAAGGGTAAACCCCCTTCGCAATTCACGACTTTCTGAATAATATGAATTTCAACATTTGATCACAAATAACCTATTCCGCGAATATTTACGGTACAATTCAATCATTTTATCATACAATGTCCCGATCAAATATAAGACACAGAATTACTGTCAAGTCTTATTTTATTTGATCATATTCATTTCAATTCTCAAATGTAAATTAAAAACTCATTTCTAATTTTCATTTTACCTTGGTCAAGAATTTCTGAGTTGTCATTTATCGAATCGCATAGAACATTTTTTTCCCTTTACAAATGTTTACATAATATTCTTCCTGTGAATTATTACTTCTTGTTGCGAGGTGTTGAACTTGGAGCAGATTGTTATTTTTACAATAGTGAAGCGAAAACACAAACATTTGTTGTTTCGTTGCCACATGTCTGGAAGTTGAGTCCTCTTCAATTGTGTTGCCCTTTGGTGGCAAACACTGCGTCTCCGTTGGGAAAATGAGTTGATGGTAAATGATTTGATCGGTCTTGATTGTGAAATAGAGTGGTATCTTTAAAAAGCAATAAATGATGATATATTTAATCAAAATCAATGGGCTGCAGATAAAATCATCTCAACTGTTTTGCCTCACTTTCATAAGTTTAGGAACGTGATTATTGAAGGCAAACTTGAACGAAGTAGGTTTCAGCCTTCAATGGAAGTCTCATCTTGTACTCCCCCACCCCCACCAGCAAGTTAGAGTTCAACACTTAATGATGTTTTATGGGTGCTTCTTTTTCGCCGGGGGACTGTGTTAAGAGACAAGGCTGGCACTATTATAGGGGTGATTTGCAAAAAAAATTCGCATGCTTTGAGTGCCCAGATGTGTGAAGCTTTAATGTTCAGGGAAGCAATTTCGGTAGCTCTGGAAGGAACTCACAAGATGTTATTTTTGAAGGCAAATGCACAAATGGTGATTGATGTGATTAATCTTTCAAAACTAGCGCCAGTAGATATTGATGTCATTATCCAAGATGTTAAAGAATTTGATCTTTTGAGACGATTTCAATTTTTATTTGTGAGAAGAAATTGAAATGACATGGCTGATAAGATAATTAGATATGCCACTAAGAGTTGGCGATTGGATGAATATATTTTTATTTTAGATTTTTGAACTCTCCACGGATTGTATCTCCTTTTTTGATAAATTAATTATTACTTTGGCTTGAAAAAAAGATGTTTGGTAAACTTTCTCAAAAAATGATTAATACAAATAAGATTGACTTGTATTCTCGTGTTTATTTGTCATTAAAGTTTGTCTTAATTTTGGCAGTTGAAACCGTAATAAATAAATAAAATTTCAGCTATAAATATTGTTAAAAGTATGGTTGAATTATTGTTCAATTGCACTAACATATTTGGGTAATAACGATGTAGGGCCGTGGTGATGAAATTATTATTGGTTTTGACTCAAAAATTGAAAATTCAATTTTTTTCATACCAAGTTATTATTTTTGGTCTATTTTTAGTTAGTTTACAATAATTATAATTTGTATACTTAAATTTAATTTTTGTAATAGTGTGCTCTAGTTTTTAAGTGATTTAGTATCGCACTGCATTTAGTAAAAATTATATCAACACCGCACCATATTCGTTCTAATTCTATTTTATCCAATTATCATACTTTTTATGTGTGCTTGATATAGTTTTACAATTCGTTTGGCAGGATTATCCATAGTCAAAGATGAATACGGATCATTAACCTTATAATCCATTGTAACCGTTCGAAATCACATTTTGTGACATAAATTTATCTCGTCCTTAGAATTGTTTAATTAGAGGACAGTGCAAACAATTACAGCCTAAATTATAAGAAGATATGCATGCCCCTCCTTTAAGACAATATTTGAGCTACAGTTTACATATAATTACAAAATTTTCGTCCGCCATAGTGTCGTACGGACGATCAATGACTTTTATACCATGCACAGGATAAAACACAAACATATACATATAATAAGCGTGTATGTATATATATTTATAATAAGTAGTTAAGCACACAACAAGCATATATAAAAGTAGAAAACAAACAAATATCCAGATGGATTCAGTTTCTCATATTTGCTGTTAAGTGAATTACAGTCCAACATATATACTCCTCTTAATATCTGCATACCAAGGTTCCTCTTCATGCATGAAGCATAATTAATCACTCTGCAAAATCGAAAACATAGAAACAAGAAAATTAACTATCGAGAGGAAGCATTCAAAAAAATTATAAGTGCATGTGATTATTACTAAACTCTATTCACACACACAAGCATAACGCATTTGTATATATATATATAGGCTGATTCATAGTCAACGTTTGTAAATTTAAGATTATCCTTAAAATAAATAGTGGACATTCATTCGCAGATATAACGGTGAAAATAATACCCCGTCTGTACTATAGTATAGGGACGTCCGCACTTTAGTAGTGCGAATTGCAAAAGTGCCAAAAATACCTTTAGCCATATGCACTACTAAAGTGTGAATTCTAGGATTATCTATCTATCTATCTATCTATCTATCTATCTATATATATATATATATTAATATTTTTATTATATAAGAAACGTCGCTATTAACCAGTCCGCATTTTAGTAGTATAGATTTTAGACCTTCAGTCGTACAACTCTTCCTTCCTCACTTTAGTAGTGCGGATTGCAAAAGTGTCAAAAATGTCCTTTGCCATCCGCACTACTGAAGTGCGGATTCTAGGATTATATATATTTTATAATATTATTATTATATTGAAAACGACGGCGTCCACCCGCCCGCACTTTAGTAGTGAGGATTCTAAACCTTCAGTCGTACAACTTGAGTGAACATAACAACTACTGAGCATACCAGATCATGTTTCTTTCTTCCTTCCTCACATGTTCATACCATTAAGAGAATATAGCCAACTAGCAAGCATACTAGGGAGACGGACATCAACCAAATTCGGTAATCTATAAGTTAATCTTTACAAGTGATTTATTTATTTTGCCATGAATTTGTTTCTTGAGGAATTATTTCATTCAATATCAAGTACCGACGAAGAATTACATGATAATAATGATATAACAAGTCTAGTTAATGATAGCATTCCTTATGTTGGTCAAATTTTTCCTACGCTGGAAAATGCTAAAAAATTTAAAAGAAAATATGCAAAACATGTTATATTTGAAACAAGAATTAAAACTGATAGAAAACATGTGAATTCTGAAGATTTTTATTTTAGAATGTATCAATATCGTAAAATTGCATATATGATTGTTAAGAAAAATGGAGGAGTCAATATTGATGATGAAGATAATAATAATAAGGGAAAGAGGATAAGGTGTGACCCCCCCAAATCTGGGCATACATAGCTCAATTTGAGATGACAAAAATACACAGTATCTAATACAAACAATACAAAGTACAAAAATACAGAACTCAATAATAGACAACTAAGTCTTCACTATGATTGCTACACTATATACAACATGTGAAGACTACTACAGCTGTCTCTCGGACCTTCATTCCATTCTTTGGCTAAACCCAGCGATTTTCTCATTTCCTGAAGAACAATGGAATAAAAAGAAAGGGTGAGCTCAAATAGCCCAGTAAATAAATTTCATGACTAAGATAACAACGAGTAAATTATCATTAGCCTTCAACAGTTGAGTTCTTGATATAATACAATAAACAACAAGTTTTAGATCAATAATAACAGCAGAATGAGCAATCTATTAAAAGAATTATGTAGACTATGATGTCCACTAGCTTCTCTTTTTCATAAAAACATCATCAACTTTTATTATCTGAAACACCACTGGTCATGATAATATAAATTCACAGTTCATGATCATAATCATGCAAGTCAACAAATCATCTTTGCACTACAGACCAAAGATATTCAAATATAACACTAATGGTCATGATCATACCAGTCTACAATATTTGGTCATAATTATACCAACAATAGTTCTTCTTTGCCCCAGGCTAAAGAGAACATTCACCACGTGCCTTAAAAGACATAATAATTTTATCGCCTTTATCCTATCATTTGTGCCCCAGGCCACAGATATTCACAAAAACTTGATTCTTGATGATTAGAATACCAACAGAGATATAAATGATGAATAAAATAACATGATACTTTGTCTTGAGTCAAATAATGTTCAAATTGTAACCATGATGTGGACTCAAATTCAAGAATGATATTCAAGATCCAGAGTTTAGAATAACGGTTAAAGTTCAATAGAAAGATTTAGAAAAATAGGAAGTTTCAATTGAAATGATATTAGATGAAGCGCAAACTATTAAGGAACATATAATCATTTCAGGAAATTTTACCAAATAGTACTTACCATAGTAAGTTTAAGAGTATGAAAAGAATGATACCCTTTACCTTAACACGTGACTGGATATTGATTTAAATGAAGTTGATCAACCTATATATTTATAATTTAATTAATAACTACCACATATAATTTTATGGTGTATACTGATTCGTATGAAATCATCAAAAGTGATTTGATAGAATAAAGTGGAATAACTTCAATATAGTTTTTGAAAGAAAATAATATTTCAAAATAAATCTTCCAATGGAAGCTTTTCAAAATAAATCGTTTAAAGAAAGAATCTTCTAAAGGAAGATTTATAAACACCGTGTAATGTGTGTGGTTGCTTATATAACTTTTGTAAAAAGACTTGAACAGTACTCGTACATTTACAGATCTTCACAAATACTCATGATGGCTTTAGCACATTAAAAAATAACTTACACAAAGTAATATTTAGAGAGTGAAAGAAAGAATAAGCAAAGAAGTTTATGAAAAATTCTTAAGTTAATGCCTCTATTTATAGTCAAAAATTTTATCATAATTCAAGATTTTCTAATTTAATCTAAACCGTATATTTCAAGATAATGTTTAATCCATACCACTCATTTCATCTTTTAAGATTTCTTTAATCTAAATCATTCATTTAAAGATCATCTTTAATCTACACCGTCATTTCAAATTCTATAATTATTATATTATCTTTAATCTATACCATTCATTTTAGATTTCCTTTAATCTATACAATTTATTTAATAAAACAATTAACTTTATATATAAAACAATTAACTTTATATATAAAACAACTAACTTTATATATAAAACAACTAAATATATAAATCAATTAACTTTATATATAAAACAAATAACTTTATATAATATATCATAATAAAATAAATTACTGTACATAATTTATATAAAGTAAATAACTTTATATAATTTATTATAAGAAAAACAAATAACTTTATATAATTTATTATAATACAAACAAATAACTTTATCAATTCAATTATTCAACAATAATTCACGATTATTCATTATTTTGACTAATTGTTATAAATGCAGTGTAGTTGACTTTCTGAGTTAGATACTCACAAAACTAGCAGAAAAATTAACTAATAATGGAATACAGCAGTTTAATTAATATCATAATAGAGATAATAATAATGCAGAAAATAAGTAAAAAAGAGAGCACGTTATTGTGTAATGACAATTATTGATTCATTAATGTGAATTACTGTGCATATGTTACTGCAACAATTATCAGTTCAATAATATGAATTATTGTGCATGTAACAATTATTGGTTCAATAAAGTCAATATTGTACAATAGCCAATTTATCAGTTCTATAATATGAAACACTGTGCAATATCATGTCTTACTGTGTAATACCGTGTGATATTGTTCAATACTGTATGTTATTGTGTAATACCATATGTTACTATTTCTTTACCACTGGGTATTATAACGGTTAAAAGTGATAATGCCGTTGATTATTTTTATTTAAAAAATTTACTTATGTCGTTTTCTATATCCGACAAAATTTTGTTGTGGGGGTCCACCAATATTTGGTTATTTCGGCGCTGTCGTACGAATCGAATATTCCCCGACAGAACGAATATTTCCCGACAAAACAAATATTCTCCGACATGATAAAATTTGCACAAAATATTTCTTATTTTTCACTTTTGTCAAGTTATTCACTTATCGTTTTAGAAGAAAATATATAAAGAATAATTAAATTTGTATTTCATAAAAGTCGGGGTCTTATAACCTACCTTACTTATGAAATTTCATCCCCGAAATTGACGTACCTGGTATTTCGAAGAGGTAAGGATACTTAGATTTCATTTCAGATTCTAGCTCCCAGGTCATTTCTCCAGTATCTTGGTTCCTCCATAAAACCTTGACTTTTTGAGAATAGGATCTGCTCTTTCTTATCTAAGATCTTGACAGGTACCTCCTCGTACGTTAAATCCTCTACTATAACGTCTGGCTCTAACTCAATGATGTGATTTGAATCCTTCACATATTTACGTAGCATGAATATGTGAAAAACGTTATGAATGCGAGACATGCTTTGTGGTAAGGCTAGTCTGTAGGCCACGAATCCTACTCGGCCTAGAATTTCAAATGGGCCAATAAATCGAGGGTTGAGCTTTCCTCTCCTTCTGAATCTCGTAACTCCTTTTCATGGAGAAACATGTAAGAATACATGGTCTTCGACATTGAAACTTTCATCTATTCGATGAAGATCAGCATAACTCTTTTGTTGTTCTTGTGAGATTTGTATTTATTGTCGAATTGTTTGGATCTTTTCTATTGTTATACATATCAATTCAGGTCCCAACAATTTTGCTTCTCCTACTTCATTCTAATATAATGGAGAGCGACGCTTTCGTCCATACAAGGCCTCAAATGGAGTCACGCCTATGTTTGCTTGGTAACTGTTGTTGTAAGAGAATTCAACCAATGACAAGTAGTTGTCCCAACTTCCCTTGAAGTCTAGTACGCAAAGCCTCAAAAGATCTTCTAGAGTCTAGATCGTCCTTTCAGATTATCTGTCCGTTTGAGGATGGTATGCAGAACTAAATCATAGCTCGGTTCCCATAGCTTTTTGTAGACTAATCTAAAAGCGTGAAGTGAATCTAGGATCTCAATCAGAAACTATGAAAACTGGCATGCCATGTAATCTTACAATATCATTTACGTACATAACGACAAGATGCTCAAGTGAAAAGTTTTCTCTTATAGATAAGAAATGAGCAGACTTGGTCAATCTATCTATGATGACCCAAATCGCATCAAAGCTTTGAGAAACTTTGGGAAGACCCGTCACGAAGTCCATAGTGATTTGTTCCCACTAATATTCTGGAACTTCGATTGATTGTAATGGACCCTTAAGCACTTGATGCTCTGCCTTGACACGTTGACAAGTTAAGCACCTTGAGATAAACTCTGCAATCTCCCTCTTCATATTGTTCCACCAAAATGTATGTCGAAGGTCACGATACATTTTGGTACTTCCCAGGTGCATTGCAAACGGTGTGTTGTGTGCCTCCGTCATGATTTTATGCTTCAATTCAAGGTTGTTAGGAACACAGAGTCGAGAGTTGACTCAAAAGTATTCCTTTCTCGTCAATTCTTGCTTCCGGAATAACACATTCTTGTACTTTCTTCATCATGTTTATCAGTTTCAGATCCGAAGCTTAAGCAGCTTTAATTTTATCGATTAAAGTCGGTTCTACTTATACGTGTGTAATCTTCATGTGGGTCCCTGGTGTCTTTAACTCTATATCCATCTTTTGTAAGTCGTACAAAATACATTTTTGCGTAGTTAGCATTGCACTTGTGCTCGCATAAGATTTTCTACTTAATGCTTCAACTACAACATTTGTTTTTCCTAGATGATACTAGATGGTGTGGTCGTAATCCTTTAACAGCTTAAGCTAACGTTGTTGCCGAATGTTGAGTTCCTTCTGGGTGAAGAAATACTTGAGGCTTGTGTGATCCATGAAGATTTCCATTTTCTCCCCGTACAAGTAGTGTTTCCAGATCTACAATGCGAAAATGACCGCGGTCAACTCTAAATCATGAGTAAGATAATTTTTCTCATAATCTTTGAGTTGTTGAGAGACATAGGCTATAACTTTTTCATGTTGCATAAGTACATAGTGTGACACCCCAGGATTTTACAGAAATTTTAAATAAGGATTATGAATAATTAAGTGAAGGTTATAAAACAAAACCTAGTTAAAATGATTAAATGAGATTAGTATGTGATTAAGTTGATTTAGTAAGTGATAAATTTAATGAATGTGACCTATGTGGTCGAATATAGAGAGATGAATTAAGCCAGAGAATTAGGAAAATGAGAAATTATAAAGAAAATGAATTTTGATGGTTATGTAATGGATTTGAACTAAATGAGTTATTGTAATACCTATAATAAGGTAATTTGAGAAGAATTATTGTAAGACACGATGTTATGTGTCAAAAGATAATAGAGTGATTATGTGTTTATGTATATGTGTGAATATGTATGTATTTGAATCGGTAAAGATAGAAGGTTTAAAGTTTAGAAAATATTGGAATAAGAAATAAGATATATATAAGTAAATTGGTATTTGGTTATGAAGGTTCAAGACAAATTAATGGATAGGCCTGGAGAGGCGATAGTATGAGAGATGACAAGATATGTATATATATGTGCAGTGAAGAATGAGCAATTTGACCTAAATGGGTATATTAAGGATTAAAGAAATAATAAGAATAATGATTTCTAGTATTTAAAGTGGTTAAGGAATGTAATTGTTTTTGAACAATGAAAATAAGATGTTATGATATGAGGTGTAACTATGAAATGTAATACGGATGAGTAAAAGAAATGTGGATGGTTTGAATGTTAAGAATTAGAATTATGTGTGTTATGTAAGCAAATGAAAGGATGTAAAGAGCTTTAAAACGATTATATGAGTGAAGAACAATGAATGATCATGAATTTCGATAATTCGGGTGAGGTTCGCTTCTCGAGGAAGCAATTATTGGAAAGATGAGTTTTACGACTATTAGAGAGGTTGGTAGTGAAATTGTGATATATGGAACGAAGAAAAGTTCGTAAAGAACGAGATATGTATTTTATGATTAAAAGGAAACTTGTATAATCGAATTTCGAGTAAATGACTATTTAAGTCATAAAACGAGTCTATGTAATTATAACATAGCGGAAAACGGATGATCTAATCGATCGATTGAAAGAAAAACCAATTTAAACGATGATGAAACAAAGTAATGGGAAAAATGTAAGAAAGTTTAGTTATGAGGGGGAAAAGTGCAAGAAATGAAAGTTTAGTTAATTTGATAAATTACCAAAATGCCCCTCAACAAATTAGATAATTACCATTGTGTCCTAAAGGGTAAAAAGACCAAAATACCATTGACAATTTGGATAATGACTAATATGTCCCAAGTGGCAAAATGACAAGAATGCCCCTCACTTAACATGTGAAATGACCAAAACGCCCTTGAAAGTGTTAACCATGGTTATTTGCTAACCAAGCTTAGTTAAGCCTCATTTAACTTTATAAAGCAAGCATGTTATCTTCATTTTTCCAGCACTTTGCTGGAAATCAAGCCCTAAGAGAGAGAAAATAAGAGAAAGCCATTGAAAGAGAGAAGAAGAGCTTGATTTGATGACCTATGAAGCTTAAATGTCCATGGAGCAAGAAGGAAAAGTGATGTACTCATCAAGAGGATGCTAGTGATGTAAAGAAGTTGGCCATTCAATGAGGTATAAGCATGTTCCAGTTTCAAAGTTTAGTGTTTATGAGTTTAAATTCAAGAATAAAGATAGCCATGCATGTATCTTTGGGGTACATGGCTTGATTGTATGAGTTATGTTAGTTACAAGTTATATATGTGATTATTGTTGAAACCCTAAGTTCCAAAGTGGTAGAACAAAGGTGTTATGATATTCAAGTTTATGTTTAAGGCTAAGAATCATGATTTAAAATATGATTTTGTGTAATAAGTTGATGGTTTTGATGAGAACCTAGTTTGAGGTGTTGAACATGTTTGATTCATGTAATAATTCATGTTAGATAGTATAAAGGATTCATAAAAGGTTCAAATATATGTTTTGTGAAGGAAAGTTGAATATTAGGCTATACTTTTTGTATAGATTTCATATTAATCTGTAAAGTGCTTTAGAACGTGCATGTAGAAGCTATGTGATGATACAAAGTAGTAAGAAGTATATGTGATTGTCTATGAGGTGTGTTTGAGTTAAGGAATTAAGTTGAGGTTAAGTATTCAAGTTAAAAAGGTTTGAGAATTTTGATGAAAATCCAAGCCATAGGTGATTTTTGGCAATTTTGGGGATTTAAAGGTGAAATGAAATCAAATGAGTCATGTTTATGTTAATACACGTGTCTAGGTTATTTTGGAAGTTAACGGAATGAAAATTGAGTGAAAAGGCGATTCGAACGATCGAAATCGATCGTTTCGAATCGAAATGGATTTTTACGGACAAAAATCGTCTCGTGCGAAGTTTTATCATTTTGAAAGTCTAGACATGTCATATATAGGTTATATGAACTATGTCAAGTGTTGGAATTGAGTTTTAAAGCTTATGGCCAAAAATCACAAAGTTAGTACAAAGTTGGTTTTGAAGTTGAAAAAAATTCTAAGTCTGGAAACGTGTTGAACAGCCCTCCTAGAGGCTAGTGTATCTCTACTTTTAAGAAGCCAAATGAGGCAAGTAGTATTTTTGTAAAATACTAGGTAGTAAGGTGTAGATGTGGTCCAAATTTCAGCTCAATTGGAGTTAAGATGAAGAAATTAAAAATCGGCAAAGGTAGGGCAAAAATCAGAAAGTGCTGAATTTGAACATGGCGCCCCCGCGCCATGTTTTGTACTAAAAATGGCGCCCCGGCGCCATTTACTGTTCATGGCCGAGAGCTTTTCGCGGACAGCGAACTCTGGAGGCGCCGGGGCGGAGTTACTGTTCATTTGAAATTTTTTTAAGCTTCCGAAATGCTATATTTTGATATGGAATGGTAAAGATGAATTATGTAAGCCCTAAATAGATAAAGAATGATCAAAATAAAGGATGTTAAGGTATAATGGAATGACAAATGGAAGAACATAACATGCCTAAAGTTAAGCTAACGCATGATTTAAAGTTATGAAAAGGTCGGGGGCAATGTGGGATGTATTACTAACCTACATAGGGTGTAATACATCAAATGTAATGTGATTAGAGATTAATGGTCAAGCGATTATGATCTAAGTTTGATAAGTCATATGAAATTATGATCCTATATTAATGAATATAGGTTGTATATTTTCAGACAGCGCTCAATGAAGCAATCCAAGGCAAGAAGGGATGGAAAGGCTAAACGAGGCAATAGAGGTTAAGTAATAAATGCGGTACAGGCAAGTGTTTCAGACTTAAAAGTATTAATTGAACTACGTGAATTATGTGATAGTTGAAATGGGCACTCTGTGCCACAACGTGATCTAACTGTTAAATGCAATACGTGATAATTGAACATAACATGGTAAAGTAATAGAAGCATGATGCATATTATAAAATGTGAGCATGAAAGGTGTTATCTGAATTACTTGCTGAGCCTATGTGCTCATTCTTGCTATGAACTAACGTTTCAGGTGAAGTACAAGGAGGCCGGAGGTTCCGGTGATGCTAAGGTAAAGAGTGTGAATGCATGGAGATGCGTGAAGAGATTTGAAATTGTATCTATGAGATATTCATGTAAAACAGATGTATGTAAATTTGTATATATGCAAGTTATGTAATAACCGATTTTAAATGTTAAACCTAGATGGTAGAAAGAACAGTATGATTTGCTAATTTGTGTTATCGGAGAATGAAAAAAAAAAATGTATGTATGTATGGCATAGAGTTGTGTAAACAGGATATATATGTATATATGATGCAAATGTATGAATACAGGAATATATAAACAGGGCCATATATAGATGAAACTATGGCGAAATTTTGTTACAAGTGATGAAATAGTTATATATATGTATGTTTATAATAGGTCACAAACTATTAATGGGTGACTTAAGTTCTAATGAAAGGTAAATGAATGTTGCGATCCTGAGACAGGTAAGGATTATAAGATTAAGTTTTTAAAAAAAAAATAGGGACCAAATTACGGTCAATTAAAGTTAAAGGTTAAGTTTGATGCACGAAATTCCAGGTTAATATGAATTTAAAGTTAATGAATATGATTTCCAGAGATAATCGGATAATTAAATAAGGTCGGGATTTCGGGCTATCACACAAAGCCTAGACTTTTGCTTGAAGCATCACTGTAGATAACAAATTTTCCCGATCCTGATGGTATGGTCAAAACAGGAGTTGAAATAAGTTTCTTCTTAAGTTCTTGAAAACTTTTCACGCATTTCTTGTTCTATACGAATTTTTTTTTCCGAACAGGAGCTGAAATAAGTCTCTTCTTAAATTTTTGAAAAATTTTCTCGCATTCCTCGTTCCATACGAATTTTGTGCTTTTCTGAGTCAGTTTAGTTAATGGAGTGGCGATTCGAGAAAATCCTTCTACAAATCTCTGATAATAACCAGCTAAGCCTAAAAAACTTCGGACGTCAGTTACTGCCCGAGGTTTCCCCCAATGTAATATTGCTTCAATCTTTGCAGGATCAACTGATAGTCCCTGAGTGGAAATCACATGCTTAAGGAACGTGACTTCCTCAAGCCAAAACTCAAACTTCTTTAGCTTGGCATACAACTTGTTCTCACGTAGCTTTTGGAGTATTAATCTCAGGTGTTATTTATGATCTTCACGACTCTTAGAGTATATGAGAATATCATCAATAAAGATAACCACAAAATGATCCAAATATTTCTTGAATATCCGATTCATCATGTCCATGAAAGCTGTAGGAGCATTGGTTAGTCCAAAAGGCATGACTAAGAACTCATAATGCTTGTAGCGAGTTCTAAAAGCAGTCTTTGGAATGTCATCAGCTTTAACTTTTAACTGATGATATCCAGAGAGAAGATCAATCTTTGAAAAATGTTGAGCACCCTATAATTGATCAAACATGTCATCAATTCGAGGTAATGGGTACCTATTTTTTATGGTGACATGATTCAACTCTTGGTAGTCAATGTAAAATCTCATACTCCTGTCATTCTTCTTGACAAAAAGAACAAGGGCACCCTAAGGTGATGCACTCGGACGAATGAAACCAGTATATAACAATTCTTGTAGTTGGACATTTAGCTCTTGAAGTTCAATAGGAGCCATTCGGTATGAGGCTTTGGAAATAGGCTTAGTATCGGGTTTAATATTAATACAGAATTCAATTTCACGATTTGGGGGTAAGCTAGGAAGTTCATCGGGAAAAACTTCAGAAAACTTATTAACAATAGGAATATCATTCAAATTTGACATTTTTTATTCAAATCAGTGACATGAGCTAAAAAGACTTGACATCTGTTTTTCAATAAACGAGTGACTTTATGGCTAGAAATGATAGTTATAGATTTTAATGGTTTGATTGTTTGAATTTGCAGGACAAGTTGATTAGGAATATAAAAACTAATGATCTTTTAAAAACAATCAATTTTAGCATGATGATTAGTCAATTAATCAATTCCTAAAATCACATCAAATTTATGCATTACCAAATAAATAAGGTCAACGGGTAATATAAGGTTGTTGACTTGAACTAAGAAAGATTTGTATACAGTAGATGTAATGACTATGGCTCCTAATAAGGTTTCAACTGATAAGTCAAAGTCCAAGTTTTCAGGAGTTAAGTTTAATCATTGAGCACTCGTATGTGAGATAAAGGAATGGGTAGAACTAGTATCTAATAGGGCATAGACTTCACGAGAATTTATGAATAGCTTACCAGTTATCACCTCGTTCGGGTTTCGTGTCATTTAGGATGTCACAACAAAAGCTCTCCCTTGAACTATAGATTTTTCTTTATCCGCACTAACTTTTGGTACCATCATTGCAGTTGGACTTGATTTTGTAATAGGACAAAATCGAGCAACATGACATTCCTTCCTATAACTGTAGCACAACTTGTACTGCTGAAGTTTGGGCTGATGTGACCTTCCTGACCACACTTGTAGCATCCCATTGGTAGTCGATCTCCTACCCTTGAAACTGGTGTCGGTGTTGGTACTGGTGTCGGTGCCCTTCCATAATCATTATGGGATCTCTTCTTATTAAAATTGTTCCCACTGGATTTTTCTCTTCTGTTATTCGATGCGAGATTACCACTGAAGTGCTGATTACCTCCTCTATGATTCTCGTTCCTGTGATTGTTGTCATTATTTCTCTCTCTAGTGGTCATTGACTATTAGCTGTAATATTTCATTTTCTTGCTCTACCCTTTGAGCCCTATCCACAACATCTGAATATAAAAAAAAATTATGAGAGTTAAGGTGTTGACGAATTTTGGTTCTCAAACCTCGCAAGAACATACGACTCATTCGTGCTTTATCATCCACTAGATGGATCGCAAAACAAGATAACTCGGTAAACTTAGCTTCATATTGTGAGATTGTCATGTTTCCCTGCTTCAGCTTAATGAACTCCACCTCCTTCATATGGCGGATGCTTTCTGGAAAGTACTTCTCGTTAAATAGCTTTTGAAATTCTATCCAGGACATCTTGAGTACTGAAGGGTGGATACATTTTACCGCTTTTCATCAATGGTCCGCCTCACCTCGTAATATAAATGTGGCGAATGACACTTTCTGATCATCTACACATCGCAGGACATCAAATATTTTTGTCGTCTGCTTCAGCCATGCCTCCGCTTTGAGTGGGGCAGGCTTCCCAAAAAATTCATGTGGTCTCAACTCTTTAAATTGCTTAATAGTGACAATCCTTGAATTATCAGCGTTTCCACCAGTAAGAACTCCCCTCGCCTGGCCTGATTTTGGATAAATTGCATAAAGTTTCAAAAGAAACCTTCCTGATTTGCATTATCACCAGCGTTATTTTCTGGAAGCTGTAGGAGGATTGTTCGTAGCTTCTTGGTTATCAACTACATTTATTTCGGGTAGTGGATAGTTTACTTCTTGATTTTTTGAAGTCATTCTAAACTGCGGTCATAAGATAAAAGTTAGTTTAAAATGACTCGTCACTTCTTGTCCCCATATTAAAGCCAACTCATTAGATAGCAAAATTTAATTTATGTAGGACACACTAGTGACTTAATCTTTTCGTCTCTCTCCTCCTACTTTCAATCATATCCCTAAGCTCGGATACCAAATGTGACGCCCCTAAATCTGGGCCTACATAGCCCAATTTGAGACACCAAAAATACACAATATTTAATACAAATAGTACATAGTACAAAAATACAGAATTCAATAATACACAACTAAGTATTCACTATTATTGCCACACTATATACAACACGTGAAGACTATTACAGCTATCTCTCAAACCTTCACTCTATTTTCCGACTAGACCCAACTATTCTTTCATTTTCTGAAGAATAATAGAACAAAAAGAAATGTCGAGCTCAAATAGCTCCAATAAAGAAATATCATAACTAAGATAACAATGAGTAAATTACCATTAGCCTTCAACAGTTGAGTTCTTGATAAAATACAATAAACAACAAGTTTTAGATCAATAATAGCAGCGGAATGAGTAATCCATTAGAAGAATTATGTAGACTATGATGCCCACTAGCTTTTATTTTTCATAAAAACATCATCAACTTTTATTATCTGAAACACCACTAGTCATGATAATATAAATTCACAGTTCATGATCATAATCATGCAAGTCAACAAATCATCTTTGCACTACATGCTAAAGATATTCAAATATAACACCAATGATCATGATCATACCAGTCTACAACATTTGGTCATGATCATACCAACAACAGTTCTTTTTTGCTCCAAGTCAAAGAGAACATTCATCATGTGCCCTAAAAGACACACAATAATTATATCGCCTTTATCCTATCATCTATGCCCCAGGCCACAGATATTCACAACAACTTGATTCTTGATGATTAGAATAACAACAGAGATATAAAATGATGAATAGAATAACATGATACTTTGTCCTGAGTCAAATAATGTCTAAATTGTCAACATGACGTGGACTTAAATTCAAGAATGATATTTAAGATCTACATTTCAGAATAATGGTTAAAGTTCAAAAGAAAAATTTAGAAAAATAGGAAGGTTCAATTGAAATGATATTAAATGAAGCGCAAACTATTAAGGAACATATAATCATTTCAGAAAATTTTACTAAATAGTACTTACCATAGGAAGTTTAAGAGTATAAAAAGAATAATATCTCTTAACTTAACACGTGACTGAATATTGATTTAAATGAAGTTGATCAACCTATATATTTATAATTTAATTAGTAATTACCACATATAATTTTATGATGTATACCAATTCGTATGAAATCATCAAAAGTGATTTGATAGAATAAAGTAGAATAACTTCAATATAGTTTTTGAAAGAAAATAATATTTTAAAATAAATCTTCTAAATGAAGCTTTTGAAAATAAATCTTCTAAATGAAGCTTTTGAAAATAAATCTTCTAAAGAAATAATCTTCTAAAGGAAGATTAATAAATACCGTGTAATGTATATGGTTACTTATATAACTTTTATAAAAAGACTTATTTGAACAGTACTTGTACACTTACAGATCTTCATAAATACTTAAGATAGCTTTAGTACGCTCAAAAAGAACTTACACAAAATAATATTTAGAGAGTGAAAGAAAAAATAAGAAAGAAAATTTATGAAAAATTCTTAAGTTAAAGCCTCTATTTATAGCCGAAGATCTTATCATATTCCAAGATTTCCTAATTTAAGTTAAACCGTATATTTCAAGATAATGTTTAATCCATACCAATCATTTCATCTTTTAAGATTTCTTTAATCTAAATCATTCATTTAAAGATTATCTTTAATCTATACCGTTCATTTCAAATTCTATAATTATTACATTATCTTTAATCTATATCATTCATTTTAGATTTCCTTTAATCTATACCATTCATTTAATAAAATAATTAACTTTATATATAAAACAACTAACTTTATATATAAAACAACTAACTTTATATACAAAACAAATAACTTTATATAATATATCATAATAAAATAATTTTCTTAACATAATTTATATAAAGTAAATAACTTTATATAATTTATTATAATAAAAATAAATAACTTTATATAATTTATTAAAATAAAAACAAATAACTTTATCAATTCAATCATTCTATAATAATTCACAATTATTCATTATTATGACTAATTGTTATAAATGCAGTGTAGTTGGCTTTCTGAGTTATATACTCACAAAACTAGTAGAAAAATCAATTAATAATGAAATGTAACAGTTTAATCAACATCATAATAAAGATAACAATAATACAAAAAATAAGTAAAAGAAAGAGCACGTTACTATGTAATGATAATTATTGATTCAGCAATATGAATTACTGTGCATATGCTATTGTGACAATTATTAGTTCAATAATATGAATTATTGTGCATGTAACAATTATTGGTTCAATAAAATCAATATTGTACATTAGCCATTTTATCAGTTCAATAATATGAAACACTGTGCAATATCGTATGCTACTGTGCAATATTATGTGATACTGTGCAATACTGTGTATTACTGTGTAATACCGTATGTTACTATTTCTTTACCATCGGGTATTATAACAGTTAAAAGTGATAGTACCGTTGACTATTTTTATTTAAAAAATTTACTTATGTCATTTTCTGTATCCAACAATATTTTGTTGTGGGGGTTCACCAATATTTGGTTATTTCGACGCTGTCGTACACATCGAATATTCCCCGACAAGATAAAATTTGCACAAAATATTTATTAATTTCCACTTCTGTCAATTTATTCATTTACCGTTTCAGAAGAAAATATATAAAGAAAAATTAAATATATATTTCATAAAAGTCGGGGTCTTACATGAGGGACTTTATTGTTAGAACTGAATGTAGAACAAAAATTTATGTTGTGCATATATAATAAGAAGAAAGACAATTGGTTTGTGTCTACCCTTGAATTGAATGACAATCATGAATTTGTCTCCCCAAATAAAGTTTTATAGATTGAAATACACAAAAATATATCAGGAATTACTAGGAATTTGATTGAAACCCTTGATAATGCTGAGATTGAGCCAAGTAGGATGATGAATGTTCTTAGGTCATTAGGAGAAGGTATCAGCAATGTTGGGTTCTCTAAGACAGATCTGTGAAACGTAGTTAGAGATATTAGACGTGATACGATGAATTTGAAAGATGCATAGGCTTCTTTAGATTACTTGAGAAAGTTGTAGCGTGAGAGGGGAGTAGATTTTATTTTAGTGTCAAACTAGGTGTGGATAATCGTATTGTACATATTATGTGAGTAGATTATCGGTTAATACTAGCTTATCATAATTTTGGTGATGTTGTGACTTTTGATACCACATACTGAACAAACAAATATTACATGACGTATATTTTCTCCTTTCACGGGTGTAAATCATCATTACTATTCTTATTGTTTGGATTTGCACTTTTGAGCGATGAGACTGAGGATACTTGTATGCTTGTTTGAGTAGTGACTTGAAGTAATGAATTTCAAACATCCCATAACCATTGTACTAATTAAGATTGTGTTATGTCGAATGCGATTGCTAGGGTTTTTTTTTATTACCCACTATGTATTGTGTAGTGACACATTAACAATAAATATCTAAAAAAACTTTGATCATGTTTATTCTTCACATTTGACTTTTAAGTCAAATTTTAATTACTACGCCTTTAAGTATTTGAGTATTAAAGAATTTGAGGATAGATGAAAATTATTGATAAAAAACTATAATCTACATAATCATGAATTGTTGAAATCTCTATACGAATTAAAAAAAAATGGATTGGGTCATATTCAAAAAAATTCTTTACAGCGGGAATGACTACAATATCTAGGAGTGAGGGTATGAACAATTTTTTTGACGAATATGTAAATAGTACTACGGGTATGAAATATTTTGTTTTAAAGTCCCAAAATAATCTTAAGAAACAGTACATTAAAGAGAAGCAAGATGATTATATTACAGTCGGCTGAAAAGGATAATTAGTAATTGGAGAACCGTTAGAGATGCATGCAGTTAAAATATACACCAAAGAAATATTTCGGCGTTTTCAAATTGAATTAACCAAATCACACAAGTTAACATCTAAAAAGGTACATAAAATGTTAACTCCTGATTCAAAAAGCTATTTGGTCATTAAAGTTATGGTTTTTGAATCTTGTCGTAGGTATTTCACAATTGTGCATTATATAGATACCGAGTTGGCGAAATGTAGTTGTAAAATAGTTGAACATGTTGGTACTATATGTCATCACATTCACATACTATTAACTTCTAAGAACATTGTTAAAATTCTTTAAGAATTAATGCAAAATCGATAGACTTATGATGCAAATAAAATAAATGGTGTCGCGTTGTATATTATGACCTTGATCACAGATTATTCTGAGACACAAACTGAACAGTACCCTCATCTGTGCAAAATATTTCTAGGCGTAGTTTTGGATGCTTCATGTTCTAGGAAAGACAATAAATATGTTAATGACATGCTAGATCGTGAGGAAAAGATTGTGGCAAAATTCTCCGCTGAAGGTGTCAACATCATACAAGAGGATAATGTGCAACCTGTTATCAAGACTAATGAAAATGTAAAGATGTGTGATGATGATCCTAAATCCGATGATCCTATGTTTGACCCTGTTTGTCAATTCGCAGACTAAAAGGCGTAACAAGCGACACGATTAAAAAGTGTCAAAGAATAAATAACAGGACCAAATCCACTCCGAAAGTGTACAATTTGTGGAATATTCACAAACCATGATAAAACAAAACCATTATAAAGCTTTGGGGTTGACAAAAGCATGGATCTTCATAAAACCATTTGGTTAAATGTATTTTTAATAATGTTCTATTAACATTGGAGTAATTGTTTGTTAGTTAATTGTTAGTTATTTGAGTACTAATATATTTGGTATTTTATTAATTAAAAATATTTTTGTCATTTTACTATTTAATTGAGTACCAATGTATTTAAAATTTTATTAATTAATAATATTTTGGTCATTTTACCAATTTCGCTATCACACTTGGGCAAATTTAATTAATGATGACAAGTAAAATAAGGATTATTCTCAGTTATAATCTTTTAGAACCCTCTGTAAGATTTGTCTAGAGTCCGTATAACTAAAAATTTTAAAACTCCTTGTATAGTTTGTCTAAGTCTGCACAATTAAAGTGCAGATTGCTTTTGGTTATAAATGTTTAAAACTCCCTGTATGGTCTATTTAGAAGCTGTACAACTAAAATGCGGATTTTAATTTTTTTAATTAAATTTTTCGATATGATTTATCTAGAATCTGTATAACTAAAGTGCATATTGTTTTTATTTTTTGTTAAATTTTCATGTATGGTCTATCTAGAATCTACACAACTAAAGTGCGGATTGCTATGTGGTTATAAAAAAATCCTGTAAGAATTATGTAGGATATGCACTACTATATATAAACACACACACACACACACACACACACACATACACACACACTTTATAAAAAACATCAAACATAACCTGTAATCTTATTATCGGTACTGTTTAAATGTTCTACAAATAAAACCAACATTCAACCAACAAACAATAAGTTTGTAACATGTAATTTTTACATGCTCCACAAACAAAAATCAACAAATATACACTAATATTTCATATATAACAATCATTATACCAACACAAAAAAATAAAAATTATAAATTTATAAATTTGAAATTTTAATAGGTACAAGTCAATACAAATTAAGATACATCTGAAATCCTAGCATTCATGAGAGTAAATTTCATTCCTCTAGCCCAATATGTTTGCGTAATTCATGGCAAATCCTATATCTAAATAATGAGGCATCATCCTCGGACCAATCCAATGCCCCAATATAAATTTCTTACACAAAGAAGTCAATGTACTTCATTATGTAAACTCCATAATTTGTACCATTCTTTTGTTTAGGACAGTTGGCTTTGATAACAAGGGCCATTTTTTTTCTTTGGAAAATTTCTCTACATTGCATAAATTTGAAGGGCGTTGGGAAGAAAATAACTTTGTACCAAAGAAAAAACCAGACAATAAGAGTAGCCTATAACAGAAATGTGCATAACAAATTATAAAGTCAAGTATCATCACGTACCACATATTCAATCTCTAGTATGTATCGAGTGATAATTTTATGGCCTTTCTAATTTTCATACAAAGAATCTATTAGGATAATTCTCCAATCCTTAATAGATATGACGAACAAAAAGTAATGCTTATTTTGATGATTAACTAGCAGAAATGCAAATTCAAAATTCGACAATTACAGTTGTTCTCTTTGGTTAAAAAATGGAGACTTTGAAAATATTAAAATTATTCTTCCGAGACACCGAGAGGTTTATATATGAATCATACCATGCTGGTAGTAGCTAGAAGAAACAACATGACATGAAATAAAAGTTGCTCCTTTCATATCAACCTTCCCATAGATGTTGTTCGCGTTTCTTTAACATCTATTATCTAATCCTAGATAAGGTTCCCTGGCCTAAGTGACCGTATATCCTTATAAACCAATCTATACTAGTCCTGGGGACTTATATAAGGAAATTGGGATCCGTCCACGTTATCCGAAAACCAATTTGCATTAGGTCACTCCTCTTTCTCCAACTTTAATGGACGAAGAGGATCCTTTTTAAATTTAGATGACCGGGGCACTTGTTACCATAAAGGGAGAATATTGAATTGATCATCCACCTTACTATCACTCAATCTCAATTGACCAACTGGTGTTTCTTTAAGTATCAGAGTTAAGTACATAGCCTGAATGTCTTCTATACTCCCAAAATCACCACCATGTGTCGGCATGTACATGTATGATGAAGGAGGTGTTAATTGCAACCTAGGTTCTTTCTTTGCTACAAATGAGAGCTTGAGCCGGTAGGGAGATCCTTGACTAAATAGATCAAAGTCGGAGGAAGACATATCCTAAGTAAATTGCTCAAATGAATAGTGTCATTAGGATCTTCATAAACCTCTCAGTGTTCTTCATTGAAAAGTACTGACCTAGTAAACCACTCTATGTATACATAGCGAGGGTTATGCACATGTGGTACTCACAAAATATTTATTAGAAATGCTCAAGTCGATTCAACCTAAGTTGTAAAAGGTACAAATAATTAGTAAACATTTTTAGACTTGTAAATGTATATAAAAAATATAATTAATCTTAATCTTAAACTTATTAGATTCACAGCATCATATTGATGGAATATGCCACGTGGGGCATAACTCTCATCCGAAACAAGTTGTGGGTGGCTAATTTTATTACAGGTCATCCGTCAATACCATCTCAAGTACTCAAAAAGAGAGATCAACTATCTGGCCGCCATCAAAAAATCAACAAGAATGTCTTGCCATGCGTTCCACGTGATAATATACTCTTTTTACAAATCAATATAATTTATTGCACGAATCCCTTCTCGATCCCGCCTTAATTTAACAATATCAATCGGGGCCTCGGGTATGTTTTGTAATTCCCCGACTTATCTTATAGTTTTATCTGACATTTGAAATTCTATAACATCAAGCTAAATTAGGGGAATACGTGAGGCCCAACCATACAAAGCTTGTTCATACTCTGTTCCAACCAAATTTTCAAACCTCATATAAAGTGCCCACCTTATCATGGCCCCTGTCATCCTATCAAATTCACCTCTGTAAAAAATTTGAGTGTGATGCGGGTATAGCCTTCTTGTTTCTTCCATTGTATTGTAATTTTTTAGGTAGGCTCATGCTCTAGCACAAGGCAACCAATACTCTAATCCGTGTGCATAATTAAGCCTACTGATAAAGATATATTCGTAAGCCCAAACTTGTGTCATAAATTACTGAGTTTAGTAATGACAAATACAAATCTTGTATGCATGTAAATATACATTAAATATAAAAATAAAAAACCAAAAGAATAGTCAAACAATCATCAATGTTCTTCACTTTGCAAATTCTGATATAAACAAGCAAAAATCGCGGCTCCCCGTGTGTAGCTACATGTTTTATCAATATCTTCAAGAAATAGAAAATATCTCCCATGCATCACGTCACAGTTTGATGACGTAAATAAAAAATTTCTAATCACAAACAACACATAAACTTTGGTATGTATCACCACCATTTTCGTGTCGGCATCCCGAGGAAGTTGAGAAAATGTGGAACAGAGCCATGACAATACAATCCCCCATGTACATAAACCACTTCATCCCCCACTACATATATACTAAATTCACCCCATTGAAATATTAATTTTAGCTCTTTTATTAATGTACATGCAATCAATGTACCAAAAATAGACAATCCTAATATGAAATATACGTCTTCTAAGGTAATTATCATTTCACCCATAGGAAAGTAAAATATATTTGCCTTACTCCTCCAACGCTCTACTAATACTTAAATCAATTATGCATCTAATTGATTACACACACAAAGATTTTCAAAAACTCCAAACCCCATTGGTGTAATAACTCTTTTTGTACGTCATTTATTAATACCCACAAAACCAACGAGCGTTCACCCTCATTTGTTCTTAACTTATGCCTGTAACAAGGATTATTCCATACTACACTTGAAACGTAATTAGCTTGATCCCACCATAGTATGTTATATCTATCGGTTCGGGATTAAATTTCATTTTCCTATTAATAACTTAAGAAAAAAAACATATATAAAAAAACATTAAAATTATTATTAAATATTAACAATATTAAACATAGATACTCAATTAATACATCTAATTTAATTATACCAACAATCATATTATAAACAAATTTAATTCAATAATAATGAGAAAAAAATCACATCATAATATAACATAAACACAATTTTCTTGTGATACGAACAACAATAATGATGTATGACAAATTACCCAAATTCATGTTCAATCATATTACATACAGACAAATTTTATTCTATCATAATTGAAAGAATTCACTTCATAATATAATATATATACACCCGTACAAAATTTCATTGTGATACGAACAAGAAAATATTAATGTATAAAAAAATTACCCTAACATATGCAAGGATTTTACATCTTTAAACAAGACAAATCTAGCCTAACAACAATGAATAGTACCAACAATGGATATTTTGTATACAATAAATCTTTGTAGCCAACTGTATATGCAATAATATATACAACGATTCGTGGCTACAAAGGAATGCATACAACGATTTATATATAAAAATGATGAACATATAAGACTTACAAGATTTGGATAAAAAAATAAAAGATTTAACGGTTGAAATTAAAATGGTTGTTTAGTTGATGTGTCGTGGTCTTTTGTCTCTCTCTATCTCTCTCAATGATTTGTGTGTATTTAGATCTCTAATGAAGAAACATGTTGCAGCATCATTGTTGTAGTGAAATACTTACCGTCTGTACTACTAAAGTACGGATTGGTGAACGGTGTCGTTTAACCATCCCCCCCTAACCTACTCCACTCCCACGCCATCCCACCCCTCTCCTATGTGAGAAGTTCATAATCCTACATAGTATCTTAAATTTTGCAAACATTATTGACTTTATCCTACACCATACTCTTAACTTAATAAATATAGTGAAATCACAAGCTTATGATCGTAAGATATACTACGTTAAATATTTTTGGCAATACTAAAAATAAGAATGTATTAAACTACAATGTACGTACTCGGGTTATGAAACTTATTGAATCTCCATCAACCCTAGTCTATGAAACTTATTGAATCTCCATCAACCCTAGTCGGCCTAAAATAACTTGCTATATTACGTTATAGTAGTGCTTAAAATGCTATATATCAAAGACCACTGCTATTTGAGAAAAAATAAATGAACAGGGAGTAGGAAAAAAATTAGATATATCATTGAGGTTCTTGAAATTTACTTGATCTATATATTTTGAAATAAGAGTCTTATTTTAACTTTTAAAGGTCAACGGGAGAAATTGTAAAATTTAAATTGAGGTTAACTCATTTAGGTTTTGTTAAAAAGTAGTTTTACAATTCAACTTTTTAAGATAAATCAGATGAATTATATTAAGTTAAAATTTTAAAATATAGTAAATTAAATTCTTATTTTGAAACAGAGTATATGGATTGCAAAATGTGAAAGCAATCTAATATAAAAATGATAAATCCCTTAGCTGATTCAATACTGTTTCATTTAAAATTCTTTGATTTCCTAATTAAGCTAAACAATTAATTATATATATCTATCTAGATGGGATTAGTAACGAAGCTAGAATTTATATTTAGTATAGTCAAAATTATTATGAGATTATAAATAATTTAGCGGGAGTTCGGGGGTAGAGTCCCCGAACCATTTTTGTGTGTGAATAATTTTATATTTTTTGGTTGTATATATAGAACATATATTTGATTACAATAATAATATAATAATTTTTAACTATATATATATATATATATATATATATACACACACACACACACACACACCCTATTGACCCCTAATATAATTTTCTAAAGATAATTTGTTTATAAATAATTAATTCTTCAAAATGATAATATAAAATAGATTATTAATTAATTTATGAAGAATATTTGACTATACATATATTATATATAGAGGAGTAAGAATGATATGAGATTGAGATTTGAATGAAAAAAATTATAAATTTTTAATTTGACTCCATATATTAGAAATTTTACAAAATTTTAGTGGGATCAATTTATATATAAAATTTTAAATTTTTAAATTTATCATATATTATAAAATATAAAAAAAATAAAATCAATGGGGTCAATTGACCCCACAACCCCTAATGTGGCTTCCTCCCCGAATGGGATGGCCATTCGCGACGTAGTCCACGACTTTGGATTATTAATTAAAAAAAGCCAAGAGATTATAATAATTTTTATAGTTTTTAATATATTATTATCAGCCAGTATGATGAGATTGATTAAAAATAATGAAAGACAGACTATAAACCAAATCTATTGTACAGCCACCCTAGACCATTTCTTAATTTGCCTCCCTCATGGAACATGAATGCCTTCTGAGGGACACCATTTGTCAGCAGCATGTGTATGTGGCGATATATATATAAATATATATATATATATAGTAACGATATATTATATATTAATTATATTATATATTGTTATATTATATATAGAGAGAGGAGCTTAAAATGGAAGGAATAGAACCACAATTCGCTACCATGCAATGAGAATACTTATCAATTTCACTTGTTCAAAGACAACTCAAATCCATGAAAAGTGTCTTGAGGGAATGAATTTGAAATTTTGTATAATTCATCTAAATTATACTAATTATAAATGAATAATTAGTAGAAAAATGGGGCATCATTTGTAAGGACACAAGTTATATATGATATATAAAAGTTAATAAAATTGCATCTTTTTAATATTCAATTTTGATAGATGTTCACATGTCATCAAATTCATTTGAAATGACATTTATATTATTTTTTATTATTTTATTCGTCAAAATTATATCGCACTGTATCTAATTATCACAAATAATTTAAATTTGACAACTATAAACATACTTTTCCATATATATATGCAACTCTATAAATAAGGTGACTTTAGGTGGTTATTGGTCAACAAGAAAATACTTGACTTTTTTTTTTGTTACATTAAACTCATATTTAAACACTTTAGTCCTCTAGTGTCACGATAATTCTATATAGTTGTCAAAACTAGAACTATCTCATATTTCTAAACAAAAGTTTAATTTCCTGACAGAGTTTAGACCTATCAAAAAACACATTTAAAATTTATATTTCTTCTATATTTGAAATAAAGAGAAAAATGTGACATTCGAATAAGTTAAGAATATAAAGCTATATAAAAAAAATGGATATATTTTCTCAACAAGTCATAAAATTTATGCCAAGAAATGCTTAAAAAGTTTATCTCCTAAAATAACTGTGTACATGTAAAATATTTTCTTAAAAATTAAATTATCTTTCCCAAAAAAAGCCCTTACATATAACAATGAAGGAGTTAAGTTGGGCCAGACTCATCCAAAGTTTTAGAGAAGTTTTTTAGAAGTTAGAATAAAATTTAGCACGACATCATACACTGAGGCGTGTTAATTAATGATGGAATTTTGACTAGTAAATACTCTCTCCAATTCAATTTATAAAGTTATTATTGATTTTAAATATCTTTAAATTAAAAATTGACATGAATTTAATTTGTTTATGTTAATACAATTATGACTATTATAAATTATCTAAAAAGTAATATTAATTATAAATTTTATTATTTTGAAAACTTAGAAAAAATTATATCAATTTTTAGTTTGAAAAACTTTAAAATTAACTTTTAAAAAATTATTAATAATTTTATAATTAAAAAGGGAGTAATAACCATTAAGAGTTGTTACAACTTACAACTATGGTTAGCACCTTTATTAATGGGTTAGTCAATCACATTTGCCAGTTCTCCAGGAGTCGATGATCAGCTGATAGCCTCCAAAGCATTCCACATTCAATAATATCTCATTTAATATTATCAATAATACTAACAATTTTGAGTTGACCATCAAACCCATGCATGCATGTTCCTCTTTTAAAACTTGTAGAAGTGGAATATTGAGTAACGATTAGATCTATCACCATTAATTCATAATTGACAAAGTGAACCTACACAACATAAGCTACTATTCAGTTTAATTGGTGATCAAGCTACATAAATCTACATTAAGTTTTGAAATATTTAATTGGTCAAGTTCATTTTTTTTTTTTTGAAAGACCTATTTTTTAGAGAATACAATATAATTTTATGATCAAGTAATCAAATTTTATGTAAATAAGAAGCATACTTCACATAACGGAAGGATTAAACTCAAATAAAAATTGAATTTGATACCTAAAGGTTAGGTACTTTAGTTTTAACCATTATGTTAAGAACTCATTTGTTGATAACCTCATTAATAGTAATCGACGATAATTGGTCCTTTTTTTAATACAAACTTATTCAGTTTTATGTTTTCTTGGTTAAGTGAATAAATAGGAAGGAGGGAAACATCAATCCGAGGAAGGTAGGACCTAAATAGGAAAATAACTCGCCGTAGTCTAATTTGAGTGTCATACTTTAAAACACTCTTTAGTTATCAAAGCACTATTATTTTTGTATAAAACAAGCTCTATATCTCATGTCTAAGATCGATTCCAAGATAAACCAATTTACTCTAATTCATAACTACAAAAAATTTGTAATTTTAAAATATTTTTTTGCTGCAGTTTTTTATGTACTTTAGACATGATAACACTTTATCATTATGTTATGATGTTCTTGGAGAAAACAAGGGAATCCACACGTCGCATGACCATATACAAGTTCAAATACACTTGTTTAGAACCGAACTTGATCCAAAATTTTAAATCATTAAATCTTTTTTATATTAGTCGTTCATTATTTTGTGAATACCGACAAGGTCATATCAGTTCGTCCTAAAATGGATAGATTTCCTCTTCATATAAAACTAAAACCCCATTGAGTTGCATGGTCAAAAATTCATTCGACACAACAGCTTGCAAAGATGCATAACCAATTCTAATATTAATTCAATCTATACTAACAGGTCAAATTTGCTTCCATCGTAATAAACTAACCAACTGTACACAATTAAAAAAAACCTACATTAGCACTTACTGCATGACCAAAACCATCAACAACTTAATATAAAACAATTTTTGTTAACTCAAACCTCTTAGGCGGCACAATATGTACGGCCGAAACGGATGATTACCCAGAATATATTACAACTCGAACTGTTTCAACAATGTACCCCAGAATATATTTCTATGAAGTACGACAAGTACCACCAAATGATTAAGATAGTTTGTTAACATATGTTCTTGATCAGATGATCAGGATTACCTGTTGGCTTTAAAATTGTACCCTAATATTCAAACAATCAGAATCAAATCAAAGGCCGAGGATATGACAAGTGTAGCACAGCAAAGCTGGTTGGTCTGCATATAATTAAATCAGGGTCAGTATAAATTAAATAATACATCTGGTAAATTGATACACATTAAACATAATATAACAGAGTTAACATTAATGCATTAAACTAAGGCTAAATGATAGCTTTGTTATTGAAAGTCCTTTCCCTTAACCCTCAAGCTATGCCTACAAGTCAGTGTATTACTTTAATCATCTGATCCCTTATTATGTGTTATAAACTATAAAGTCAAAGGGGAGGGGCAACAATACAATTAAGGGAGTCAACACCATGAACCTTAGTCGGCAGAGGTTTGAGTCTCAAGTAAAATTAACCCATTTTTTCTAAAAATGGGAACCGAAAGGTGCGTTGTGAAATAAGGAAAACGCGGTTTAATTTAACAAATCATATGATTCACTAGTAAAATTAAACAAGTACAATCTGATATATCTACATGTTTTGCTTAAATGACACATAAAATGTTGGGAATTAAATCACGCAAAATAAACAATACAAAATAAAGAATGAAGAACAACACAAAATTTAACAGTGAAAACCCTTAAAGGGAAAAATCACGGGTGAAACTCCGAATCTCTATTATATCAATAATATTGAGCTTACAAATTCATCCAAAGTTTTACGTTCTAAAACCTGAGGTTACACAATAGTATAATACAACTTTTTGTACGTACTAAAAGCTGTAAAAACCATCTCCCTCATATAACCCACCCCCCCCCCCCCCCCCCCAGTCTCTCAATTCTTAGAATGTTACATGATATTTGGTTATGTTACACTTGATCAACTAAACATAAGACTCTATTTATAGAGTATACATACATTTCCTTTTTCTATTTAAAATAGGACACTTTGACAATAAGATTCTCTCTCATGATAATACTTCTAATAATACTTCTATTAAAAATAAGACTTCTTTATTTTTATAATAGCAATTCTTTTCGGAACAGGATTCAAGGAGTATTCCAACAATCCTCCCTCTACTCGAATCCTTGACTACTTCTACTTCATGTTTGAATAGGATTTGAGGATTATTCCAACATAAAATTCAATGCATTTATTGTACTCTGATAATATGAGAAGGAAAAAGAACTAGTTCAAGTAGAGATTAGTAGGGCATAATTAATCAATTAACATTAGGTAATGGAATGCATCACCTGAAGGTGAATGCGTGTGTTGTGGTAGAGCATTTAGCAATAACCTCACAAAACATTGACCTTGAATTAATGTTTCTTAAGTTTATAACTCTTATGTCACCGTCCAACACCTTAGCCTAACGGCTACTTAATATTAAAGTTGGAATCAAAGGATTAAAATATAAAGAGTTGACATCTAATGTGGCAGAATGAAGAGGCTATAAATAGGCTAAGCTAACCTCTTCTCCATCTCCACAACTTGCAAATATAATTAAGCAATACATTCTTTCTCTTTCCCTCTCTCAGTCACTTTTCTGAGCACTAGCTTAAGCTTATTTGCTTCAATGGCAATCCCAGTGATCGATTTCTCGAAGCTCAATGGGGAGGAGAGAGCCAAAACAATGGCAGAACTCTCTAATGGGTGCGAAGAATGGGGATTCTTTCAGGTACTTATTATAAAACTTACAAATTCCAAGTCCCTCATGCAAAATGCTCGATGTCATGCCATTAGAACACACAATATACAACATTATTCGGTGATAATGATAAGTATGAAACATATATCCGTATTAAAACAATTTTTTTTATGTTACAGTTGGTGAACCACGGGATTCCTGAGGAGCTCCTCGAGAGGGTAAAAAAGGTGACCTCCGAGTGCTACAAGCTGGAAAGGGAAGAAAAATTCAAAACCTCGACGCCTGTTAAGTTGTTGAAGGAGTTCGTGGAAAAGAAAAGCAGCAACAAGGTGGAGAATGTGGATTGGGAAGATGTTTTCCTTCTTTCGCATGATAATGAGTGGCCATCAGAGATCCCAGGATTCAAGTAAGAATCATGAACTAATAGTTTTTGATACAATATTGAATCAAATGTGTGAATATATTACTTAAATATATCATCTGACATATAAATGAAATGAATAAACAGGGAAATCATGGCAGAATACCGAGTTGAGCTGAAGAAACTGGCAGAAAAGGTAATGGAGGTGATGGACGAAAACTTGGGTTTACCGAAAGGATACATTAAGAAGGCTTTCAATGGCGGAGAAGGAGATAAAGCCTTTTTTGGCACTAAAGTGAGCCATTACCCACCTTGTCCACAGCCCGAGATGGTTAACGGCCTCAGAGCTCACACTGATGCCGGAGGAGTTATCTTACTCTTCCAAGACGATGAGGTGAACGGCCTTCAAATCCTTAAAGACGGGGAATGGATTGATGTTCAGCCCGTAAAGAATTCTATTGTCATCAACAGTGGTGATCAGATTGAGGTTTTGAGCAATGGGAGATACAAGAGTGTTTGGCACCGCGTTTTGGCATTGCCAAACGGAAACAGGAGATCCATTGCTTCTTTCTACAATCCATCGCTTAAAGCCACCATAGCCCCTGCACCAGTACTGGTGCAAACAGTGAACAAAGAGGTCGATCAAGGTTATCCAGAATTTGTATTTGGGGATTACATGACTGTTTATACTGAACAAAAGTTCCTCCCTAAAGAACCAAGGTTCCAAGCTGTGAGGGCCATGTAAGAAATAGCCTAAAAGGATAACCAAACTTTTCACTGAGAAGTGAGATATTTTCCTTCTGTTGTGTGTATGATTAGTGCTAAACTTTTTCCACAATGAAAAAAAAGAAAAAAGAAAAAAAATCCTATATGGGCTAGTCAATCTTCAACTTTATTAATTGAAGACAACATAAAGCTTAAGTGGGTATTAGTGTAATGATTGTATCATTGTTTCTCTTTCGCATTTCAATGTAATATTGGGTGCTTAATGTACTTCTTGAAGTTTACTCTATAAACTGTAGTCATGTAGAACTTGTAGATTTCGATTCAAAATCTATATTTTGGGTGCTTTACTACAAAGTTAACGATTTTCTGCTACTCTAAAACATTTAATATAAAATATAGATGTCTTAGTTTAATGTTGATGTTTCAACAAACTTTAAGACAATTATTTTTGTAATGCTCTGTTCTTCAATTAGTTTATAGATGAGAGAAACTTGGTTTGAATTTCGGTAGGCATATTCAACTAAACAAATCTAGAGTTGATTGGCATGTCCTACCATTGCCCGACTCGTATTGGACTGACAGCCAGTTCTGCCTTCTAGATTTCAATAATTAAGGATATTATATATCTGAAAACCCCTGGATATCTGCTAAAGGTTCAATTTCTTTACATTCCATTACAATATAAGTTTCAGCTTTTTAATCTCTCTAAGTTAATAATATTCAGTTATTGCAATAATTAATATGTTACCTATTTTTTCTATGTGATTTCGTCGTAATATTGGGCATCAGAGACGATAGCAGTTGGTGCAGATGTTATGATTGAATTTTCATTATAGCTTTAAATTGCTTTCACAAAGCTTGCAATTTCTTATATATCCTATATAAAAGTTTCAAAACTCAAGAACTGAGCAGTTCATATCCAATTTCTACATAATATTAAAAACCAACATTAGCAATCATATGAAGCTAACCTCCAGATAAAAGAAAATACTATATGAATTACAGGCCAACTTCACATTCATAATGATAGGGGACTACTCATTAATGCACTCATGGCATAGTTGTCAAATGCTGGCAAAGCATCGAGGAGAATGGAATAGTTTTGTAGGAATAAAGATATGATTTTTGTCACAAAAGATCAAAAATAGAAAAAGGCAAAAAAAAAACAACAGAAAATTCTTTCATCAAATCACTTAATATATTTCTCACAGATATTTTCAATTATACAGTAGAAATGCTTCAATTATTATACTTTATCTGTTCCAAATTAAAAGATCATTATTTACTTTTTAAAAGTTAATTTAAAATATTTTCAAACTCAAAATTGACACGATTTATTTAAGTTTTCAAAATAATAAATCTTATAACTAGTAGTACTTTTTAAGTAGTTCATAATATTCATAATTGTATTGATATAAACTAATTGCATTTATGTCAATTTTGAATTTGAAATTTCTCAAATTGACTTTTTAAAAATTAATATTAATTTTATAATTTGAAACGGAGGAACTATAATGAAAGGCATGATTCCTGTTCTTACAATTAGGGGTTAGACTGGTTAGTGCATGAGCATTACAAGTCCATGAAATAATTGCAAGTATAACTAACTTCCTATAAAAATTATAAACAACTTAAAAGTCTGAAGTGTTTAAAATCTCAGAGTATGAGAAGTCGCTGTGTAAATTTCTAATAATCTCTTAGGTTGCATGTTCTTGTTATTTTGAAATTTATTTGATTTGATGAGTATGCGATATGTTTCGGCTACTCTACCATGAAATTAATTCAGAATGAATATGAACAACCCTGATAAAGGGGATATGAATTGTTATAACGTGGAAGTTCACGGTTCTTAATTGTTGAACTTGGTTTGGATGGTTCACAATGTTAACGGTTGAACTTGGTATAAGTTCGAGGTCTTTACAATCGTTGAGTATAATTGAGATTCAAGAAATTCTTTCATTTGCTATTCATTGATGATGTGTTATAAGGTTTTATTGATCAAAGTTGTGACGCCCCCAAATCTAGGCCCACACAGCCCAAACTTGAGTCGTCAAAAGACTACAACAAAATTATTACAATGAAATACAACGTACAACAATACAGTGGATAATACAACACAACTAAGTCTTCATTATTATTGCCACACTATTTTATAACACGTGAAGACTATGATAGCTATCCCCGCACTCTCACTCCATTCCCCGGCTAGACCCCGTTACGTTCTCATCTCCTGTTGAAAAACAATGGAACGAAAAGAAAGGGTGAGCTCAAATAGCCCAGTAAGAAATATCATGACTAAGATAATGACGAATAATTTATCATTAGCCTTCAACAGTTGAGTTCTTGATAGAATACAATAGACTACAAGGTTTATATCAAAAACTGCAGTTAAATTCTTAAACAACGTTCAGATCAATAATAGTAGCGGAATGAGCAATCTATTAGAAGAATAATGCAGACTATAATGTCCACTCGCTTCTCTTTTTAGTAAAAATATCATCAACTTTTATCATCTGAAATACCATTAGTCAAGATAATACAACTTCACAGTTCCTGGTCATAATCATGCAGATCAACAGTTCGTCTTTGCACTACGGGCCAAAGACATTCAATATAACACCAACGGTCATGATTATACCAGATTCAGCCTTTGGTCATAATCATACCAACCAACAGTTCATCTTTGCACTACGGGCCAAAGAGAACATTCACCACGTGTCATAAAAGACACCGAACAGATGTATCGCCTTTAACCTAGTATATCGCCTTTAACCTATCATCTGTTCAACAATTATATCACATCTGTGCCCCCGGCCACAGATATTCACAACAGCTTGATTCTTGATGATTAATACAAATAACAGTGATACAAATGATGAACAGAAGAACATGATAAACAATAAGTATCGGAAGTTTACTTTGTGCAGATTCAAATAATGTCCAAATTGCCAACATGATGTGGAGTGAAATTTAAAAATGATATTCAAGATCCACAGTTCAGAATAACGATTACAGTTCAATAGAAATGTTCAGAAAATAGGAAGGTTCAGTTGAACTAATGAAATTCAACTATTATGGAACATATAATATTTTCAGGAATTATAGAAGCAATAGTTCCATAATAAGTTTCGATTTAGGTGTATGGAAGAAAATAATATCCCTTACCGTAGCAGGTTTGATTAACAAAAGGTGAAGGGAATTAATATCCCTTACCATAGTAAGTTTGAATAATGGAAGATGAAAAAGATGGTATCCCTTATGAGTATAAAGGAAAATGATATCACTTACGAATATGGAATAAAAGTGTCATGTGATAATTCGTGTAGACAAATTATTTCCACACGAGACAAATAAAAAGGGTTATTCACCAACAGGCGATAATCCGCACCGTAAGGTTATTCCCATCAATTTGAATACGAATAGTTATTCACCAAACAGGCGTAATCCGCACCGTAAGGTTATTCCCACAATTTAATAGAATTTGAACACGAAGAGTTATTCACCAAACAGGCGATAATCCGCACCGTAAGGTTATTCTCAAAGATTAATAAGGAATGAATACAAAAGGTTATTCACCAACAGGCGGTAAACCGCGCCGTAAGGTTATTCCCACAATTTAATACATGGAAATAAATGGCACAAGAAAGAAACGATATTATTTTCGAGAATCAAAGAATGATAATCCCTTCAAGTAAGAAAGAAAATAATATCCATTTATGATGATGAAAAGAGTGATACCCCTTACCTTAACACGTGACTGGATATTGATTTAAATGAGATTGATCAACCTATATATTTTTAATATAATTAGTAATTACCACATATAAATTTCAAAGTATATGATAACTCGTATATTATGAACTATCAAAATTATATATATTTAACATAATTTTTGTAGTATAATATAACAACTTTAAAATAGTTTTTAAAATAATATTCCAAAATAAATCTTCCAAAGAAAGCTTTTAAAAATGAATCTTCTCAAAGAAGAGTCTTCTAAAGGAAGATTTGTGAATACCGTGAAAAATAGGAATTTATGAAATTACTACTCTTTAATAAAACACTTACTTGAAAAATTCCTGCACTCCTTTTGGCTTTCAAACTCTCAAAATAACCTTACTATTCTCAGAGAAAACTCATAAAATTCTTATAGAAAAATTTTATGTTTTAGGTGTGATTTTTCTATTCAGCTGAGCAAGATATTTATAGGAGAAAATAAGTTACTATGCGTGGTAGGTGAACAGAAAAAAATTCAGCAGAGGCTGCGCAAACGTTTTTAAAAATTTTCAATACTTGCACAGTAACTTTGCACAGTAACTTTAAAATTTTCAAAAAGTGAACAGTAATGAACAGTAACTTTTGTCGGTAGATGAACAGTAACTTCCCCCGAGATGAACAGTGACTTCCGTCAGTGAATAGTAACTTTTCCGGGAGTGAATAGTAAATTCCGGGAGTGAATAGTAACTTTTGAAAAATAAAATTTTTTTTATTTTTCCTGTGGGTCCAACATATAAAATGAAATAATGCTACAACAATAATGTAATAAACACGTTACAGATTATTATTAATTTAATAATATAAATTACAGTATATTTGCAACTGTGACAATTATTAGGTTCAATAATTTTAAAAACAGTGCAGCAACAATTATTGACTCAATAATATAAAATACAGTGTAATGACAATTATTAAATCAATAATGCAAAATGCTGTGTAACAACAATTATTGAATTGATAACATAAAATATTATGCAGTGACAATTATTGATGAAATGATGCGTAACAGTTACGGTGTCAATTATCAGAACAATAGTATGAGCCACTGTGCAATACCGCGTGCTACTGTAGAGTACCGTGTGCTACAGAAAATACCATAAATTACCGTATGCTACTATTCTTTTATCACCGGTATTTTAACAGTTAACACCGTTGACTATTTTTATTTAAAAAGGTTACTTCTGTCATTTTCTATATCCGACAATTATTTCGTTGTGGGCTCCACCAATAATTAGTTATTTCGGCGCCGTCGTACGACCCGAATATTCCCCGACAAAACGAATATTGTCCGACAAAATAAAATTTACACATAACATCCTTAACTTTCAATTTCGTTAATTTAACCACTTACTGTTTCAGGAAAAATATATATGAAGAAAAATAAATTTTTATATTTCATAAAATTCGGGGTCTTACAACCTCCCCTCCTTATGAAATTTCGTCCCCGAAATTGACGTACCGGGCATTTCAAAGTTATCCTCCTGATTTCCAGATGCCATACTAAACTGTGGTCACAAAATAATTGTTAGTTCAAACAAACTGACTCATTACTTCATGTCCCTATATTCAAATCAACTCATTAGATAATAAAATCTAATTTAGGTAGGACATACTAGTGACTGATTCTATTCGTCTCTCCCCTCCTAGTTCTAACCCCAGATCTCCATTAAAGACCATATCCCTAAGCTCTGATGCCAACTGTGACTCTCATCCCACCATAGGGACAGCACCTCACAATGGTATCTATCAGTTTGCCACCTGTACTATAGGCGTCCCCTACGGAGAGTCTGGCTTCGGTGCATCCCCTTTCCCTAGGAAGTCACCAGCGAGAGGCTCGGGGCTCTTCGTTATATGGCTCTGATACCAACTGTGACGCCCCCAAATCTAGGCCCACACAGCCCAAACTTGAGTCGTCAAAAGACTACAACAAAATTATTACAATGAAATACAACGTACAACAATACAGTGGATAATACAACACAACTAAGTCTTCATTATTATTGTCACACTATTTTATAACACGTGAAGACTATGATAGCTATCCCCGCACTCTCACTCCATTCCCCGGCTAGACCCCGTTACGTTCTCATCTCCTGTTGAAAAACAATGGAACGAAAAGAAAGGGTGAGCTCAAATAGCCCAGTAAGAAATATCATGACTAAGATAATGACGAATAATTTATCATTAGCCTTCAACAGTTGAGTTCTTGATAGAATACAATAGACTACAAGGTTTATATCAAAAACTGCAGTTAAATTCTTAAACAACGTTCAGATCAATAATAGTAGCGGAATGAGCAATCTATTAGAAGAATAATGCAGACTATAATGTCCACTCGCTTCTCTTTTTAGTAAAAATATCATCAACTTTTATCATCTGAAATACCATTAGTCAAGATAATACAACTTCACAGTTCCTGGTCATAATCATGCAGATCAACAGTTCGTCTTTGCACTACGGGCCAAAGACATTCAATATAACACCAACGGTCATGATTATACCAGATTCAGCCTTTGGTCATAATCATACCAACCAACAGTTCATCTTTGCACTACGGGCCAAAGAGAACATTCACCACGTGTCATAAAAGACACCGAACAGATGTATCGCCTTTAACCTAGTATATCGCCTTTAACCTATCATCTGTTCAACAATTATATCACATCTGTGCCCCCGGCCACAGATATTCACAACAGCTTGATTCTTGATGATTAATACAAATAACAGTGATACAAATGATGAACAGAAGAACAGGATAAACAATAAGTATCGGAAGTTTACTTTGTGCAGATTCAAATAATGTCCAAATTGCCAACATGATGTGGAGTGAAATTTAAAAATGATATTCAAGATCCACAGTTCAGAATAACGATTACAGTTCAATAGAAATGTTCAGAAAATAGGAAGGTTCAGTTGAACTAATGAAATTCAACTATTATGGAACATATAATATTTTCAGGAATTATAGAAGCAATAGTTCCATAATAAGTTTCGATTTAGGTGTATGGAAGAAAATAATATCCCTTACCGTAGCAGGTTTGATTAACAAAAGGTGAAGGGAATTAATATCCCTTACCATAGTAAGTTTGAATAATGGAAGATGAAAAAGATGGTATCCCTTATGAGTATAAAGGAAAATGATATCACTTACGAATATGGAATAAAAGTGTCATGTGATAATTCGTGTAGACAAATTATTTCCACACGAGACAAATAAAAAGGGTTATTCACCAACAGGCGATAATCCGCACCGTAAGGTTATTCCCATCAATTTGAATACGAATAGTTATTCACCAAACAGGCGTAATCCGCACCGTAAGGTTATTCCCACAATTTAATAGAATTTGAACACGAAGAGTTATTCACCAAACAGGCGATAATCCGCACCGTAAGGTTATTCTCAAAGATTAATAAGGAATGAATACAAAAGGTTATTCACCAACAGGCGGTAAACCGCGCCGTAAGGTTATTCCCACAATTTAATACATGGAAATAAATGGCACAAGAAAGAAACGATATTATTTTCGAGAATCAAAGAATGATAATCCCTTCAAGTAAGAAAGAAAATAATATCCATTTATGATGATGAAAAGAGTGATACCCCTTACCTTAACACGTGACTGGATATTGATTTAAATGAGATTGATCAACCTATATATTTTTAATATAATTAGTAATTACCACATATAAATTTCAAAGTATATGATAACTCGTATATTATGAACTATCAAAATTATATATATTTAACATAATTTTTGTAGTATAATATAACAACTTTAAAATAGTTTTTAAAATAATATTCCAAAATAAATCTTCCAAAGAAAGCTTTTAAAAATGAATCTTCTCAAAGAAGAGTCTTCTAAAGGAAGATTTGTGAATACCGTGAAAAATAGGAATTTATGAAATTACTACTCTTTAATAAAACACTTACTTGAAAAATTCCTGCACTCCTTTTGGCTTTCAAACTCTCAAAATAACCTTACTATTCTCAGAGAAAACTCATAAAATTCTTATAGAAAAATTTTATGTTTTAGGTGTGATTTTTCTATTCAGCTGAGCAAGCTATTTATAGGAGAAAATAAGTTACTATGCGTGGTAGGTGAACAGAAAAAAATTCAGCAGAGGCTGCGCAAACGTTTTTAAAAATTTTCAATACTTGCACAGTAACTTTGCACAGTAACTTTAAAATTTTCAAAAAGTGAACAGTAATGAACAGTAACTTTTGTCGGTAGATGAACAGTAACTTCCCCCGAGATGAACAGTGACTTCCGTCAGTGAATAGTAACTTTTCCGGGAGTGAATAGTAAATTCCGGGAGTGAATAGTAACTTTTGAAAAATAAAATTTTTTTTATTTTTCCTGTGGGTCCAACATATAAAATGAAATAATGCTACAACAATAATGTAATAAACACGTTACAGATTATTATTAATTTAATAATATAAATTACAGTATATTTGCAACTGTGACAATTATTAGGTTCAATAATTTTAAAAACAGTGCAGCAACAATTATTGACTCAATAATATAAAATACAGTGTAATGACAATTATTAAATCAATAATGCAAAATGCTGTGTAACAACAATTATTGAATTGATAACATAAAATATTATGCAGTGACAATTATTGATGAAATGATGCGTAACAGTTACGGTGTCAATTATCAGAACAATAGTATGAGCCACTGTGCAATACCGCGTGCTACTGTAGAGTACCGTGTGCTACAGAAAATACCATAAATTACCGTATGCTACTATTCTTTTATCACCGGTATTTTAACAGTTAACACCGTTGACTATTTTTATTTAAAAAGGTTACTTCTGTCATTTTCTATATCCGACAATTATTTCGTTGTGGGCTCCACCAATAATTAGTTATTTCGGCGCCGTCGTACGACCCGAATATTCCCCGACAAAACGAATATTGTCCGACAAAATAAAATTTACACATAACATCCTTAACTTTCAATTTCGTTAATTTAACCACTTACTGTTTCAGGAAAAATATATATGAAGAAAAATAAATTTTTATATTTCATAAAATTCGGGGTCTTACAAAAGTGTTGAAGTTTTGTGATAATTTTCCATGTTATTGATAAAACATCGTTTCTTGAGTTATTATTACTTGCTGAGCATAATTAATGCCTAGTCTTGTTATTCATTAACATATTGCAGATAGAATGGAATGATAAGACTTAAGAGTCAAGAAAGGTGTTTTCCGTGTGTGGGATTTAAGTTACAAATTAGTATTAGTTCAATGAGGTAAAGACTAAGGTTGCGATCCGGGGAAGAGGTAAGTGACATAAGGGTTGTCTGTAATAAACTAATTAATTAATATATAGTATTGAAAATATGGATCGTAATGCACCAAGTTTGGAGTAGCGAGTATTCGAATTTGGGGGCGTTACACTCAATACATGCAGTAGCTTAAACAAGGATTGAGTGTACCCCAAAGAAAGAAAGTGACTCTACATCTTTTTCTTCATCTTCTCCTAATCTGTGATTTTAGCCTTTCTCTGCCTTTCTCGTGAGCTCCTTAACTGTTCCCACCAAGTAGATGCTCTGCCCTTAAGTTTAATGGCAACCAGTTTCACCTTAACACTATTTGGAACTTCCTTGTATTCAAAGATATGTTCGACTTCATTCACCTAATCGATGAATCCTTTAGCCTATAACGTACCAGAAAACTCTGGTAACTCCACCTTAAAGCTCATATCTCAACGAAGATCATCTCGAAGTCGTCATTCCCAGAATTGATCCCTATTGTGATAAGGATTATCAAAACTGGTCCCAGAATCATATTCCTCCTCTTAACGATCAAGGTACGAGACTTCTTCAGCCGGAACCTGTCCACGACGACCAAGATCTTGTGTCGTTAGACGTTGGGTTAACTCTGCAACTTATCTCTGTAAATCCTCAATTATCACGTCCTGAACGTTACAATTATGGTGTGGGACTTCTTCACTCAGAACCTGTCCACGACGACCACAACTACTAGCCATTGAAATTGACAAGTTCTAACCCTAGGGAGATATTTGATGCTATGATACCAATTGACACTAGAGCGGGATAATGGTTATTCTGCATGCTAGGTTAACAGAATAATTTACAGGTAAAGAAAGCAAGAGACTGGTCCAAAAGAAATACAGAGAAATTCTCTAGTGCTCAGATTTAATATTATCAAAACAAAAGTTCCTTTCTTTAACCCACAAGTAGGGTAATATCGCTAAAGCATTCTCAAGCAACAAGAAACAACTTTAGTCCTATAATAACATGGCAGCTTCTGACATATTCCTAAAATTATGCCACGTAAAAAGTCCTTACAATCATGTACACGGGCTCCGCATAACAAACTCTGACAACTACTAAAGTAAAGCCACGTAGCAGGGTTTTATAACCACACCACGTGAGACACCATGTGACACAATAAAAAAGATTTACCAAAATTATTAGAAAAATATTTATGGAAAACAACCCAAGAAAATCAACCAAGGAGGAGAAAAAGACACCCAAAGCCAGACTCAAAAGAATGCTCGAAACCAGGATAATTTTTTGAAGAAGTCCGGTCCAAACTTATCACCACTGCAGAAGCCAAACCCGAAGATAAATGTCCGAACCCCCGAAGTAAGCCGAACTTATCCAAAGACATTAATGCTTGCCAACCTTGCACCGATCCTCTACCTCTATATATTTCAGTGTCATCAATGTACTATCCGACAAGTCGGCATCATCGGACTCAGATCCTCCAACATCAATTTCTTTACTTTCTCTTTGGTGCACCAGGATTCATCTGTATGGACTTCTTTGTCACCGAGCTATTTTTATAATCAAAAGTTATATCTTACTTCAAATTTTATGAGATCTGTTATTCTTTCATTCTTTTAGTATCTCATATCATTATGTCATTAGATATGAATGCCTGATTATGGAGAATTAGGATTTATAACGATCATGTATTGCCTCCATCTAAAAACCATAGCGAAAGTTCTCCAAAATTCCTTCCATCACCAGTGTTGTTCAAATGACCGCTCCTTCCTCTGGAATTCGAATTAATTGCATTTTTGATGAATCGGTATAAGCCTGAAGGAAGAAATATCGGGTGTTTGGTGTTGTAATGTTGTAATGACCACGAATTTCATTATACATTGTAATTATAATTAATATATAATTAGCAATGAATTTAAAATTTTTGTACTAATAAAATGTGCATTAGATAATAAAATAGATGTACTTGTTCGTGCATATATTTAATTAAAGAATTAAAGCAAGGGTATAATTAATTAAAGCAAATCTAATTGGATTATATTTTTAATCCAAATGAGTTGTTAAACTAGGTCCAAGATATTAACCTAGTAGCCCATGTAATTAATTTAATTACTAGCCCATATAATTAATTAAACAAGCCCAATGCTTATTTTAATTAAAGTTAGCATAGTTATTTAAATGCTAGCCCAAAGTGTTAATTAAATTGAGCCCAAACCAATTCAATGGATGAGCCCAATATATTAATTTCCTAAGTCCAACATGGAGCCCAATAGGAAGTCAAAATTGGTCAACAATTGAACCCATGTATAGATATATTTGTATATGCATAAATACACATTAAAAGCTAGAAAAATAAAGGAAAAATGGCATGGAAAATACCATTTTGCTGATTTTTTTTTTGGTCCCACTTGATGTTGCTTGATTTGCTAGATTGCTTCTCTTTTACACTAGATCAAAGTTGGCCAACAACTCTAGTCAATCAACTAGTCAATCACCATGTCAATCCATCAAATAGTAAGCTTGATTAGCCTTTAATTTGACCAACATAGATGAATTAGTGAGTTAATGGTGTGTTAGTAGATGGCTATAAAAGAAACCCCCCACACTTGTTTTAGGTTGGTTAGTTCATTGCTAGAGAATTTCCTAGAGAGCAAAGTGTGAGCATTTGAGAGGGTTAGAAAATTTGAGAGCAAAATACTAAGAGAAGAGAAGGAGTCTTGATTCATGCCATCTTCCTTCACAACTTATTTTGGAAGAAAAAGAAAGATAGCCATTAAAACAAGGTAATGATTATTTTAAATGTAGTTTGTTTTTAAATTAAATAAATCATCATGTTAGTATAAACATGTTAATATAGTTATTAATGTGTAGTTGTAATATTTATGCCATGCTTAAGTTTAATAGGTTTGGTTTGTATTTTGGTATCATTTGTGTGCTAAAATATGTGTTTAGTAGTGTATAATCAAGTCTTGAAATTTATTACCAAAAATATTTTTATAAAACTTAGGTTTGATGTTCTAATATTATAGAACATTAAATCATGAGAAAAACAAAGTTTGAATCACTCAAAATGGAGTTATACACAAAAAGTTATGATTTATGGTAGTTTATGTGATGTAGAAATTTTTATAAAAAAATAATGATATTAAATCATGAAAAATTATTTTTTCATGTTATAAATTAAAATAAGGTGATTGGTAATTTTTTTGGATTTTTATTGAAGAGTTAAAGCTTACTTGATGGTATATTTTTAATTAAAATGTGTGTGCCGGAACACTGTTCACATTCTGCGAAGAAGAAAAAAATTAAGGGTTTCCGCGCAATGCGCGCGCAGCCACTGTTCAACGAAAACACGGAGCCAAACGACGTCGTTTGGTGTCCGTAAAAAGTTACTCCGCGTGTACGCGCGGAAGCCGTATCCGGCATTCCAAAAACGGCGTCGTTTTTGGCCCGTTAAATCTGTAACCCGCGCCATGCGCGGTAGGAAAATTCCGGAGAAATTACCAGAATGCCCCTCCGTGTTTTTCTTGGCAGAATTACCATTCTGCCCTCGGTTCAGATTTCGACTTATTTACGGAAATGCCATTCGGGTTAAATTTAATTAATTTAAATATTTAAAAACTAAATTAAAATTATAACAAAAATAATTATAATACAAAAATAATATTGGGGAGGATATTTTTCATTAAGTTTAATATTTAAATATTTTAAATATTAATCTAGTTAGCTAAACCATGGTTAAGATTAATAAATTTATTATTTATTTATTATTTTAAATGTTAATAATAAATAAAGATGATAAATTAGCATTTATTATTTAATGCCTATTAAATAATACTTAAAGAGAGATAAAATTTATAAATTTATTATTTATTATTTAAATATTATTAAATAATAAATAAGGATAATTAGGTAATTAATTATTATTTAATTAGCATTAAATAACGATTAATGGAAATTAAGTTATTAGAGTAATAATTTATTATTTAATTTAAATAATAAATAAGAATGATTTGATTATTATTTAACCTTAAATAATAATTAAAATTAATTAAATAATTAATTATTATTTAATTGACATTAAATAATAATTAAAGAGGATTAAGATTAGTAAACTATTATTTAATTTTCTTAATTAAATAATAAGTAAGGTTAATTACTTGGTTAATTATTGGTTGATTAACATTAAATTAAAGAAGGTTAAAACTAAGTTAATAATTATTTATTATTTAATTATAATTAAATAATAAGTAAGTACAATTAGTTATTATTTATTTTAAATAATAACTAGAGTTAATTAATTAATTTCTATTTAATCAATATTAAATAGTAATTAAAAAGAGATTGAGTTAATAAAATAAATTGAATTTAATTAAACAATTATAATAAGTTGTTTAAAGGTTTAATAAGTGTCCAACACTTAAGAAAAATATTTTCTAACTTATTAACCTAATATGATTAAGGGTTTATAAGGTTAATAATATTGTTTTGACTGATGTAAATTATGTGTTAGTACTTATGTGTGGTAAATAAGTTCATTATCAAGCGTATAGTTATGCAAATACGCCGTGCTAATTATTAGACCGACTTTATTAATGTTAGGTCTTTCAAAGCAAGTAGTTAAAGCTAGACATTTATTGTAGCTGTGCAGACAGGCAAGTTTTCTACCCTTAAACTTGTATTTATTGTTGCAGATATTTTTCAACCGTATTTACATTTCAATTATTGTTGAGCAAGTATTCTACACCCGTAGTTACTTGACAGACCTTTGAGTGAATTAATTATCAAAAATTACTTCACATCATTATTGATTATTGTATTCGCACATAGTGCTTTTGCAAACTGTCTAAGAACGTCTAAGCTAATTGTTTCGGCTAGACAAACGCATGTTAAATTCATTTAATTGAATATTATAAAAGCTTATCCAAACCATTGGTTGGTGCGGATTCTTACAGTAAGACTGAGATAGAACAACCCTAGTTAAAGGGGATTTTTATTTGTCGGAGACCCGACAGCGCGCAAGAAAACTAAATGTGATGCATATACATAGGACATGAGAGGACTGATCCCCTCAAGTGTCCCGTTATTTTAACAAGGAGTCAGACATTGTATGTCTGTTCTACCTTAGTAGCAGTTCATGGTCATTAAAGACCACTCAGCAGTAAAGAGTCAATTCCTTCTTTTATTGAACATTGATTCTTGTTATCTTTCGCAATTGCTATTGTTGAAACCTTGAAGTTATTTCCCTTCATCATGATATATCGTATGATTGCTGTTTATAAACTTGCTGAGCCATTTAGTTGCTCATTCTTGCTATATCATGACTATATTTCAGCCAATCCCGAAAGCTCTAAATCGAACAAAGGCAAGGGGAAAGCGAATGCTTAGTTGTAGTAATTACATGCTAGTTTAAATTGCGGTTATGTAATTACTGTTGTAAATCTTTTGTATTTCCCTTAAGATATGTAATGTTACAATTTAAGGTTAATAGACCTTGGGAAGTGTAGCCTTTATATAAGGAACCTTTTGTATTATTCCGCGTAGTTTGAATACAATATATGTATTTCATTGTTGTTAAGTATTGTACAGTGAGAACCAAACCCGAGGCTAAAGAACCCGGATTTGGGGTCGTCACAGGTTGGTATCAGAGGTGTAGGTTAGAAACTCTAGGATTGCGAAACCTAGGTTATAACCTTAGTACTAAACTCTTATCGAGTGCGTTAGGAGATGAATCGGGGAGATTCATCATGTTGTGTATTTTTGGAGGTGGATTGAGAAAATCCATCGAGCCGAGATGTACATGATAAAATATCATTTCATTTCATCAATGAATATATTTTATTGCTGTACTAACATGTGTTATTTATGTTATTGTAGGATGACGGAGATAGGTCAGTCGAGCACTGCTGTAGAGGAGGTGATTTATACGGATATCCCTATGGATACCGCACAGCCACGGGTGGCTGCACCGATCGAGGAGCCAGAGTCAGATCCCGAGGAGGGAGATAGAGAGGACGCTGTCTGGGGCGGAGTTATGGGGCAGTACAGTGAGGAGGAGGCTGATACTGATGATGATGAGGATGAGGAGCCAGCTGAGTATGTTGATGGCATGGGCACTGTCGCCAGTGACATCATCGATACTCTCACTACGGCTAACGAGGAGCTAGAGGAGAGGGTTCAGCACCTGGAGGAGCAGAACCAGATCCACCAGCAGACAGAGCAGCAGTATAGAGATACAGCTTATATGTTCTCTGGCGAGAACATAGAGCTGAAGGCGAGGATGGCCGAGATGGAGGCCAAGTTAGTAGCCGCTGAGCTGAAGATTCAGCAGACACAGGCAGAGAGGGAGGCCATGAGGGGCCAGATGCAGCAGGCCGTTGAGGCAAGGTTAGATATGGAGTTTCAGCGTGATGCAGCTCACGGGCAGATGATGGAGCTGGAGGAGGAGGTTAGGGAGAAAAAGGTGAGGATAGATAGACTCAGTTACGTCTATCGCTCATCAGTTGGTAGGATCCAGAGTAGGGTGCACTATTACCCTGCTGAGGAGGGCCAGACCTTGCACACCATCAGTAGGGGTGTGGTCAGGACTATTGGAGAGGAGGAGTACGACGATGCGGTTCGTCGAGGGATGCGCCGTTAGTTGTATTTTCTTTATTTATGATGTATGTACATAGATGCAGTAGAAACCCAACTTTTGTTTTGATAGAGGGTTAGTATGTTGTAAATCCCAACTCTATGAAGTTGTGGGATATGTTAGATCCCGTCTTTTGTTTTAACTATCGGGTTTAGCAGCATTTATAGCAGTATGCATATGATGTAAAAGTGCTACGCACTGTGTTTTAGCATATGAATATAAATGCACTTTCGTTTATGTTTATATGTGTCAAGATGATTATTGGTGCTTTAGTTTAAAATACTTAAGCTACAAAACGAAAGTAAAAAGATTGAAACAACTTTAATTAATTAAATTTTCTTTATACAGAAAATGCCGCCACAGAGAAGAAATCAACGACTACCCCCACCACCACCCGAAGAGTCAGTGAACGCCGGAGGGGTACCGCCAAACCCTGTCCAAGAGTTCGTAGAAATGCTAATGGGAGCATTTCGCGGACGCAACACAGAGGCTACTGGAGCAACCAACCCTGCCGCTCCACTAGCAACCTTTAAAGACTTCAAACTGATAGGACCACCCGAGTTCAAAGGGACCACAGATCCTATAGAAGCACAAACCTGGATAGAGGAGATGGAAAAAGTCTTCGAGGTTGCACGAGTTAGGGAGGAGCAAATGACCTCATTTGCTACCTTCATGATGAAAGGAGAGGCCAGCCACTGGTGGAAGGCCAATAAGAGTAGAGCAGGGGAGGGAACGATCGCGTGGGCGCGATTCAAAGAGGTATTCTTGGAAAACTACTTTCCAGAGAGTACAAAGGCTAGGATGGAAATTAAATTCCTAGAGCTTAAGCAGGGTAACATGTCGGTATCCGAATATGCCGCCAAGTTCAATGAATTGGCAAGATTTGCTACACATCAGGTGGACACGGAGGCAAGACGCGCCAGACGATTCGAACAGGGGCTGAAACCATGGGTTTACAGTCGGGTAGCTGTTCTCCAGATCACAAATTTTGCAACACTGTTGGAGAAAGCTATCATAGCTGAGGGTGGAAATGAAGCTTTGAATAAGCACAATCAAGAACGGAATAAGAAGAGAAGCGATGGGGGAAACAGAGAGGGTAGCAGCGGGGGTAGCAACTCGAACAAACGCAAGTGGAATAACAACAGCAGTTCGGGGACACCCCAGGGCAGTGAGTCCAAGAAAGCAAGCAAATGCAGTCAATGCGGGAAGAATCACTCAGGGGAGTGCATGAAGGGAAGGAATGTTTGTTACAACTGTGGGCAAGAGGGGCACATCGCTCCTAATTGTCCCACACCAAAAAGGAAAGGAGGTTGTTTCGCCTGCGGGGCCATGGACCATCAATTTAAAGATTGTCCGAAGAAGAAGAACACCGGAGGGAGTTCGGGCTATAGGGGAAGCAACAGCAACAACAACAACAACGCCAAACTGACCATTGGAGGGCCGGTGCCACAGAACAAACCAACGGCACGGACTTTCAACATGACGGTGCAGGACGCCGTCGAATCAAAAGACGTGGTGTCAGGTATTATTCCGATCAATGATATAAATGCTTATGTATTATTTGATTCGGGCGCTACCTGTTCATTTGTGTCTGATGAATTCGCTAAGCGGTTAGAATTGCCTAGACAAAAACTAGAGAACCCAATGAACATAGAAGTTGCAAATAAAGAAATGATTCCTGTAGAGTATGTACATAGAAACTGTTGTGCTGAAATCAGGGGTCAGAAGTTGAGTGTAGATTTAATTCCAATACGCTTGGGGGAGTTTGACGTTATACTTGGAATGGATTGGTTGTTTAACCATGGAGCTTTAATTGATTGTCAAAAGAAGTGCATACACCTTAAGACACCAAATAAGTCTAAGGTCGTATTTTATGGCAGCAAATCGTCAAGACAGTCATCTTGTCTGACGATGATGCAAGCCAAGAAATTATTAAAGAAAGGTTGTGTAGGGTATTTGGCTCATGTGGTTGATACACAAGTGGTGAGTCCCGAGATGGAGCAAATACCAGTAGTTAGGGAGTTTATGGATGTTTTTCCAGATGTATTGCCAGGCTTACCGCCTGACAGAGAAATAGAATTTGCGATTGATTTAGTACCGGGGACAGCGCCGATATCAAAGGCACCATATAGAATGGCTCCGGTAGAAATGAAAGAGTTGATGGTGCAATTACAGGAGTTGTTGGATAATAAGTACATCCAGCCAAGTGTTTCTCCATGGGGAGCACCAGTGCTGTTTGTAAAGAAGAAGGATGGATCGATGAGATTATGTATGGATTACAGAGAGCTGAATAAGGTGACAATTAAGAACAAGTACCCGTTGCCACGAATTGACGATCTTTTCGATCAATTGAAAGGGGCGAAGTACTTTTCAAAGATTGACTTGAGGACTGGTTATCATCAGTTGAAAGTCAGGAAGGAGGATGTACCCAAGACGGCATTCAGAACTCGATATGGGCATTATGAGTTTCTGGTGATGTCGTTTGGACTGACGAATGCGCCAGCCGCATTTATGGACATGATGAACAGAATATTCAAGCAGTACTTGGATAAATTTGTTGTTGTGTTCATTGACGATATTCTGGTGTATTCTAAAACGGAGGAGGAGCATGCTAAACACCTAAGATTGGTGTTGGAGATTTTACGGAAGGAGCAGTTGTATGCTAAATTTTCGAAGTGTGAATTCTGGTTGGAGAGAGTTCAATTTTTAGGTCATGTCATTGACAAGGAAGGAGTTTCAGTAGATCCAGCAAAGGTGGAAGCAGTGATGAATTGGGAGCAACCAAGGACGCCGACGGAGGTAAGAAGTTTCTTGGGGTTAGCGGGTTACTATCGGAGATTTATTCAAGATTTTTCAAAGATAGCAACACCGCTGACCAATCTAACGAGGAAGACGGTGAAATACGTATGGACGGAGAAGTGTGAGGAGAGTTTTCAGGAGCTAAAGAAGAGACTTAGTGAAGCACCTGTATTGACTTTACCGGACGATACGGGAGGTTTTACGGTCTACAGTGATGCATCGCACAAGGGATTTGGCTGTGTGCTTATGCAAAACGGCAAGGTCGTTGCGTATGCGTCCAGACAGTTGAAGGATTACGAGAAGGGATACCCTACCCACGACTTGGAGCTGGCTGCGGTAGTGTTTGCCCTTAAAATCTGGAGACATTATTTATATGGAGAGAAATGTGAGATATTCACGGACCACAAGAGTCTGAAGTATATCTTCACACAGAAGGAGTTAAATATGAGGCAACGAAGATGGTTAGAATTGATCAAGGACTATGATTGTGAAATTCTATATCATCCCGGCAAGGCCAACGTAGTAGCAGATGCTCTAAGCAGAAAGAGCAGGGAGAAATTGTTCATCTTGACAGATCAGGAACAATTGGTTCAAGAGATGGCTCGAATGGAGTTGGAGGTAAGAAATCCAAATGAGTCAATGGAAGTGGAAGCAAGCCCAACCTTACTAGATAGGGTGAAAGAGGCTCAAGACAAAGATGAAGAATGTGTCAGAATCAGGATGAGAATGACCGAAGGGGAAGAGGTCAAATTCAAGGAGGATAGCATGGGATTGCTAAGGTTTGAAAATCGTGTTTGGGTGCCGCTAGTGCCTGAACTACGAGAAGAGATTTTGCAAGAGGCCCACAGTACGAGATACTCGATACATCCGGGGAGTACGAAGATGTATCAAGATCTGCGTCAGCATTTTTGGTGGCCGAATTTAAAAAGGGAGGTCGCAGAATGTGTCAGCCGATGCCTAACTTGTCAAAGGGTAAAGGCCGAACATCAGAGACCAAGTGGATTACTACAGCCGTTAGAGATTCCTGAGTGGAAATGGGAGCATATCACAATGGATTTTGTGGTAGGACTTCCAGCAACACAGAAGGGATTTGACGCAATATGGGTGATTGTGGATCGACTAACAAAGTCAGCGCACTTTTTGCCGATCAAGATTAAGTTCAGTTTGGACCAGTTGGCTAAACTGTACATCAAGGAGATAGTTTCAAGACATGGGGTGCCGGTATCGATTGTGTCAGACAAAGATCCGCGCTTCACGTCAAAATTTTGGAGGAGTCTTCAAGAGAGATTGGGGACACAGTTGAGAATGAGTACAGCATATCATCCGCAGACCGATGGGCAAAGTGAAAGAACAATACAGACTTTGGAAGATATGCTCAGGGCCTGTGTGATGGATTTCAAGGGCAGTTGGGAGAACCATCTACCATTAGTTGAGTTTGCATACAACAACAGTTATCATGCAAGCATAGGCATGCCGCCTTACGAAGCATTGTACGGAAGGAAGTGCAGAACACCTCTATGTTGGGACGAGGTAGGAGAACGCCGACTGTTGGGACCGGAATTGGTCCAACAGACGGTAGAGATTATCAAGGTAATAAGAGCTCGGCTAGTAGCAGCTCAGGACCGTCAGAAGAAATACGCCGATTTACATCGACAAAAGCGAGACTTCGAAGTTGGGAGTTTTGTGTTCATGAAGGTATCTCCCTGGAAGGGGAAGATCCTATTTGGAAAGAAGGGAAAGCTGAGTCCGAGGTTCATAGGACCGTTCGAGATATTAAAGAGAGTGGGTGAAGTGGCGTACGAGGTAGCTTTACCTCCTGAACTGGAGCATATTCACAATGTGTTTCACGTATCAGTGTTGCGACCATACAAGCCAGACCACAAACATGTGATATCCTATGAGCCAATACAAGTCGAGAAAGACTTATCGTACGAGGAAATTCCTGTCCAGATACTAGATAGGAAAGAGCAGAAATTACGGAATAAGATTATACATTCTGTCAAAGTCCTATGGAGGAACCACAACGCTGAGGAAGCTACGTGGGAGCTTGAAGAAAAGATGAGGGCTAACTATCCGAATCTTTTTGAGTAGTTTAAATTGTAATTCCGGGGACGGAATTCTTATAAGGGAGGGAGAATGTAATGACCACGAATTTCATTATACATTGTAATTATAATTAATATATAATTAGCAATGAATTTAAAATTTTTGTACTAATAAAATGTGCATTAGATAATAAAATAGATGTACTTGTTCGTGCATATATTTAATTAAAGAATTAAAGCAAGGGTATAATTAATTAAAGCAAATCTAATTGGATTATATTTTTAATCCAAATGAGTTGTTAAACTAGGTCCAAGATATTAACCTAGTAGCCCATGTAATTAATTTAATTACTAGCCCATATAATTAATTAAACAAGCCCAATGCTTATTTTAATTAAAGTTAGCATAGTTATTTAAATGCTAGCCCAAAGTGTTAATTAAATTGAGCCCAAACCAATTCAATGGATGAGCCCAATATATTAATTTCCTAAGTCCAACATGGAGCCCAATAGGAAGTCAAAATTGGTCAACAATTGAACCCATGTATAGATATATTTGTATATGCATAAATACACATTAAAAGCTAGAAAAATAAAGGAAAAATGGCATGGAAAATACCATTTTGCTGATTTTTTTTTGGTCCCACTTGATGTTGCTTGATTTGCTAGATTGCTTCTCTTTTACACTAGATCAAAGTTGGCCAACAACTCTAGTCAATCAACTAGTCAATCACCATGTCAATCCATCAAATAGTAAGCTTGATTAGCCTTTAATTTGACCAACATAGATGAATTAGTGAGTTAATGGTGTGTTAGTAGATGGCTATAAAAGAAACCCCCCACACTTGTTTTAGGTTGGTTAGTTCATTGCTAGAGAATTTCCTAGAGAGCAAAGTGTGAGCATTTGAGAGGGTTAGAAAATTTGAGAGCAAAATACTAAGAGAAGAGAATGAGTCTTGATTCATGCCATCTTCCTTCACAACTTATTTTGGAAGAAAAAGAAAGATAGCCATTAAAACAAGGTAATGATTATTTTAAATGTAGTTTGTTTTTAAATTAAATAAATCATCATGTTAGTATAAACATGTTAATATAGTTATTAATGTGTAGTTGTAATATTTATGCCATGCTTAAGTTTAATAGGTTTGGTTTGTATTTTGGTATCATTTGTGTGCTAAAATATGTGTTTAGTAATGTATAATCAAGTCTTGAAATTTATTACCAAAAATATTTTTATAAAACTTAGGTTTGATGTTCTAATATTATAGAACATTAAATCATGAGAAAAACAAAGTTTGAATCACTCAAAATGGAGTTATACACAAAAAGTTATGATTTATGGTAGTTTATGTGATGTAGAAATTTTTATAAAAAAATAATGATATTAAATCATGAAAAATTATTTTTTCATGTTATAAATTAAAATAAGGTGATTGGTAATTTTTTTGGATTTTTATTGAAGAGTTAAAGCTTACTTGATGGTATATTTTTAATTAAAATGTGTGTGCCGGAACACTGTTCACATTCTGCGAAGAAGAAAAAAATTAAGGGTTTCCGCGCAATGCGCGCGCAGCCACTGTTCACCGAAAACACGGAGCCAAACGACGTCGTTTGGTGTCCGTAAAAAGTTACTCCGCGCGTACGCGCGGAAGCCGTATCCGGCATTCCAAAAACGGCGTCGTTTTTGGCCCGTTAAATCTGTAACCCGCGCCATGCGCGGTAGGAAAATTCCGGAGAAATTACCAGAATGCCCCTCCGTGTTTTTCTTGGCAGAATTACCATTCTGCCCTCGGTTCAGATTTCGACTTATTTACGGAAATGCCATTCGGGTTAAATTTAATTAATTTAAATATTTAAAAACTAAATTAAAATTATAACAAAAATAATTATAATACAAAAATAATATTGGGGAGGATATTTTTCATTAAGTTTAATATTTAAATATTTTAAATATTAATCTAGTTAGCTAAACCATGGTTAAGATTAATAAATTTATTATTTATTTATTATTTTAAATGTTAATAATAAATAAAGATGATAAATTAGCATTTATTATTTAATGCCTATTAAATAATACTTAAAGAGAGATAAAATTTATAAATTTATTATTTATTATTTAAATATTATTAAATAATAAATAAGGATAATTAGGTAATTAATTATTATTTAATTAGCATTAAATAACGATTAATGGAAATTAAGTTATTAGAGTAATAATTTATTATTTAATTTAAATAATAAATAAGAATGATTTGATTATTATTTAACCTTAAATAATAATTAAAATTAATTAAATAATTAATTATTATTTAATTGACATTAAATAATAATTAAAGAGGATTAAGATTAGTAAACTATTATTTAATTTTCTTAATTAAATAATAAGTAAGGTTAATTACTTGGTTAATTATTGGTTGATTAACATTAAATTAAAGAAGGTTAAAACTAAGTTAATAATTATTTATTATTTAATTATAATTAAATAATAAGTAAGTACAATTAGTTATTATTTATTTTAAATAATAACTAGAGTTAATTAATTAATTTCTATTTAATCAATATTAAATAGTAATTAAAAAGAGATTGAGTTAATAAAATAAATTGAATTTAATTAAACAATTATAATAAGTTGTTTAAAGGTTTAATAAGTGTCCAACACTTAAGAAAAATATTTTCTAACTTATTAACCTAATATGATTAAGGGTTTATAAGGTTAATAATATTGTTTTGACTGATGTAAATTATGTGTTAGTACTTATGTGTGGTAAATAAGTTCATTATCAAGCGTATAGTTATGCAAATACGCCGTGCTAATTATTAGACCGACTTTATTAATGTTAGGTCTTTCAAAGCAAGTAGTTAAAGCTAGACATTTATTGTAACTGTGCAGACAGGCAAGTTTTCTACCCTTAAACTTGTATTTATTGTTGCAGATATTTTTCAACCGTATTTACATTTCAATTATTGTTGAGCAAGTATTCTACACCCGTAGTTACTTGACAGACCTTTGAGTGAATTAATTATCAAAAATTACTTCACATCATTATTGATTATTGTATTCGCACATAGTGCTTTTGCAAACTGTCTAAGAACGTCTAAGCTAATTGTTTCGGCTAGACAAATGCATGTTAAATTCATTTAATTGAATATTATAAAAGCTTATCCAAACCATTGGTTGGTGCGAATTCTTACAGTAAGACTGAGATAGAACAACCCTAGTTAAAGGGGATTTTTATTTGTCGGAGACCCGACAGCGCGCAAGAAAACTAAATGTGATGCATATACATAGGACATGAGAGGACTGATCCCCTCAAGTGTCCCGTTATTTTAACAAGGAGTCAGACATTGTATGTCTGTTCTACCTTAGTAGCAGTTCATGGTCATTAAAGACCACTCAGCAGTAAAGAGTCAATTCCTTCTTTTATTGAACATTGATTCTTGTTATCTTTCGCAATTGCTATTGTTGAAACCTTGAAGTTATTTCCCTTCATCATGATATATCGTATGATTGCTGTTTATAAACTTGCTGAGCCATTTAGTTGCTCATTCTTGCTATATCATGACTATATTTCAGCCAATCCCGAAAGCTCTAAATCGAACAAAGGCAAGGGGAAAGCGAATGCTTAGTTGTAGTAATTACATGCTAGTTTAAATTGCGGTTATGTAATTACTGTTGTAAATCTTTTGTATTTCCCTTAAGATATGTAATGTTACAATTTAAGGTTAATAGACCTTGGGAAGTGTAGCCTTTATATAAGGAACCTTTTGTATTATTCCGCGTAGTTTGAATACAATATATGTATTTCATTGTTGTTAAGTATTGTACAGTGAGAACCAAACCCGAGGCTAAAGAACCCGGATTTGGGGTCGTCACAAATGTCCTAGAATTTCCACGTCATTATTAATTAAATTATTAATTTAAATTCTAACGAGTTAGTTTTACAAGATTATTTGAATCTTTTTATGTGATTAATTAATTACGTAATTAAATGATTATGTAATTAATTACTAGAATTAATTAAAGGGGGTCACTAATATGTTATTAAATTAGTGAACAAACCCTAAAGTTTTAATATCAAAATAATTGATAAGGTTCCTATTAATTAAATATTTAATTAAATTGAATATAATGAGTTAATTAAATATAATAAATTAATTAATATGATTATTAATTAATGTAAATAATGTGAAATATTAATAATAATATTTATTAGTCCATTTAGTAATTTAATACTAATGAGTTAGAATATTTAATTATTTATTCAATCTAATTATTTATTTAATCATAGATTGAATAATTAATGTGCAAACTATTAAATTAGCCTAACATGGGTCAATTAGTAGCCCAAGTGGAGAATAATAAAATTTGACAAATTAGTAGCCCAAACAATTTAATAGGAGCCCAATTGGTATTTTAAATAAAGCCCAATGCTTGAGCCCACTTGAAATTAAATTGTTTAAACTATTAATTATTAAAAAGTAAGCATGTGACAATGAATTTGGGACAAAAATAAAGTCCATCAGCCGAGCAACATAGGGAAGAGAGAGAAAAAGTGATATTTTATTTTTATTTTATTTTTCATTTATTTAATAAATGGTTGCTTGTTTTATTTTTGTAGTACATGAAACCAGGCCTCTTTTCACCTAATATGTTAGCTTGTGTAAGTATCCTTGCTACCTCATTATGACAATTTTAATAGATATAGATTTTATATCTATCCAAATTGTAAGTATACTTACAATTTAGGAGTGTAGGTTGGTCATTTCTTCTTCTTCTACTTTGCAAGTTAGAGAGCATTTGAGAGTGTAGAAAAAATATTTTGAGAGCAAAATTATCAAGAGAAGGAGTTCTTGGTTCATGTCATCTTCTTTCACCACTTATTTTGGAAGAAAAAGGAAGATAGCCATTAAATCAAGGTAATGGTTATTCTAAATCTAATTTTTGTTTTTAAATTAAATAAACTAACATGTGTGTACAAATATGTTAATATAGTTAATAATGTGCAGTGGTAATATTTATGTCATGCTTGAGTTTAATATGCTTGGTTTGTATTTTGATATATTTTATATGCTAAAATATGTGTTTAGAAGTGTATAAACAAGTCTTGGAATTTATGACCAAAAATATTTTTATAAACCTTAGGTTTAATGTTCTAATATTATAGAATATTAAATCATGAGAAAAACAAAGTTTAAATCACTCAAAATGGAGTTATATACAAAAAGTTATGATTTATGGTAGTTTATGTGATGTAAAAATTTTTATAAAAAAAGAATGATATTAAATCATGAAAAATTAAATTTTCATGTTATAAATTGATATTAAGTGATTGGTAATTTTTTTGGATTTTTATTGAGGATTTAAAGCTTACTTGATGGTATATTTTTATTTAAAATGGGTATTGCCGGAACACTGTTCACATTCTGCAAAAAAATTTAAAGAGTTTCCGCGCAATGCGCGCAGCACTGTTCACCGAAAACGCGGAGACAAAACGGCGTCGTTTCGTATAAAGAAAAAGTCAATCCGCGCGTACGCGCGAAAGCCATTAGCAGTGTCTCTAAAACAGCAGCGTTTTGGTCCTGCTTCAGCTTATATGCGCGCAATGCGCGAGCACCAGTTTCCGCGAAATTACCAAACTGCCCCTCCGTGTTTTTCTTGGCAAAATTACCATTTTGCCCTCGGATCAGTTTTCAACTTTTTTACAGAAATGTCATTCGGGTTAATTTTAATTAATTTAAATATTTAAAAAATAATTTAAAATTATAACAAAAATAATAATAATACAAAAATTATATTGGGTAGGATATTTTTCATTAAGTTTAATATTTAAATATTTTAAATATTAATCTAGTTAGCTAAATCATGGTTAAGTTAAATAAATTTATTAGTTATTTATTATTTAAAATGTTAATAATAAATAAAGGTAATAAATTAGCAATTATTATTTAGTTACTATTAAATAATAATTAAAGAGAGATAAAAAATTTATAAATTAATTATTTATTATTTAAATATTATTAAATAATAAATAAGGATAATTAAGTAATCAATTATTATTTAATTAACATTAAATAACGATTAATGGAGATTAAGTTATTAGATTAACAATTTATTATTTAATTTAAATAATAAATAAAGATGAATTGATTATTATTTAACCTTAAATAATAATTAAAAATAATTAAATAATTAATTATTATTTAATTGACATTAAATAATAATTAAAGAGGATTAAAATTAGTAAACTATTATTTAATTTCCTTAAATTAAATAATAAGTGAGGTTAATTAATTAATTAATTATTAGTTGATTAATATTAAATTAAAGAAGGTTAAAATTAAATTAATAATTATTTATTATTTAATTATGATTAAATAATAAGTAAGTACAATTAGTCATTATTTATTTTAAATAATAACTAGAGTTAATTAATTAATTTCTATTTAACCAAGATTAAATAGTAATTAAATAGAGATTGAATTAATAAAATAAATTAAATTTAATTATGCTTTAATTAAACAATTGTAATAAGTTATTTAAGGGTTTAATAAGTGTCCAACGCTTAAGAAAAATATTTTCTAACTTATTAAATTATTAACCTAATTTGATTGAGGGTCTATAAGGTTAATAATATTATTTCGACTAATGTAAATTATGTGTTAGTACTTATATGATAAATAAGTACCTTAGTGAGCGTATAGTTGGGCAAATACGACGTACTAATTATTAGACCAACTTTAGTAATGTTAGGTCTTTTCAAAGCCAGTTAGTTAAAGCTAGACATTTATTGTAGCTGAGCAGACAGGCAAGTTTCTTATCTCTAAACTCATTTCATTGAGCAAATTATTTATCTAAGCTTGAACTGTTATTTCCAAGCATGCTTTGAGTGGTTTAATTACTTTGCAATTATGCCACATCGATATTATTGTTATTCGCACTTATTGCACTTGATATCGTACAGTCATTGACTTGTACTTATTTATTGTTCTATTATTTAAAGAACTGTTCAAAGTAGGTCTAAGCCATTGTTCGGCTAGACATTTATGTTAAAGATTTTAAAAGCTATTCAAATCATTGAAGATGCGGATTCTTAGACTATTATGAACACCCCTTTATTATAGGGGAGTACCATGTATCTAATATCAGGTACAAAAATACGGAAATTAAATGTTATGCATACACATATTGTACTGAGGCTGATCCCCTCGGGTACATATTTCTGGTAGTAACCATTGGGTCAACCTGCTATTGACTCCAGTGGATATTTATAGTTCATAGTCTATTTGACTATCCTAATTTTAAAAGCAAATTATTATTCCTGCTTATGTTATTCACATTATTGAATTGTTCAGCTATTCCCTTTCATTCATGATATATTGTTCCTTGTTGTTATTTAAACTTGTTGAGCAAACTAGTTGCTCACTCTTGCTATATCATGAAACCTTATTGCAGTGCAACCCGAGACTTTAGGAAAGAACAAGGGTAAAGGAAAGATGAAGTGATAAACTTCAAGATGCAGCCTTGTAGTTAATTAAATTAATTGTTATGTAATATAAACCCTAAGTACTTTATTAAGGGTATTTGTGTACTTTTGTGTAAGGTTATCGTATCTTGGGACTAGTAACACCTTTTGAATGAAAAACATATGTTTATTATTCTGCATTTAGTTATTGTATGTTGTTTATAGGTGAATGTTTGTATTGGATCGTGATGACCGGATCCGGGTATTTGGAACCCGAATTTGGGGGCGTCACAGGTGTTCTGCTTAAAAGAGACCTATAGAAGGGATTTGAATTAGTTGGAGAGCTCTTTCAATTTCACACTTACTTTCTATGGATCATGCGCTGCTCTTCTGTAAAATCAAAAAATACAACATTTAGGAAATGAAATGTATTTTGTGTTGGTATTAAGAAACAACTAGTTAAGATGTAGTAAACCTATCAAAATCATCTATTTTCAGCAGCAACTACATGAATAGAAGATTTGAGCCAAGTCTGATGTTGCGAATTACAATCCTAATTAAAGTAGGGTGTTGACTAAGGTCAACTATATGTATTTAATAGATAAAAAATGAATGGCTGTGAATAAAATTTAGTAAATGAATGGTTTAGATTGAATGTAGAATGAAACTGCTATATATAGAGTGAGTATGTACTGAGCATGGATATGAAGAAAATTTATACTTTTCTCCTGATCTCTATTCTTCTCTCTTCTTCCCCCAAAATTCTCCCAAGTCTAGCTGAGAGACTTAAAAATTTAGCAACAACGGTGCTTTCATTGAGAGCTAAATCCATGGATTATGATCCTATCATAGCTTTTTTGGAAAAAGTTGCTGAGAAATTTTTCAACTTCAATAACCGATCGAATTGATCAACGAGTTGAATTTAAGAAGTTAGCTTTGCCAAAATTAGATTCCAGGGCTTCATCACAGAGTGTTAATTTATTGTGCTACCCAAGAAGACGATTGTCTATGTATAGCGGTAGATTTGATCGGGTGAGTATATTATGCTGAAAATGATGATCAAACTGATGTGGTTATAGATTTTGAAGAGGAAGAGATGAACCCGTGTATTGGTGATGGTGATCTAACTAGTGATGAAGATGGAGATCCAATTGTGACCGAGGTAGGTGATTATAATGACCTTTTGGAAAAAATTAAAGTTCTAAGCCCACTAAATCATCTAGTTTGCTATCAGTTTACTCATAATAAGGTAAAATCTCTTTTCGAAATTGATTTTTTTTCTCGTGGGTTAGCCGATAACACTGCGATAAGAATGTTTTGTGCAAATAAAAAGGAATTTCTTATTACGGGTAAGGTGTTTAATGAAATACCTATGAACGTTCAAAGTTTTGGTAAGGAGGTTTATGGATATGTTATGACTAATCAATATACGCCAAAGTATAATGATAGTGGAGGTGAGATTGGAATTTTAGTGGTTACCAATTATGGCTTAACTAAGAAACCAAATAAGAAAATTGATGATTTAGTAGATGTTATTAATAAATTGGTGGTTGTGGAATAAGTGGAGGAAATGTACAAGTTCTATGAGCTAGCTGAGAATTATTTCAATTTGAATAGTTCATATGAAGGAGCTTATAGAGCAAAGAATGCACCAAAACTACCACCAATAGTGAGAATACAGGTTGTTTGTAAGATGTTCAAGGAAAGGATAAAAGGAAGGTTTCAATTTCATGTTTCAATTTTAAATGTCGCCATTGAAATCAACCCTATCCAAATGCAGGCCCAGAAGTTTGCTAAGGAAAGCTAAAGGCCAATGAATCCAATTGCAGCTGTAATAGGACAAGATAAAATGAAATTATGCCTTCTGCTGAATATGATTGATCCCATGATTGGAGGTGTAATGATTATGGGTGATAGAGGAATAGGGAAGTCAACGACTAATAAGACATTGGTAGATTTGCTTCTTGAGATCAAGTATGGACTTGTTTATGCTGAAATTGGTTGGGTGATTTGGGGGAACAAAGAGGACTTTCTTGACAAGCTTATCTTTCACATCAACTATCTTGGAGCTGATCAACCTACTTTCACGCTCAACGTCTCCAAAGGTTCTAGTCAAATTATTGCTCAATACTATCAACTCATTCGCTTGGGACATGAGGGATTCAAAAATATAATGTAGAATTGTCTAGAAAATGTCGCGATACTCAAAGAAAGATCGGAGAAAACCAGTTGGTTCAACATTGAGTCGAAAGACTGTGGAGTGCCACTAGTAGCATTTTCTCCTAAGGTTTTAGCTACCTGTTTGCCTTATTTTAATCAACTATTACACGCAAGTATACGTGGCCAATAAGTAATATAATGATTAAGTAGAGTGTTGAACCCACAGAAAATTAAAAATAATTATTACTAATTTCTAACTCTTAACCAAAATTAATTTTATTTAAACAAACAAATTTAAACTGTAGAATTAAATCTAATTAAAATTAATAACTAATTAAACTAATGACAATGATTAAATCAGATTTTAAATACTTAATATCACAATTTTTTCCAATACTTCATTTAAATCTCTTTACTCCATTTTTAATTAATTAATTATATTGAATTGTTAACCAGAAATTATTTATAATATTTACTGTAATATCCCAGAAATTTCACAAGATTTTTAAATAGGGTCTTGATGATGAGATAAAGGTTGAAGTTTAAAACCTAGATTTGGAGAAGAAAAAGGTGTAGAAGTGAGTAAATATTTTTCTAATCTTTGTGTTAGGATTTAAATGTAAGTGAACAAGGTTTTTTTAAATTTTAAAACCTAAAATTTGATTATTATATATACTTTGAGGTATATTAATATTAAGGTAATATAATACCTTTAAACCTTGGTGATTATATTTGACTAAAATAATTTATGTAAGAAGTTTTAATATGATTTATGAGGAATAATTATATAATTATAAATTATATAAGGTAATTAAATTAAATTTGGGAATATATATATATATATATATATATATATATATATATATATATATATATATAGTGATTAAATTAATTGAGTAATTTAAATAGTAATTGAATATATATTAAATAAATATATTCCATAATTAAGTAAATCATTGTAAATGATTTATGAAAGTGAGTAATTTAATTACACAATTATTTGTGTTAGAGAATGTAAGAACCAAGAGTTTTGAGTTACATTACAAATAAAATTGAGAAAATTAAATTCTAATTAAATGAGTATTGTGTGATTTAATTTAAACCTTTATGTGGTAATTTAATTGTTGACTATTCGGTTAATGTTAGTAAAGGAAGTCTGATTAATGGATTTATTAAATTAACGGATTAACCTAAGATTTTTTTGTGAGGAACCCTAATTAAATATTCAATATGACAAGTTTAATTGAATTATGTAAATTAAATTAAATTTGATTATTAAAGTATTCCTATAATTATTTAAACAAGCCCAAACAATTAATTAAGTGAGGGACTTGTATAATTTGCTTTGTGGGTTGCTATTTAATTAAACTAACCCAATTTATTAAGAAGTGAGTGAATTATTTTGGTAGCTCAATGTTGTTGGATTATTATGATCATAGGTGGCCCAAATAATTAAATTCCAAGCCCAATTTTTAGTCCAATGGTCAAAGCTTCTAGAAGGCATTAATTTACCAATTGTGCATTAAAAATAAATCAAAAATGGGGCATTAATAGAGAACATGATCAGTTATGGGATAGGAGTACTATGGATTCCAAAAAAAAATTCATTTTGTTTTCTTACATTAAGTGTGGAACACTCAAGCTAATTGCTAGTATTTTTGGAAGAAAGTTGAGGTTCATTCTATACATATAGGTGTGTATGTATAGATTTAGACTACTATAAATATGAGCATTAGCTCACTTGGGTGAGAGTTTGTCAAGTTTGCTAGAGAGCCCTTTTATTGTGAGCTAATAAGGAGTGAGTTAACTCGGTGAGTAAACAAAAATAAAGTGAGTTCATAGTGAGTTTCACCAAGTCCAACCGAGTCAAGCTTAGGAGAAGAGATTAGAGGTTCATCTCCTATTTTGGAAGGAAGAGAAAGCAAGCACACAAAACAAAAAGGTTAGAAAACCCTAAAAACCCTAGTTATGCTTGTTATGTGATTAAAATAAAAAATAAATGGTAAAAATACCATCTTTATGTTCTTTAAGTCTAGATACATGCTAGATATGTTAAATAAGTGTTTCATGGATTTTTGGTATGGATCCATAAGCATTTATGTGGAAAAACTTAGCAAAAGTTGTAAAATGATATTTACCGAAAAACTAAAAACCAAGTAGCCTCATTCCCGGAATTACTGTTCATGATCCGTAAGTCAAAATCATAATCCGTGAATTTTTTATGCTAGATATTGAAGTTATGAAAATTCTCCAACTTGAATGACTAAAATCCGATTTAAAACGAGTGAGATATGATTTTTCTACTCAAACACTCCACTGTCGGAAGTTTTGCGTGAACAATCCGGTTCTAGGCTGTTTTCAGTAGTCGAATCGTGTCCGAAAAATTAATCTGATAATGGAAAATTGTAGTTCGGGAAGTCACGATTCCAACAATATAAAGTAGAGCTCCATCAGAGTTATAGAACTCAAGTTATTAAGGTTTTTCTCCAAGACCCCAAAGTTGGCAAAATATGGAATAAGGGAAAAACCTACTGCCGATTTTTTTTCGGTGAACCGGTCGGAGCATTCTGGTGATTGGTTCACCCATTTTTCGGCCGGTTCCGGCGACGGTCCAAACTATAAAGTTGCTTGGAATGTCGTGTACTATTTTCTGAATTTTAATGGTATTTTTATAATGTCAGTAGCTATTTTTCATAATTATTTAATGATAAAAGCTTACTAAATGTATGAAAAATAATAAAAATGATTTTTAAATTTTGGAAAAATATGACCAAATAACCTACTGATTATTTGAAGTGTTATATGTATGGAGATGGTATTATTTCTGAAAATTGGTATTTTTCATATTAATTATGGTGTAAAGGTACACTAATTTGTGACTACCTAGCTAATAATTCAAGAAAATTATAAATAAATTGTTATTAAATCTTAAATATGTTCTTTAAGTATTTAATAATAATATTAACATGTTTGGAGAAAATAAATTAATTATTTATTATTTAATCAGGTATTAAATAGTAAATAAAGGAAGTAACTAAGTAATTATTATTTAAGTGATATTAAATAGTAATTAAATTATGAGAAAGTGTTTAAACTAATTATTTATTATTTAGTTAAGAGTAAATAATAAATAAAGATAATTAATTAATTAATTATTATTTAATTAACATTAAATAATAATTAAAGAGGGTTAATTGCTTACTATTTAATATATTAAATAGTAATCAAATGATGTTAGAGTTAATAGTATAATTGTTTATTATTTAATTAATATTAAATAATGAGTATGAATAATTAATTAATTATTATTTAATTCATATTAAATAATAATTAAATGGTAATTAAGTGGAATAAATTATTACTTAATCGAAAGAAGAGTATTAAGTAATTTAAATATATTGATAATATTAAATAATAATTAAAGAGAGTTAATTGCTTACTATTTAATATATTAAATAGTAATCAAAGGATGTTAGAGTTAATAGTATAATTGTTTATTATTTAATTAATATTAAATAATGAGTATGGATAATTAATTAATTAATTATTATTTAATTCATACTATATAATAATTAAATGGTAATTAAGTGGAATAAATTATTACTTAATCGAAAGAAGATTATTAAGTAATTAAAATATATTGATAATATTAATGATTAACTATTAAATGATAATAGTTAAGAATTAAATCATTATTCAATAATTAATAATGATATATAATTAATTTAAAATATTATTAAAGAATTAATAATATTGTTTAACAAGTAATTAACTATTGAATAATAATAGTTAAGGGTTGAATCATTATTAAATAATTACTAATGATACGTGAGGATTTTAAATATTATTAAATGGTTAATAATATTAATGAACAATTAAATTATTATTAAAATAATTATTAATAATGAGAAGTCAATTAAAATATTATTAAAGGGTAATAATACTAGCAAACAATTAAATTATTATTAAAAGAGTAATAATAATAATTAAGGTAAACTATTATTAATAAGGAATTAATAATAGTAATGATTATTTAAAGTGTTATTTAACAATTAAATAACATTATAAGTTATTACTAATTAATAGTAAGAGTTTAAAATATTATCCAAGGCAGGTAATATTATGATAAATCATCGAGTTAAATGATGTGATTAAGTTAAACCAAGGGTATGTCCATTAGTGACTAATTAGTTGTTCGACCTAAACAGAAATAAGGTTCAGGCATTAATGCAGTGACATTAATAAATGTCAGAACTGCATAGTTTGTACAAAAGATTTACGGTGTTGAATATAAAACACCGAGTCAAGTCAACGAGAGACTAAAATATGAAATTAACCCTATTAATTTAAAAGGGGACGATAAGAAGAAATAAATATCTTTAAAGGTTTAGTATTGAGTCAAACTGTGACTGATATTGTGCGCCGTTGATCTCACATACTATATAAGTGATGCAAGAAACGTGAAAGATTAGCGTAAACTGGTTATACAAGTCCAGACAAGTTTTTTAGAACGTGTTGCATTATGTGCCTGATTTAGAATACTATAAAAGTATTATGTGTGCATAAATTATTATGTGCAATAATGTGGTAATGTGCTTTTGTGATACAAGTTGAAATAAACTGTTGATATGCAGTAGATGATTAAGTTGATTGCTCTATATATATTGAACTGTATGAAATTGTAAATGACATGCATGAATATCATGAATCATAGAGTAAATGCAAAGCATGATAGGCATGAGATATGTAGTCATTATAAAGCATGAGATGCATGAAGCATGATAAAATATGTTTATGTCTTATGTGAAACTGTTAGACTTGCTGAGCCGTCGTGCTCACTCTTGCTTAAAATAAAACATTACAGAGCAGCTTGGGAAAACGAATTACTTTGGTAGAGGCAGATGAAGATTGACTAACGAGTCATCAAGATTAAAGCGTAGGTGCCTTTATAGTAAAACTTGCGATAGATTAAATTATCTTCCTTGTGTAATATTTTCGATTAGGTAATGTTTTAATGTGCTATAAAATAGCAAACCTAAATGTTGAAAGAACATGTATAGATTATTTAAGATCGTTTGCAGAGGTTGTCCTTTATATATGAGGATAATAGACGGGGTAATTGAGTCACTATACATATGATCTCAAAGTTGTAATAGAATGTTTAAAGATTGCGATTCTGGAATGGAATAGAGTTGAAGGTTATGTTCAAACGTACCGTTTGTATTCATTTAAGGATTAATACCTAGATTATAGTAATAATTGTATTAACTTATTGTTTATAAGTTTAATATAATTAGTTTAAACTCAGGATTGAGGTTACTTTTAACAGACCAGATTCGGGGTTAAAGGAGTCCGAATTTGGGGTGGTTACATTCTTTATGTTTAACAATTTTGTACTGACAATAACGTGTTTTTTGAATTTCATCCTTCCTATTTTCTTGTTAAAGATCGTCTCTCCAAGAAAACAATCCTAAGTGGACTGACTGAGGATGGGTTGTACACCATTTGTACTACACCAAAATTCACTCCTCCCGCCTTTGTTTCAGAACGCACTTCAATGGATGGTTGGTATCGTCACTTAGGCCACCCACATGATCGGGTTCTTCGTTATCTCATCACTCAGCATGGGTTACCCATCAGTTCAAATAAAACATTGTCGTTATGCATTTCTTGTCAAATGAGCAAGTCATGTAGGCTTTCTCTTTTAGGGTCCGGTCAATTTAGTAGCTCTCCTTTACATTTAGTTGCATGTGATGTATGGGATCCGGCCCCCATTTCTTCAATAAATGAAAATAAATATTTTTTTCTATTTGTTGACTCATTCTCAAAGTATTCCTGGTTGTATCCTATTAAAACCAAGAGTGAAGTTCCATCAAAGTTTCTTGATTTTCAAAAATTGGTTGAACGTCAATTCTCCACAAAACCCATGGCTTATTTCTATCAACACAGTCCTTTCATAAACTCTTTGCCTACACAGATGCTGATTGGGCTGACAATTTGGACGATCGACGGTCCACTGTTGGGAGTGCACTCTACTTAGGCTGCAACTTAATCTCATGGTCATCGCGAAAGTAGAAAACTGTTGCTCGGTCATCAACAGAATTTGAGTACAAGGCTGTTGTTGACGTTGTCGCAGAGCTTTAATGGTTGTCTTCCTTGCTCTCTAAAATTGGTCTTTCACTGCAAACTCCACCAACGTTATGGTGTGACAACATTGGTGCCACTTATTTAGCCTCAAATCTAGTCTTTCATGCACGAACGAAACACATTGAGATCGATTTTCATTTTGTCTGTAATATGGTTCATCGTAAGCAAATATGTATCCAATATATTTCCACAAATGATAATGTTGTTGATGGTCTAACAAAGCCTTTGCCATTGTCCAAGTCCTAACGCAATCGCGACAAGCTCAAAGTTGTTCCTAGTAACCCCATTGGCTTGCGGGGGGATATCAATCCAACTTGATCCTTAAGTTGTTTAGATATAGTTTGTATAGAGATAAACTTGTTAGGTTAGTCATACATATCTAATCTCTTATCTAAACAAGGTATGTTGTAATCTCTATATATGTCATGTACTGTAATCATAAAGTAATATATCAATTCATTTTACCTAAAGTAATATTCAATTATGGTGCTTGCTCCTTATACGTTATGAGGCTTATGGAGAATTTACTTTGTGAAAATATAGTAGTAAATAAGTTTGTCTGCTTTATTCTGATTTTATATCATGTTATACTAGAATAAATTTATAGATACATTTATTATACTATTTTTTTTTCGATACACAAGTTTAACAGTCGTTTTGGCCAAATAAACAGATTTTCTATCTCCTACTACTTCTATTCACTTGAGTTTTATTTGACCAAAACGCTTGTTAGACTTGCGTATCGGGAAGAACGGAATAGAATGAATGTATTTATAGACTTATTCATTATAATATAATATGTTATCAGGACGATTTTATAAAATGTTATCCGTACCAATTCTAAGCAACAAATTATTCAAAAGTTGTTCTTTTTTATAAAAAAAAAAAAATAAAAAAAAAAAAGAAAGCCAACAAAAGAGAGTGAAATGTGACGCGAGAGGAATTTTTTTTATAGCAAAAATCAACAGTGCTCTCTATAAGCTCGTTTTGTTAAAAACTTTTCTTGGACTAGTTTACATTTGCAACTTTCTTGGCATGCTTAATTATATTCTTATAGTTAAAGTTTATTGATAATTGTTTAATTTTAGTGTTTCAAACATCAATAATTTTTAAAGGTAATGATAAATAGGAATTGTTAACGGTCGAGTCAAGTTTTGGACCACCCACACTCATACCTGTTTCTATTTAATTTAGATTGAGATAATACTGGTCAGTTTTTACATACTCAACGGGTACTCATGCATAACGTGTTTCTTTGTTTTACATACTTAATTATCAACCCAATATGTGTGTGTGTATATATATATATATATATATATATATATATATATATATATATATATATATATATATATATATATATATATATATAAGTATTTAATGTATATGTACACATATACTAACTATTTAAATGTTTTGTGCGTGTAATAGGGCAAAAACATGAATTAAGATCATTCAAAAATATAAGGTCCATTGGTTTAGTCGGCCTCAAGTCTATTAAAGATTTGTTCAATAAGTTAATGCAAGGCCTATTTAACTCATCTTTATTGTTAGTACTGAACCCTATATTAACATAAAAGTCTACGAGACCAACTAACTTTTTTTTTTGTCTAATTTGCTTGTACATTAATTGCAGACCAATTAACTTTGGGCTTTGTAGTAACTTGGGTCTAGACTTAATACTCAGCAATTAGTGCTACCCACCCCTCTCCTATGTGAGAAGTTCATAATCCTACATAGTATTAAGCATGCACAACAGGCTGGCCTGGCCTGGCCCGGCCAGGCCTTGACCGTTGACCAGGCCGGGTCTTTGACTTTTGGCCTGCAGGCCAGGCCGAACCGGGCTTGACGCTCAAAAAGGTGGCCTGTTGAGGCCTGCAGGCCAGGCCAGGCCAGGCCAAGCCAGGCCAGGCTTTGGGCCAAACCAGGGCAGTCTAGTTCGATTCGATCCATTCAAACAATTTTTTTAGTAATTTTAAATATTATTCAAACACCAATTAAAATTTTAAACTTAATTGATATATTAATTAAAAATAATGTATTACAAGTTACAGCTTTCAAATTACAATAATGAAAATTATCTTTTTTATTATTATTTTGCAAATGACTTTCTAGTTGTTACGCTAAGTATCTATTAAAATAAAGATGCAATGAAAGATCTGTAAGAAGTGTAGGTTGCTAGCTAGGTAAGAAAAATCCTTATATATTACACTAGTCAATGTGTTTTCATGGATTTCTTTATTTGTATATAAACAAACATGCATGAATGAACGTATTAAAATACGTCAATTTTATTTTATTTATTGAATGAGTTGTTACAAAGATGAAGTTTTCGTCTGCAATGGGAGAATTGAAGTAGCGAATAAAGAAAATCTGCAGACTGGACCAAGCTTTTGGTGAACCAGGCCAGGCCAGGCCAGACCCAAGGCCAGGCCCAGGTCAGGCCAGGCCGGGCCAGGCCTCAGGCCAGGCCCCAGGCCTCAGGCCAAGCCCCAGGCCGGGCCAGGCCTCGGGCCAGGCCGGGCTTTTTGGCAGGCCAGGTCAGGCCGGATCTGGGCCAAAAAACTGTGGCATGTTCGTGGCCTTCAGACCAGGCCGAGCCAGGCCAGGCCTTGACTAGGCCGAGCTTTGACCAGGCCGGGCCCAGGCCGGATCAAGGTCGGGTCGCAGGCCGCAGGCCATTTGTGCATCACTACATAGTATCTTAAATTTGGCTAACATTATTGACTTTATCCTACACCATACTCTTAACTTAAGAAAGTCCTCCATCCCTCTCTTTATTTTAAAATTAAAAATGCATTTATAAAATAATGACTTTTAAAGATACTTTTATCTTCTTAAATATAATCTTAATATTAGCTTATAATTCAGCAGTAGTAATTTGATATTGAAGATGATAATAAAAAAATAATAACAAATTAAAAATATTATGTCACTTTATAATTTTAAAATGAAAATGTATCTATAATTTCTGAACGAACTAAAAAAATAAATGTATATCTACTTTTAAAACAGTGGGAGTGCTTGATAAGGAAAAATGTTATCATAAATATAGTGAAATCACAAGCTTATGACCGTAAGATATACTATGTTAAATATTTTCGATGATACTAAAAATATGAATGTATTAAACTACAACGTACGTACTCGGGTTATGAAACTTATTGAATCTCCATCAACCCTAGTCTATGAAACTTATTGAATCTCTGTCAACCCTAGTAGGCCTAAAATAACTTGCTATATTACGTTATAGTAGTGCTTATAATTAGGGGTGTTTATTTGGTCCGAACTGGACCGGTACCGAACCGAACCGGTATCGAAACTATCCAATTTCTCATATCGAAATTGGTTTGACCGGTTCGGTATACTGGTAATCCGGTTCGGTTTCGATTTTATCAAAAATTATTATTATTATTATTATTATTATTATTATTGTTTTTATTATTATTGTTGTTTTTTTTAATTATTATTATTAATAATAATAATAAAATAAGAAAACTGGTACAACCGGTACGTACTGAATTTGAAAATGGCAAATCGGTACTGAACCAATATCGAATCGGTCCATTTTATACCGAATCAACCGGTTCGGACCGGTCCGGTTCACTAAAAAATCGAAAAAACTGAAAATTTTGATCACCCCTATTTATAATGCTATATATCAAAGACCACTGTTATTTGAGAAAAAATAAATGAAAATAACCTTTTTATTAAATATAATCGATAAATATGTCTTATCAGGGAATAGAAAAAAAAAAGTAATATTGTTAGGGAAATTGACAATGTTTGGACAAATCGGGTGTTTAAATTATAGTTGACTTAGGTTGTTCATCATTTTTAATTATTCCTTATATTATTTTTGGATATAGGATAACTTTTTCTATTTTTAGTGCAAAACAATCTATCCTGGGGAGGGGCTTGGGGAGAGGGATGAGATGGCTAATTTTAGTTTTCAAGATTTTAGCCATTCAATGTCCATGTAGCACATAGTTTAGTAAACTTACAAAATAATTGACCCTAATAATAAGTTTTATTTAGCACAAAATTAGATATATCGTTGAGGTTCTTGAAATTTATTTAATCTATATATTTTGAAATAAGAGTCTTATTTTAACTTTTAAAGGTCAATCAGAGAAATTTTAAATTTTAAATTTTAAATTGAGGTTAATTAGGTTTTGTTAAAAAGTAGTTTTACAATTCTACTTTTTAGAGGGTTTATAAAATGCATGATAAATTATATGAATTATATTAATTTTAAATTTTAAAATATAGTAAATTAAATTCTTATTTTGAAACAGAGTATATGGATTGCAAAATTTAAAACCATTCTAATATAAAAATGATAAATCCCTTAGCTGATTCAATACTGTTTCATTTAAAAATCTTTGATTTCCTAATTAAGCTAAACAATTAATTATATATATCTATCTAGATGAGATCAGTGATGAAGTCAAAATTTATATTTAGTGTGGTCAAAATTATTATGAGATTATAAATAATTTAGTTGGAGTCGGAGGCAGCGTCACCAAACCAATTTTTTTTAAAATAATTTTATACTTTCTAGTTGCATATATAAAACATATATTTGATTGCAATGATAATATGACATATATATATATATATATATATATATATATATATATATACATATATATATATATATATATATGTACATATATATATATATATATATATGTACATATATATATATCTATATATATATAAAATAATAATAATAATAATTAATTCTTCAAAATAATAATATAAGATAGCTTATTAATTAGTTTATGAAGAATATATGAATATACATATATTATATATAGAGGAGTAGAAATGATATGAGATTGAGATTTAAATGAAAAAGTTATAAATTTTCAATTTTCCTCTATATATTAAAAATTTTATAAAATTTCAGTGGAATCAATTTGTATATAAAATTTAAAATTTTTAAAATTTATCATATATTATAAAATACAAAAAAATAAAATCAACGGAGTCCATTAATCCCACAACCCTTAATGTGGCTTCGTCCGTGTGGGACGGCCATTCGCGACGCAGTCCACGACTTTGGATTATTAATTATAAAAAAACCATGAGATTATAATAATTTTTATAGTTTTTAATATATTATTATCGGCCAGTATGATGATGAGATTGATTAAAAATAATGAAAGACGAGACTATAAACCAAATCTATTGTACAGCCACCCTAGACCATCTCTTAATTTGCCTCCCTCATGGAACATGAATGCCGTCTGACTTCTGAGGGACACCATTTGTCAGCAGTATATATAAAGTAACGATATATTATATATTAATTATATTATATATTGTTATATTATATATAGAGAGAGGAGCTTAAAATGGAAGGAATAGAACCACAATTCGCCACCATGCAATGAGAATACTTATCAATTTCACTTCTTCCAAGACAACTCAAATCCATGAAGAGTGTCTTGAGGGAATGAATTTGTAATTTTGTATAATTCATCTAAATTCTACTAATTATAAATGAATAATTAGTAGAAAAATGGGGCATCATTTGTAAGGACACAAGCTATATATGATATATAAAAGTTAATAAAATTGCATCTTTTTAATATTCGATTTTGATAGATGTTAACATCCCATCAAATTCATTTGAAGCGACATTTCAACAATGAAATTTATATTATTTTATTCATCAAAATTATATTGCACCCTATCTAATTATCACAATTAATTTAAATTTGACAACTATAAACATATTTTTCCATATATATATATATATATATATATATATATATATATATATATATAAATAAATAAATAAGGTGACTTTAGGTGGTTATTGGTCAACAAGAAAATACTTGTCATTTTTTTTGGTTATATTAAACTCATATTTAAACATTTTTGTCCTCTAGTGTCGCGATAATTCTATGTAGTTGTCAAAACTAGAGCAATCCCATTTTTCAAAACAACAGTTTAGTTTCTTGACACAGAGTTTAGACTTATCAAAAAACACATTTAAAATTTATATTTCTTCTATATTTCAAATACAGAGAAAAATGTGACATTTGAATAAGTTAAGAATATAAAGCTATATAAAAAAACAATGGATATATGTTCTCAACAAGTCTTAAAATTTATGCCAAGAAATGCTTAAAAAATTTCTCTCCTAAAATAACTGTGTACATGTAAAATATACTTTTTTAAAAATAAATTATCATTCCCTAAAAAAGCCCTTAGATATAACAATGAAGGAGTTAAGTTGGGCCAGTCACGTCCAACGTTTTAGAGAAGTTTGTTAGAAGTTAGATTAAAATTTAGCACGAGATCATACACTGAGGCGTGTTAATTCATGATGGTATTTTGACTACTAAATACTCTCTCCAATTCAATTTATAAAGTTATTATTAATTTTTAAAAAGTTAATTTTAAATATTTTTAAATTTAAAATTGATATGAATTTAATTCGTTTATGTCAATACAGTTATGAATGTTATAAATTATCTAAAAAGTAATATTAATTATAAATTGTATTATTTTGAAAATTTTATAAAATTATATTTATTTTGAGTTTAAAAATATTTAAAATTTATTTTTAAAAAATTAATAATAATTTTATAATTTAAAAGGGAGTAATAACCATTAAGAGTTGTTACAACTTACAACTATGGTTGGCACCTTTACTAATGAGTTAGTCAATCACATTTGCCAGTTCTCAGGAGTCGATGATCCGCTGACAGCCTCCAAAGCATTCCACATTCAATAATATCTCATTTAATATTATCAATAATACTAACAATTTTGAGTTGACCATCGAACCCATGCATGCATGTTCCTCTTTTAAAACTTGTAGAGGTGGAATATTGAGTAACGATTAGATCTATCACCATTAATTCATAATTGACAAAGTGAACCTACACAACATAAGCTACTATTCAGTTTAATTGGTGATCAAGCTACATAAATCTACATTAAGTTTTGAAAATTTTAATTGGTCAAGTTCATATTTTTTTTGAAAGTTCTATTTTTTGGAGAATACAATATAATTTCATAATCAAGTAATTTAATTTTACATATATAAGAAGCAGACTTCACATAATGGAAGGATTAAACTCACTTAAATGAAAATTGAATTTGATACCTAAAAGTTAGGTACTTTAGTTTTAACCACTATGTTAAGAACTCATCTGTTGATAAGCTCATTAATAGTAACCGATGATAATTGGTGGTTTTTCTAATACAAACTTATTCAGTTTTCTGTTTTCTTGGTTAAGTGCATAAATAGGAAGGAGGGAAACATCAATCCGAGGAAGGTAGGACTAAATAGGAAAATAACTCAACCTAGTCTAATTTGAGTGTCGTACTTTAAAATTGTTCCAATGACACATTATTTTGTATTTTATTTTTATAGTCATTCTTTAGTTATCTAAACATTATTGTAATAACTTCGTAGTTTTGTATAAAACAAGCTCTATCTCTCATGTCTAAGATCGATTCCAAGATAAACCAATTTACTCTAATTCATAACTACAAAAATCTTTGTAATTTTAAATATTTTTGTGCTACAGTTTCTTACGTACATTAGACATGCTAACACTTTATCATTATGTTACGATGTGCCTGGGAAAAACAAGGGAATTCACACGTCGCATGACCATATATAAGTTTTAATACATTTGTTTAGAATCCAGCTTGATCCAAAAATTTAAATCATTCAATCTTTTTTATATTAGTCTTTCATTATTTTGTGAATGCCGATAAGGTCATATCAGTTCGTCCTAAAATGAGTAGATTTTCCTCTTCATATAAAACTAAAACCCCAATGAGTTACATGGTCAAAAACTCATTCGACACAACAGCTTGCAAAGATGCATAACCAATTCTAATATTAATTCAATCTATACTAACAGGTCAAATTTGCTTCCATCGTAATAAACTAACCAACTGTACACAATTAAAAAAAACCTACGTTAGCACTTGTTGCATGATCTAAACCATCAACAACTTACTATAAAACAATCTTTGTTAACTCAAACCTCTTAGGTGGCACAATATGTACGGTCAAAACGGACGATTACCTGTAATCATCCTCATCTTACAACTCGAACTGTTTCAACAATGTACCCCAGAATATATTTCTATGAAGTACCACAAGTACCGCCAAATGATTAAGATAGTTTGTTAACATATGTTCTTGATCAGATGATCAGGATTACCTGTTGGCTTTAAAATTGTACCCTAATATTCAAACAATCAGAATCAAATCAAAGGCCGAGGATATGACAAGTGTAGCACAGTAAAGCTGGTTGGCCTGCATATAATTAAATCAGGGTCAGTATAAATTAAATAATATATCAGGTAAATTGATGCTCATTAATATAACAGAGTTAACATTAATGCATTAAACTAAGGCTAAATGATAGCTTTGTTATTGAAAGTCCTTTCCCTTAACCCTCAAGCTATGCCTACAAGGCAGTGTATTACTTTAATCATCTGATCCCTTATCATGTGTTATAAACTATAAAGTCAAAGGGGAGGAGCAACAATATAATTAAGGGAGTCAACACCATGAACCTTAGTCGGCAGAGGTTTGAGTCTCAAGTAAAATTAACCCATTTTTTCTTAAAATGGGAACCGAAAGTTGCGTTGTGAAATAAGGAAAACGCAGTTTAATTTAACAAATCATATGATTCACTAGTAAAATTAAACAAGTACAATCTGATATATCTACATGTTTTGCTTAAATGGCACATAAAATGTTGAGAATTAAATCACACAAAATAAATAATACAAAATAAAGAGAGAAAAACAACACAAGATTAAATTATGTATAAAGCAAATTAAATTCATACCCATGAATTAGTATATTCTCAAATGTTTTCTTGTCCCAACTTAGACATGAAATATCATAAACAATATATCTTTTGAAATTTCGAAATATAGAATTCAAGACAATTCTCATAATAATACGAAATACTTGAACTTTACTATATTTATAAAAAAACAAAAATAAAATATTTATCTCAATTGTAATATACAAAATTCATATAATCACATTAAAATTTACTCCTTCTTGGACAAGAAGTACATATAAAAATAAATCAACTTATACCAATTGTAATTATCCCAAAAACACTACGAATAACATTTCTAAGTGTTTTCTCAAAATCATAATCATATTGCATACAAGATTTACTCTACCAAATCTACTTCTACAATATATCTTCTAACTATTACTAGATAATTAATATATTTCCCATGAATAAAGTAATTTATCTACAAAATTTATGCATACAACTACCAAGAAATATTACACACTAAATATTGGCTCGAATTTTATATGCATAATTTTGTTCAAGAAGAACATAAATTTACATTATTCTCAAAATAAATTAATTTAGAACCAATTTGTTATGCATACAGACACGTAAATTTCTCAAAGTTTACTACAACTTTCTCATAATAAATTAATCTCAATTAGTGTATAAGAAAAATAGTTGTCTCAAATTTCATACATATATATACACATCATAATATTTTATCTACTCATAAAATATTATAATAAAATTATATACGCACAAAATTAAATTTATTTCATCATGAACAAAAATCTAATTACTTTTCTTATCCCACAAAACTAATTAAATAATTTATTACAATAAAATGAAAGTAAAATAATACTCAAGCATAGAATATCATCTACACATGATACACATGATATAGCACATCAAGTATATACCATTCATGTATATATACTTATAAAATGATAAACAAATATCATTCTCTAAAATAAAGAAAAATATCATGACACACCTTTTTGGATAAAATTCGAAGAACACTATATCAACTTAATTTGATGTTATCTTCATTCAACATTTCTCGCATTGGCTTTTCTTCTCATCCACAATAACTTACACACTTGTAAATTGAAACAACTCTTCCATTTCCATTTCTATAATTCCATTTCCTACCAATGGTTGACAACAAAATAATTAGTAAAATATCTCAAAATATAACTAATTATAATGACAATTTCATTGGTGAATTAGTAATAAGAAAAATACCACTTATCTTTGAAAACTGTGTTGTTTTCCATCTCACTAAAATCATGACTCCAACAAATCGATAAAGACCTTAAGATTGTTAGAATTGTAACTTCATATAATCAAAATCGTAGTAGAAGACATGACACGGGTGATCCCTCACCACGAGTGGTTTGCTACGAGTTACAAGTGATATACCTCCAGGATATATGCTAAGTTTCAGAGTTGAACAATTTTGTAATAGCAATTCACAAAATGTTTCAGTTGAATATTTCTTTGTGATAGTTATATGTTTATAGAAAATCTAAGTGGGAGAATAGAGGATTTCATGTGCAAATTTTCTCCTTATAGTGTAAGTATTCTCCATTTCTCATATATGTATATCTCTTCATATATCTACACACACACACACACACACACACACACACACACACACACACACACACATATATATATATATATATATATATATATATATATATATATATATATAATGTTGTAAGTTACACATTAGTTATAATGATGTAAGTTACAAAATTATTAATAATAATATAATTTAAATAGAAAAAATGGAGAGTCGTATTAAAAGAGTAACTAGTTGTCAAATCCAAAATATATTGGACTTCTTTTTTTCTTTTATTTCATATAATTAAATAAGATTACACCACTTATGCTTATAAAGCAATTAGTAATCTTTTATTAATCATTATGGAACCAAGACAAATTAGTTTTTACAAACAACTTGCATCTTATCAAATGTTTCACTCAAGTCATTGACAAACACAAGTCATATGATTCAAACTTGAACTAAATGAATTACTCTTATTCTCCCCATAGAGAACATTAAATTATACATTTTATACTTACTTAAATTATGTCCACAAATGAGTTTTATCAAACTAAAATATGATAAATAATAAGTCACAAAAGTATAAAATAATGTGCAATGTATAACAATATCAATAATAACGGGCTTACAAATTCATCTCAAGTTTTACGCTCTAAAACCTGAGGTTACACAATAGCATGATACAACTTTTTTGTATGGACTAAAAGCTATAAAAACCCTCTCCCTCACACAAAACAACCCCCCCCCCCCCCCCCCCCCCCACCCAAAAAAAAAAACCATCTCTCAACTCTTAGGATGATACATGATATTTGGTTATGTTACACTTGATCAACTAAACTTAAGACTTTATTTATAGAGTATCCATACATTTCCTCTTTCTATTTAAAATGGGACACTTTCACAATAATACTTTTACAAAAATAAGATTCCCTCTCATAGTAATACTTCTATTAAAAATAGGACTTATTTATTTCCATAATAACAATTTTTTTCTGAATAGGATTCAAGGAGTATTTCAACAATCCTCCCTCTGCTCGAATCCTTGACTATTTCTACTTCATGTTTGAATAGGATTTGAGGATTATCACAACATAAAATTCAATGCATTTATTGTACTCTGATAATTCGAGAAGGAAAAAGAACTAGTTCAAGTAGAGATTAATAGGGCATAATTAATAAATTAACATTAGGTAATGGAATGCATCACCTGAAGGTGAATGCGTGTGTTGTGGTAGAGCATTTAGCAATAACCTCACAAAACATTGACCTTGAATTAATGTTTCTTAAGTTTATAACACACCGTCCAACACCTTAGCCTAACGGCTACTTAATATTAAAGTTGGAATCAAAGGATTAAAATATAAAGAGTTGACATCTAATGTGGCAGAATGAAGAGGCTATAAATAGGCTAAGCGAACCTCTTCTCCATCACCACAACTTGCAAATATAATTAAGCAATACATTCTCTCTCTCAGTCACTTTTCTGAGCACTAGCTTAAGCTTATTTGCTTCAATGGCAATCCCAGTGATCGATTTCTCGCAGCTCAATGGGGAGGAGAGAGCCAAAACAATGGCAGAACTCGCTAATGGGTGCGAAGAATGGGGATTCTTTCAGGTACTTATTATAAAACTTACAAATTCCAAGTCCCTCATGCAAAATGCTCGATGTCATGCCATTAGAACACACAATATACAACATTATTCGGTGATAATGATAAGTATGAAACATATATCCGTATTAAAACAATTTTTTTTATGTTACAGTTGGTGAACCACGGGATTCCTGAGGAGCTCCTCGAGAGGGTAAAAAAGGTGACCTCCGAGTGCTACAAGCTGGAAAGGGAAGAAAAATTCAAAACCTCGACGCCTGTTAAGTTGTTAAAGGAGTTAGTGGAAAAGAAAAGCGGCAACAAGGTGGAGAATGTGGATTGGGAAGATGTTTTCCTTCTTTCGGATGATAATGAGTGGCCATCAGAGACCCCAGGATTCAAGTAAGAATCAAGAACTAATAGTTTTTGATACAATATTGAATCAAATGTGTGAATATATTACTTAAATATATCATCTGATATATAAATGAAATGAATAAACAGGGAAATCATGGCAGAATACCGAGCTGAGCTGAAGAAACTGGCAGAAAAGGTAATGGAGGTGATGGACGAAAACTTGGGTTTACAAAAAGGATACATTAAGAAGGCTTTCAATGGCGGAGAAGGAGATAATGCCTTTTTTGGCACCAAAGTGAGCCATTACCCACCTTGTCCACAGCCCGAGATGGTTAACGGCCTCAGAGCTCACACTGACGCCGGAGGAGTTATCTTACTCTTCCAAGACGATGAGGTGAACGGCCTTCAAATCCTTAAAAACGGGCAATGGATTGATGTTCAGCCCGTAAAGAATTCTATTGTCATCAACACTGGTGATCAGATTGAGGTTTTGAGCAATGGGAGATACAAGAGTGTTTGGCACCGCGTTTTGGCATTGCCAAACGGAAACAGGAGATCCATTGCTTCTTTCTACAATCCATCTCTTAAAGCCACGATAGCCCCTGCACCCGTACTGGTGCAAACAGTGAACAAAGAGGCCGATCAAGGTTATCCAGAATTTGTATTTGAGGATTACATGTCTGTTTATACTGAACAAAAGTTCCTCCCTAAAGAACCAAGGTTCCAAGCTGTGAGGGCCATGTAAGAAATAGACTAAAAGGATAACCAAACTTTTCACTGAGAAGTGAGAGATATTTTCATTCTGTTGTGTGTATGATTTGTGCTAAACTTTTTCCACAATGAAAAAAAAGAAAAAAAATCCTATATGGGCTAGTCAATCTTCAACTTTATTAATTGAAGACAACATAAAGCTTAAGTGGGTATTAGTGTAATGATTGTATCATTGTTTCTCTTTCGCATTTCAATGTAATATTGGGTGCTTAATGTACTTCTTGAAGTTTACTCTATAAACTGTAGTCATGTAGAACTTGTAGATTTCGATTGAAAATCTATATTTTGGGTGCTTTAGTACAAAGTTAACGACTTTCTGCTACTCTAAAACTTTTAATATAAAATATAGATGTCTTAGTTTAATGTTAATGTTTCAACAAACTTTAAGACAATTACTTTTGTAATACTCTGTTCTTCAATTAGTTTATAGATGAGAGAAACTTGGTTTGAATTTTGGTAGGCATATTCAACTAAACAAATCTAGAGTTGATTGGCATGTCCTACCATTGCCCGACTCGTATTGGACTGACAGCCAGTTCTGCTTTCTTGATTTCAATAATTAAGGATATTATATATCAGAAAACCCCTGGATATCTGCTAACGGTTCAATTTCTTTACATTAAGTTTCAGCTTTTTAATCTCTCTAAGTTAATAATATTCAGTTATTGCAATAATTAATAATTAATATTGGGCATCAGAGACGATAGCAGTTGGTGCAGATGTTATAATTGCTCCCCCCTAAAATTTTCATTATAGCTTTAAATTGCTTTCACAAAGCCTGCAATTTCTTATATATCCTATATAAAAGTTTCAAAACTCAAGAACTGAGCAGTTCATATCCAATTTCTACATAATATTAAAAACCAACATTAGCAATCATATGACGCTAACCTCCAGATAAAAGAAAATACTATATGAATTACAGGCCAACTTCACATTCATAATGATAGGGGACTACTCATTAATGCACTCATGGCATAGTTGTCAAATGCTGGGAAAGCATCGAAGAGAATGGAATAGTATTGTAGGAATGAAGATATGATTTTTGTCACAAAATATCAAAAATAGAAGAAGGAAAAAAAAAACAGCAAATTCTTTGATCAAATCACTTAATTTATTTCTCACATATATTTTCAAGTATACAATAGAAATACTTCAATTATTATACTTCATCCATTCCAAATTATAAAGATCATTATTTACTTTTTAAAAGTTAATTTGAAATATTTTCAAACTCAAAATTGACACTATTCATTTAAGTTTTCAAAATAATAAATCTTATAACTAATAGTACTTTTTAAGTAGTTCATAATATTCATAATTGTATTGACATAAAATAATTGAATTTATGTCAATTTTGAGTTTGAACATTTCTCAAATTGACTTTTTAAAAGTTAATATTAATTTTATAATTTGAAACGGAGGAACTATAATGAAAGGCATGATTCCAATTCTTACAATTAGGGGTTAGACTGGTTAGTGCATGAGCATTACAGGTCCATGAAATAAGTGCAAGTATAACTAACTTCATAAAAAAATTATAAACAACTTAAAAGTCTGAAGTGTTTAAAATCTCAGAATATAAGAAGTCGTCGTGTAAATTTCTAATGATCTCTGAGGTTGCATGTTCTTGTTATTTTGAAATTTATTTGAATTGCTGTGTATGCCATATGTTTCAGCTACTCTACCATGAAATTAATTTAGACTGAGTATGAACAACCCTGATGAAGGGGATATGGATTGTTATAACACGGGTTGGATTGTTATAACATGGTAAATTGGATAGTTCACAGTTCTTAATTGTTGAACTTGGTTTGGATGGTTCACAATGTTAACTGTTGAACTTGGTATAAGTTCGAGGTCTTTACAACCGCTGAGTATAATCAAGATTCAAGAAATTGTTTCATTTGCTTTTCATTGATGACGTGTTATAAGGTTTTATTGATCAAAGTATTGAAGTTATGTGATAATTTTCCATGCTCTTGATAAAACATCGTTTCTTGAGTTGTTAATACTTGTTGTGTGTGACGCCCCCAAATCACTATACTTACTATAGATGACTTGGTACTCACTATAAATGCTAAATCATTAGGTTTATGGATGATTTCCTTTATTCATAAACAAAGTTCACATCTTAATTCCCAAAGATTTTTCATTATTTTATATCAAGTCCTTGTAATCGATACAAGAGACTTAATACTCAATCATGATATTTTATCCTTAAGATTTAGATATTCTATAACTTCACATGTTCCAATATCCACGACATTAAATCATTAGGACGGCTTTTGGGAACAGAGAATCTCGCGGTGAATGTTTGTATCTTCACCCGTGATAAATGTTTGCATCTTTATCCATGACAAATGGTTGTATCTTTGTCCGGTGCAAAATTCTCTTTCCGTACAGAACATTACCCAACTAGTTAAAACCCTCACTCGAAACATATTTGGTTATAGTGATATCTCTTCATATCAATAATCCTATTTATCTGACATTCAAAATAGTAATAACGAGTTATACTTGGGTCCAATGAACCTTAACGATGGATTTGACCAGTCAACATTGCTTAGTCCTATCTCGGATGTACAACACTCATAAGTTATTTACCGATCCTCATCCAGATAAATAGATCATTATCAATACTATGTTAAGTTTTAACAATTCTAAGTTTAATCAAAGTAAAGACGTAACAAGAACATGTGATGAAACTTGATATATATTAATATAGAGTTGGTTACACGGTTTGCTTGTTCATATTCATAAGTCATCAAGACTTTAAAACAAAAAGACAACCAATTTAATAAAGCATGTAAACTAATCTATGCATTTCTTATTTTCTTTCTTTTTCTTAGAACCGGAGCTTTCGGGTATGTCTGCAGTTTAGGTTTATTTGCAATGGTGAGCATACAAAAGCTCAACAAGTCTAACACATAGTAACATAGGTGAACTCACACTGATATGGATTTTAAGAATTCATGGTACAACAATTGATATTACAAATGTTTAACATAGTAAGACTGAGTGGTGATTAGACCTAGAACTGTTCTTTGTGTTTCGACTTAGAACCATTTACGGTGGATATAGAAAGGGGATCAACCTAACGACATCCTATATTATACATAACATGCACTACACTGGACTAATCATGAACAGTGGTACATATTCATTCATCTCAGTTTATTTCACATGTTAGGATCGCCCCAAGACAACTTGGTTTGATAAAATAAAGCATGATTGGAAATATATCACGAATAAGCATTTCATTTTGCAAGTTATACTGAAACAAGAAGCAATAACTCTCATATCAAAGATTTATTACACGTTGCTTGTACAAAATATATAAATCATTTAGAAAACAAGAAAATAAAGGTTAAGGATAGAAAACTTGCCTTGAAGCAATTTAGGATTTTTCCGGTAAAGCGTTAAATGCCTACATAATTGTTTACGCACACTCGAATGTTAGTTTATCGAATTTTACTTCTTAATAAATGTTTTTATAACTTGTTTAGACTATTTCCATAGGTGGTTTTAGTTGGAAAATTCTCAAACTCAAAAACTCATTTTTAAGTGACTTTTTAAAAAGTGGACAACAATACTGGCTGTCAGACCCTGACTCAGTTAAACAACCATAACTTCTTCATTTTAAAATATTTTTGAGTCGTTCAAAATTTCACGCGTTTGTAACTTCCGTCTCTATAATTTATGTTTAGACCAAAGTTCAAAATTCCTTACTGATTTACATAGTTTTTGACAATAAGGGGACTGCCAGAAACTGTTTCAATATTTTATTGACTGAATTGATAAAACATAATACCTTAATCTTTAATTTGCTAAGATAACATGTTCTAACAATCAATAACACTTTATAACATAAAATAAGAAAATCATAAACCTTCTTATATAGAGATTTATGACTTTTACTCAAGAACACACGAAGAACGGAAAAACCGTACATGGTAACAACTTATGTTCTTGAGCTTTTGGATTTTATACTTGAAATAATTTGAGCATTATAACTGCTTGTATAAGTGATTATAACATTTATATATGAAATAATTTGGTCATTATAACGGCTTGTTTACTTGATTTTAACAGTTTATAACTATTGCTCAAAAACGCATGAAGAACATGGAGAACAAAAAATCGTACATGGCTACGACTCGCATTCATTGAGCTTTAGTTATATACTATGAAATGAAATTGACATAACAACGACTTGCTCAAGTTAGAAGGAACACGGAGAACGAAAAATCGTAAATGACTACGACTTATGTTCTTGAGCTTATCAATAAAAGAAAATTGAACATTATAACTACCATAAAATGAAGAAAATCTCAAAAACACGTGAAGAACACGGAGAACGACAATCGTACATGGCTACGACTCGCGTTCTTGAGCTTTTGAAAATTAAAGACGAAAGAAAAATCTAACATAATAACTTTTAGAGATTGTACCTTTTGAATTTGCAAGCTTGAATTATTTCTTTGCAATTTCCAACACAAGAACTCTCTCTCAATATATGTATAGTTTTGATACTAGATTTTGTGCTTTGAAAATGAATAATGAAACAAGTGCACAATGCTTGCTATTTATAGGCCATGCAAAGCTAGGGTATTATGGTCATTAAGACAACCAAGCTTTGGCTCCAAGTTTGGCTTGTCTTTAACTTTGGCTCCAAGTTTGGCTTGACTTTGGCTTGGCTTACGCTTTAACTTTAACTACTAACTAAAGTTAACAACTAACTCAACATTGGTTAATTCTCTACTAAAGCTAGCAACTTGATTGGTTGATTAGTTTCTTAATTCACCAATTAAAATTATTAGGTTAATCTTAATTTTAGTTAACCTTAATCTTAATCAAGTATACATGTAGTATAGTTGACTTTTACTATTCACAGTTGACTTTTTCATATTTATACCGTATTATTTTCGTATTCTATTCGTATAATTTTTGTATTTATACGCGTATTTGTGAATAGTACTTTCTAGGATTTAGAGTTTGAACCTTAGGGTTCAACCCTTAGTGTTTCTAAAATTAGGGTTTAGATTTTCTCCAAACCCTAGTTTTAGGTTTTCAAAAATTTTACTTTTATTTTTTTAATAATTGTTTAAGTTGGATTTTTGAAACGAAACACAAAAATAAACACACATGAAAATTCCATAACACATATTAGATGTAATACAATATTTATTTATGCATATAAATTCGGATTACAACTATCTCGGAAGAGCAGAATATTACACTGAGCATATTTGATGCCCATTCTTGTTATTCATTAACATATTACAGAGAGAAAGGAATGATAGGAATTAAGAGTCAAGAAAGTTGTTATCCGTGTGTGGGATATAGGTTACAGATTAGTATCAGTTCAATGAGGTAAAGACTAAGGTTACGATCTAGGGATGAGGTAAGTGACATAAGGTTTATCTGTAATAAACTAGTTAATTAATAAAAATATTAATAGATAGTATTGAAGATGTGGATCGTAATGCACCAAGTCTGAAGTAGCGAATATTCGAATTTGGGGGCGTTACACTCAATACGTGCAGTAGCTTAAACAAGGATTGAGTGTACCCCAAAGGAAGAAAATGACTCTGCATCTTTTTCTTCATATTCTCCCAATCCATGATTTTAGCCTTGCCCTGCCTTTCCCGTGAGATCCTCAACTGTTCCCACCAAGCAGATGTTTTCCCCTTAAGTTTAATGGTAACCAGTTTCACCTAAACACTATTTGGAACTTCTTTATATTCAAAGATATATTCGACCTCATTCACCCAATCGATGAATCCTTTAGCCTATAACGTACTAGAAAACTCTGATAACTCCACCTTAAAGCTCAGATCTCAATGACGATCATCTTGAACTCGTCGTTCCTAGAATTGATCCCTATTGTGAGAAGGATTATCAAAACTGGTCTTAGAAACATATTCCTCCTCTTGATGATTAAGGTGCGAGACTTCCTCAGCCGGAACCTGTCCACGACGACCTAGATCTTACGCCATTAGATGTCGGGTTAACTCTACAACTTGTCTTTGTAAATCCTCAATTATTTGCACGTCCTGAACATTACAATTACTGTATGGGACTTCCTCACTCAAAACCTGTCCACGACGGCCACAACCACGACCACTAGCCATTGAAACTGACGACCAGGGAGATATTTTATGCTCTAATACCAACAGACACCGGAGCGGGATAACGATTATCCTACATGTTGGGTTAACAGACTAATTTACAGGTAAAGAAAGCAAGAGATTGGCCTAAAAGAAATACAGAGAAATTCTTTAATGCTCGGATTTAATATTATTAAAACAGAAGTTCCTTTCATTAACCCACAAACTGGGTTATATAGCTAAAGCATTCTTGGGCAACAAGAAACAACTTTAAACCTTTAATAACATGGCAACCTCTGACATATCCCTAAAATTATGCCACGTAAAAAGTCCTTACAATCATGTACACGAGCTCCGCATAACAAACTCTAAAAACTACTAAAGTAAAGCCATGTAGCAGGGTTTTATAACCACACCACGTGAGTACACCATGTGACATAATAAAAAAGTTTTACCAAAATTATTAGAAAAATATTTACAAAAAATAACCCAAGAAAATAAACCAATGAGGAGAAAAAGACGCCTTAAGCTAGACTCAAAAAAATGCTCTAAGCTAGGATAATTTCCCTAAGAAGTTCGGTTCAAACTCAACACCACTTCTAAAGCCAAACCCGAAGATAAATGTCCGATCCCCCGAAGTAAGTCAAACTCATTCAAAGATACATTACTGCTTGTCAACCTTGCACTGATCATCTACCTCTAAATATTTCAGTGCCATCAATGTACTATCCGACAAGTAGACATCATCAGATTCAGATCCTCCTGAATTAATTTCTTTACCTTCTTTCTAATGCACGAGGATTCATCTGTAGGGACTTCTCTGTCATCGAGCTATTTTTATAATCAAAAGTTATATCTTACGTCAAATTTGATGAGATATGTTATTCTTTCATTCTTTTAGTATCTCATATCATTATGTCATTGGATATAAATGCCTGATTATGGAGAATTAGGATTTATAACAATCATGTACTGCCTCCATGCATCTAGAAACCATAGTAGAAGTTCCCCAAAATTCCTTCCCTTACCAATGTTGTTCAAATGATCGCTCCTTCCTCTGGAATTCGAATTAATTGCGTTTTTGATGAACCGGTCTAAGCCTAAAGGAAGAAATATTGGGTGTTTGGTGTTCTGCTTAAAAGAGATCTATAGAAGGGGATCTGAATCAGTTGAAGAGCTCTTTCAATTTCACACTTACTTTCTACGGATCATGCGCTGCTCTTCTATAAAATCAAAAGAGATAACATTCAGGAAATGAAATATGTTTTGTGTACATTAAGAAACAACTAGTTAAGATGTAGTAAACCTATCAAAATCATCTATTTTCTTCAGCAACTACATGAATAGAAGATTTGAGCCAAGTCTAATGTTACAAATTATAATCCTAATTAAAGTAGGGTGTTGACTAAGGTCAACTATATGTATTAAGTAGATGAAAAATGAATGGATGAAATTATAATTTAGTAAATGAATGGTTTAGATTAAATGTAGAATGAAACTGCTATATATAAAGTGAGTATGTACTAAGCATTGATATGAAAGAAATTGATAAGTTTCTCCTGATCTCTATTCTTCTCTCTTCTTCCCCCAAAATTCTCCACAAGTCTAGTTGAGAGACTTAAAAATTCAGCAACATCGGGTGGCAATCGATTTGGGGGATATGAAGGCGTGTGATCTTATTAACAGTGAGTCAAAGTAATGGGACAATGAGTTGATTCGGGCAACTTTCTTGAATTTAGACGTTAAAAGTATTTTAAGGATCCCTCCTAGTCACTCCCTTCATCTAGATAAGAGAATTTGGCGTTTCAATCAATTTGGTCAGTACTCTAATAAGTCTGCGTACCAAGTGGCGAAAGGATGGTTGAAGGATGAAAAATCTATTTCGAGAAAAAAGGATACAGTTGAAGCCCGCACTGCGGCAATTTTCCAGTTTTTCAGATTTCATTGTAGAACGCAATTTTTGACATTTTTTCACAAAAAAAAAAATATGATTTTAGACCATTAATTATCTAAATAAATTATTCTAAACACATACCCATATATATAAGGAATAAAAAACAATTAATAATATGTAATAAGTTTGGCTATGATGCCATTGTAAGTTGTAGAAAACCATAGACATACAATCAAATTGTAATTAAAATACGGAAGCATGGCATTTACCAGATTTAAAAAATTTCTGAAATTACCCAAGATCTACTTTATACAAAACTATTAATTGATGAAGGTTAAAATTTATACCTTTGTAGACGAATAACTTTTAATCAGCTACGAGTTCACCTCCTTAAATCTTTCGTGATTCTTCAAGATCCACAAACCAACATTAGCCACGCAAGTGTATAACCTCTAAAGATGATCCACCAAGAATAATATGATTTCAAAAAGTAATTTAGGTTCTACTAGATCTTGGGTGGCTAAACATAATTTATCTCTCTCTCTCTCTCTCTCCTCTTATTTATAGACTTGCTCAAACCTCCTAAACTCTTTAGGAGTTTGGTTTTAATTTATCTCTCACTCTAATTAGAAACTAAATTAATTATTATAATAATTACAATTCCTAATCCATTTAGGAACTTAATTATTTATAATAAGAGTACTACTAATTAATTTAATTACTAAACCTTTTAGGAACTAAATAATAATAATAATGATGATGATGATGATGATGATGATGATGATGATGATAATAATAAAAAGACTCATGATATTAATTTATAAGTAGTATTTCCAAAATACTTAATTATAAATATTAAGCTATATACTTTATTCTATCACCATAGTATAAATTAAATACAGTTAATTTATTATTACCATTATGTCACTTACTTTTAAAATAAATATTTCTCTTTTGCGGTGAGATCATTTAGGTTCAATATTATACCGGTTGTAGAATTAATAAATTAGAACAATCTAGATATTATTTATTATGAATTAAACCCCTTTAATTAAAAATAAATATATTTATTATACAATAAGGGTAAACCCCATTTGCAATGCATGACTTTCCGAATAATATGAATTTCAACATTTGATCACAAATAACTTATTCCACGAATAATTACTATACAATTTAATTATTTTACCATATAATGTCCCGATCAAATATAAGACACATAATTACAGCTAAGTTTTATTTTATTTGATCATATGTATTTCAATTCTCAAATGTAAATTAAAAATTCATTTCTAATTTTCATTCTACCTTAGTCAAGAATTTCTGAGCTGTCATTTATCAAATCGCATAGAACATTCTTTCCATTTACAAATGTGTACATAATATTCTTCCTGTGAATTATTACTTCTTGTTGTGAGGTGTTGAACTTGGAGCAGATTGTTATTTTTACAATAGTGAAGCGAAAATACTCAAACATTTGTTGTTTCGTTGCCACAAGTCAGGAAGTTGAGTCCTCTTCGTCTGGAAGGGGGCTGACCTTAACTTCAATTGTGATGCCCTTTGGTGGCAAACACTGTGTCTCCGTTGGGAAAATGAGTTGATGGTAAATGATTTGATCGGTCTTGATTGCGAAATAGAGTGGTATCTTTGAAAAGCAATAAATGATGATATATTTAATCAAAATCAATGGGCTGCAGATAAAATCATCTCAACTGTTTTGCCTCACTTCCATAATAATAATAATAATAATAATAATAATAATAATAATAAGTTATTGTTGTTGTTGTTGTTGTTGTTGTTGTTGTTGTTGTTGTTGTTGTTGTTGTTGTTGTTGTTGTTGTTGTTGTTGTTGTTATTATTATTATTATTATTATTACTATTACTATTACTATTACTATTTTTATTATTATTATTATTATTATTGTTATTATTATTATTATTATTATTATTATTATTATTATTATTATTATTATTATTATTATAGTGTAGTTGTGAATTTGATTTGGGAGGGAAATGTGAGTGGATTGATTTTTGAAAAAAAGATGTTGAATTGAGGGGGGAAATGAGTGATAGATTTGTGAATGTTGAAGCCCAAAATGATTTTAGACTGTTGGATGTTGAAGCCTAAATTGATTATAGGCCATTGGATGTTAAAATCTTGAGATTTGAGCCGCTCTGTTTTATTATATATATATATATACATATATATATACATATATATATATATATATATATATATATAAGAAACGACGTTGTTAACCTGTTCGCATTTTAGTACTACAGATTTTAGACCTTCAGCCGTACAACTCTTCCTTCCTCACTTTAGTAGTGCGGATTGCAAAAGTGTCAAAAATGCCCTTTGCCATCCACACTACTAAAGTGCGGATTCTAGGATTATATATATTTTATAATATTATTATTATATAGAAAATGACAGCGTTCACCCGTCCGCACTTTAGTAGTGAGGATTCTAAACCTTCAGTTGTACAACTTGAGAGAACATAACAACTACTGAGCATACTAGATCACGTTTCTTTCTTCCTTCCTCACATGTTCATACCATTGAGAGAACATAGCCAACTAGCAAGCAAACTAGGGAGACGGACATCAACCAAATTCGGTAATCTATAATTTAATCTTTACAAGTGATTTATTTATTTTGCCATGAATTTGTTTGTTGAGGAATCATTTCATTCAATATCAAGTATTGACGAAGAATTTCATGATAATAATGATATAACAAGTCTAGTTGATGATAACATTCCTTATGTTGGTCAAATTTTTCCTACGTTGGAAGATGCTAAAAAATTTAATAGAAAATATGCAAAACATGTTAGATTTGAAACAAGAATTAAAACTAGCAGAAAACATGTGAATTCTGAAGATTTCTATTCTAGAATGTATCAGTATCGTAAAATTGGATATATGGTTGTTAAGAAAAATAAGGGAGTCATTGATGATGAATATAATAATAATAAGGGAAAGAGGATGAGAGACTCTATTGATAGAACTGAATGTAGGAAACAAAAATTATGTTATGCATATATAATAAGAAGAAAGATAATTGGTTTGTTTCTACCCTTGAATTGAATGACATTTATGAATTTGTCTACCTAAATAAAGTTTCGTAGATTGAAATATACAAAAATATATCAGGAATTGCTAGGAATTAGATTGAAACCCTTGATAATGAATTCTTGGTCCTTACAAATTGTGTAGGATATGCACTACTATAGTGCGGATAATAATTTTTACAAATATACACACACACACACGCGCGCGCACTTTATATCAACATCAAACGCAGCCTATAATCTTGTTATCGGTAATGTTTAAATGTTCTATAAATAAAATCAACATTCAACCAACAAACAATAAGTTTGTAACATGTAATTTTTACATGTTGCACAAACAAAATCAACAAATATACACAAATATTTCATATATAACAATCATTATACCAACAAAAAAAAAATTTAAAACTTTGAAAATTTAGTAAGTACAAGTCAATAAAAATTAAGATACATCTGAAATACTAGCATTCATGGTAGGCTTGTGCTCTTGCACGGGGCAACCAATACTCTAATCCGTGTGCATAATTAAGCCTACCGATAGAGATATATTCGTAAGCCCAAACTTTTGTCATAAATTACTGAGTTTAGTAACGACAAATACAAATCTTGTATGCACATAAATATAAATAAAAAAAAAACTAAAGAATAGTCAAACAATCACTAATGTTCTTCGCTTTGCAAATTCTGATATAAACAAGCAAAAATCGCAGCTCCCTATGCGTAGCTACATGTTTTATCAATATCTTCAAGAAATAGAAGATATCTCACATGCATCACATCACGGTTTGATGATGCAAATAAAAAAAAATCAATCATAAACAACACATAAACTTTGGTGTGTGTCACCACCATTTCCTTGTCTACATTCCAAGGAAGTTGAGAAAATGTGGAACAGAGCCATGACAATACAATCCCCCACATACATAAACCACTTCATCCCCCACTACATATATACTAAATTCACCCCTTTGAAATATTAATTTTAGCTCTTTTATTAATGTACATGCAATCAGTGTACCAAGAATAGACAATCCTAATATGAAATATACGTCTTCTAAGGTAATTATCATTTCACCCATAGGAAAGTAAAATATATTTGCCTTACTCCTCCTACGCTCTACTAATACTTAAATCAATGATGCATCTAATTGATTACATACACGAAGCTTTTCAAAAACTCCAAAACCCCATTGGTGTAATAACTCTTTTTGTACGTCATTTATTAATACCCATAAAGCCAACGAGCGTCCACCCTCATTTGTTCTTAACTTATGCCAGTAATAAGGATTATTCCATACTACACTTGAAACGTGGTTAGCTTGATCCCACAATAGTATGTTATATCCATCGGTCCGGGATTAAATTCCATTTTCCTATTAATAACTTAAGAAAAAAAACATATATAAAAAAACATTAAAATTATTATTAAATATTAACATTATTAAACATAGATACTCAATTAGTACATCTAATTTAATTATACCAACAATCATACTATAAACAAATTTAATTCAATAATAATGAAAAAAAATTCACATCATAATATAACATAAACATACATAATTTCCTTGTGATACACACAACAATAATGATGTATGACAAATTGCCCAAACTCATGTTCGATCATATTACATACAGAAAAATTTTATTCTATCCTAATGGAAAGAATTCATTGTGATACGAACAACAATATTAATGTATAAAAAATTTACCCTAACATATGCAAGGATTTTACATCTTCAAACAAAACAAATCTAGCCTAACAACAATGAATA